>OX439483.1:186347308-187547308 GCA_949320155.1 Melangyna quadrimaculata
ATATGGCCATAACTTCCAAAATAAGGCTCCCAGGAGGTTGCGGTTAACGTTGTTGAACAGATAACGGTCAGGTCTTTGCATTGCCGTTCAAAACTCAACTTATTTTTTCCAATCGATTTTCAAAAAAAAGCATGGACTACCCTTATCACTAAAAATTCATTTTTTTACGAAAGTCTCTGGAACCCATTGAAACGTACATATATAGAAAGGTTTTGTCAAATGCAACCAGCACATCCAAAGCAAACCCTTTTATAAGGTCTAGTTTTCGAGATATTTGCATTCAAAGTTATTTTTTTGAGTTATGAAGGCTTGTATGACTTTGGATGCCTACAGTTCCGCAAATAAGGCTATGACGTCATTTTCGCTTGCAAAACGCTTAATAAGTTTTTTAAGAGCTATCCATAGCTGAAAACTAGAACATTCTAGGAGGTCTGGTTGCGGAGATATCTCAATTCAAAGTAAATCCATTAAAATCGATTTTTTTGAGTTTTGAAAGTTTGCATGACTTTGGATGTCTACAGTTCCACAAATAAGGCTCGGAAGGCCTTGCGGTTTATTAACCGCTTAATCAGTTTTTGGAGAGCTACCCATTGCTGAAAACTAGAGCATTTTGTGGGCTCTGGTTGCAGGGAAATTTTTATTCAAAGTTAATCTTTCTTGTTTCAACCCAAAAACTAAAAATCTTAATATGGCCATAACTTCCAAAACAAGGCTCCCAAGAGGTTGCGGTTAACGTTGTTGAACAGATAACGGTCAGGTCTTTGCATTGCCGTTCAAAACTCAACTTATTTTTTCCAATCGATTTTCGAAAAAAATCATGGACTACCCTTATCACTAAAAATTCATTTTTTTACGAAAGTCTCTGGAACCCATTGAAACGTACATATATAGAAAGGTTTTGTCAAATGCAACCAGGCGACCTGCATCGTGCCTGATCGGGAAACTATTGATTGCTCAGAACTTGGTCTGGGCCAGTAGCGCAACAATCAGTCACGATGAAGTGCTTGTTTTACCTCCTCGTGGTGGTCCCCGGGCAACTATTTATGTATCCCAATATACATAAATAGGCTAAAATTACAAGTGCGAAAAGGCCTAGCTTTCTAGGATAGGTTACGGAGGTTAGCATTCTCCGTAACTGAAATCAACCCGCTACCGAAACCAACACTACGCCTCGGATAATTAATGATAACTCGTTGACGACTTTTGGCTATTGTACCCGGACAAAGATTGGTTTCTGGAATGTGAAGACGCTTCTTGACAATGGAAAAGAAGGTCCTCAGAATGCCAGATTCCTGCAACTAGAGAAGGAATTCATGCGGTATAGGATGGACATCTTAGGGATAAGTGAAGTTAGATGGCTGGGTTCGGGGAAGTTCAAGTCACCAACCCGTAACACTGTACTATTCTATTCCGGAAAAACACCTGGAAGCGCTCGGGAATCTGGCGTTGGATTGCTGCTTTCCAAAACAGCTCTCAAAAGCCTAATTTCCTGGGAGCCTTTAGGTGACAGGATCCTGAAAGCCAGGTTCCGGACTAGAGTACGTCGCGTCACCATCATACAGTGTTACGCCCCAACTTTGCTCTCTTCTGACGAGGAGAAGGAGGCCTTTTATAACCGGCTGAGTGCTGCTTATGATAGCGTTCCACGAGGTGATATAGTTATGGTGATGGGAGACTTAAATGCCAAGGTTGGAAATGACAACACTGGGCTAAGGCATGTCATGGGAAAACATGGTGTTGGTAACCGAAACGACAATGGCGAACGATTTGTCGATTTCTGCAACGGCAACGGCCTTGTTATTGGAGGGACCATGTTCGAGCATAAGACGTGCCACAAAGTCAGTTGGGTGTCGACTGACAGACAAGCAACTTCCAACCAAATTGACCACTTCGCGATCAGCCGGCGTTTTAGAAGCAGTCTCCAGGACGTCCGTAATAGAAGAGGTGCTGACATGGGAATGGCCCGGGACCACCATCTGATAATTGCTACCGTAAGATTGCGTACAGCTGCAGTTCGGAGATCCCAAGGAAACACTCGAATGCCCAAGTTTAATACAGATAGACTAAAGGATCCTGCAGTGCGCCAACAACTAGGGGACCACCTTTCACAAGGATTGAACGCAATCAGCAGCACGGAAACCACATCCATCGAAAATCATTGGTGTGCTGTGAAAAATGTGTTCATATCCGGTGCTGAAAGTATAGTCGGCCGGGCGCAAGGAAGAAATAGTGCTTGGCTTTCCGACGAAACTTGGGCAAGGATCGAAGAAAGGAAACACCTTAAAGCTCGCATCGCAGCTACCCCAGCAGCAGGGAGAAACGAGCTTGAGTCTACGTACCGCATGAAGATGAGGGAAGTTCACCGTAGTGTGCGACGTGATAAGCGTAGCTACATCAACGCATTGGCTACAGAAGCAGAAGAAGCCGCTAGTAGGTGTGACAGTAGGACCGTCTACAGAATTACCAAAGAGCTCACTGGTGTCCAGAGCTCTAAACAACACCTGGTTAAAGACACAAACGGATCCCTGCTAATTTCGGATGAGGACCAGCTCATAAGGTGGAGGGAACACTTTTCTGCGGATGCCTACAGTTCCGCAAATAAGGCTATGACGTCATTTTCGCTTGCAAAACGCTTAATTAGTTTTTCAAGAGCTATCCATAGCTGAAAACTAGAACGTTCTGGGAGGTCTAATTGCGGAGATATCTTAATTCAAAGTAAATCCATTAAAATCGATTTTTTTGAGTTTTGAAAGTTTGCATGACTTTGGATGTCTACAGTTCCACAAATAAGGCTCGGAAGGCCTTGCGGTTTATTAACCGCTTAATCAGTTTTTGGAGAGCTATCCATTGCTGAAAACCAGAGCATTTTGTGGGCTCTGGTTGCAGAGAAATTTTGTTTCAAAGTTAATCTTTCTTGTTTCAACCCAAAAACTTAAGATATTAGTATGGCCATAACTTCCAAATTAAGGCTCGTAAGAGGTTGCGGTTAACGTTGTTGAACAGATAACGGTCAGGTCTTTGCATTGCCGTTCAAAACTCAACTTTTTTTCCAATCGATTTTCGAAAAAAAGCATGGCTTACCCCCTTATCACTAAAAATTCATTTTTTTACGAAATTCTCTGGAACCCATTGAAACGTACATATATAGAAAGGTTTTGTCAAATGCAACCAGCACATCCAAAGCAAACCCTTTTATAAGGTCTAGTTTTCGAGATATTTGCATTCAAAGTTATTTTTTTGAGTTATGAAGGCTTGTATGACTTTGGATGCCTACAGTTCCGCAAATAAGGCTATGACGTCATTTTCGCTTGCAAAACGCTTAATAAGTTTTTTAAGAGCTATCCATAGCTGAAAACTAGAACATTCTAGGAGGTCTGGTTGCGGAGATATCTCAATTCAAAGTAAATCCATTAAAATCGATTTTTTTGAGTTTTGAAAGTTTGCATGACTTTGGATGTCTACAGTTCCACAAATAAGGCTCGGAAGGCCTTGCGGTTTATTAACCGCTTAATCAGTTTTTGGAGAGCTACCCATTGCTGAAAACTAGAGCATTTTGTGGGCTCTGGTTGCAGGGAAATTTTGATTCAAAGTTAATCTTTCTTGTTTCAACCCAAAAACTAAAAATCTTAATATGGCCATAACTTCCAAAATAAGGCTCCCAAGAGGTTGCGGTTAACGTTGTTAAACAGATAACGGTCAGGTCTTTGCATTGCCGTTCAAAACTCAACTTATTTTTTCCAATCGATTTTCGAAAAAAATCATGGACTACCCTTATCACTAAAAATTCATTTTTTTACGAAAGTCTCTGGAACCCATTGAAACGTACATATATAGAAAGGTTTTGTCAAATGCAACCAGCACATCCAAAGCAAACCCTTTTATAAGGTCTAGTTTTCGAGATATTTGCATTCAAAGTTATTTTTTTGAGTTATGAAGGCTTGTATGACTTTGGATGCCTACAGTTCCGCAAATAAGGCTATGACGTCATTTTCGCTTGCAAAACGCTTAATTAGTTTTTTAAGAGCTATCCATAGCTGAAAACTAGAACATTCTGGGAGGTCTAATTCCGGAGATATCTTAATTCAAAGTAAATCCATTAAAATCGATTTTTTTGAGTTTTGAAAGTTTGCATGAATTTGGATGTCTACAGTTCCACAAATAAGGCTCGGAAGGCCTTGCGGTTTATAAACCGCTTAATCATTTTTTGGAGAGCTATCCATTGCTGAAAACTAGAGCATTTTGTGGGCTCTGGTTGCAGAGAAATTTTGTTTCAAAGTTAATCTTTCTTGTTTCAGCCCAAAAACTTAAAATCTTAGTATGGCCATAACTTCCAAAATAAGGCTCCCAAGAGGTTGCGGTTAACGTTGTTGAACAGATAACGGTCAGGTCTTTGCATTGCCGTTCAAAACTCAACTTTTTTTTCCAATCGATTTTCGCTTAATAAGTTTTTTAAGAGCTATCCATAGCTGAAAACTAGAACATTCTAGGAGGTCTGGTTGCGGAGATATCTCAATTCAAAGTAAATCCATTAAAATCGATTTTTTTGAGTTTTGAAAGTTTGCATGACTTTGGATGTCTACAGTTCCACAAATAAGGCTCGGAAGGCCTTGCGGTTTATTAACCGCTTAATCAGTTTTTGGAGAGCTACCCATTGCTGAAAACTAGAGCATTTTGTGGGCTCTGGTTGCAGGGAAATTTTGATTCAAAGTTAATCTTTCTTGTTTCAACCCAAAAACTAAAAATCTTAATATGGCCATAACTTCCAAAATAAGGCTCCCAAGAGGTTGCGGTTAACGTTGTTGAACAGATAACGGTCAGGTCTTTGCATTGCCGTTCAAAACTCAACTTATTTTTTCCAATCGATTTTCGAAAAAAATCATGGACTACCCTTATCACTAAAAATTCATTTTTTTACGAAAGTCTCTGGAACCCATTGAAACGTACATATATAGAAAGGTTTTGTCAAATGCAACCAGCACATCCAAAGCAAACCCTTTTATAAGGTCTAGTTTTCGAGATATTTGCATTCAAAGTTATTTTTTTGAGTTATGAAGGCTTGTATGACTTTGGATGCCTACAGTTCCGCAAATAAGGCTATGACGTCATTTTCGCTTGCAAAACGCTTAATTAGTTTTTTAAGAGCTATCCATAGCTGAAAACTAGAACATTCTGGGAGGTCTAATTGCGGAGATATCTTAATTCAAAGTAAATCCATTAAAATCGATTTTTTTGAGTTTTGAAAGTTTGCATGAATTTGGATGTCTACAGTTCCACAAATAAGGCTCGGAAGGCCTTGCGGTTTATTAACCGCTTAATCATTTTTTGGAGAGCTATCCATTGCTGAAAACTAGAGCATTTTGTGGGCTCTGGTTGCAGAGAAATTTTGTTTCAAAGTTAATCTTTCTTGTTTCAGCCCAAAAACTTAAAATCTTAGTATGGCCATAACTTCCAAAATAAGGCTCCCAAGAGGTTGCGGTTAACGTTGTTGAACAGATAACGGTCAGGTCTTTGCATTGCCGTTCAAAACTCAACTTTTTTTTCCAATCGATTTTCGCTTAATAAGTTTTTTAAGAGCTATCCATAGCTGAAAACTAGAACATTCTAGGAGGTCTGGTTGCGGAGATATCTCAATTCAAAGTAAATCCATTAAAATCGATTTTTTTGAGTTTTGAAAGTTTGCATGACTTTGGATGTCTACAGTTCCACAAATAAGGCTCGGAAGGCCTTGCGGTTTATTAACCGCTTAATCAGTTTTTGGAGAGCTACCCATTGCTGAAAACTAGAGCATTTTGTGGGCTCTGGTTGCAGGGAAATTTTGATTCAAAGTTAATCTTTCTTGTTTCAACCCAAAAACTAAAAATCTTAATATGGCCATAACTTCCAAAATAAGGCTCCCAAGAGGTTGTGGTTAACGTTGTTGAACAGATAACGGTCAGGTCTTTGCATTGCCGTTCAAAACTCAACTTATTTTTTCCAATCGATTTTCGAAAAAAATCATGGACTACCCTTATCACTAAAAATTCATTTTTTTACGAAAGTCTCTGGAACCCATTGAAACGTACATATATAGAAAGGTTTTGTCAAATGCAACCAGCACATCCAAAGCAAACCCTTTTATAAGGTCTAGTTTTCGAGATATTTGCATTCAAAGTTATTTTTTTGAGTTATGAAGGCTTGTATGACTTTGGATGCCTACAGTTCCGCAAATAAGGCTATGACGTCATTTTCGCTTGCAAAACGCTTAATTAGTTTCTTAAGAGCTATCCATAGCTGAAAACTAGAACATTCTGGGAGGTCTAATTGCGGAGATATCTTAATTCAAAGTAAATCCATTAAAATCGATTTTTTTGAGTTTTGAAAGTTTGCATGAATTTGGATGTCTACAGTTCCACAAATAAGGCTCGGAAGGCCTTGCGGTTTATTAACCGCTTAATCATTTTTTGGAGAGCTATCCATTGCTGAAAACTAGAGCATTTTGTGGGCTCTGGTTGCAGAGAAATTTTGTTTCAAAGTCAATCTTTCTTGTTTCAGCCCAAAAACTTAAAATCTTAGTATGGCCATAACTTCCAAAATAAGGCTCCCAAGAGGTTGCGGTTAACGTTGTTGAACAGATAACGGTCAGGTCTTTGCATTGCCGTTCAAAACTCAACTTTTTTTTCCAATCGATTTTCGCTTAATAAGTTTTTTAAGAGCTATCCATAGCTGAAAACTAGAACATTCTAGGAGGTCTGGTTGCGGAGATATCTCAATTCAAAGTAAATCCATTAAAATCGATTTTTTTGAGTTTTGAAAGTTTGCATGACTTTGGATGTCTACAGTTCCACAAATAAGGCTCGGAAGGCCTTGCGGTTTATTAACCGCTTAATCAGTTTTTGGAGAGCTACCCATTGCTGAAAACTAGAGCATTTTGTGGGCTCTGGTTGCAGGGAAATTTTGATTCAAAGTTAATCTTGTTTCAACCCAAAAACTAAAAATCTTAATATGGCCATAACTTCCAAAATAAGGCTCCCAAGAGGTTGCGGTTAACGTTGTTGAACAGATAACGGTCAGGTCTTTGCATTGCCGTTCAAAACTCAACTTATTTTTTCCAATCGATTTTCGAAAAAAAGCATGGACTACCCTTATCACTAAAAATTCATTTTTTTACGAAAGTCTCTGGAACCCATTGAAACGTACATATATTGGAAATTTTTGTCAAATGCAACCAGCACATCCAAAGCAAACCCTTTTATAAGGTCTAGTTTTCGAGATATTTGCATTCAATGTTATTTTTTTGAGTTATGAAGGCTTGTATGACTTTGGATGCCTACAGTTCCGCAAATAAGGCTATGCCGTCATTTTCGCTTGCAAAACGCTTAATTAGTTTTTCAAGAGCTATCCATAGCTGAAAACTAGAACATTCTGGGAGGTCTAATTGCGGAGATATCTTAATTCAAAGTAAATCCATTAAAATCGATTTTTTTGAGTTTTGAAAGTTTGCATGACTTTGGATGTCTACAGTTCCACAAATAAGGCTCGGAAGGCCTTGCGGTTTATTAACCGCTTAATCAGTTTTTGGAGAGCTATCCATTGCTGAAAACTAGAGCATTTTGTGGGCTCTGGTTGCAGAGAAATTTTGTTTCAAAGTTAATCTTTCTTGTTTCAGCCCAAAAACTTAAAATGTTAGTATGGCCATAACTTCCAAAATAAGGCTCCCAAGAGGTTGCGGTTAACGTTGTTGAACAGATAACGGTCAGGTCTTTGCATTGCCGTTCAAAACTCAACTTTTTTTTTCCAATCGATTTTCGAAAAAAAGCATGGACTACACCCTTATCACTAAAAATTCAATTTTTTACGAAAGTCTCTGGAACCCATTCAAACGTACATATATAGAAAGGTTTTGTCAAATGCAACCAGCACATCCAAAGCAAACCCTTTTATAAGGTCTAGTTTTCGAGATATTTACATTCAAAGTTATTTTTTTGAGTTATGAAGGCTTGTATGACTTTGGTTGCCTACAGTTCCGCAAATAAGGCTATGACGTCATTTTCGCTTGCAAAACGCTTAATAAGTTTTTTAAGAGCTATCCATAGCTGAAAACTAGAACATTCTAGGAGGTCTGGTTGCGGAGATATCTCAATTCAAAGTAAATCCATTAAAATCGATTTTTTTGAGTTTTGAAAGTTTGCATGACTTTGGATGTCTACAGTTCCACAAATAAGGCTCGGAAGGCCTTGCGGTTGATTAACCGCTTAATCAGTTTTTGGAGAGCTATCCATTTCTGAAAACTAGAACATTTTGTGGGCTCTGGTTGCAGAGAAATTTTGTTTCAAAGTTAATCTTTCTTGTTTCAACCCAAAAACTTAAAATCTTAGTATGGCCATAACTTCCAAAATAAGGCTCCCAAGAGGTTGCGGTTAACGTTGTTGAACAGATAACGGTCAGGTCTTTGCATTGCCGTTCAAAACTCTTTTTTTTTCCAATCGATTTTCGAAAAAAGGCATGGACTACCCCCTTATCACTAAAAATTCAATTTTTTACGAAAGTCTCTGGAACCCATTCAAACGTACATATATAGAAAGGTTTTGTCAAATGCAACCAGCACATCTAAAGCAAACCCTTTTATAAGGTCTAGTTTTCGAGATATTTGCATTCAAAGTTATTTTTTTGAGTTATGAAGGCTTGTATGACTTTGGATGCCTACAGTTCCGCAAATAAGGCTATGACGTCATTTTCGCTTGCAAAAGGCTTAATAAGTTTTTCAAGAGCTATCCATAGCTGAATACTAGAACATTCTGGGAGGTCTAATTGCGGTGATATCTTAATTCAAAGTAAATCCATTAAAATCGATTTTTTTGAGTTTTGAAAGTTTGCATGACTTTGGATGTCTACAGTTCCACAAATAAGGCTCGGAAGGCCTTGCGGTTTATTAACCGCTTAATCAGTTTTTGGAGAGCTATCCATTGCTGAAAACTAGAGCATTTTGTGGGCTCTGGTTGCAGAGAAATTTTGTTTCAAAGTTAATCTTTCTTGTTTCAACCCAAAAACTTAAGATCTTAGTATGGCCATAACTTCCAAAATAAGGCTCGTAAGAGGTTGCGGTTAACTTTGTTGAACAAATAACGGTCAGGTCTTTGCATTGCCGTTCAAAACTCAACTTTTTTTTTCCAATCGATTTTCGAAAAAAAGCATGGACTACCCTTATCACTAAAAATTCATTTTTTTACGAAAGTCTCTGGAACCCATTTAAACGTACATATGTAGAAAGGTTTTGTCAAATGCAACCAGCACATCCAAAGCAAACCCTTTTATAAGGTCTAGTTTTCGAGATATTTGCATTCAAAGTTATTTTTTTGAGTTATGAAGGCTTGTATGACTTTGGATGCCTACAGTTCCGCAAATAAGGCTATGACGTCATTTGCGCTTGCAAAACGCTTAATAAGTTTTTTAAGAGCTATCCATAGCTGAAAACTAGAACATTCTAGGAGGTCTGGTTGCGGAGATATCTAAATTCAAAGTAAATCCATTAAAATCGATTTTTTTGAGTTTTGAAAGTTTGCATGAATTTGGATGTCTACAGTTCCACAAATAAGGCTCGGAAGGCCTTGCGGTTTATTAACCGCTTAATCATTTTTTGGAGAGCTATCCATTGCTGAAAACTAGAGCATTTTGTGGGCTCTGGTTGCAGAGAAATTTTGTTTCAAAGTTAATCTTTCTTGTTTCAGCCCAAAAACTTAAAATCTTAGTATGGCCATAACTTCCAAAATAAGGCTCCCAAGAGGTTGCGGTTAACGTTGTTGAACAGATAACGGTCAGGTCTTTGCATTGCCGTTCAAAACTCAACTTTTTTTTCCAATCGATTTTCGCTTAATAAGTTTTTTAAGAGCTATCCATAGCTGAAAACTAGAACATTCTAGGAGGTCTGGTTGCGGAGATATCTCAATTCAAAGTAAATCCATTAAAATCGATTTTTTTGAGTTTTGAAAGTTTGCATGACTTTGGATGTCTACAGTTCCACAAATAAGGCTCGGAAGGCCTTGCGGTTTATTAACCGCTTAATCAGTTTTTGGAGAGCTACCCATTGCTGAAAACTAGAGCATTTTGTGGGCTCTGGTTGCAGGGAAATTTTGATTCAAAGTTAATCTTTCTTGTTTCAACCCAAAAACTAAAAATCTTAATATGGCCATAACTTCCAAAATAAGGCTCCCAAGAGGTTGCGGTTAACGTTGTTGAACAGATAACGGTCAGGTCTTTGCATTGCCGTTCAAAACTCAACTTATTTTTTCCAATCGATTTTCGAAAAAAATCATGGACTACCCTTATCACTAAAAATTCATTTTTTTACGAAAGTCTCTGGAACCCATTGAAACGTACATATATAGAAAGGTTTTGTCAAATGCAACCAGCACATCCAAAGCAAACCCTTTTATAAGGTCTAGTTTTCGAGATATTTGCATTCAAAGTTATTTTTTTGAGTTATGAAGGCTTGTATGACTTTGGATGCCTACAGTTCCGCAAATAAGGCTATGACGTCATTTTCGCTTGCAAAACGCTTAATTAGTTTTTTAAGAGCTATCCATAGCTGAAAACTAGAACATTCTGGGAGGTCTAATTGCGGAGATATCTTAATTCAAAGTAAATCCATTAAAATCGATTTTTTTGAGTTTTGAAAGTTTGCATGAATTTGGATGTCTACAGTTCCACAAATAAGGCTCGGAAGGCCTTGCGGTTTATTAACCGCTTAATCATTTTTTGGAGAGCTATCCATTGCTGAAAACTAGAGCATTTTGTGGGCTCTGGTTGCAGAGAAATTTTGTTTCAAAGTTAATCTTTCTTGTTTCAGCCCAAAAACTTAAAATCTTAGTATGGCCATAACTTCCAAAATAAGGCTCCCAAGAGGTTGCGGTTAACGTTGTTGAACAGATAACGGTCAGGTCTTTGCATTGCCGTTCAAAACTCAACTTTTTTTTCCAATCGATTTTCGCTTAATAAGTTTTTTAAGAGCTATCCATAGCTGAAAACTAGAACATTCTAGGAGGTCTGGTTGCGGAGATATCTCAATTCAAAGTAAATCCATTAAAATCGATTTTTTTGAGTTTTGAAAGTTTGCATGACTTTGGATGTCTACAGTTCCACAAATAAGGCTCGGAAGGCCTTGCGGTTTATTAACCGCTTAATCAGTTTTTGGAGAGCTACCCATTGCTGAAAACTAGAGCATTTTGTGGGCTCTGGTTGCAGGGAAATTTTGATTCAAAGTTAATCTTTCTTGTTTCAACCCAAAAACTAAAAATCTTAATATGGCCATAACTTCCAAAATAAGGCTCCCAAGAGGTTGCGGTTAACGTTGTTGAACAGATAACGGTCAGGTCTTTGCATTGCCGTTCAAAACTCAACTTATTTTTTCCAATCGATTTTCGAAAAAAATCATGGACTACCCTTATCACTAAAAATTCATTTTTTTACGAAAGTCTCTGGAACCCATTGAAACGTACATATATAGAAAGGTTTTGTCAAATGCAACCAGCACATCCAAAGCAAACCCTTTTATAAGGTCTAGTTTTCGAGATATTTGCATTCAAAGTTATTTTTTTGAGTTATGAAGGCTTGTATGACTTTGGATGCCTACAGTTCCGCAAATAAGGCTATGACGTCATTTTCGCTTGCAAAACGCTTAATTAGTTTCTTAAGAGCTATCCATAGCTGAAAACTAGAACATTCTGGGAGGTCTAATTGCGGAGATATCTTAATTCAAAGTAAATCCATTAAAATCGATTTTTTTGAGTTTTGAAAGTTTGCATGAATTTGGATGTCTACAGTTCCACAAATAAGGCTCGGAAGGCCTTGCGGTTTATTAACCGCTTAATCATTTTTTGGAGAGCTATCCATTGCTGAAAACTAGAGCATTTTGTGGGCTCTGGTTGCAGAGAAATTTTGTTTCAAAGTTAATCTTTCTTGTTTCAGCCCAAAAACTTAAAATCTTAGTATGGCCATAACTTCCAAAATAAGGCTCCCAAGAGGTTGCGGTTAACGTTGTTGAACAGATAACGGTCAGGTCTTTGCATTGCCGTTCAAAACTCAACTTTTTTTTCCAATCGATTTTCGCTTAATAAGTTTTTTAAGAGCTATCCATAGCTGAAAACTAGAACATTCTAGGAGGTCTGGTTGCGGAGATATCTCAATTCAAAGTAAATCCATTAAAATCGATTTTTTTGAGTTTTGAAAGTTTGCATGACTTTGGATGTCTACAGTTCCACAAATAAGGCTCGGAAGGCCTTGCGGTTTATTAACCGCTTAATCAGTTTTTGGAGAGCTACCCATTGCTGAAAACTAGAGCATTTTGTGGGCTCTGGTTGCAGGGAAATTTTGATTCAAAGTTAATCTTTCTTGTTTCAACCCAAAAACTAAAAATCTTAATATGGCCATAACTTCCAAAATAAGGCTCCCAAGAGGTTGCGGTTAACGTTGTTGAACAGATAACGGTCAGGTCTTTGCATTGCCGTTCAAAACTCAACTTATTTTTTCCAATCGATTTTCGAAAAAAATCATGGACTACCCTTATCACTAAAAATTCATTTTTTTACGAAAGTCTCTGGAACCCATTGAAACGTACATATATAGAAAGGTTTTGTCAAATGCAACCAGCACATCCAAAGCAAACCCTTTTATAAGGTCTAGTTTTCGAGATATTTGCATTCAAAGTTATTTTTTTGAGTTATGAAGGCTTGTATGACTTTGGATGCCTACAGTTCCGCAAATAAGGCTATGACGTCATTTTCGCTTGCAAAACGCTTAATTAGTTTCTTAAGAGCTATCCATAGCTGAAAACTAGAACATTCTGGGAGGTCTAATTGCGGAGATATCTTAATTCAAAGTAAATCCATTAAAATCGATTTTTTTGAGTTTTGAAAGTTTGCATGAATTTGGATGTCTACAGTTCCACAAATAAGGCTCGGAAGGCCTTGCGGTTTATTAACCGCTTAATCATTTTTTGGAGAGCTATCCATTGCTGAAAACTAGAGCATTTTGTGGGCTCTGGTTGCAGAGAAATTTTGTTTCAAAGTTAATCTTTCTTGTTTCAGCCCAAAAACTTAAAATCTTAGTATGGCCATAACTTCCAAAATAAGGCTCCCAAGAGGTTGCGGTTAACGTTGTTGAACAGATAACGGTCAGGTCTTTGCATTGCCGTTCAAAACTCAACTTTTTTTTCCAATCGATTTTCGCTTAATAAGTTTTTTAAGAGCTATCCATAGCTGAAAACTAGAACATTCTAGGAGGTCTGGTTGCGGAGATATCTCAATTCAAAGTAAATCCATTAAAATCGATTTTTTTGAGTTTTGAAAGTTTGCATGACTTTGGATGTCTACAGTTCCACAAATAAGGCTCGGAAGGCCTTGCGGTTTATTAACCGCTTAATCAGTTTTTGGAGAGCTACCCATTGCTGAAAACTAGAGCATTTTGTGGGCTCTGGTTGCAGGGAAATTTTGATTCAAAGTTAATCTTTCTTGTTTCAACCCAAAAACTAAAAATCTTAATATGGCCATAACTTCCAAAATAAGGCTCCCAAGAGGTTGCGGTTAACGTTGTTGAACAGATAACGGTCAGGTCTTTGCATTGCCGTTCAAAACTCAACTTATTTTTTCCAATCGATTTTCGAAAAAAATCATGGACTACCCTTATCACTAAAAATTCATTTTTTTACGAAAGTCTCTGGAACCCATTGAAACGTACATATATAGAAAGGTTTTGTCAAATGCAACCAGCACATCCAAAGCAAACCCTTTTATAAGGTCTAGTTTTCGAGATATTTGCATTCAAAGTTATTTTTTTGAGTTATGAAGGCTTGTATGACTTTGGATGCCTACAGTTCCGCAAATAAGGCTATGACGTCATTTTCGCTTGCAAAACGCTTAATTAGTTTCTTAAGAGCTATCCATAGCTGAAAACTAGAACATTCTGGGAGGTCTAATTGCGGAGATATCTTAATTCAAAGTAAATCCATTAAAATCGATTTTTTTGAGTTTTGAAAGTTTGCATGAATTTGGATGTCTACAGTTCCACAAATAAGGCTCGGAAGGCCTTGCGGTTTATTAACCGCTTAATCAGTTTTTGGAGAGCTATCCATTGCTGAAAACTAGAGCATTTTGTGGGCTCTGGTTGCAGAGAAATTTTGTTTCAAAGTCAATCTTTCTTGTTTCAGCCCAAAAACTTAAAATCTTAGTATGGCCATAACTTCCAAAATAAGGCTCCCAAGAGGTTGCGGTTAACGTTGTTGAACAGATAACGGTCAGGTCTTTGCATTGCCGTTCAAAACTCAACTTTTTTTTCCAATCGATTTTCGCTTAATAAGTTTTTTAAGAGCTATCCATAGCTGAAAACTAGAACATTCTAGGAGGTCTGGTTGCGGAGATATCTCAATTCAAAGTAAATCCATTAAAATCGATTTTTTTGAGTTTTGAAAGTTTGCATGACTTTGGATGTCTACAGTTCCACAAATAAGGCTCGGAAGGCCTTGCGGTTTATTAACCGCTTAATCAGTTTTTGGAGAGCTACCCATTGCTGAAAACTAGAGCATTTTGTGGGCTCTGGTTGCAGGGAAATTTTGATTCAAAGTTAATCTTTCTTGTTTCAACCCAAAAACTAAAAATCTTAATATGGCCATAACTTCCAAAATAAGGCTCCCAAGAGGTTGCGGTTAACGTTGTTGAACAGATAACGGTCAGGTCTTTGCATTGCCGTTCAAAACTCAACTTATTTTTTCCAATCGATTTTCGAAAAAAATCATGGACTACCCTTATCACTAAAAATTCATTTTTTTACGAAAGTCTCTGGAACCCATTGAAACGTACATATATAGAAAGGTTTTGTCAAATGCAACCAGCACATCCAAAGCAAACCCTTTTATAAGGTCTAGTTTTCGAGATATTTGCATTCAAAGTTATTTTTTTGAGTTATGAAGGCTTGTATGACTTTGGATGCCTACAGTTCCGCAAATAAGGCTATGACGTCATTTTCGCTTGCAAAACGCTTAATTAGTTTTTTAAGAGCTATCCATAGCTGAAAACTAGAACATTCTGGGAGGTCTAATTGCGGAGATATCTTAATTCAAAGTAAATCCATTAAAATCGATTTTTTTGAGTTTTGAAAGTTTGCATGAATTTGGATGTCTACAGTTCCACAAATAAGGCTCGGAAGGCCTTGCGGTTTATTAACCGCTTAATCATTTTTTGGAGAGCTATCCATTGCTGAAAACTAGAGCATTTTGTGGGCTCTGGTTGCAGAGAAATTTTGTTTCAAAGTTAATCTTTCTTGTTTCAGCCCAAAAACTTAAAATCTTAGTATGGCCATAACTTCCAAAATAAGGCTCCCAAGAGGTTGCGGTTAACGTTGTTGAACAGATAACGGTCAGGTCTTTGCATTGCCGTTCAAAACTCAACTTTTTTTTCCAATCGATTTTCGCTTAATAAGTTTTTTAAGAGCTATCCATAGCTGAAAACTAGAACATTCTAGGAGGTCTGGTTGCGGAGATATCTCAATTCAAAGTAAATCCATTAAAATCGATTTTTTTGAGTTTTGAAAGTTTGCATGACTTTGGATGTCTACAGTTCCACAAATAAGGCTCGGAAGGCCTTGCGGTTTATTAACCGCTTAATCAGTTTTTGGAGAGCTACCCATTGCTGAAAACTAGAGCATTTTGTGGGCTCTGGTTGCAGGGAAATTTTGATTCAAAGTTAATCTTTCTTGTTTCAACCCAAAAACTAAAAATCTTAATATGGCCATAACTTCCAAAATAAGGCTCCCAAGAGGTTGCGGTTAACGTTGTTGAACAGATAACGGTCAGGTCTTTGCATTGCCGTTCAAAACTCAACTTATTTTTTCCAATCGATTTTCGAAAAAAATCATGGACTACCCTTATCACTAAAAATTCATTTTTTTACGAAAGTCTCTGGAACCCATTGAAACGTACATATATAGAAAGGTTTTGTCAAATGCAACCAGCACATCCAAAGCAAACCCTTTTATAAGGTCTAGTTTTCGAGATATTTGCATTCAAAGTTATTTTTTTGAGTTATGAAGGCTTGTATGACTTTGGATGCCTACAGTTCCGCAAATAAGGCTATGACGTCATTTTCGCTTGCAAAACGCTTAATTAGTTTCTTAAGAGCTATCCATAGCTGAAAACTAGAACATTCTGGGAGGTCTAATTGCGGAGATATCTTAATTCAAAGTAAATCCATTAAAATCGATTTTTTTGAGTTTTGAAAGTTTGCATGAATTTGGATGTCTACAGTTCCACAAATAAGGCTCGGAAGGCCTTGCGGTTTATTAACCGCTTAATCATTTTTTGGAGAGCTATCCATTGCTGAAAACTAGAGCATTTTGTGGGCTCTGGTTGCAGAGAAATTTTGTTTCAAAGTCAATCTTTCTTGTTTCAGCCCAAAAACTTAAAATCTTAGTATGGCCATAACTTCCAAAATAAGGCTCCCAAGAGGTTGCGGTTAACGTTGTTGAACAGATAACGGTCAGGTCTTTGCATTGCCGTTCAAAACTCAACTTTTTTTCCAATCGATTTTCGCTTAATAAGTTTTTTAAGAGCTATCCATAGCTGAAAACTAGAACATTCTAGGAGGTCTGGTTGCGGAGATATCTCAATTCAAAGTAAATCCATTAAAATCGATTTTTTTGAGTTTTGAAAGTTTGCATGACTTTGGATGTCTACAGTTCCACAAATAAGGCTCGGAAGGCCTTGCGGTTTATTAACCGCTTAATCAGTTTTTGGAGAGCTACCCATTGCTGAAAACTAGAGCATTTTGTGGGCTCTGGTTGCAGGGAAATTTTGATTCAAAGTTAATCTTGTTTCAACCCAAAAACTAAAAATCTTAATATGGCCATAACTTCCAAAATAAGGCTCCCAAGAGGTTGCGGTTAACGTTGTTGAACAGATAACGGTCAGGTCTTTGCATTGCCGTTCAAAACTCAACTTATTTTTTCCAATCGATTTTCGAAAAAAAGCATGGACTACCCTTATCACTAAAAATTCATTTTTTTACGAAAGTCTCTGGAACCCATTGAAACGTACATATATAGAAAGGTTTTGTCAAATGCAACCAGCACATCCAAAGCAAACCCTTTTATAAGGTCTAGTTTTCGAGATATTTGCATTCAAAGTTATTTTTTTGAGTTATGAAGGCTTGTATGACTTTGGATGCCTACAGTTCCGCAAATAAGGCTATGACGTCATTTTCGCTTGCAAAACGCTTAATTAGTTTTTCAAGAGCTATCCATAGCTGAAAACTAGAACATTCTGGGAGGTCTAATTGCGGAGATATCTTTATTCAAAGTAAATCCATTAAAATCGATTTTTTTGAGTTTTGAAAGTTTGCATGACTTTGGATGTCTACAGTTCCACAAATAAGGCTCAGAAGGCCTTGCGGTTTATTAACCGCTTAATCAGTTTTTGGAGAGCTATCCATTGCTGAAAACTAGAGCATTTTGTGGGCTCTGGTTGCAGAGAAATTTTGTTTCAAAGTTAATCTTTCTTGTTTCAGCCCAAAAACTTAAAATCTTAGTATGGCCATAACTTCCAAAATAAGGCTCCCAAGAGGTTGCGGTTAACGTTGTTGAACAGATAACGGTCAGGTCTTTGCATTGCCGTTCAAAACTCAACTTTTTTTTTCCAATCGATTTTCGAAAAAAAGCATGGACTACCCTTATCACTAAAAATTCATTTTTTTACGAAAGTCTCTGGAACCCATTTAAACGTACATATGTAGAAAGGTTTTGTCAAATGCAACCAGCACATCCAAAGCAAACCCTTTTATAAGGTCTAGTTTTCGAGATATTTGCATTCAAAGTTATTTTTTTGAGTTATGAAGGCTTGTATGACTTTGGATGCCTACAGTTCCGCAAATAAGGCTATGACGTCATTTTCGCTTGCAAAACGCTTAATTAGTTTCTTAAGAGCTATCCATAGCTGAAAACTAGAACATTCTGGGAGGTCTAATTGCGGAGATATCTTAATTCAAAGTAAATCCATTAAAATCGATTTTTTTGAGTTTTGAAAGTTTGCATGAATTTGG
This sequence comes from Melangyna quadrimaculata, assembly GCA_949320155.1. Taxonomy (NCBI): domain Eukaryota; kingdom Metazoa; phylum Arthropoda; class Insecta; order Diptera; family Syrphidae; genus Melangyna; species Melangyna quadrimaculata. The sequence goes on from OX439483.1 coordinate 186,365,365, forward strand.
ATGTCTACAGTTCCACAAATAAGGCTCGGAAGGCCTTGCGGTTTATTAACCGCTTAATCATTTTTTGGAGAGCTATCCATTGCTGAAAACTAGAGCATTTTGTGGGCTCTGGTTGCAGAGAAATTTTGTTTCAAAGTCAATCTTTCTTGTTTCAGCCCAAAAACTTAAAATCTTAGTATGGCCATAACTTCCAAAATAAGGCTCCCAAGAGGTTGCGGTTAACGTTGTTGAACAGATAACGGTCAGGTCTTTGCATTGCCGTTCAAAACTCAACTTTTTTTTCCAATCGATTTTCGCTTAATAAGTTTTTTAAGAGCTATCCATAGCTGAAAACTAGAACATTCTAGGAGGTCTGGTTGCGGAGATATCTCAATTCAAAGTAAATCCATTAAAATCGATTTTTTTGAGTTTTGAAAGTTTGCATGACTTTGGATGTCTACAGTTCCACAAATAAGGCTCGGAAGGCCTTGCGGTTTATTAACCGCTTAATCAGTTTTTGGAGAGCTACCCATTGCTGAAAACTAGAGCATTTTGTGGGCTCTGGTTGCAGGGAAATTTTGATTCAAAGTTAATCTTGTTTCAACCCAAAAACTAAAAATCTTAATATGGCCATAACTTCCAAAATAAGGCTCCCAAGAGGTTGCGGTTAACGTTGTTGAACAGATAACGGTCAGGTCTTTGCATTGCCGTTCAAAACTCAACTTATTTTTTCCAATCGATTTTCGAAAAAAAGCATGGACTACCCTTATCACTAAAAATTCATTTTTTTACGAAAGTCTCTGGAACCCATTGAAACGTACATATATAGAAAGGTTTTGTCAAATGCAACCAGCACATCCAAAGCAAACCCTTTTATAAGGTCTAGTTTTCGAGATATTTGCATTCAAAGTTATTTTTTTGAGTTATGAAGGCTTGTATGACTTTGGATGCCTACAGTTCCGCAAATAAGGCTATGACGTCATTTTCGCTTGCAAAACGCTTAATTAGTTTTTCAAGAGCTATCCATAGCTGAAAACTAGAACATTCTGGGAGGTCTAATTGCGGAGATATCTTTATTCAAAGTAAATCCATTAAAATCGATTTTTTTGAGTTTTGAAAGTTTGCATGACTTTGGATGTCTACAGTTCCACAAATAAGGCTCAGAAGGCCTTGCGGTTTATTAACCGCTTAATCAGTTTTTGGAGAGCTATCCATTGCTGAAAACTAGAGCATTTTGTGGGCTCTGGTTGCAGAGAAATTTTGTTTCAAAGTTAATCTTTCTTGTTTCAGCCCAAAAACTTAAAATCTTAGTATGGCCATAACTTCCAAAATAAGGCTCCCAAGAGGTTGCGGTTAACGTTGTTGAACAGATAACGGTCAGGTCTTTGCATTGCCGTTCAAAACTCAACTTTTTTTTTCCAATCGATTTTCGAAAAAAAGCATGGACTACCCTTATCACTAAAAATTCATTTTTTTACGAAAGTCTCTGGAACCCATTTAAACGTACATATGTAGAAAGGTTTTGTCAAATGCAACCAGCACATCCAAAGCAAACCCTTTTATAAGGTCTAGTTTTCGAGATATTTGCATTCAAAGTTATTTTTTTGAGTTATGAAGGCTTGTATGACTTTGGATGCCTACAGTTCCGCAAATAAGGCTATGACGTCATTTTCGCTTGCAAAACGCTTAATAAGTTTTTTAAGAGCTATCCATAGCTGAAAACTAGAACATTCTAGGAGGTCTGGTTGCGGAGATATCTCAATTCAAAGTAAATCCATTAAAATCGATTTTTTTGAGTTTTGAAAGTTTGCATGACTTTGGATGTCTACAGTTCCACAAATAAGGCTCGGAAGGCCTTGCGGTTGATTAACCGCTTAATCAGTTTTTGGAGAGCTATCCATTTCTGAAAACTAGAACATTTTGTGGGCTCTGGTTGCAGAGAAATTTTGTTTCAAAGTTAATCTTTCTTGTTTCAACCCAAAAACTTAAAATCTTAGTATGGCCATAACTTCCAAAATAAGGCTCCCAAGAGGTTGCGGTTAACGTTGTTGAACAGATAACGGTCAGGTCTTTGCATTGCCGTTCAAAACTCAACTTTTTTTTTCCAATCGATTTTCGAAAAAAAGCATGGACTACTCCCTTATCACTAAAAATTCAATTTTTTACGAAAGTCTCTGGAACCCATTCAAACGTACATATATAGAAAGGTTTTGTCAAATGCAACCAGCACATCCAAAGCAAACCCTTTTATAAGGTCTAGTTTTCGAGATATTTGCATTCAAAGTTATTTTTTTTGAGTTATGAAGGCTTGTATGACTTTGGATGCCTACAGTTCCGCAAATAAGGCTATGACGTCATTTTCGCTTGCAAAAGGCTTAATAAGTTTTTCAAGAGCTATCCATAGCTGAATACTAGAACATTCTGGGAGGTCTGGTTGCGGAGATATCTAAATTCAAAGTAAATCCATTAAAATCGATTTTTTTGAGTTTTGAAAGTTTGCATGAATTTGGATGTCTACAGTTCCACAAATAAGGCTCGGAAGGCCTTGCGGTTTATTAACCGCTTAATCATTTTTTGGAGAGCTATCCATTGCTGAAAACTAGAGCATTTTGTGGGCTCTGGTTGCAGAGAAATTTTGTTTCAAAGTTAATCTTTCTTGTTTCAGCCCAAAAACTTAAAATCTTAGTATGGCCATAACTTCCAAAATAAGGCTCCCAAGAGGTTGCGGTTAACGTTGTTGAACAGATAACGGTCAGGTCTTTGCATTGCCGTTCAAAACTCAACTTTTTTTTCCAATCGATTTTCGCTTAATAAGTTTTTTAAGAGCTATCCATAGCTGAAAACTAGAACATTCTAGGAGGTCTGGTTGCGGAGATATCTCAATTCAAAGTAAATCCATTAAAATCGATTTTTTTGAGTTTTGAAAGTTTGCATGACTTTGGATGTCTACAGTTCCACAAATAAGGCTCGGAAGGCCTTGCGGTTTATTAACCGCTTAATCAGTTTTTGGAGAGCTACCCATTGCTGAAAACTAGAGCATTTTGTGGGCTCTGGTTGCAGGGAAATTTTGATTCAAAGTTAATCTTTCTTGTTTCAACCCAAAAACTAAAAATCTTAATATGGCCATAACTTCCAAAATAAGGCTCCCAAGAGGTTGCGGTTAACGTTGTTGAACAGATAACGGTCAGGTCTTTGCATTGCCGTTCAAAACTCAACTTATTTTTTCCAATCGATTTTCGAAAAAAATCATGGACTACCCTTATCACTAAAAATTCATTTTTTTACGAAAGTCTCTGGAACCCATTGAAACGTACATATATAGAAAGGTTTTGTCAAATGCAACCAGCACATCCAAAGCAAACCCTTTTATAAGGTCTAGTTTTCGAGATATTTGCATTCAAAGTTATTTTTTTGAGTTATGAAGGCTTGTATGACTTTGGATGCCTACAGTTCCGCAAATAAGGCTATGACGTCATTTTCGCTTGCAAAACGCTTAATTAGTTTTTTAAGAGCTATCCATAGCTGAAAACTAGAACATTCTGGGAGGTCTAATTGCGGAGATATCTTAATTCAAAGTAAATCCATTAAAATCGATTTTTTTGAGTTTTGAAAGTTTGCATGAATTTGGATGTCTACAGTTCCACAAATAAGGCTCGGAAGGCCTTGCGGTTTATTAACCGCTTAATCATTTTTTGGAGAGCTATCCATTGCTGAAAACTAGAGCATTTTGTGGGCTCTGGTTGCAGAGAAATTTTGTTTCAAAGTTAATCTTTCTTGTTTCAGCCCAAAAACTTAAAATCTTAGTATGGCCATAACTTCCAAAATAAGGCTCCCAAGAGGTTGCGGTTAACGTTGTTGAACAGATAACGGTCAGGTCTTTGCATTGCCGTTCAAAACTCAACTTTTTTTTCCAATCGATTTTCGCTTAATAAGTTTTTTAAGAGCTATCCATAGCTGAAAACTAGAACATTCTAGGAGGTCTGGTTGCGGAGATATCTCAATTCAAAGTAAATCCATTAAAATCGATTTTTTTGAGTTTTGAAAGTTTGCATGACTTTGGATGTCTACAGTTCCACAAATAAGGCTCGGAAGGCCTTGCGGTTTATTAACCGCTTAATCAGTTTTTGGAGAGCTACCCATTGCTGAAAACTAGAGCATTTTGTGGGCTCTGGTTGCAGGGAAATTTTGATTCAAAGTTAATCTTTCTTGTTTCAACCCAAAAACTAAAAATCTTAATATGGCCATAACTTCCAAAATAAGGCTCCCAAGAGGTTGCGGTTAACGTTGTTGAACAGATAACGGTCAGGTCTTTGCATTGCCGTTCAAAACTCAACTTATTTTTTCCAATCGATTTTCGAAAAAAATCATGGACTACCCTTATCACTAAAAATTCATTTTTTTACGAAAGTCTCTGGAACCCATTGAAACGTACATATATAGAAAGGTTTTGTCAAATGCAACCAGCACATCCAAAGCAAACCCTTTTATAAGGTCTAGTTTTCGAGATATTTGCATTCAAAGTTATTTTTTTGAGTTATGAAGGCTTGTATGACTTTGGATGCCTACAGTTCCGCAAATAAGGCTATGACGTCATTTTCGCTTGCAAAACGCTTAATTAGTTTCTTAAGAGCTATCCATAGCTGAAAACTAGAACATTCTGGGAGGTCTAATTGCGGAGATATCTTAATTCAAAGTAAATCCATTAAAATCGATTTTTTTGAGTTTTGAAAGTTTGCATGAATTTGGATGTCTACAGTTCCACAAATAAGGCTCGGAAGGCCTTGCGGTTTATTAACCGCTTAATCATTTTTTGGAGAGCTATCCATTGCTGAAAACTAGAGCATTTTGTGGGCTCTGGTTGCAGAGAAATTTTGTTTCAAAGTCAATCTTTCTTGTTTCAGCCCAAAAACTTAAAATCTTAGTATGGCCATAACTTCCAAAATAAGGCTCCCAAGAGGTTGCGGTTAACGTTGTTGAACAGATAACGGTCAGGTCTTTGCATTGCCGTTCAAAACTCAACTTTTTTTTCCAATCGATTTTCGCTTAATAAGTTTTTTAAGAGCTATCCATAGCTGAAAACTAGAACATTCTAGGAGGTCTGGTTGCGGAGATATCTCAATTCAAAGTAAATCCATTAAAATCGATTTTTTTGAGTTTTGAAAGTTTGCATGACTTTGGATGTCTACAGTTCCACAAATAAGGCTCGGAAGGCCTTGCGGTTTATTAACCGCTTAATCAGTTTTTGGAGAGCTACCCATTGCTGAAAACTAGAGCATTTTGTGGGCTCTGGTTGCAGGGAAATTTTGATTCAAAGTTAATCTTGTTTCAACCCAAAAACTAAAAATCTTAATATGGCCATAACTTCCAAAATAAGGCTCCCAAGAGGTTGCGGTTAACGTTGTTGAACAGATAACGGTCAGGTCTTTGCATTGCCGTTCAAAACTCAACTTATTTTTTCCAATCGATTTTCGAAAAAAAGCATGGACTACCCTTATCACTAAAAATTCATTTTTTTACGAAAGTCTCTGGAACCCATTGAAACGTACATATATAGAAAGGTTTTGTCAAATGCAACCAGCACATCCAAAGCAAACCCTTTTATAAGGTCTAGTTTTCGAGATATTTGCATTCAAAGTTATTTTTTTGAGTTATGAAGGCTTGTATGACTTTGGATGCCTACAGTTCCGCAAATAAGGCTATGACGTCATTTTCGCTTGCAAAACGCTTAATTAGTTTCTTAAGAGCTATCCATAGCTGAAAACTAGAACATTCTGGGAGGTCTAATTGCGGAGATATCTTAATTCAAAGTAAATCCATTAAAATCGATTTTTTTGAGTTTTGAAAGTTTGCATGAATTTGGATGTCTACAGTTCCACAAATAAGGCTCGGAAGGCCTTGCGGTTTATTAACCGCTTAATCATTTTTTGGAGAGCTATCCATTGCTGAAAACTAGAGCATTTTGTGGGCTCTGGTTGCAGAGAAATTTTGTTTCAAAGTCAATCTTTCTTGTTTCAGCCCAAAAACTTAAAATCTTAGTATGGCCATAACTTCCAAAATAAGGCTCCCAAGAGGTTGCGGTTAACGTTGTTGAACAGATAACGGTCAGGTCTTTGCATTGCCGTTCAAAACTCAACTTTTTTTTCCAATCGATTTTCGCTTAATAAGTTTTTTAAGAGCTATCCATAGCTGAAAACTAGAACATTCTAGGAGGTCTGGTTGCGGAGATATCTCAATTCAAAGTAAATCCATTAAAATCGATTTTTTTGAGTTTTGAAAGTTTGCATGACTTTGGATGTCTACAGTTCCACAAATAAGGCTCGGAAGGCCTTGCGGTTTATTAACCGCTTAATCAGTTTTTGGAGAGCTACCCATTGCTGAAAACTAGAGCATTTTGTGGGCTCTGGTTGCAGGGAAATTTTGATTCAAAGTTAATCTTGTTTCAACCCAAAAACTAAAAATCTTAATATGGCCATAACTTCCAAAATAAGGCTCCCAAGAGGTTGCGGTTAACGTTGTTGAACAGATAACGGTCAGGTCTTTGCATTGCCGTTCAAAACTCAACTTATTTTTTCCAATCGATTTTCGAAAAAAAGCATGGACTACCCTTATCACTAAAAATTCATTTTTTTACGAAAGTCTCTGGAACCCATTGAAACGTACATATATAGAAAGGTTTTGTCAAATGCAACCAGCACATCCAAAGCAAACCCTTTTATAAGGTCTAGTTTTCGAGATATTTGCATTCAAAGTTATTTTTTTGAGTTATGAAGGCTTGTATGACTTTGGATGCCTACAGTTCCGCAAATAAGGCTATGACGTCATTTTCGCTTGCAAAACGCTTAATTAGTTTTTCAAGAGCTATCCATAGCTGAAAACTAGAACATTCTGGGAGGTCTAATTGCGGAGATATCTTTATTCAAAGTAAATCCATTAAAATCGATTTTTTTGAGTTTTGAAAGTTTGCATGACTTTGGATGTCTACAGTTCCACAAATAAGGCTCGGAAGGCCTTGCGGTTTATTAACCGCTTAATCAGTTTTTGGAGAGCTACCCATTGCTGAAAACTAGAGCATTTTGTGGGCTCTGGTTGCAGGGAAATTTTGATTCAAAGTTAATCTTGTTTCAACCCAAAAACTAAAAATCTTAATATGGCCATAACTTCCAAAATAAGGCTCCCAAGAGGTTGCGGTTAACGTTGTTGAACAGATAACGGTCAGGTCTTTGCATTGCCGTTCAAAACTCAACTTATTTTTTCCAATCGATTTTCGAAAAAAAGCATGGACCACCCTTATCACTAAAAATTCATTTTTTTACGAAAGTCTCTGGAACCCATTGAAACGTACATATATAGAAAGGTTTTGTCAAATGCAACCAGCACATCCAAAGCAAACCCTTTTATAAGGTCTAGTTTTCGAGATATTTGCATTCAAAGTTATTTTTTTGAGTTATGAAGGCTTGTATGACTTTGGATGCCTACAGTTCCGCAAATAAGGCTATGACGTCATTTTCGCTTGCAAAACGCTTAATAAGTTTTTTAAGAGCTATCCATAGCTGAAAACTAGAACATTCTAGGAGGTCTGGTTGCGGAGATATCTCAATTCAAAGTAAATCCATTAAAATCGATTTTTTTGAGTTTTGAAAGTTTGCATGACTTTGGATGTCTACAGTTCCACAAATAAGGCTCGGAAGGCCTTGCGGTTGATTAACCGCTTAATCAGTTTTTGGAGAGCTATCCATTTCTGAAAACTAGAACATTTTGTGGGCTCTGGTTGCAGAGAAATTTTGTTTCAAAGTTAATCTTTCTTGTTTCAACCCAAAAACTTAAAATCTTAGTATGGCCATAACTTCCAAAATAAGGCTCCCAAGAGGTTGCGGTTAACGTTGTTGAACAGATAACGGTCAGGTCTTTGCATTGCCGTTCAAAACTCAACTTTTTTTTTCCAATCGATTTTCGAAAAAAAGCATGGACTACTCCCTTATCACTAAAAATTCAATTTTTTACGAAAGTCTCTGGAACCCATTCAAACGTACATATATAGAAAGGTTTTGTCAAATGCAACCAGCACATCCAAAGCAAACCCTTTTATAAGGTCTAGTTTTCGAGATATTTGCATTCAAAGTTATTTTTTTGAGTTATGAAGGCTTGTATGACTTTGGATGCCTACAGTTCCGCAAATAAGGCTATGACGTCATTTTCGCTTGCAAAAGGCTTAATAAGTTTTTCAAGAGCTATCCATAGCTGAATACTAGAACATTCTGGGAGGTCTAATTGCGGTGATATCTTAATTCAAAGTAAATCCATTAAAATCGATTTTTTTGAGTTTTGAAAGTTTGCATGACTTTGGATGTCTACAGTTCCACAAATAAGGCTCGGAAGGCCTTGCGGTTTATTAACCGCTTAATCAGTTTTTGGAGAGCTATCCATTGCTGAAAACTAGAGCATTTTGTGGGCTCTGGTTGCAGAGAAATTTTGTTTCAAAGTTAATCTTTCTTGTTTCAACCCAAAAACTTAAGATCTTAGTATGGCCATAACTTCCAAAATAAGGCTCGTAAGAGGTTGCGGTTAACTTTGTTGAACAAATAACGGTCAGGTCTTTGCATTGCCGTTCAAAACTCAACTTTTTTTTCCAATCGATTTTCGAAAAAAAGCATGGGCTACCATTATCACTAAAAATTCATTTTTTTACGAAAGTCTCTGGAACCCATTTAAACGTACATATGTAGAAAGGTTTTGTCAAATGCAACCAGCACATCCAAAGCAAACCCTTTTATAAGGTCTAGTTTTCGAGATATTTGCATTCAAAGTTATTTTTTTGAGTTATGAAGGCTTGTATGACTTTGGATGCCTACAGTTCCGCAAATAAGGCTATGACGTCATTTTCGCTTGCAAAACGCTTAATAAGTTTTTTAAGAGCTATCCATAGCTGAAAACAAGAACATTCTAGGAGGTCTGGTTGCGGAGATATCTCAATTCAAAGTAAATCCATTAAAATCGATTTTTTTGAGTTTTGAAAGTTTGCATGACTTTGGATGTCTACAGTTCCACAAATAAGGCTCGGTAGGCCTTGCGGTTGATTAACCGCTTAATCAGTTTTTGGAGAGCTATCCATTTCTGAAAACTAGAGCATTTTGTGGGCTCTGGTTGCAGAGAAATTTTGTTTCAAAGTTAATCTTTCTTGTTTCAACCCAAAAACTTAAAATCTTAGTATGGCCATAACTTCCAAAATAAGGCTCCCAAGAGGTTGCGGTTAACGTTGTTGAACAGATAACGGTCAGGTCTTTGCATTGCCGTTCAAAACTCAACTTTTTTTTTCCAATCGATTTTCGAAAAAAAGCATGGACTACCCTTATCACTAAAAATTCATTTTTTTACGAAAGTCTCTGGAACCCATTTAAACGTACATATGTAGAAAGGTTTTGTCAAATGCAACCAGCACATCCAAAGCAAACCCTTTTATAAGGTCTAGTTTTCGAGATATTTGCATTCAAAGTTATTTTTTTGAGTTATGAAGGCTTGTATGACTTTGGATGCATACAGTTCCGCAAATAAGGCTATGACGTCATTTTCGCTTGCAAAAGGCTTAATAAGTTTTTCAAGAGCTATCCATAGCTGAAAACTAGAACATTCTGGGAGGTCTAATTGCGGTGATATCTTAATTCAAAGTAAATCCATTAAAATCGATTTTTTTGAAAGTTTGCATGAATTTGGATGTCTACAGTTCCACAAATAAGGCTCGGAAGGCCTTGCGGTTTATTAACCGCTTAATCAGTTTTTGGAGAGCTATCCATTGCTGAAAACTAGAGCATTTTTTGGGGTCTGGTTGCAGAGAAATTTTGATTCAAAGTTAATCTTTCTTGTTTCAACCCAAAAACTAAAAATCTTAATATGGCCATAACTTCCAAAATAAGGCTCGTAAGAGGTTGCGGTTAACGTTGTTGAACAGATAACGGTCAGGTCTTTGCATTGATGTTCAAAACTCAACTTTTTTTTTCCAATCGATTTTCGAAAAAAAGCATGGACTACCCCCCTATCACTAAAAATTCATTTTTTTACGAAAGTCTCTGGAACCCATTGAAACGTGCATATATAGAAAGGTTTTGTCAAATGCAACCAGCACATCCAAAGCAAACCCTTTTATAAGGTCTAGTTTTCGAGATATTTGCATTCAAAGTTATTTTTTTGAGTTATGAAGGCTTGTATGATTTTGGATGCCTACAGTTCCGCAAATAAGGCTATGACGTCATTTTCGCTTGCAAAAGGCTTAATAAATTTTTCAAGAGCTATCCATAGCTGAAAACTAGAACATTCTGGGAGGTCTAATTGCGGTGATATCTTAATTCAAAGTAAATCCATTAAAATCGATTTTTTTGAAAGTTTGCATGAATTTGGATGTCTACAGTTCCACAAATAAGGCTCGGAAGGCCTTGCGGTTTATTAACCGCTTAATCAGTTTTTGGAGAGCTATCCATTGCTGAAAACTAGAGCATTTTGTGGGCTCTGGTTGCAGAGAAATTTTGTTTCAAAGTTAATCTTTCTTGTTTCAACCCAAAAACTTAAGATCTTAGTATGGCCATAACTTCCAAAATAAGGCTCGTAAGAGGTTGCGGTTAACTTTGTTGAACAGATCACGGTCAGGTCTTTGCATTGCCGTTCAAAACTCAACTTTTTTTTTCCAATCGATTTTCGAAAAAAAGCATGGACTACCTACCCCCCTTATCACTAAAAATTCATTTTTTTACGAAAGTCTCTGGAACCCATTGAAACGTACATATATAGAAAGGTTTTGTCAAATGCAACCAGCACATCCAAAGCAAACCCTTTTATAAGGTCTAGTTTTCGAGATATTTGCATTCAAAGTTATTTTTTTGAGTTATGAAGGCTTGTATGACTTTGGATGCCTACAGTTCCGCAAATAAGGCTATGACGTCATTTTCGCTTGCAAAACGCTTAATAAGTTTTTCAAGAGCTATCCATAGCTGAAAACTAGAACATTCTGGGAGGTCTAATTGCGGAGATATCTTAATTCAAAGTAAATCCATTAAAATCGATTTTTTTGAGTTTTGAAAGTTTGCATGACTTTGGATGTCTACAGCTCCACAAATAAGGCTCGGAAGGCCTTGCGGTTTATTAACCGCTTAATCAGTTTTTGGAGAGCTATCCATTGCTGAAAACTAGAGCATTTTGTGGGCTCTGGTTGCAGAGAAATTTTGATTCAAATTTAATCATTCTTGTTTCAACCCAAAAACTAAAAATCTTAATGTGGCCATAACTTCCAAAATAAGGCTCGTAAGAGATTGCGGTTAACGTTGTTGAACAGATAACGGGCAGGTCTTTGCATTGCCGTTCAAAACTCAACTTTTTTTTTCCAATCGATTTTCGAAAAAAAGCATGGACTACCCCCCCTTATCACTAAAAATTCATTTTTTTACGAAAGTCTCTGGAACCCATTGAAACGTACATATATAGAAAGGTTTTGTCAAATGCAACCAGCACATCCAAAGCAAACCCTTTTATAAGGTCTAGTTTTCGAGATATTTGAATTCAAAGTTATTTTTTTGAGTTATGAAGGCTTGTATGACTTTGGATGCCTACAGTTCCGCAAATAAGGCTATGACGTCATTTTCGCTTGCAAAACTCTTAATTAGTTTTTCAAGAGCTATCCATAGCTGAAAACTAGAACGTTCTGGGAGGTCTAATTGCGGAGATATCTTAATTCAAAGTAAATCCATTAAAATCGATTTTTTTGAGTTTTGAAAGTTTGCATGACTTTGGATGTCTACAGTTCCACAAATAAGGCTCGGAAGGCCTTGCGGTTTATTAACCGCTTAATCAGTTTTTGGAGAGCTATCCATTGCTGAAAACTAGAGCATTTTTTGGGGTCTGGTTGCAGAGAAATTTTGATTCAAAGTTAATCTTTCTTGTTTCAACCCAAAAACTAAAAATCTTAATATGGCCATAACTTCCAAAATAAGGCTCGTAAGAGGTTGCGGTTAACGTTGTTGAACAGATAACGGTCAGGTCTTTGCATTGATGTTCAAAACTCAACTTTTTTTTTCCAATCGATTTTCGAAAAAAAGCATGGACTACCCCCCTATCACTAAAAATTCATTTTTTTACGAAAGTCTCTGGAACCCATTGAAACGTGCATATATAGAAAGGTTTTGTCAAATGCAACCAGCACATCCAAAGCAAACCCTTTTATAAGGTCTAGTTTTCGAGATATTTGCATTCAAAGTTATTTTTTTGAGTTATGAAGGCTTGTATGACTTTGGATGCCTACAGTTCCGCAAATAAGGCTATGACGTCATTTTCGCTTGCAAAACGCTTAATAAGTTTTTCAAGAGCTATCCATAGCTGAAAACTAGAACATTCTGGGAGGTCTAATTGCGGAGATATCTTAATTCAAAGTAAATCCATTAAAATCGATTTTTTTGAGTTTTGAAAGTTTGCATGACTTTGGATGTCTACAGTTCCACAAATAAGGCTCGGAAAGCCTTGCGGTTTATTAACCGCTTAATCAGTTTTTGGAGAGCTATCCATTGCTGAAAACTAGAGCATTTTGTGGGGTCTGGTTGCAGAGAAATTTTGATTCAAAGTTAATCTTTCTTGTTTCAACCCAAAAACTAAAAATCTTAATATGGCCATAACTTCCAAAATAAGGCTCGTAAGAGGTTGCGGTTAACGTTGTTGAACAGATAACGGTCAGGTCTTTGCATTGATGTTCAAAACTCAACTTTTTTTTTCCAATCGATTTTCGAAAAAAAGCATGGACTACCCTATCACTAAAAATTCATTTTTTTACGAAAGTCTCTGGAACCCATTGAAACGTACATATATAGAAAGGTTTTGTCAAATGCAACCAGCACATCCAAAGCAAACCCTTTTATAAGGTCTAGTTTTCGAGATATTTGCATTCAAAGTTATTTTTTTGAGTTATGAAGGCTTGTATGACTTTGGATGCCTACAGTTCCGCAAATAAGGCTATGACGTCATTTTCGCTTGCAAAACGCTTAATAAGTTTTTCAAGAGCTATCCATAGCTGAAAACTAGAACATTCTGGGAGGTCTAATTGCGGAGATATCTTAATTCAAAGTAAATCCATTAAAATCGATTTTTTTGAGTTTTGAAAGTTTGCATGACTTTGGATGTCTACAGTTCCACAAATAAGGCTCGGAAGGCCTTGCGGTTTATTAACCGCTTAATCAGTGTTTGGAGAGCTATCCATTGCTTAATATGGCCATAACTTCCTAAATAAGGCTCGTAAGAGATTGCGGTTAACGTTGTTGAACAGATAACGGTCAGGTCTTTGCATTGCCGTTCAAAACTCAACTTTTGTTTTCCAATCGATTTTCGAAAAAAAGCATGGACTACCCCCTTATCACTAAAAATTCATTTTTTTACGAAAGTCTCTGGAACCCATTGAAACGTACATATATAGAAAGGTTTTGTCAAATGCAACCAGCACATCCAAAGCAAACCCTTTTATAAGGTCTAGTTTTCGAGATATTTGAATTCAAAGTTATTTTTTTGAGTTATGAAGGCTTGTATGACTTTGGATGCCTACAGTTCCGCAAATAAGGCCATGACGTCATTTTCGCTTGCAAAACTCTTAATTAGTTTTTCAAGAGCTATCCATAGCTGAAAACTAGAACGTTCTGGGAGGTCTAATTGCGGAGATATCTTAATTCAAAGTAAATCCATTAAAATCGATTTTTTTGAGTTTTGAAAGTTTGCATGACTTTGGATGTCTACAGTTCCACAAATAAGGCTCGGAAGGCCTTGCGGTTTATTAACCGCTTAATCAGTTTTTGGAGAGCTATCCATTGCTGAAAACCAGAGCATTTTGTGGGCTCTGGTTGCAGAGAAATTTTGTTTCAAAGTTAATCTTTCTTGTTTCAACCCAAAAACTTAAGATATTAGTATGGCCATAACTTCCAAATTAAGGCTCGTAAGAGGTTGCGGTTAACGTTGTTGAACAGATAACGGTCAGGTCTTTGCATTGCCGTTCAAAACTCAACTTTTTTTTTCAATCGATTTTCGAAAAAAAGCATGGACTACCCCCCTATCACTAAAAATTCATTTTTTTACGAAAGTCTCTGGAACCCATTGAAACGTACATATATAGAAAGGTTTTGTCAAATGCAACCAGCACATCCAAAGCAAACCCTTTTATAAGGTCTAGTTTTCGAGATATTTGCATTCAAAGTTATTTTTTTGAGTTATGAAGGCTTGTATGACTTTGGATGCCTACAGTTCCGCAAATAAGGCTATGACGTCATTTTCGCTTGCAAAACGCTTAATAAGTTTTTCAAGAGCTATCCATAGCTGAAAACTAGAACATTCTGGGAGGTCTAATTGCGGAGATATCTTAATTCAAAGTAAATCCATTAAAATCGATTTTTTTGAGTTTTGAAAGTTTGCATGACTTTGGATTTCTACAGTTCCACAAATAAGGCTCGGAAGGCCTTGCGGTTTATTAACCGCTTAATCAGTGTTTGGAGAGCTATCCATTGCTTAATATGGCCATAACTTCCTAAATAAGGCTCGTAAGAGGTTGCGGTTAACGTTGTTGAACAGATAACGGTCAGGTCTTTGCATTGCCGTTCAAAACTCAACTTTTGTTTTCCAATCGATTTTCGAAAAAAAGCATGGACTACCCCCTTATCACTAAAAATTCATTTTTTTACGAAAGTCTCTGGAACCCATTGAAACGTACATATATAGAAAGGTTTTGTCAAATGCAACCAGCACATCCAAAGCAAACCCTTTTATAAGGTCTAGTTTTCGAGATATTTGCATTCAAAGTTATTTTTTTGAGTTATGAAGGCTTGTATGACTTTGGATGCCTACAGTTCCGCAAATAAGGCTATGACGTCATTTTCGCTTGCAAAACGCTTAATAAGTTTTTCAAGAGCTATCCATAGCTGAAAACTAGAACATTCTGGGAGGTCTAATTGCGGAGATATCTTAATTCAAAGTAAATCCATTAAAATCGATTTTTTTGAGTTTTGAAAGTTTGCATGACTTTGGATGTCTACAGTTCCACAAATAAGGCTCGGAAGGCCTTGCGGTTTATTAACCGCTTAATCAGTTTTTGGAGAGCTATCCATTGCTGAAAACCAGAGCATTTTGTGGGCTCTGGTTGCAGAGAAATTTTGTTTCAAAGTTAATCTTTCTTGTTTCAACCCAAAAACTTAAGATATTAGTATGGCCATAACTTCCAAATTAAGGCTCGTAAGAGGTTGCGGTTAACGTTGTTGAACAGATAACGGTCAGGTCTTTGCATTGCCGTTCAAAACTCAACTTTTTTTTCCAATCGATTTTCGAAAAAAAGCATGGACTACCCCCCTATCACTAAAAATTCATTTTTTTACGAAAGTCTCTGGAACCCATTGAAACGTACATATATAGAAAGGTTTTGTCAAATGCAACCAGCACATCCAAAGCAAACCCTTTTATAAGGTCTAGTTTTCGAGATATTTGCATTCAAAGTTATTTTTTTGAGTTATGAAGGCTTGTATGACTTTGGATGCCTACAGTTCCGCAAATAAGGCTATGACGTCATTTTCGCTTGCAAAACGCTTAATAAGTTTTTCAAGAGCTATCCATAGCTGAAAATTAGAACATTCTGGGAGGTCTAATTGCGGAGATATCTTAATTCAAAGTAAATCCATTAAAATCGGTTTTTTTGAGTTTTGAAAGTTTGCATGACTTTGGATGTCTACAGTTCCACAAATAAGGCTCGGAAGGCCTTGCGGTTTATTAACCGCTTAATCAGTGTTTGGAGAGCTATCCATTGCTTAATATGGCCATAACTTCCTAAATAAGGCTCGTAAGAGATTGCGGTTAACGTTGTTGAACAGATAACGGTCAGGTCTTTGCATTGCCGTTCAAAACTCAACTTTTGTTTTCCAATCGATTTTCGAAAAAAAGCATGGACTACCCCCTTATCACTAAAAATTCATTTTTTTACGAAAGTCTCTGGAACCCATTGAAACGTACATATATAGAAAGGTTTTGTCAAATGCAACCAGCACATCCAAAGCAAACCCTTTTATAAGGTCTAGTTTTCGAGATATTTGCATTCAAAGTTATTTTTTTGAGTTATGAAGGCTTGTATGACTTTGGATGCCTACAGTTCCGCAAATAAGGCTATGACGTCATTTTCGCTTGCAAAACGCTTAATAAGTTTTTCAAGAGCTATCCATAGCTGAAAACTAGAACATTCTGGGAGGTCTAATTGCGGAGATATCTTAATTCAAAGTAAATCCATTAAAATCGATTTTTTTGAGTTTTGAAAGTTTGCATGACTTTGGATGTCTACAGTTCCACAAATAAGGCTCGGAAGGCCTTGCGGTTTATTAACCGCTTAATCAGTGTTTGGAGAGCTATCCATTGCTGAAAACCAGAGCATTTTGTGGGCTCTGGTTGCAGAGAAATTTTGTTTCAAATTTAATCTTTCTTGTTTCAACCCAAAAACTTAAGATATTAGTATGGCCATAACTTCCAAATTAAGGCTCGTAAGAGGTTGCGGTTAACGTTGTTGAACAGATAACGGTCAGGTCTTTGCATTGCCGTTCAAAACTCAACTTTTTTTTCCAATCGATTTTCGAAAAAAAGCATGGACTACCCCCTTATCACTAAAAATTCATTTTTTTACGAAATTCTCTGGAACCCATTGAAACGTACATATATAGAAAGGTTTTGTCAAATGCAACCAGCACATCCAAAGCAAACCCTTTTATAAGGTCTAGTTTTCGAGATATTTGCATTCAAAGTTATTTTTTTGAGTTATAAAGGCTTGTATGACTTTGGATGCCTACAGTTCCGCAAATAAGGCTATGACGTCATTTTCGCTTGCAAAAGGCTTAATAAATTTTTCAAGAGCTATCCATAGCTGAAAACTAGAACATTCTGGGAGGTCTAATAGCGGTGATATCTTAATTCAAAGTAAATCCATTAAAATCGATTTTTTTGAAAGTTTGCATGACTTTGGATGTCTACAGTTCCACAAATAAGGCTCGGAAGGCCTTGCGGTTTATTAACCGCTTAATCAGTTTTTGGAGAGCTATCCATTGCTGAAAACTAGAGCATTTTGTGGGCTCTGGTTGCAGAGAAATTTTGATTCAAATTTAATCTTTCTTGTTTCAACCCAAAAACTAAAAATCTTAATATGGCCATAACTTCCAAAATAAGGCTCGTAAGAGGTTGCGGTTAACGTTGTTGAACAGATAACGGTCAGGTCTTTGCATTGCCGTTCAAAACTCAACTTTTTTTTCCAATCGATTTTCGAAAAAAAGCATGGACTACCCCCTTATCACTAAAAATTCATTTTTTTACGAAATTCTCTGGAACCCATTGAAACGTACATATATAGAAAGGTTTTGTCAAATGCAACCAGCACATCCAAAGCAAACCCTTTTATAAGGTCTAGTTTTCGAGATATTTGCATTCAAAGTTATTTTTTTGAGTTATAAAGGCTTGTACGACTTTGGATGCCTACAGTTCCGCAAATAAGGCTATGACGTCATTTTCGCTTGCAAAAGGCTTAATAAATTTTTCAAGAGCTATCCATAGCTGAAAACTAGAACATTCTGGGAGGTCTAATAGCGGTGATATCTTAATTCAAAGTAAATCCATTAAAATCGATTTTTTTGAAAGTTTGCATGAATTTGGATGTCTACAGTTCCACAAATAAGGCTCGGAAGGCCTTGCGGTTTATTAACCGCTTAATCAGTTTTTGGAGAGCTATCCATTGCTGAAAACTAGAGCATTTTGTGGGCTCTGGTTGCAGAGAAATTTTGATTCAAATTTAATCTTTCTTGTTTCAACCCAAAAACTAAAAATCTTAATATGGCCATAACTTCCAAAATAAGGCTCGTAAGAGATTGCGGTTAACGTTGTTGAACAGATAACGGGCAGGTCTTTGCATTGCCGTTCAAAACTCAACTTTTTTTTTTCCAATCGATTTTCGAAAAAAAGCATGGACTACCCCCTTATCACTAAAAATTCATTTTTTTACGAATGTCTCTGGAACCCATTGAAACGTACATATATAGAAAGGTTTTGTCAAATGCAACCAGCACATCCAAAGCAAACCCTTTTATAAGGTCTAGTTTTCGAGATATTTGAATTCAAAGTTATTTTTTTGAGTTATGAAGGCTTGTATGACTTTGGATGCCTACAGTTCCGCAAATAAGGCTATGACGTCATTTTCGCTTGCAAAACGCTTAATTAGTTTTTCAAGAGCTATCCATAGCTGAAAACTAGAACGTTCTGGGAGGTCTAATTGCGGAGATATCTTAATTCAAAGTAAATCCATTAAAATCGATTTTTTTGAGTTTTGAAAGTTTGCATGACTTTGGATGTCTACAGTTCCACAAATAAGGCTCAGAAGGCCTTGCGGTTTATTAACCGCTTAATCAGTTTTTGGAGAGCTATCCATTGCTGAAAACTAGAGCATTTTGTGGGCTCTGGTTGCAGAGAAATTTTGATTCAAAGTTAATCTTTCTTGTTTCAACCCAAAAACTAAAAATCTTAATATGGCCATAACTTCCAAAATAAGGCTCGTAAGAGGTTGCGGTTAACGTTGTTGAACAGATAACGGTCAGGTCTTTGCATTGATGTTCAAAACTCAACTTTTTTTTTCCAATCGATTTTCGAAAAAAAGCATGGACTACCCCCCTATCACTAAAAATTCATTTTTTTACGAAAGTCTCTGGAACCAATTGAAACGTACATATATAGAAAGGTTTTGTCAAATGCAACCAGCACATCCAAAGCAAACCCTTTTATAAGGTCTAGTTTTCGAGATATTTGCATTCAAAGTTATTTTTTTGAGTTATGAAGGCTTGTATGACTTTGGATGCCTACAGTTCCGCAAATAAGGCTATGACGTCATTTTTGCTTGCAAAACGCTTAATAAGTTTTTCAAGAGCTATCCATAGCTGAAAACTAGAACATTCTGGGAGGTCTAATTGCGGAGATATCTTAATTCAAAGTAAATCCATTAAAATCGATTTTTTTGAGTTTTGAAAGTTTGCATGACTTTGGATGTCTACAGTTCCACAAATAAGGCTCGGAAGGCCTTGCGGTTTATTAACCGCTTAATCAGTGTTTGGAGAGCTATCCATTGCTTAATATGGCCATAACTTCCTAAATAAGGCTCGTAAGAGGTTGCGGTTAACGTTGTTGAACAGATAACGGTCAGGTCTTTGCATTGCCGTTCAAAACTCAACTTTTGTTTTCCAATCGATTTTCGAAAAAAAGCATGGACTACCCCCTTATCACTAAAAATTCATTTTTTTACGAAAGTCTCTGGAACCCATTGAAACGTACATATATAGAAAGGTTTTGTCAAATGCAACCAGCACATCCAAAGCAAACCCTTTTATAAGGTCTAGTTTTCGAGATATTTGCATTCAAAGTTATTTTTTTGAGTTATGAAGGCTTGTATGACTTTGGATGCCTACAGTTCCGCAAATAAGGCTATGACGTCATTTTCGCTTGCAAAACGCTTAATTAGTTTTTCAAGAGCTATCCATAGCTGAAAACTAGAACATTCTGGGAGGTCTAATTGCGGAGATATCTTAATTCAAAGTAAATCCGTTAAAATCGATTTTTTTGAGTTTTGAAAGTTTGCATGACTTTGGATGTCTACAGTTCCACAAATAAGGCTCGGAAGGCCTTGCGGTTTATTAACCGCTTAATCAGTGTTTGGAGAGCTATCCATTGCTTAATATGGCCATAACTTCCTTAATAAGGCTCGTAAGAGGTTGCGGTTAACGTTGTTGAACAGATAACGGTCAGGTCTTTGCATTGCCGTTCAAAACTCAACTTTTGTTTTCCAATCGATTTTCGAAAAAAAGCATGGACTACCCCCTTATCACTAAAAATTCATTTTTTTACGAAAGTCTCTGGAACCCATTGAAACGTACATATATAGAAAGGTTTTGTCAAATGCAACCAGCACATCCAAAGCAAACCCTTTTATAAGGTCTAGTTTTCGAGATATTTGCATTCAAAGTTATTTTTTTGAGTTATGAAGGCTTGTATGACTTTGGATGCCTACAGTTCCGCAAATAAGGCTATGACGTCATTTTCGCTTGCAAAACGCTTAATTAGTTTTTCAAGAGCTATCCATAGCTGAAAACTAGAACATTCTGGGAGGTCTAATTGCGGTGATATCTTAATTCAAAGTAAATCCATTAAAATCGATTTTTTTGAAAGTTTGCATGAATTTGGATGTCTACAGTTCCACAAATAAGGCTCGGAAGGCCTTGCGGTTTATTAACCGCTTAATCAGTTTTTGGAGAGCCATCTATTGCTGAAAACTAGAGCATTTTGTGGGCTCTGGTTGCAGAGAAATTTTGTTTCAAAGTTAATCTTTCTTGTTTCAACCCAAAAACTTAAGATCTTAGTATGGCCATAACTTCCAAAATAAGGCTCGTAAGAGGTTGCGGTTAACTTTGTTGAACAGATAACGGTCAGGTCTTTGCATTGCCGTTCAAAACTCAACTTTTTTTTTCCAATCGATTTTCGAAAAAAAGCATGGACTACCCCCTTATCACTAAAAATTCATTTTTTTACGAAAGTCTCTGGAACCCATTGAAACGTACATATATAGAAAGGTTTTGTCAAATGCAACCAGCACATCCAAAGCAAACCCTTTTATAAGGTCTAGTTTTCGAGATATTTGCATTCAAAGTTATTTTTTTGAGTTATGAAGGCTTGTGTGACTTTGGATGCCTACAGTTCCGCAAATAAGGCTATGTTGTCATTTTCGCTTGCAAAACGCTTAATTAGTTTTTCAAGAGCTATCCATAGCTGAAAACTAGAACGTTCTGGGAGGTCTAATTGCGGAGATATCTTAATTCAAAGTAAATTCATTAAAATCGATTTTTTTGAGTTTTGAAAGTTTGCATGACTTTGGATGTCTATAGTTCCACAAATAAGGCTCGGAAGGCCTTGCGGTTTATTAACCGCTTAATCAGTTTTTGGAGAGCTATCCATTGCTGAAAACTAGAGCATTTTGTGGGCTCTGGTTGCAGAGAAATTTTGATTCAAATTTAATCTTTCTTGTTTCAACCCAAAAACTAAAAATCTTAATATGGCCATAACTTCCAAAATAAGGCTCGTAAGAGATTGCGGTTAACGTTGTTGAACAGATAACGGGCAGGTCTTTGCATTGCCGTTCAAAACTCAACTTTTTTTTTTCCAATCGATTTTCGAAAAAAAGCATGGACTACCCCCTTATCACTAAAAATTCATTTTTTTACGAATGTCTCTGGAACCCATTGAAACGTACATATATAGAAAGGTTTTGTCAAATGCAACCAGCACATCCAAAGCAAACCCTTTTATAAGGTCTAGTTTTCGAGATATTTGCATTCAAAGTTATTTTTTTGAGTTATGAAGGCTTGTATGACTTTGGATGCCTACAGTTCCGCAAATAAGGCTATGACGTCATTTTCGCTTGCAAAACGCTTAATAAGTTTTTCAAGAGCTATCCATAGCTGAAAACTAGAACATTCTGGGAGGTCTAATTGCGGAGATATCTTAATTCAAAGTAAATCCATTAAAATCGATTTTTTTGAGTTTTGAAAGTTTGCATGACTTTGGATGTCTACAGTTCCACAAATAAGGCTCGGAAGGCCTTGCGGTTTATTAACCGCTTAATCAGTGTTTGGAGAGCTATCCATTGCTGAAAACCAGAGCATTTTGTGGGCTCTGGTTGCAGAGAAATTTTGTTTCAAATTTAATCTTTCTTGTTTCAACCCAAAAACTTAAGATATTAGTATGGCCATAACTTCCAAATTAAGGCTCGTAAGAGGTTGCGGTTAACGTTGTTGAACAGATAACGGTCAGGTCTTTGCATTGCCGTTCAAAACTCAACTTTTTTTTCCAATCGATTTTCGAAAAAAAGCATGGACTACCCCCTTATCACTAAAAATTCATTTTTTTACGAAATTCTCTGGAACCCATTGAAACGTACATATATAGAAAGGTTTTGTCAAATGCAACCAGCACATCCAAAGCAAACCCTTTTATAAGGTCTAGTTTTCGAGATATTTGCATTCAAAGTTATTTTTTTGAGTTATGAAGGCTTGTATGACTTTGGATGCCTACAGTTCCGCAAATAAGGCTATGACGTCATTTTGGCTTGCAAAACGCTTAATTAGTTTTTCAAGAGCTATCCATAGCTGAAAACTAGAACGTTCTGGGAGGTCTAATTGCGGAGATATCTTAATTCAAAGTAAATCCATTAAAATCGATTTTTTTGAGTTTTGAAAGTTTGCATGACTTTGGATGTCTACAGTTCCACAAATAAGGCTCGGAAGGCCTTGCGGTTTATTAACCGCTTAATCAGTGTTTGGAGAGCTATCCATTGCTTAATATGGCCATAACTTCCTAAATAAGGCTCGTAAGAGGTTGCGGTTAACGTTGTTGAACAGATAACGGTCAGGTCTTTGCATTGCCGTTCAAAACTCAACTTTTGTTTTCCAATCGATTTTCGAAAAAAAGCATGGACTACCCCCTTATCACTAAAAATTCATTTTTTTACGAAAGTCTCTGGAACCCATTGAAACGTACATATATAGAAAGGTTTTGTCAAATGCAACCAGCACATCCAAAGCAAACCCTTTTATAAGGTCTAGTTTTCGAGATATTTGCATTCAAAGTTATTTTTTTGAGTTATGAAGGCTTGTATGACTTTGGATGCCTACAGTTCCGCAAATAAGGCTATGACGTCATTTTCGCTTGCAAAACGCCTAATTAGTTTTTCAAGAGCTATCCATAGCTGATAACTAGAACATTCTAGGAGGTCTGGTTGCGGAGATATCTTAATTCAAAGTAAATCCATTAAAATCGATTTTTTTGAGTTTTGAAAGTTTGCATGACTTTGGATGTCTACAGTTCCACAAATAAGGCTCGGAAGGCCTTGCGGTTTATTAACCGCTTAATCAGTTTTTGGAGAGCTATCCATTGCTTAATATGGCCATAACTTCCAAAATAAGGCTCGTAAGAGGTTGCGGTTAACGTTGTTGAACAGACAACGGTCAGGTCTTTGCATTGCCGTTCAAAACTCAACTTTTTTTTTCCAATCGATTTTCGAAAAAAAGCATGGACTACCCCCTTATCACTAAAAATTCATTTTTTTACGAAATTCTCTGGAACCCATTGAAACGTACATATATAGAAAGGTTTTGTCAAATGCAACCAGCACATCCAAAGCAAACCCTTTTATAAGGTCTAGTTTTCGAGATATTTGCATTCAAAGTTATTTTTTTGAGTTATGAAGGCTTGTATGACTTTGGATGTCTACAGTTCCGCAAATAAGGCTATGACGTCATTTTCGCTTGCAAAACGCTTAATTAGTTTTTCAAGAGCTATCCATAGCTGAAAACTAGAACGTTCTGGGAGGTCTAATTGCGGAGATATCTTAATTCAAAGTAAATCCATTAAAATCGATTTTTTTGAGTTTTGAAAGTTTGCATGACTTTGGATGTCTACAGTTCCACAAATAAGGCTCGGAAGGCCTTGCGGTTTATTAACCGCTTAATCAGTTTTTGGAGAGCTATCCATTGCTGAAAACTAGAGCATTTTGTGGGCTCTGGTTGCAGAGAAATTTTGATTCAAATTTAATCTTTCTTGTTTCAACCCAAAAACTAAAAATCTTAATATGGCCATAACTTCCAAAATAAGGCTCGTAAGAGATTGCGGTTAGCGTTGTTGAACAGATAACGGGCAGGTCTTTGCATTGCCGTTCAAAACTCAACTTTTTTTTTCCAATCGATTTTCGAAAAAAAGCATGGACTACCCCCTTATCACTAAAAATTCATTTTTTACGAAAGTCTCTGGAACCCATTGAAACGTACATATATAGAAAGGTTTTGTCAAATGCAACCAGCACATCCAAAGCAAACCCTTTTATAAGGTCTAGTTTTCGAGATATTTGAATTCAAAGTTATTTTTTTGAGTTATGAAGGCTTGTATGACTTTGGATGCCTACAGTTCCGCAAATAAGGCTATGGCGTCATTTTCGCTTGCAAAACGCTTAATTAGTTTTTCAAGAGCTATCCATAGCTGAAAACTAGAACGTTCTGGGAGGTCTAATTGCGGAGATATCTTAATTCAAAGTAAATCCATTAAAATCGATTTTTTTGAGTTTTGAAAGTTTGCATGACTTTGGATGTCTACAGTTCCACAAATAAGGCTCGGAAGGCCTTGCGGTTTATTAACCGCTTAATCAGTTTTTGGAGAGCTATCCATTGCTGAAAACCAGAGCATTTTGTGGGCTCTGGTTGCAGAGAAATTTTGTTTCAAAGTTAATCTTTCTTGTTTCAACCCAAAAACTTAAGATATTAGTATGGCCATAACTTCCAAATTAAGGCTCGTAAGAGGTTGCGGTTAACGTTGTTGAACAGATAACGGTCAGGTCTTTGCATTGCCGTTCAAAACTCAACTTTTTTTTCCAATCGATTTTCGAAAAAAAGCATGGACTACCCCCTTATCACTAAAAATTCATTTTTTTACGAAAGTCTCTGGAACCCATTGAAACGTACATATATAGAAAGGTTTTGTCAAATGCAACCAGCACATCCAAAGCAAACCCTTTTATAAGGTCTAGTTTTCGAGATATTTGCATTCAAAGTTATTTTTTTGAGTTATGAAGGCTTGTATGACTTTGGATGCCTACAGTTCCGCAAATAAGGCTATGACGTCATTTTCGCTTGCAAAAGGCTTAATAAATTTTTCAAGAGCTATCCATAGCTGAAAACTAGAACATTCTGGGAGGTCTAATTGCGGAGATATCTTAATTCAAAGTAAATCCATTAAAATCGATTTTTTTGAGTTTTGAAAGTTTGCATGACTTTGGATGTCTACAGTTCCACAAATAAGGCTCGGAAGGCCTTGCGGTTTATTAACCGCTTAATCAGTTTTTGGAGAGCTATCCATTGCTGAAAACTAGAGCATTTTGTGGGCTCTGGTTGCAGAGAAATTTTGTTTCAAAGTTAATCTTTCTTGTTTCAACCCAAAAACTTAAGATCTTAGTATGGCCATAACTTCAAAAATAAGGCTCGTAAGAGGTTGCGGTTAACTTTGTTGAACAGATAACGGTCAGGTCTTTGCATTGCCGTTCAAAACTCAACTTTTTTTTTCCAATCGATTTTCGAAAAAAAGCATGGACTACCCCCTTATCACTAAAAATTCATTTTTTTACGAAAGTCTCTGGAACCCATTGAAACGTACATATATAGAAAGGTTTTGTCAAATGCAACCAGCACATCCAAAGCAAACCCTTTTATAAGGTCTAGTTTTCGAGATATTTGCATTCAAAGTTATTTTTTTGAGTTATGAAGGCTTGTATGACTTTGGATGCCTACAGTTCCGCAAATAAGGCTATGACGTCATTTTCGCTTGCAAAACGCTTAATAAGTTTTTCAAGAGCTATCCATAGCTGAAAACTAGAACATTCTGGGAGGTCTAATTGCGGAGATATCTTAATTCAAAGTAAATCCATTAAAATCGATTTTTTTGAGTTTTGAAAGTTTGCATGACTTTGGATGTCTACAGTTCCACAAATAAGGCTCGGAAGGCCTTGCGGTTTATTAACCGCTTAATCAGTTTTTGAAGAGCTATCCATTGCTGAAAACTAGAGCATTTTGTGGGCTCTGGTTGCAGAGAAATTTTGTTTCAAAGTTAATCTTTCTTGTTTCAACCCAAAAACTTAAGATCTTAGTATGGCCATAACTTCCAAAATAAGGCTCGTAAGAGGTTGCGGTTAACGTTGTTGAACAGATAACGGTCAGGTCTTTGCATTGCCGTTCAAAACTCAACTTTTTTTTTCCAATCGATTTTCGAAAAAAAGCATGGACTACCCCCTTATCACTAAAAATTCATTTTTTCACGAAATTCCCTGGAACCCATTGAAACGTACATATATAGAAAGGTTTTGTCAAATGCAACCAGCACATCCAAAGCAAACCCTTTTATAAGGTCTAGTTTTCGAGATATTTGCATTCAAAGTTATTTTTTTGAGTTATGAAGGCTTGTATGACTTTGGATGCCTACAGTTCCGCAAATAAGGCTATGACGTCATTTTCGCTTGCAAAACACTTAATTAGTTTTTCAAGAGCTATCCATAGCTGAAATCTAGAACATTCTAGGAGGTCTGGTTGCGGAGATATCTTAATTCAAAGTAAATCCATTAAAATCGATTTTTTTGAGTTTTGAAAGTTTGCATGACTTTGGATGTCTACAGTTCCACAAATAAGGCTCGGAAGGCCTTGCGGTTTATTAACCGCTTAATCAGTTTTTGGAGAGCTATCCATTGCTGAAAACTAGAGCATTTTGTGGGCTCTGGTTGCAGAGAAATTTTGTTTCAAAGTTAATCTTTCTTGTTTCAACCCAAAAACTTAAGATCTTAGTATGGCCATAACTTCAAAAATAAGGCTCGTAAGAGGTTGCGGTTAACTTTGTTGAACAGATAACGGTCAGGTCTTTGCATTGCCGTTCAAAACTCAACTTTTTTTTCCAATCGATTTTCGAAAAAAAGCATGGACTACCCCCTTATCACTAAAAATTCATTTTTTTACGAAAGTCTCTGGAACCCATTGAAACGTACATATATAGAAAGGTTTTGTCAAATGCAACCAGCACATCCAAAGCAAACCCTTTTATAAGGTCTAGTTTTCGAGATATTTGCATTCAAAGTTATTTTTTTGAGTTATGAAGGCTTGTATGACTTTGGATGCCTACAGTTCCGCAAATAAGGCTATGACGTCATTTTTGCTTGCAAAACGCAAAAGTTATTTTTTTGAGTTATGAAGGCTTGTATGAATTTGGATGCCTACAGTTCCGCAAATAAGGCTATGACGTCATTTTCGCTTGCAAAACGCTAAATTAGTTTTTCAAGAGCTATCCATAGCTGAAAACTAGAACATTCTAGGAGGTCTGGTTGCGGAGATATCTTAATTCAAAGTAAATCCATTAAAATCGATTTTTTTGAGTTTTGAAAGTTTGCATGACTTTGGATGTCTACAGTTCCACAAATAAGGCTCGGAAGGCCTTGCGGTTTATTAACCGCTTAATAAGTTTTTGGAGAGCTATCCATTGCTGAAAACTAGAGCATTTTGTGGGCTCTGGTTGCAGAGAAATTTTGATTCAAATTTAATCTTTCTTGTTTCAACCCAAAAACTAAAAATCTTAATATGGCCATAACTTCCAAAATAAGGCTCGTAAGACATTGCGGTTAACGTTGTTGAACAGATAACGGGCAGGTCTTTGCATTGCCGTTCAAAACTCAACTTTTTTTTCCAATCGATTTTCGAAAAAAAGCATGGACTACCCCCTTATCACTAAAAATTCATTTTTTTACGATATTCTCTGGAACCCATTGAAACGTACATATATAGAAAGGTTTTGTCAAATGCAACCAGCACATCCAAAGCAAACCCTTTTATAAGGTCTAGTTTTCGAGATATTTGCATTCAAAGTTATTTTTTTGAGTTATGAAGGCTTGTATGACTTTGGATGCCTACAGTTCCGCAAATAAGGCTATGACGTCATTTTCGCTTGCAAAACGCTTAATCAGTTTTTCAAGAGCTATCCATAGCTGAAAACTAGAACGTTCTGGGAGGTCTAATTGCGGAGGTATCTTAATTCAAAGTAAATCCATTAAAATCGATTTTTTTGAGTTTTGAAAGTTTGCATGACTTTGGATGTCTACAGTTCCACAAATAAGGCTCGGAAGGCCTTGCGGTTTATTAACCGCTTAATCAGTGTTTGGAGAGCTATCCATTGCTTAATATGGCCATAACTTCCTAAATAAGGCTCGTAAGAGGTTGCGGTTAACGTTGTTGAACATATAACGGTCAGGTCTTTGCATTGCCGTTCAAAACTCAACTTTTGTTTTCCAATCGATTTTCGAAAAAAAGCATGGACTACCCCCTTATCACTAAAAATTCATTTTTTTAACGAAAGTCTCTGGAACCCATTGAAACGTACATATATAGAAAGGTTTTGTCAAATGCAACCAGCACATCCAAAGCAAACCCTTTTATAAGGTCTAGTTTTCGAGATATTTGCATTCAAAGTTATTTTTTTGAGTTATGAAGGCTTGTATGACTTTGGATGCCTACAGTTCCGCAAATAAGGCTATGACGTCATTTTTGCTTGCAAAACGCAAAAGTTATTTTTTTGAGTTATGAAGGCTTGTATGAATTTGGATGCCTA
The DNA here is from genome assembly GCA_949320155.1 of Melangyna quadrimaculata. Lineage (NCBI taxonomy): Eukaryota > Metazoa > Arthropoda > Insecta > Diptera > Syrphidae > Melangyna > Melangyna quadrimaculata. The sequence continues at coordinate 186,393,583 of OX439483.1, forward strand.
CAGTTCCGCAAATAAGGCTATGACGTCATTTTCGCTTGCAAAACGCTAAATTAGTTTTTCAAGAGCTATCCATAGCTGAAAACTAGAACATTCTAGGAGGTCTGGTTGCGGAGATATCTTAATTCAAAGTAAATCCATTAAAATCGATTTTTTTGAGTTTTGAAAGTTTGCATGACTTTGGATGTCTACAGTTCCACAAATAAGGCTCGGAAGGCCTTGCGGTTTATTAACCGCTTAATAAGTTTTTGGAGAGCTATCCATTGCTGAAAACTAGAGCATTTTGTGGGCTCTGGTTGCAGAGAAATTTTGATTCAAATTTAATCTTTCTTGTTTCAACCCAAAAACTAAAAATCTTAATATGGCCATAACTTCCAAAATAAGGCTCGTAAGACATTGCGGTTAACGTTGTTGAACAGATAACGGGCAGGTCTTTGCATTGCCGTTCAAAACTCAACTTTTTTTTCCAATCGATTTTCGAAAAAAAGCATGGACTACCCCCTTATCACTAAAAATTCATTTTTTTACGATATTCTCTGGAACCCATTGAAACGTACATATATAGAAAGGTTTTGTCAAATGCAACCAGCACATCCAAAGCAAACCCTTTTATAAGGTCTAGTTTTCGAGATATTTGCATTCAAAGTTATTTTTTTGAGTTATGAAGGCTTGTATGACTTTGGATGCCTACAGTTCCGCAAATAAGGCTATGACGTCATTTTCGCTTGCAAAACGCTTAATCAGTTTTTCAAGAGCTATCCATAGCTGAAAACTAGAACGTTCTGGGAGGTCTAATTGCGGAGATATCTTAATTCAAAGTAAATCCATTAAAATCGATTTTTTTGAGTTTTGAAAGTTTGCATGACTTTGGATGTCTACAGTTCCACAAATAAGGCTCGGAAGGCCTTGCGGTTTATTAACCGCTTAATCAGTGTTTGGAGAGCTATCCATTGCTTAATATGGCCATAACTTCCTAAATAAGGCTCGTAAGAGGTTGCGGTTAACGTTGTTGAACATATAACGGTCAGGTCTTTGCATTGCCGTTCAAAACTCAACTTTTGTTTTCCAATCGATTTTCGAAAAAAAGCATGGACTACCCCCTTATCACTAAAAATTCATTTTTTTAACGAAAGTCTCTGGAACCCATTGAAACGTACATATATAGAAAGGTTTTGTCAAATGCAACCAGCACATCCAAAGCAAACCCTTTTATAAGGTCTAGTTTTCGAGATATTTGCATTCAAAGTTATTTTTTTGAGTTATGAAGGCTTGTATGACTTTGGATGCCTACAGTTCCGCAAATAAGGCTATGACGTCATTTTCGCTTGCAAAACGCTTTATAAGTTTTTCAAGAGCTATCCATAGCTGAAAACTAGAACATTCTAGGAGGTCTGGTTGCGGAGATATCTTAATTCAAAGTAAATCCATTAAAATCGATTTTTTTGAGTTTTGAAAGTTTTCATGACTTTGGATGTCTACAGTTCCACAAATAAGGCTCGGAAGGCCTTGCGGTTTAATAACCGCTTAATCAGTTTTTGGAGAGCTATCCATTGCTGAAAACCAGAGCATTTTGTGGGCTCTGGTTGCAGAGAAATTTTGTTTCAAAGTTAATCTTTCTTGTTTCAACCCAAAAACTTAAGATCTTAGTATGGCCATAACTTCCAAAATAAGGCTCGTAAGAGATTGCGGTTAACGTTGTTGAACAGATAACGGGCAGGTCTTTGCATTGCCGTTCAAAACTCAACTTTTTTTTTCCAATCGATTTTCGAAAAAAAGCATGCCTTGCGGTTTATTAACCGCTTAATAAGTTTTTGGAGAGCTATCCATTGCTGAAAACTAGAGCATTTTGTGGGCTCTGGTTGCAGAGAAATTTTGATTCAAATTTAATCTTTCTTGTTTCAACCCAAAAACTAAAAATCTTAATATGGCCATAACTTCCAAAATAAGGCTCGTAAGAGATTGCGGTTAACGTTGTTGAACAGATAACGGGCAGGTCTTTGCATTGCCGTTCAAAACTCAACTTTTTTTTTCCAATCGATTTTCGAAAAAAAGCATGGACCCCCTTATCACTAAAAATTCATTTTTTTACGAAATTCTCTGGAACCCATTGAAACGTACATATTATAGAAAGGTTTTGTCAAATGCAACCAGGACATCCAAAGCAAACCCTTTTATAAGGTCTAGTTTTCGAGATATTTGCATTCAAAGTTATTTTTTTGAGTTATGAAGGCTTGTATGACTTTGGATGCCTACAGTTCCGCAAATAAGGCTATGACGTCATTTTCGCTTGCAAAACGCTTAATTAGTTTTTCAAGAGCTATCCATAGCTGAAAACTAGAACGTTCTGGGAGGTCTAATTGCGGAGATATCTTAATTCAAAGTAAATCCATTAAAATCGATTTTTTTGAGTTTTGAAAGTTTGCATGACTTTGGATGTCTACAGTTCCACAAATAAGGCTCGGAAGGCCTTGCGGTTTATTAACCGCTTAATAAGTTTTTGGAGAGCTATCTATTGCTGAAAACTAGAGCATTTTGTGGGCTCTGGTTGCAGAGAAATTTTGATTCAAATTTAATCTTTCTTGTTTCAACCCAAAAACTAAAAATCTTAATATGGCCATAACTTCCAAAATAAGGCTCGTAAGAGATTGCGGTTAACGTTGTTGAACAGATAACGGGCAGGTCTTTGCATTGCCGTTCAAAACTCAACTTTTTTTTTCCAATCGATTTTCGAAAAAAAGCATGGACCCCCTTATCACTAAAAATTAATTTTTTTACGAAATTCTCTGAACCCATTGAAACGTACATATATAGAAAGGTTTTGTCAAATGCAACCAGCACATCCAAAGCAAACCCTTTTATAAGGTCTAGTTTTCGAGATATTTGCATTCAAAGTTATTTTTTTGAGTTATGAAGGCTTGTATGACTTTGGATGCCTACAGTTCCGCAAATAAGGCTATGACGTCATTTTCGCTTGCAAAACGCTTAATTAGTTTTTCAAGAGCTATCCATAGCTGAAAACTAGAACATTCTAGGAGGTCTGGTTGCGGAGATATCTTAATTCAAAGTAAATCCATTAAAATCGATTTTTTTGAGTTTTGAAATTTTGCATGACTTTGGATGTCTACAGTTCCACAAATAAGGCTCGGAAGGCCTTGCGGTTTATTAACCGCTTAATAAGTTTTTGGAGAGCTATCCATTGCTGAAAACTAGAGCATTTTGTGGGCTCTGGTTGCAGAGAAATTTTGTTTCAAAGTTAATCTTTCTTGTTTCAACCCAAAAACTTAAGATCTTAGTATGGCCATAACTTCCAAATTAAGGCTCGTAAGAGGTTGCGGTTAACGTTGTTGAACAGATAACGGTCAGGTCTTTGCATTGCCGTTCAAAACTCAACTTTTTTTTTCCAATCGATTTTCGAAAAAAAGCATGGACCCTCTTATCACTAAAAATTAATTTTTTTACGAAATTCTCTGAACCCATTGAAACGTACATATATAGAAAGGTTTTGTCAAATGCAACCAGCACATCCAAAGCAAACCCTTTTATAAGGTCTAGTTTTCGAGATATTTGCATTCAAAGTTATTTTTTTGAGTTATGAAGGCTTGTATGACTTTGGATGCCTACAGTTCCGCACATAAGGCTATGACGTCATTTTCGCTTGCAAAACGCTTAATTAGTTTTTCAAGAGCTATCCATAGCTGAAAACTAGAACGTTCTGGGAGGTCTAATTGCGGAGATATCTTAATTCAAAGTAAATCCATTAAAATCGATTTTTTTGAGTTTTGAAAGTTTGCATGACTTTGGATGTCTACAGTTCCACAAATAAGGCTCGGAAGGCCTTGCGGTTTATTAACCGCTTAATCAGTTTTTGGAGAGCTATCCATTAATGAAAACCAGAGCATTTTGTGGGCTCTGGTTGCAGAGAAATTTTGTTTCAAAGTTAATCTTTCTTGTTTCAACCCAAAAACTTAAGATATAAGTATGGCCATAACTTCCAAATTAAGGCTCGTAAGAGGTTGCGGTTAACGTTGTTGAACAGATAACGGTCAGGTCTTTGCATTGCCGTTCAAAACTCAACTTTTTTTTCCAATCGATTTTCGAAAAAAAGCATGGACTACCCCCTTATCACTAAAAATTCATTTTTTTAACGAAAGTCTCTGGAACCCATTGAAACGTACATATATAGAAAGGTTTTGTCAAATGCAACCAGCACATCCAAAGCAAACCCTTTTATAAGGTCTAGTTTTCGAGATATTTGCATTCAAAGTTATTTTTTTGAGTTATGAAGGCTTGTATGACTTTGGATGCCTACAGTTCCGCAAATAAGGCTATGACGTCATTTTTGCTTGCAAAACGCAAAAGTTATTTTTTTGAGTTATGAAGGCTTGTATGAATTTGGATGCCTACAGTTCCGCAAATAAGGCTATGACGTCATTTTCGCTTGCAAAACGCTAAATTAGTTTTTCAAGAGCTATCCATAGCTGAAAACTAGAACATTCTAGGAGGTCTGGTTGCGGAGATATCTTAATTCAAAGTAAATCCATTAAAATCGATTTTTTTGAGTTTTGAAAGTTTGCATGACTTTGGATGTCTACAGTTCCACAAATAAGGCTCGGAAGGCCTTGCGGTTTATTAACCGCTTAATAAGTTTTTGGAGAGCTATCCATTGCTGAAAACTAGAGCATTTTGTGGGCTCTGGTTGCAGAGAAATTTTGATTCAAATTTAATCTTTCTTGTTTCAACCCAAAAACTAAAAATCTTAATATGGCCATAACTTCCAAAATAAGGCTCGTAAGACATTGCGGTTAACGTTGTTGAACAGATAACGGGCAGGTCTTTGCATTGCCGTTCAAAACTCAACTTTTTTTTCCAATCGATTTTCGAAAAAAAGCATGGACTACCCCCTTATCACTAAAAATTCATTTTTTTACGATATTCTCTGGAACCCATTGAAACGTACATATATAGAAAGGTTTTGTCAAATGCAACCAGCACATCCAAAGCAAACCCTTTTATAAGGTCTAGTTTTCGAGATATTTGCATTCAAAGTTATTTTTTTGAGTTATGAAGGCTTGTATGACTTTGGATGCCTACAGTTCCGCAAATAAGGCTATGACGTCATTTTCGCTTGCAAAACGCTTAATCAGTTTTTCAAGAGCTATCCATAGCTGAAAACTAGAACGTTCTGGGAGGTCTAATTGCGGAGATATCTTAATTCAAAGTAAATCCATTAAAATCGATTTTTTTGAGTTTTGAAAGTTTGCATGACTTTGGATGTCTACAGTTCCACAAATAAGGCTCGGAAGGCCTTGCGGTTTATTAACCGCTTAATCAGTGTTTGGAGAGCTATCCATTGCTTAATATGGCCATAACTTCCTAAATAAGGCTCGTAAGAGGTTGCGGTTAACGTTGTTGAACATATAACGGTCAGGTCTTTGCATTGCCGTTCAAAACTCAACTTTTGTTTTCCAATCGATTTTCGAAAAAAAGCATGGACTACCCCCTTATCACTAAAAATTCATTTTTTTAACGAAAGTCTCTGGAACCCATTGAAACGTACATATATAGAAAGGTTTTGTCAAATGCAACCAGCACATCCAAAGCAAACCCTTTTATAAGGTCTAGTTTTCGAGATATTTGCATTCAAAGTTATTTTTTTGAGTTATGAAGGCTTGTATGACTTTGGATGCCTACAGTTCCGCAAATAAGGCTATGACGTCATTTTCGCTTGCAAAACGCTTTATAAGTTTTTCAAGAGCTATCCATAGCTGAAAACTAGAACATTCTAGGAGGTCTGGTTGCGGAGATATCTTAATTCAAAGTAAATCCATTAAAATCGATTTTTTTGAGTTTTGAAAGTTTTCATGACTTTGGATGTCTACAGTTCCACAAATAAGGCTCGGAATGCCTTGCGGTTTATTAACCGCTTAATCAGTTTTTGGAGAGCTATCCATTGCTGAAAACCAGAGCATTTTGTGGGCTCTGGTTGCAGAGAAATTTTGTTTCAAAGTTAATCTTTCTTGTTTCAACCCAAAAACTTAAGATCTTAGTATGGCCATAACTTCCAAAATAAGGCTCGTAAGAGATTGCGGTTAACGTTGTTGAACAGATAACGGGCAGGTCTTTGCATTGCCGTTCAAAACTCAACTTTTTTTTTCCAATCGATTTTCGAAAAAAAGCATGGACCCCCTTATCACTAAAAATTCATTTTTTTACGAAATTCTCTGGAACCCATTGAAACGTACATATATAGAAAGGTTTTGTCAAATGCAACCAGGACATCCAAAGCAAACCCTTTTATAAGGTCTAGTTTTCGAGATATTTGCATTCAAAGTTATTTTTTTGAGTTATGAAGGCTTGTATGACTTTGGATGCCTACAGTTCCGCAAATAAGGCTATGACGTCATTTTCGCTTGCAAAACGCTTAATTAGTTTTTCAAGAGCTATCCATAGCTGAAAACTAGAACGTTCTGGGAGGTCTAATTGCGGAGATATCTTAATTCAAAGTAAATCCATTAAAATCGATTTTTTTGAGTTTTGAAAGTTTGCATGACTTTGGATGTCTACAGTTCCACAAATAAGGCTCGGAAGGCCTTGCGGTTTATTAACCGCTTAATAAGTTTTTGGAGAGCTATCTATTGCTGAAAACTAGAGCATTTTGTGGGCTCTGGTTGCAGAGAAATTTTGATTCAAATTTAATCTTTCTTGTTTCAACCCAAAAACTAAAAATCTTAATATGGCCATAACTTCCAAAATAAGGCTCGTAAGAGATTGCGGTTAACGTTGTTGAACAGATAACGGGCAGGTCTTTGCATTGCCGTTCAAAACTCAACTTTTTTTTTCCAATCGATTTTCGAAAAAAAGCATGGACCCCCTTATCACTAAAAATTAATTTTTTTACGAAATTCTCTGAACCCATTGAAACGTACATATATAGAAAGGTTTTGTCAAATGCAACCAGCACATCCAAAGCAAACCCTTTTATAAGGTCTAGTTTTCGAGATATTTGCATTCAAAGTTATTTTTTTGAGTTATGAAGGCTTGTATGACTTTGGATGCCTACAGTTCCGCAAATAAGGCTATGACGTCATTTTCGCTTGCAAAACGCTTAATTAGTTTTTCAAGAGCTATCCATAGCTGAAAACTAGAACATTCTAGGAGGTCTGGTTGCGGAGATATCTTAATTCAAAGTAAATCCATTAAAATCGATTTTTTTGAGTTTTGAAATTTTGCATGACTTTGGATGTCTACAGTTCCACAAATAAGGCTCGGAAGGCCTTGCGGTTTATTAACCGCTTAATAAGTTTTTGGAGAGCTATCCATTGCTGAAAACTAGAGCATTTTGTGGGCTCTGGTTGCAGAGAAATTTTGTTTCAAAGTTAATCTTTCTTGTTTCAACCCAAAAACTTAAGATCTTAGTATGGCCATAACTTCCAAATTAAGGCTCGTAAGAGGTTGCGGTTAACGTTGTTGAACAGATAACGGTCAGGTCTTTGCATTGCCGTTCAAAACTCAACTTTTTTTTTCCAATCGATTTTCGAAAAAAAGCATGGACCCTCTTATCACTAAAAATTAATTTTTTTACGAAATTCTCTGAACCCATTGAAACGTACATATATAGAAAGGTTTTGTCAAATGCAACCAGCACATCCAAAGCAAACCCTTTTATAAGGTCTAGTTTTCGAGATATTTGCATTCAAAGTTATTTTTTTGAGTTATGAAGGCTTGTATGACTTTGGATGCCTACAGTTCCGCACATAAGGCTATGACGTCATTTTCGCTTGCAAAACGCTTAATTAGTTTTTCAAGAGCTATCCATAGCTGAAAACTAGAACGTTCTGGGAGGTCTAATTGCGGAGATATCTTAATTCAAAGTAAATCCATTAAAATCGATTTTTTTGAGTTTTGAAAGTTTGCATGACTTTGGATGTCTACAGTTCCACAAATAAGGCTCGGAAGGCCTTGCGGTTTATTAACCGCTTAATCAGTTTTTGGAGAGCTATCCATTGCTTAATATGGCCATAACTTCCTTTATAAGGCTCGTAAGAGGTTGCGGTTAACGTTGTTGAACAGATAACGGTCAGGTCTTTGCATTGCCGTTCAAAACTCAACTTTTTTTTTCCAATCGATTTTCGAAAAAAAGCATGGACTACCCCCTTATCACTAAAAATTCATTTTTTTACGAAAGTCTCTGAAACTCATTGAAACGTACATATATAGAAAGGTTTTGTCAAATGCAACCAGCACATCCAAAGCAAACCCTTTTCTAAGGTCTAGTTTTCGAGATATTTGCATTCAAAGTTATTTTTTTGAGTTATGAAGGCTTGTATGACTTTGGATGCCTACAGTTCCGCAAATAAGGCTATGACGTCATTTTCGCTTGCAAAACGCTTAATTAGTTTTTCAAGAGCTATCCATAGCTGAAAACTAGAACGTTCTGGGAGGTCTAATTGCGGAGATATCTTAATTCAAAGTTAATCCATTAAAATCGATTTTTTTGAGTTTTGAAAGTTTGCATGACTTTGGATGTCTACAGTTCCACAAATAAGGCTCGGAAGGCCTTGCGGTTTATTAACCGCTTAATCAGTTTTTGGAGAGCTATCCATTGCTGAAAACTAGAGCATTTTGTGGGGTCTGGTTGCAGAGAAATTTTGATTCAAAGTTAATCTTTCTTGTTTCAACCCAAAAACTAAAAATCTTAATATGGCCATAACTTCCAAAATAAGGCTCGTAAGAGGTTGTGGTTAACGTTGTTGAACAGATAACGGTCAGGTCTTTGCATTGATGTTCAAAACTCAACTTTTTTTTTCCAATCGATTTTCGAAAAAAAGCATGGACTACCCCCTTATCACTAAAAATTCATTTTTTTACGAAAGTCTCTGGAATCAATTGAAACGTACATATATAGAAAGGATTTGTCAAATGCAACCAGCACATCCAAAGCAAACCCTTTTATAAGGTCTAGTTTTCGAGATATTTGCATTCAAAGTTATTTTTTTGAGTTATGAAGGCTTGTATGACTTTGGATGCCTACAGTTCCGCAAATAAGGCTATGACGTCATTTTCGCTTGCAAAACGCTTAATTAGTTTTTCAAGAGCTATCCATAGCTGAAAACTAGAACATTCTGGGAGGTCTAATTGCGGAGATATCTTTATTCAAAGTAAATCCATTAAAATCGATTTTTTTGAGTTTTGAAAGTTTGCATGACTTTGGATGTCTACAGTTCCACAAATAAGGCTCGGAAGGCCTTGCGGTTTATTAACCGCTTAATCAGTGTTTGGAGAGCTATCCATTGCTTAATATGGCCATAACTTCCTAAATAAGGCTCGTAAGAGGTTGCGGTTAACGTTGTTGAACATATAACGGTCAGGTCTTTGCATTGCCGTTCAAAACTCAACTTTTGTTTTCCAATCGATTTTCGAAAAAAAGCATGGACTACCCCCTTATCACTAAAAATTCATTTTTTTACGAAAGTCTCTGGAACCCATTGAAACGTACATATATAGAAAGGTTTTGTCAAATGCAACCAGCACATCCAAAGCAAACCCTTTTATAAGGTCTAGTTTTCGAGATATTTGCATTCAAAGTTATTTTTTTGAGTTATGAAGGCTTGTATGACTTTGGATGCCTACAGTTCCGCAAATAAGGCTATGACGTCATTTTTGCTTGCAAAAGGCTTAATAAATTTTTCAAGAGCTATCCATAGCTGAAAACTAGAACATTCTGGGAGGTCTAATTGCGGTGATATCTTAATTCAAAGTAAATCCATTAAAATCGATTTTTTTGAAAGTTTGCATGAACTTGGATGTCTACAGTTCCACAAATAAGGCTCGGAAGGCCTTGCGGTTTATTAACCGCTTAATCAGTTTTTGGAGAGCTATCCATTGCTGAAAACTAGAGCATTTTGTGGGCTCTGGTTGCAGAGAAATTTTGATTCAAATTTAATCTTTCTTGTTTCAACCCAAAAACTAAAAATCTTAATATGGCCATAACTTCCAAAATAAGGCTCGTAAGAGATTGCGGTTAACGTTGTTGAACAGATAACGGGCAGGTCTTTGCATTGCCGTTCAAAACTCAACTTTTTTTTTCCAATCGATTTTCGAAAAAAAGCATGGACCCCCTTATCACTAAAAATTCATTTTTTTACGAAATTCTCTGGAACCCATTGAAACGTACATATATAGAAAGGTTTTGTCAAATGCAACCAGCACATCCAAAGCAAACCCTTTTATAAGGTCTAGTTTTCGAGATATTTGCATTCAAAGTTATTTTTTTGAGTTATGAAGGCTTGTATGACTTTGGATGCCTACAGTTCCGCAAATAAGGCTATGACGTCATTTTTGCTTGCAAAAGGCTTAATAAATTTTTCAAGAGCTATCCATAGCTGAAAACTAGAACATTCTGGGAGGTCTAATTGCGGTGATATCTTAATTCAAAGTATATCCATTAAAATCGATTTTTTTGAAAGTTTGCATGAACTTGGATGTCTACAGTTCCACAAATAAGGCTCGGAAGGCCTTGCGGTTTATTAACCGCTTAATCAGTTTTTGGAGAGCTATCCATTGCTGAAAACTAGAGCATTTTGTGGGCTCTGGTTGCAGAGAAATTTTGTTTCAAAGTTAATCTTTCTTGTTTCAACCCAAAAACTTAAGATCTTAGTATGGCCATAACTTCCAAAATAAGGCTCGTAAGAGGTTGCGGTTAACTTTGTTGAACAGATAACGGTCAGGTCTTTGCATTGCCGTTCAAAACTCAACTTTTTTTTTTTTCAATCGATTTTCGAAAAAAAGCATGGACTACCCCCTTATCACTAAAAATTCATTTTTTTACGAAAGTCTCTGGAACCCATTGAAACGTACATATATAGAAAGGTTTTGTCAAATGCAACCAGCACATCCAAAGCAAACCCTTTTATAAGGTCTAGTTTTCGAGATATTTGCATTCAAAGTTATTTTTTTGAGTTATGAAGGCTTGTATGACTTTGGATGCCTACAGTTCCGCAAATAAGGCTATGACGTCATTTTCGCTTGCAAAACGCTTAATAAGTTTTTCAAGAGCTATCCATAGCTGAAAACTAGAACATTCTGGGAGTTCTAATTGCGGAGATATCTTAATCTTTATATCTTTTTTGAGTTTTGAAAGTTTGCATGACTTTGGATGTCTACAGTTCCACAAATAAGGCTCGGAAGGCCTTGCGGTTTATTAACCGCTTAATCAGTTTTTGGAGAGCTATCCATTGCTGAAAACCAGAGCATTTTGTGGGCTCTGGTTGCAGAGAAATTTTGTTTCAAAGTTAATCTTTCTTGTTTCAACCCAAAAACTTAAGATATAAGTATGGCCATAACTTCCAAATTAAGGCTCGTAAGAGGTTGCGGTTAACGTTGTTGAACAGATAACGGTCAGGTCTTTGCATTGCCGTTCAAAACTCAACTTTTTTTTCCAATCGATTTTCGAAAAAAAGCATGGACTACCCCCTTATCACTAAAAATTCATTTTTTTACGAAATTCTCTGGAACCCATTGAAACGTACATATATAGAAAGGTTTTGTCAAATGCAACCAGCACATCCAAAGCAAACCCTTTTATAAGGTCTAGTTTTCGAGATATTTGCATTCAAAGTTATTTTTTTAAGTTATGAAGGCTTGTATGACTTTGGATGCCTACAGTTCCGCAAATAAGGCTATGACGTCATTTTCGCTTGCAAAAGGCTTAATAAATTTTTCAAGAGCTATCCATAGCTGAAAACTAGAACATTCTGGGAGGTCTAATTGCGGTGATATCTTAATTCAAAGTAAATCCATTAAAATCGATTTTTTTGAAAGTTTGCATGAATTTGGATGTCTACAGTTCCACAAATAAGGCTCGGAAGGCCTTGCGGTTTATTAACCGCTTAATCAGTTTTTGGAGAGCTATCCATTGCTGAAAACTAGAGGATTTTGTGGGCTCTGGTTGCAGAGAAATTTTGTTTCAAAGTTAATCTTTCTTGTTTCAACCCAAAAACTTAAGATCTTAGTATGGCCATAACTTCCAAAATAAGGCTCGTAAGAGGTTGCGGTTAACTTTGTTGAACAGATAACGGTCAGGTCTTTGCATTGCCGTTCAAAACTCAACTTTTTTTTTCCAATCGATTTTCGAAAAAAAGCATGGACTACCCCCTTATCACTAAAAATTCATTTTTTTTACGAAAGTCTCTGGAACCCATTGAAACGTTCATATATAGAAAGGTTTTGTCAAATGCAACCAGCACATCCAAAGCAAACCCTTTTATAAGGTCTAGTTTTCGAGATATTTGCATTCAAAGTTATTTTTTTGAGTTATGAAGGCTTGTATGACTTTGGATGCCTACAGTTCCGCAAATAAGGCTATGACGTCATTTTCGCTTGCAAAACACTTAATAAATTTTTCAAGAGCTATCCATAGCTGAAAACTAGAACATTCTAGGAGGTCTGGTTGCGGAGATATCTTAATTCAAAGTAAATCCATTAAAATCGATTTTTTTGAGTTTTGAAAGTTTGCATGACTTTGGATGTCTACAGTTCCACAAATAAGGCTCGGAAGGCCTTGCGGTTTATTAACCGCTTAATCAGTTTTTAGAGAGCTATCCATTGCTGAAAACTAGAGCATTTTGTGGGCTCTGGTTGCAGAGAAATTTTGTTTCAAAGTTAATCTTTCTTGTTTCAACCCAAAAACTTAAGATCTTAGTATGGCCATAACTTCCAAAATAAGGCTCGTAAGAGGTTGCGGTTAACTTTGTTGAACAGATAACGGTCAGGTCTTTGCATTGCCGTTCAAAACTCAACTTTTTTTTTTTCCAATCGATTTTCGAAAAAAAGCATGGACTACACCCTTATCACTAAAAATTCATTTTTTTACGAAAGTCTCTGGAACCCATTGAAACGTACATATATAGAAAGGTTTTGTCAAATGCAACCAGCACATCCAAAGCAAACCCTTTTATAAGGTCTAGTTTTCGAGATATTTGCATTCAAAGTTATTTTTTTGAGTTATGAAGGCTTGTATGACTTTGGATGCCTACAGTTCCGCAAATAAGGCTATGACGTCATTTTCGCTTGCAAAAGGCTTAATAAATTTTTCAAGAGCTATCCATAGCTGAAAACTAGAACATTCTGGGAGGTCTAATTGCGGTGATATCTTAATTCAAAGTAAATCCATTAAAATCGATTTTTTTGAAAGTTTGCATGAATTTGGATGTCTACAGTTCCACAAATAAGGCTCGGAAGGCCTTGCGGTTTATTAACCGCTTAATCAGTTTTTGGAGAGCTATCCATTGCTGAAAACTAGAGGATTTTGTGGGCTCTGGTTGCAGAGAAATTTTGTTTCAAAGTTAATCTTTCTTGTTTCAACCCAAAAACTTAAGATCTTAATATGGCCATAACTTCCAAAATAAGGCTCGTAAGAGGTTGCGGTTAACGTTGTTGAACAGATAACGGTCAGGTCTTTGCATTGCCATTGAAAAGTACATATATAGAAAGGTTTTGTCAAATTCAACCAGCACATCCAAAGCAAACCCTTTTATAAGGTCTAGTTTTCGAGATATTTGCATTCAAAGTTATTTTTTTGAGTTATGAAGGCTTGTATGACTTTGGATGCCTACAGTTCCGCAAATAAGGCTATGACGTCATTTTCGCTTGCAAAAGGCTTAATAAGTTTTTCAAGAGCTATCCATAGCTGATAACTAGAACATTCTAGGAGGTCTGGTTGCGGAGATATCTTAATTCAAAGTAAATCCATTAAAATCGATTTTTTTGAGTTTTGAAAGTTTGCATGACTTTGTATGTCTACAGTTCCACAAATAAGGCTCAGAAGGCCTTGCGGTTTATTAACCGCTTAATCAGTTTTTGGAGGGCTATCCATTGCTGAAAACTAGAGCATTTTGTGGGGTCTGGTTGCAGAGAAATTTTGATTCAAAGTTAATCTTTCTTGTTTCAACCCAAAAACTAAAAATCTTAATATGGCCATAACTTCCAAAATAAGGCTAGTAAGAGGTTGCGGTTAACGTTGTTGAACAGATAACGGTCAGGTCTTTGCATTGATGTTCAAAACTCAACTTTTTTTTTCCAATCGATTTTCGAAAAAAAGCATGGACTACCCCCCTATCACTAAAAATTCATTTTTTTACGAAAGTCTCTGGAACCCATTGAAACGTACATATATAGAAAGGTTTTGTCAAATGCAACCAGCACATCCAAAGCAAACCCTTTTATAAGGTCTAGTTTTCGAGATATTTGCATTCAAAGTTATTTTTTTGAGTTATGAAGGCTTGTATGACTTTGGATGCCTACAGTTCCGCAAATAAGGCTATGACGTCATTTTTGCTTGCAAAACGCTTAATAAGTTTTTCAAGAGCTATCCATAGCTGAAAACTTGAACATTCTAGGAGGTCTGGTTGCGGAGATATCTTAATTCAAACTAAATCCATTAAAATCGATTTTTTTGAGTTTTGAAAGTTTGCATGACTTTGGATGTCTACAGTTCCACAAATAAGGCTCGGAAGGCCTTGCGGTTTATTAACCGCTTAATCAGTTTTTGGAGAGCTATCCATTGCTGAAAACTAGAGCATTTTGTGGGCTCTGGTTGCAGAGAAATTTTGATTCAAAGTTAATCTTTCTTGTTTCAACCCAAAAACTAAAAATCTTAATATGGCCATAACTTCCAAAATAAGGCTCGTAAGAGGTTGCGGTTAACGTTGTTGAACAGATAACGGGCAGGTCTTTGCATTGCCGTTCAAAACTCAACTTTTGTTTTCCAATCGATTTTCGAAAAAAAGCATGGACTACCCCCTTATCACTAAAAATTCATTTTTTTACGAAGTCTCTGGAACCCATTGAAACGTACATATATAGAAAGGTTTTGTCAAATGCAACCAGCACATCCAAAGCAAACTTTTTTATAAGGTCTAGTTTTCGAGATATTTGCATTCAAAGTTATTTTTTTGAGTTATGAAGGCTTGTATGACTTTGGATGCCTACAGTTCCGCAAATAAGGCTATGACGTCATTTTTGCTTGCAAAAGGCTTAATAAGTTTTTCAAGAGCTATCCATAGCTGATAACTAGAACATTCTAGGAGGTCTGGTTGCGGAGATATCTTAATTCAAAGTTAATCCATTAAAATCGATTTTTTTGAGTTTTGAAAGTTTGCCCCCTTATCACTAAAAATTCATTTTTTTACGAAAGTCTCTGGAACCCATTGAAACGTACATATATAGAAAGGTTTTGTCAAATGCAACCAGCACATCCAAAGCAAACCCTTTTATAAGGTCTAGTTTTCGAGATATTTGCATTCAAAGTTATTTTTTTGAGTTATGAAGGCTTGTATGACTTTGGATGCCTACAGTTCCGCAAATAAGGCTATGCCGTCATTTTCGCTTGCAAAACGCTTACTTAGTTTTTCAAGAGCTATCCAAATCCATAGCTGAAAACTAGAACATTCTAGGAGGTCTAGTTGCGGAGATATCTTAATTCAAAGTAAATCCATTAAAATCGATTTTTTTGAGTTTTGAACGTTTGCATGACTTTGGATGTCTACAGTTCCACAAATAAGGCTCGGAAGGCCTTGCGGTTTATTAACCGCTTAATCAGTTTTTGGAGAGCTATCCATTGCTGAAAACTAGAGCATTTTGTGGGCTCTGGTTGCAGAGAAATTTTGATTCAAAGTTAATCTTTTTTGTTTCAACCCAAAAACTAAAAATCTTAATATGGCCATAACTTCCAAAATAAGGCTCGTAAGAGGTTGCGGTTAGCGTTGTTGAACAGATAACGGCCAGGTCTTTGCATTGCCGTTCAAAACTCAACTTTTTTTCCAATCGATTTTCGAAAAAAAGCATGGACTACCCCCTTATCACTAAAAATTCATTTTTTTACGAAAGTCTCTGGAACCCATTGAAACGTACATATATAGAAAGGTGGCATGGACTAAATCACTAAAAATTCATTTTTTTACGAAAGTCTCTGGAACCCATTGAAACGTACATATATAGAAAGGTTTTGTCAAATGCAACCAGCACATCCAAAGCAAACCCTTTTATAAGGTCTAGTTTTCGAGATATTTGCATTCAAAGTTATTTTTTTGAGTTATGAAGGCTTGTATGACTTTGGATGCCTACAGTTCCGCAAATAAGGCTATGCCGTCATTTTCGCTTGCAAAACGCTTACTTAGTTTTTCAAGAGCTATCCAAATCCATAGCTGAAAACTAGAACATTCTAGGAGGTCTAGTTGCGGAGATATCTTAATTCAAAGTAAATCCATTAAAATCGATTTTTTTGAGTTTTGAACGTTTGCATGACTTTGGATGTCTACAGTTCCACAAATAAGGCTCGGAAGGCCTTGCGGTTTATTAACCGCTTAATCAGTTTTTGGAGAGCTATCCATTGCTGAAAACTAGAGCATTTTGTGGGCTCTGGTTGCAGAGAAATTTTGATTCAAAGTTAATCTTTTTTGTTTCAACCCAAAAACTAAAAATCTTAATATGGCCATAACTTCCAAAATAAGGCTCGTAAGAGGTTGCGGTTAGCGTTGTTGAACAGATAACGGCCAGGTCTTTGCATTGCCGTTCAAAACTCAACTTTTTTTCCAATCGATTTTCGAAAAAAAGCATGGACTACCCCCTTATCACTAAAAATTAATTTTTTTACGAAAGTCTCTGGAACCCATTGAAACGTACATATATAGAAAGGTTTTGTCAAATGCAACCAGCACATCCAAAGCAAACCCTTTTATAAGGTCTAGTTTTCGAGATATTTGCATTCAAAGTTATTTTTTTGAGTTATGAAGGCTTGTATGACTTTGGATGCCTACAGTTCCGCAAATAAGGCTATGACGTCATTTTCGCTTGCAAAACGCTTAATTAGTTTTTCAAGAGCTATCCATAGCTGAAAACTAGAACATTCTAGGAGGTCTGGTTGCGGAGATATCTTAATTCAAAGTAAATCCATTAAAATCGATTTTTTTGAGTTTTGAAAGTTTGCATGACTTTGGATGTCTACAGTTCCACAAATAAGGCTCGGAAGGCCTTGCGGTTTATTAACCGCTTAATCAGTTTTTGGAGAGCTATCCATTGCTGATAACTAGAGCATTTTGTGGGCTCTGGTTGCAGAGAAATTTTGATTCAAAGTTAATCTTTCTTGTTTCAACCCAAAAACTAAAAATCTTAATATGGCCATAACTTCCAAAATAAGGCTCGTAAGAGGTTGCGATTAACGTTGTTGAACAGATAACGGCCAGGTCTTTGCATTGCCGTTCAAAACTCAACTTTTTTTTTCCAATCGATTTTCGAAAAAAAGCATGGACTACCCCCTTATCACTAAAAATTCATTTTTTTACGAAAGTCTCTGGAACCCATGGAAACGTACATATATAGAAAGGTTTTGTCAAATGCAACCAGCACATCCAAAGTAAACCCTTTTATAAGGTCTAGTTTTCGAGATATTTGCATTCAAAGTTATTTTTTTGAGTTATGAAGGCTTGTATGACTTTGGATGCCTACAGTTCCGCAAATAAGGCTATGACGTCTTTTTCGCTTGCAAAACAATTAGTTTTTCAAGAACTATCCATAGCTGAAAACTAGAACATTCTAAGAGGTCTGGTTGCGGAGATATCTTAATTCAAAGTAAATCCATTAAAATCGATTTTTTTGAGTTTTGAAAGCTTGCATGACTTTGGATGTCTACAGTTCCACAAATAAGGCTCGGAAGGCCTTGCGGTTTATTAACCGCTTAATCAGTTTTTGGAGAGCTATCCATTGCTGAAAACTAGAGTATTTTGTGGGCTCTGGTTGCAGAGAAATTTTGATTCAAAGTTAATCTTTCTTGTTTCAACCCAAAAACTAAAAATCTTAATATGGCCATAACTTCCAAAATAAGGCTCGTAAGAGGTTGCGGTTAACGTTGTTGAACAGATAACGGGCAGGTCTTTGCATTGCCGTTCAAAACTCAACTTTTGTTTTCCAATCGATTTTCGAAAAAAAGCATGGACTACCCCCTTATCACTAAAAATTCATTTTTTTACGAAAGTCTCTGGAACCCATTGAAACGTACATATATAGAAAGGTTTTGTCAAATGCAACCAGCACATCCAAAGCAAACCCTTTTATAAGGTCTAGTTTTCGAGATATTTGCATTCAAAGTTATTTTTTTGAGTTATGAAGGCTTGTATGACTTTGGATGCCTACAGTTCCGCAAATAAGGCTATGACGTCATTTTCGCTTGCAAAACGCTTAATAAGTTTTTCAAGAGCTATCCATAGCTGAAAACTAGAACATTCTAGGAGGTCTGGTTGCGGAGATATCTTAATTCAAAGTAAATCCATTAAAATCGATTTTTTTGAGTTTTGAAAGTTTGCATGACTTTGGATGTCTACAGTTCCACAAATAAGGCTCGGAAGGCCTTGCGGTTTATTAACCGCTTAATTAGTTTTTGGAGAGCTATCCATTGCTGAAAACTAGAGCATTTTGTGGGCTCTGGTTGCAGAGAAATTTTGATTCAAAGTTAATCTTTCTTGTTTCAACCCAAAAACTAAAAATCTTAATATGGCCATAACTTCCAAAATAAGGCTCGTAAGAGGTTGCGGTTAACGTTGTTGAACAGATAACGGGCAGGTCTTTGCATTGCCGTTCAAAACTCAACTTTTGTTTTCCAATCGATTTTCGAAAAAAAGCATGGACTACCCCCTTATCACTAAAAATTCATTTTTTTACGAAGTCTCTGGAACCCATTGAAACGTACATATATAGAAAGGTTTTGTCAAATGCAACCAGCACATCCAAAGCAAACTTTTTTATAAGGTCTAGTTTTCGAGATATTTGCATTCAAAGTTATTTTTTTGAGTTATGAAGGCTTGTATGACTTTGGATGCCTACAGTTCCGCAAATAAGGCTATGACGTCTTTTTCGCTTGCAAAACGCTTAATTAGTTTTTCAAGAACTATCCATAGCTGAAAACTAGAACATTCTAAGAGGTCTGGTTGCGGAGATATCTTAATTCAAAGTAAATCCATTAAAATCGATTTTTTTGAGTTTTGAAAGTTTGCATGATTTTGGATGTCTACAGTTCCACAAATAAGGCTCGGAAGGCCTTGCGGTTTATTAACCGCTTAATCAGTTTTTGGAGAGCTATCCATTGCTGAAAACTAGAGCATTTTGTGGGCTCTGGTTGCAGAGAAATTTTGATTCAAAGTTAATCTTTCTTGTTTCAACCCAAAAACTAAAAATCTTAATATGGCCATAACTTCGAAAATAAGGCTCGTAAGAGGTTGCGGTTAACGTTGTTGAACAGATAACGGGCAGGTCTTTGCATTGCCGTTCAAAACTCAACTTTTGTTTTCCAATCGATTTTCGAAAAAAAGCATGGACTACCCCCTTATCACTAAAAATTCATTTTTTTACGAAAGTCTCTGGAACCCATTGAAACGTACATATATAGAAAGGTTTTGTCAAATGCAACCAGCACATCCAAAGCAAACCCTTTTATAAGGTCTAGTTTTCGAGATATTTGCATTCAAAGTTATTTTTTTGAGTTATGAAGGCTTGTATGACTTTGGATGCCTACAGTTCCGCAAATAAGGCTATGCCGTCATTTTCGCTTGCAAAACGCTTACTTAGTTTTTCAAGAGCTATCCAAATCCATAGCTGAAAACTAGAGTATTCTAGGAGGTCTAGTTGCGGAGATATCTTAATTCAAAGTAAATCCATTAAAATCGATTTTTTTGAGTTTTGAACGTTTGCATGACTTTGGATGTCTACAGTTCCACAAATAAGGCTCGGAAGGCCTTGCGGTTTATTAACCGCTTAATCAGTTTTTGGAGAGCTATCCATTGCTGAAAACTAGAGCATTTTGTGGGCTCTGGTTGCAGAGAAATTTTGATTCAAAGTTAATCTTTTTTGTTTCAACCCAAAAACTAAAAATCTTAATATGGCCATAACTTCCAAAATAAGGCTCGTAAGAGGTTGCGGTTAGCGTTGTTGAACAGATAACGGCCAGGTCTTTGCATTGCCGTTCAAAACTCAACTTTTTTTCCAATCGATTTTCGAAAAAAAGCATGGACTACCCCCTTATCACTAAAAATTCATTTTTTTACGAAAGTCTCTGGAACCCATTGAAACGTACATATATAGAAAGGTGGCATGGACTAAATCACTAAAAATTCATTTTTTTACGAAAGTCTCTGGAACCCATTGAAACGTACATATATAGAAAGGTTTTGTCAAATGCAACCAGCACATCCAAAGCAAACCCTTTTATAAGGTCTAGTTTTCGAGATATTTGCATTCAAAGTTATTTTTTTGAGTTATGAAGGCTTGTATGACTTTGGATGCCTACAGTTCCGCAAATAAGGCTATGACGTCATTTTCGCTTGCAAAACGCTTAATTAGTTTTTCAAGTGCTATCCATAGCTAAAAACTAGAACATTCTAGGAGGTCTGGTTGCGGAGATATCTTAATTCAAATTAAATCCATTAAAATCGATTTTTTTGAGTTTTGAAAGTTTGCATGACTTTGGATGTCTACAGTTCCACAAATAAGGCTCGGAAGGCCTTGCGGTTTATTAAAAGGCTTAATCAGTTTTTGGAGAGCTATCCATTGCTGAAAACTAGAGCATTTTGTGGGCTCTGGTTGCAGAGAAATTTTGATTCAAAGTTAATTTTTCTTGTTTCAACCCAAAAACTAAAAATCTTAATATGGCCATAACTTCCAAAATAAGGCTCGTAAGAGGTTGCGGTTAACGTTGTTGAACAGATAACGGCCAGGTCTTTGCATTGCCGTTCAAAACTCAACTTTTTTTTTCCAATCGATTGTACATATATAGAAAGGTTTTGTCAAATGCAACCAGCACATCCAAAGCAAACCCTTTTATAAGGTCTAGTTTTCGAGATATTTGCATTCAAAGTTATTTTTTTGAGTTATGAAGGCTTGTATGACTTTGGATGCCTACAGTTCCGCAAATAAGGCTATGACGTCATTTTCGCTTGCAAAACGCTTAATTAGTTTTTCAAGTGCTATCCATAGCTAAAAACTAGAACATTCTAGGAGGTCTGGTTGCGGAGATATCTTAATTCAAAGTAAAACCATTAAAATCGATTTTTTTGAGTTTTGAAAGTTTGCATGACTTTGGATGTCTACAGTTCCACAAATAAGGCTCGGAAGGCCTTGCGGTTTATGAACCGCTTAATCAGTTTTTTGAGAGCTATCCATTGCTGAAAACTAGAGCATTTTGTGGGCTCTGGTTGCAGAGAAATTTTGATTCAAAGTTAATCTTTCTTGTTTCAACCCAAAAACTAAAAATCTTAATATGGCCATAACTTCCAAAATAAGGCTCGTAAGAGGTTGCGGTTAACGTTGTTGAACAGATAACGGCCAGGTCTTTGCATTGCCGTTCAAAACTCAACTTTTGTTTTCCAATCGATTTTCGAAAAAAAGCATGGACTACCCCCTTATCACTAAAAATTCATTTTTTTACGAAAGTCTCTGGAACCCATTGAAACGTACATATATAGAAAGGTTTTGTCAAATGCAACCAGCACATCCAAAGCAAACCCTTTTATAAGGTCTAGTTTTCGAGATATTTGCATTCAAGTTATTTTTTTGAGTTATGAAGGCTTGTTTTGAAAGTTTGCATGACTTTGGATGTCTACAGTTCCACAAATAAGGCTCGGAAGGCCTTGCGGTTTATTAACCGCTTAATCAGTTTTTGGAGAGCTATCCATTGCTGGAAACTAGAGCATTTTGTGGGCTCTTGTTGCAGAGAAATTTTGTTTCAAAGTTAATCTTTCTTGTTTCAACCCAAAAACTTAAGATCTTAGTATGGCCATAACTTCCAAACTAAGGCTCGTAAGAGGTTGCCGTTAACGTTGTTGAACAGATAACGGTCAGGTCTTTGCATTGCCGTTCAAAACTCAACTTTTTTTTTCCAATCGCTTTTCGAAAAAAAGCATGGACTACCCCCTTATCACTAAAAATTAATTTTTTTACGAAAGTCTCTGGAACCCATTGAAACGTACATATATAGAAAGGTTTTGTCAAATGCAACCAACACATCCAAAGCAAACCCTTTTATAAGGTCTAGTTTTCGAGATATTTGCATTCAAAGTTATTTTTTTGAGTTATGAAGGCTTGTATGACTTTGGATGCCTACAGTTCCGCAAATAAGGCTATGACGTCATTTTCGCTTGCAAAACGCTTAATTAGTTTTTCAAGAGCTATCCATAGCTGAAAACTAGAACATTCTAGGAGGTCTGGTTGCGGAGATATCTCAATTCAAAGTAAATCCATTAAAATCGATTTTTTTGAGTTTTGAAAGTATGCATGACTATGGATGTCTACAGTTCCACAAATAAGGCTCGGAAGGCCTTGCGGTTTATTAACCGCTTAATCAGTTTTTGGAGAGCTATCCATTGCTGAAAACTAGAGCATTTTGTGGGCTCTGGTTGCAGAGAAATTTTGATTCAAAGTTAATCTTTCTTGTTTCAACCCAAAAACCAAAAATCTTAATATGGCCATAACTTCCAAAATAAGGCTCGTAAGAGGTTGCGGTTAACGTTGTTGAACAGATAACGGCCAGGTCTTTGCATTGCCGTTCAAAACTCAACTTTTTTTTCCCAATCGATTTTCGAAAAAAGCATGGACTACCCCCTTATCACTAAAAATTCATTTTTTTACGAAAGTCTCTGAAACTCATTGAAACGTACATATATAGAAAGGTTTTGTCAAATGCAACCAGCACATCCAAAGCAAACCCTTTTATAAGGTCTAGTTTTCGAGATATTTGCATTCAAAGTTATTTTTTTGAGTTATGAAGGCTTGTATGACTTTGGATGCCTACAGTTCTGCAAATAAGGCTATGACGTCATTTTCGCTTGCAAAACGCTTAATAAGTTTTTTAAGAGCTATCCATAGCTGAACACTAGAACATTCTAGGAGGTCTGGTTGCGGAGATATCTTAATTCAAAGTAAATCCAATAAAATCGATTTTTTTGAGTTTTGAAAGTTTGCATGATTTTGGATGTCTACAGTTCCACAAATAAGGCTCGGAAGGCCTTGCGGTTTATTAACCGCTTAATCAGTTTTTGGAGAGCTATCCATTGCTGAAAACTAGAGCATTTTGTGGGCTCTGGTTGCAGAGAAATTTTGATTCAAAGTTAATCTTTCTTGTTTCAACCCAAAAACTAAAAATCTTAATATGGCCATAACTTCCAAAATAAAGCTCGTAAGAGGTTGCGGTTAACGTTGTTGAACAGATAACGGGCAGGTCTTTGCATTGCCGTTCAAAACTCAACTTTTTTTTTCCAATCGATTTTCGAAAAAAAGCATGGACTACCCCCTTATCACTAAAAATTCATTTTTTTACGAAAGTCTCTGAAACTCATTGAAACGTACATATATAGAAAGGTTTTGTCAAATGCAACCAGCACATCCAAAGCAAACCCTTTTATAAGGTCTAGTTTTCGAGATATTTGCATTCAAAGTTATTTTTTTGAGTTATGAAGGCTTGTATGACTTTGGATGCCTACAGTTCCGCAAATAAGGCTATGACGTCATTTTCGCTTGCAAAACGCTTAATTAGTTTTTCAAGAACTATCCATAACTGAAAACTAGAACATTCTATGAGGTGTGGTTGCGGAGATATCTTAATTCAAAGTAAATCCATTAAAATCGATTTTTTGAGTTTTGAAAGTTTGCATGACTTTGGATGTCTACAGTTCCACATATAAGGCTCGGAAGGCCTTGCGGTTTATTAACCGCTTAATCAGTTTTTGGAGAGCTATCCATTGCTGAAAACTAGAGCATTTTGTGGGCTCTGGTTGCAGAGAAATTTTGATTCAAAGTTAATCTTTCTTGTTTTAACCCAAAAACTAAAAATCTTAATATGGCCATAACTTCCAAAATAAGGCTCGTAAGAGTTTGCGGTTAACGTTGTTGAACAGATAACGGGCAGGTCTTTGCATTGCCGTTCAAAACTCAACTTTTTTTCCAATCGATTTTCGAAAAAAAGCATGGACTACCCCCTTATCACTAAAAATTCATTTTTTTACGAAAGTCTCTGGAACCCATTGAAACGTACATATATAGAAAGGTTTTGTCAAATGCAACCAACACATCCAAAGCAAACCCTTTTATAAGGTCTAGTTTTCGAGATATTTGCATTCAAAGTTATTTTTTTGAGTTATGAAGGCTTGTATGACTTTGGATGCCTACAGTTCCGCAAATAAGGCTATGACGTCATTTTCGCTTGCAAAACGCTTAATTAGTTTTTCAAGAGCTATCCATAGCTGAAAACTAGAACATTCTAGGAGGTCTGGTTGCGGAGATATCTCAATTCAAAGTAAATCCATTAAAATCGATTTTTTTGAGTTTTGAAAGTATGCATGACTATGGATGTCTACAGTTCCACAAATAAGGCTCGGAAGGCCTTGCGGTTTATTAACCGCTTAATCAGTTTTTGGAGAGCTATCCATTGCTGAAAACTAGAGCATTTTGTGGGCTCTGGTTGCAGAGAAATTTTGATTCAAAGTTAATCTTTCTTGTTTCAACCCAAAAACCAAAAATCTTAATATGGCCATAACTTCCAAAATAAGGCTCGTAAGAGGTTGCGGTTAACGTTGTTGAACAGATAACGGCCAGGTCTTTGCATTGCCGTTCAAAACTCAACTTTTTTTTCCCAATCGATTTTCGAAAAAAGCATGGACTACCCCCTTATCACTAAAAATTAATTTTTTTACGAAAGTCTCTGAAACTCATTGAAACGTACATATATAGAAAGGTTTTGTCAAATGCAACCAGCACATCCAAAGCAAACCCTTTTATAAGGTCTTGTTTTCGAGATATTTGCATTCAAAGTTATTTTTTTGAGTTATGAAGGCTTGTATGACTTTGGATGCCTACAGTTCTGCAAATAAGGCTATGACGTCATTTTCGCTTGAAAAACGCTTAATAAGTTTTTTAAGAGCTATCCATAGCTGAACACTAGAACATTCTAGGAGGTCTGGTTGCGGAGATATCTTAATTCAAAGTAAATCCAATAAAATCGATTTTTTTGAGTTTTGAAAGTTTGCATGATTTTGGATGTCTACAGTTCCACAAATAAGGCTCGGAAGGCCTTGCGGTTTATTAACCGCTTAATCAGTTTTTGGAGAGCTATCCATTGCTGAAAACTAGAGCATTTTGTGGGCTCTGGTTGCAGAGAAATTTTGATTCAAAGTTAATCTTTCTTGTTTCAACCCAAAAACTAAAAATCTTAAAATGGCCATAACTTCCAAAATAAAGCTCGTAAGAGGTTGCGGTTAACGTTGTTGAACAGATAACGGGCAGGTCTTTGCATTGCCGTTCAAAACTCAACTTTTTTTTTCCAATCGATTTTCGAAAAAAAGCATGGACTACCCCCTTATCACTAAAAATTCATTTTTTTACGAAAGTCTCTGAAACTCATTGAAACGTACATATATAGAAAGGTTTTGTCAAATGCAACCAGCACATCCAAAGCAAACCCTTTTATAAGGTCTAGTTTTCGAGATATTTGCATTCAAAGTTATTTTTTTGAGTTATGAAGGCTTGTATGACTTTGGATGCCTACAGTTCCGCAAATAAGGCTATGACGTCATTTTCGCTTGCAAAACGCTTAATTAGTTTTTCAAGAACTATCCATAGCTGAAAACTAGAATATTCTATGAGGTGTGGTTGCGGAGATATCTTAATTCAAAGTAAATCCATTAAAATCGATTTTTTGAGTTTTGAAAGTTTGCATGACTTTGGATGTCTACAGTTCCACATATAAGGCTCGGAAGGCCTTGCGGTTTATTAACCGCTTAATCAGTTTTTGGAGAGCTATCCATTGCTGAAAACTAGAGCATTTTGTGGGCTCTGGTTGCAGAGAAATTTTGATTCAAAGTTAATTTTTCTTGTTTCAACCCAAAAACTAAAAATCTTAATATGGCCATAACTTCCAAAATAAGGCTCGTAAGAGGTTGCGGTTAACGTTGTTGAACAGATAACGGCCAGGTCTTTGCATTGCCGTTCAAAACTCAACTTTTTTTTCCAATCGATTGTACATATATAGAAAGGTTTTGTCAAATGCAACCAGCACATCCAAAGCAAACCCTTTTATAAGGTCTAGTTTTCGAGATATTTGCATTCAAAGTTATTTTTTTGAGTTATGAAGGCTTGTATGACTTTGGATGCCTACAGTTCCACAAATAAGGCTATGACGTCATTTTCGCTTGCAAAACGCTTAATTAGTTTTTCAAGAACTATCCATAGCTGAAAACTAGAACATTCTAAGAGGTCTGGTTGCGGAGATATCTTAATTCAAAGTAAATCCATTAAAATCGATTTTTTTCAGTTTTGAAAGTTTGCATGACTTTGGATGTCTACAGTTCCACATATAAGGCTCGGAAGGCCTTGCGGTTTATTAACCGCTTAATCAGTTTTTGGAGAGCTATCCATTGCTGAAAACTAGAGCATTTTGTGGGCTCTGGTTGCAGAGAAATTTTGATTCAAAGTTAATTTTTCTTGTTTCAACCCAAAAACTAAAAATCTTAATATGGCCATAACTTCCAAAATAAGGCTCGTAAGAGGTTGCGGTTAACGTTGTTGAACAGATAACGGGCAGGTCTTTGCATTGCCGTTCAAAACTCAACTTTTTTTTTCCAATCGATTTTCGAAAAAAAGCATGGACTACCCCCTTATCACTAAAAATTCATTTTTTTACGAAAGTCTCTGAAACTCATTGAAACGTACATATATAGAAAGGTTTTGTCAAATGCAACCAGCACATCCAAAGCAAACCCTTTTATAAGGTCTAGTTTTCGAGATATTTGCATTCAAAGTTATTTTTTTGAGTTATGAAGGCTTGTATGACTTTGGATGCCTACAGTTCCGCAAATGAGGCTATGACGTCATTTTCGCTTGCAAAACGCTTAATAAGTTTTTCAAGAGCTATCCATAGCTGAAAACTAGAACATTCTAGGAGGTCTGGTTGCGGAGATATTTTAATTCAAAGTAAATCCATTAAAATCGATTTTTTTTTCAGTTTTGAAAGTTTGCATGACTTTGGATGTCTACAGTTCCACATATAAGGCTCGGAAGGCCTTGCGGTTTATTAACCGCTTAATCAGTTTTTGGAGAGCTTTCCATTGCTGAAAACTAGAGCATTTTGTGGGCTCTGGTTGCAAAGAAATTTTGATTCAAAGTTAATTTTTCTTGTTTCAACCCAAAAACTAAAAATCTTAATATGGCCATAACTTCCAAAATAAGGCTCGTAAGAGGTTGCGGTTAACGTTGTTGAACAGATAACGGCCAGGTCTTTGCATTGCCGTTCAAAACTCAACTTTTTTTTCCAATCGATTGTCGAAAAAAAGCATGGACTACCCCCTTATCACTAAAAATTCATTTTTTTACGAAAGTCTCTGGAACCCATTGAAACGTAGATATATAGAAAGGTTTTGTCAAATGCAACCAGCACATCCAAAGCAAACCCTTTTATAAGGTCTAGTTTTCGAGATATTTGCATTCAAAGTTATTTTTTTGAGTTATGAAGGCTTGTATGACTTTGGATGCCTACAGTTCCGCAAATAAGGCTATGACGTCATTTTCGCTTGAAAAACGCTTAATAAGTTTTTCAAGAGCTAACCATAGCTGAAAACTAGAACATTCTAGGAGGTCTGGTTGCGGAGATATCTTAATTCAAAGTAAAACCATTAAAATCGATTTTTTTGAGTTTTGAAAGTTTGCATGACTTTGGATGTCTACAGTTCCACATATAAGGCTCGGAAGGCCTTGCGGTTTATTAACCGCTTAATCAGTTTTTGGAGAGCTATCCATTGCTGAAAACTAGAGCATTTTGTGGGCTCTGGTTGCAGAGAAATTTTGATTCAAAGTTAATTTTTCTTGTTTCAACCCAAAAACTAAAAATCTTAATATGGCCATAACTTCCAAAATAAGGCTCGTAAGAGGTTGCGGTTAACGTTGTTGAACAGATAACGGCCAGGTCTTTGCATTGCCGTTCAAAACTCAACTTTTTTTTCCAATCGATTGTCGAAAAAAAGCATGGACTACCCCCTTATCACTAAAAATTCATTTTTTTACGAAAGTCTCTGGAACCCATTGAAACGTACATATATAGAAAAGTTTTGTCAAATGCAACCAGCACATCCAAAGCAAACCCTTTTATAAGGTCTAGTTTTCGAGATATTTGCATTCAAAGTTATTTTTTTGAGTTATGAAGGCTTGTATGACTTTGGATGCCTACAGTTCCGCAAATAAGGCTATGACGTCATTTTCGCTTGCAAAACGCTTAATTAGTTTTTCAAGAACTATCCATAGCTGAAAACTAGAACATTCTAAGAGGTCTGGTTGCGGAGACATCTTAATTCAAAGTAAATCCATTAAAATCGATTTTTTTTTCAGTTTTGAAAGTTTGCATGACTTTGGATGTCTACAGTTCCACATATAAGGCTCGGAAGGCCTTGCGGTTTATTAACCGCTTAATCAGTTTTTGGAGAGCTATCCATTGCTGAAAACTAGAGCATTTTGTGGGCTCTGGTTGCAGAGAAATTTTGATTCAAAGTTAATTTTTCTTGTTTCAACCCAAAAACTAAAAATCTTAATATGGCCATAACTTCCAAAATAAGGCTCGTAAGAGGTTGCGGTTAACGTTGTTGAACAGATAACGGCCAGGTCTTTGCATTGCCGTTCAAAACTCAACTTTTTTTTCCAATCGATTGTCGAAAAAAAGCATGGACTACCCCCTTATCACTAAAAATTCATTTTTTTACGAAAGTCTCTGGAACCCATTGAAACGTACATATATAGAAAAGTTTTGTCAAATGCAACCAGCACATCCAAAGCAAACCCTTTTATAAGGTCTAGTTTTCGAGATATTTGCATTCAAAGTTATTTTTTTGAGTTATGAAGGCTTGTATGACTTTGGATGCCTACAGTTCCGCAAATAAGGCTATGACGTCATTTTCGCTTGCAAAACGCTTAATTAGTTTTTTAAGAACTATCCATAGCTGAAAACTAGAACATTCTATGAGGTCTGGTTGCGGAGATATCTTAATTCAAAGTAAATCCATTAAAATCGATTTTTTGAGTTTTGAAAGTTTGCATGACTTTGGATGTCTACAGTTCCACAAATAAGGCTCGGAAGGCCTTGCGGTTTATTAACCGCTTAATCAGTTTTTGGAGAGCTATCCATTGCTGAAAACTAGAGCATTTTGTGGGCTCTGGTTGCAGAGAAATTTTGATTCAAAGTTAATTTTTCTTGTTTCAACCCAAAAACTAAAAATCTTAATATGGCCATAACTTCCAAAATAAGGCTCGTAAGAGGTTGCGGTTAACGTTGTTGAACAGATAACGGCCAGGTCTTTGCATTGCCGTTCAAAACTCAACTTTTTTTTCCAATCGATTGTACATATATAGAAAGGTTTTGTCAAATGCAACCAGCACATCCAAAGCAAACCCTTTTATAAGGTCTAGTTTTCGAGATATTTGCATTCAAAGTTATTTTTTTGAGTTATGAAGGCTTGTATGACTTTGGATGCCTACAGTTCCACAAATAAGGCTATGACGTCATTTTCGCTTGCAAAACGCTTAATTAGTTTTTCAAGAACTATCCATAGCTGAAAACTAGAACATTCTAAGAGGTCTGGTTGCGGAGATATCTTAATTCAAAGTAAATCCATTAAAATCGATTTTTTTCAGTTTTGAAAGTTTGCATGACTTTGGATGTCTACAGTTCCACATATAAGGCTCGGAAGGCCTTGCGGTTTATTAACCGCTTAATCAGTTTTTGGAGAGCTATCCATTGCTGAAAACTAGAGCATTTTGTGGGCTCTGGTTGCAGAGAAATTTTGATTCAAAGTTAATTTTTCTTGTTTCAACCCAAAAACTAAAAATCTTAATATGGCCATAACTTCCAAAATAAGGCTCGTAAGAGGTTGCGGTTAACGTTGTTGAACAGATAATGGCCAGGTCTTTGCATTGCCGTTCAAAACTCAACTTTTTTTTTCCAATCGATTGTACATATATAGAAAGGTTTTGTCAAATGCAACCAGCACATCCAAAGCAAACCCTTTTATAAGGTCTTGTTTTCGAGATATTTGCATTCAAAGTTATTTTTTTGAGTTATGAAGGCTTGTATGACTTTGGATGCCTATAGTTCCGCAAATGAGGCTATGACGTCATTTTCGCTTGCAAAACGCTTAATAAGTTTTTCAAGAGCTATCCATAGCTGAAAACTAGAACATTCTAGGAGGTCTGGTTGCGGAGATATCTTAATTCAAAGTAAATCCATTAAAATCGATTTTTTTTTCAGTTTTGAAAGTTTGCATGACTTTGGATGTCTACAGTTCCACATATAAGGCTCGGAAGGCCTTGCGGTTTATTAACCGCTTAATCAGTTTTTGGAGAGCTATCCATTGCTGAAAACTAGAGCATTTTGTGGGCTCTGGTTGCAGAGAAATTTTGATTCAAAGTTAATTTTTCTTGTTTCAACCCAAAAACTAAAAATCTTAATATGGCCATAACTTCCAAAATAAGGCTCGTAAGAGGTTGCGGTTAACGTTGTTGAACAGATAACGGGCAGGTCTTTGCATTGCCGTTCAAAACTCAACTTTTGTTTTCCAATCGATTTTCGAAAAAAAGCATGGACTACCCCCTTATCACTTAAAATTCATTTTTTTACGAAAGTCTCTGAAACTCATTGAAACGTACATATATAGAAAGGTTTTGTCAAATGCAACCAGCACATCCAAAGCAAACCCTTTTATAAGGTCTAGTTTTCGAGATATTTGCATTCAAAGTTATTTTTTTGAGTTATGAAGGCTTGTATGGCTTTGGATGCCTACAGTTCCGCAAATAAGGCTATGACGTCATTTTCGCTTGCAAAACGCTTGATTAGTTTTTCAAGAACTATCCATAGCTAAAAACTAGAACATTCTATGAGGTCTGGTTGCGGAGATATCTTAATTCAAAGTAAATCCATTAAAATCGATTTTTTTCAGTTTTGAAAGTTTGCATGACTTTGGATGTCTACAGTTCCACATATAAGGCTCGGAAGGCCTTGCGGTTTATTAACCGCTTAATCAGTTTTTGGAGAGCTATCCATTGCTGAAAACTAGAGCATTTTGTGGGCTCTGGTTGCAGAGAAATTTTGATTCAAAGTTAATTTTTCTTGTTTCAACCCAAAAACTAAAAATCTTAATATGGCCATAACTTCCAAAATAAGGCTCGTAAGAGGTTGCGGTTAACGTTGTTGAACAGATAACGGCCAGGTCTTTGCATTGCCGTTCAAAACTCAACTTTTTTTTCCAATCGATTGTCGAAAAAAAGCATGGACTACCCCCTTATCACTAAAAATTCATTTTTTTACGAAAGTCTCTGGAACCCATTGAAACGTACATATATAGAAAAGTTTTGTCAAATGCAACCAGCACATCCAAAGCAAACCCTTTTATAAGGTCTAGTTTTCGAGATATTTGCATTCAAAGTTATTTTTTTGAGTTATGAAGGCTTGTATGACTTTGGATGCCTACAGTTCCGCAAATAAGGCTATGACGTCATTTTCGCTTGCAAAACGCTTAATTAGTTTTTCAAGAACTATCCATAGCTGAAAACTAGAACATTCTATGAGGTGTGGTTGCGGAGATATCTTAATTCAAAGTAAATCCATTAAAATCGATTTTTTGAGTTTTGAAAGTTTGCATGACTTTGGATGTCTACAGTTCCACATATAAGGCTCGGAAGGCCTTGCGGTTTATTAACCGCTTAATCAGTTTTTGGAGAGCTATCCATTGCTGAAAACTAGAGCATTTTGTGGGCTCTGGTTGCAGAGAAATTTTGATTCAAAGTTAATTTTTCTTGTTTCAACCCAAAAACTAAAAATCTTAATATGGCCATAACTTCCAAAATAAGGCTCGTAAGAGGTTGCGGTTAACGTTGTTGAACAGATAACGGCCAGGTCTTTGCATTGGCGTTCAAAACTCAACTTTTTTTTCCAATCGATTGTACATATATAGAAAGGTTTTGTCAAATGCAACCAGCACATCCAAAGCAAACCCTTTTATAAGGTCTAGTTTTCGAGATATTTGCATTCAAAGTTATTTTTTTGAGTTATGAAGGCTTGTATGACTTTGGATGCCTACAGTTCCACAAATAAGGCTATGACGTCATTTTCGCTTGCAAAACGCTTAATTAGTTTTTCAAGAACTATCCATAGCTGAAAACTAGAACATTCTAAGAGGTCTGGTTGCGGAGATATCTTAATTCAAAGTAAATCCATTAAAATCGATTTTTTCAGTTTTGAAAGTTTGCATGACTTTGGATGTCTACAGTTCCACATATAAGGCTCGGAAGGCCTTGCGGTTTATTAACCGCTTAATCAGTTTTTGGAGAGCTATCCATTGCTGAAAACTAGAGCATTTTGTGGGCTCTGGTTGCAGAGAAATTTTGATTCAAAGTTAATTTTTCTTGTTTCAACCCAAAAACTAAAAATCTTAATATGGCCATAACTTCCAAAATAAGGCTCGTAAGAGGTTGCGGTTAACGTTGTTGAACAGATAACGGCCAGGTCTTTGCATTGCCGTTCAAAACTCAACTTTTTTTTTCCAATCGATTTTCGAAAAAAAGCATGGACTACCCCCTTATCACTAAAAATTCATTTTTTTACGAAAGTCTCTGGAACCCATTGAAACGTAGATATATAGAAAGGTTTTGTCAAATGCAACCAGCACATCCAAAGCAAACCCTTTTATAAGGTCTAGTTTTCGAGATATTTGCATTCAAAGTTATTTTTTTGAGTTATGAAGGCTTGTATGACTTTGGATGCCTACAGTTCCGCAAATAAGGCTATGACGTCATTTTCGCTTGCAAAACGCTTAATAAGTTTTTCAAGAGCTATCCATAGCTGAAAACTAGAACATTCTAGGAGGTCTGGTTGCGGAGATATCTTAATTCAAAGTAAATCCATTAAAATCGATTTTTTTTTCAGTTTTGAAAGTTTGCATGACTTTGGATGTCTACAGTTCCACATATAAGGCTCGGAAGGCCTTGCGGTTTATTAACCGCTTAATCAGTTTTTGGAGAGCTATCCATTGCTGAAAACTAGAGCATTTTGTGGGCTCTGGTTGCAGAGAAATTTTGATTCAAAGTTAATTTTTCTTGTTTCAACCCAAAAACTAAAAATCTTAATATGGCCATAACTTCCAAAATAAGGCTCGTAAGAGGTTGCGGTTAACGTTGTTGAACAGATAACGGCCAGGTCTTTGCATTGCTGTTCAAAACTCAACTTTTTTTTTCCTATCGATTTTCGAAAAAAAGCATGGACTACCCCCTTATCACTAAAAATTCATTTTTTTACGAAAGTCTCTGGAACCCATTGAAACGTAGATATATAGAAAGGTTTTGTCAAATGCAACCAGCACATCCAAAGCAAACCCTTTTATAAGGTCTAGTTTTCGAGATATTTGCATTCAAAGTTATTTTTTTGAGTTATGAAGGCTTGTATGACTTTGGATGCCTACAGTTCCGCAAATAAGGCTATGACGTCATTTTCGCTTGCAAAACGCTTAATAAGTTTTTCAAGAGCTATCCATAGCTGAAAACTAGAACATTCTAGGAGGTCTGGTTGCGGAGATATCTTAATTCAAAGTAAATCCATTAAAATCGATTTTTTTTTCAGTTTTGAAAGTTTGCATGACTTTGGATGTCTACAGTTCCACATATAAGGCTCGGAAGGCCTTGCGGTTTATTAACCGCTTAATCAGTTTTTGGAGAGCTATCCATTGCTGAAAACTAGAGCATTTTGTGGGCTCTGGTTGCAGAGAAATTTTGATACAAAGTTAATTTTTCTTGTTTCAACCCAAAAACTAAAAATCTTAATATGGCCATAACTTCCAAAATAAGGCTCGTAAGAGGTTGCGGTTAACGTTGTTGAACAGATAACGGGCAGGTCTTTGCATTGCCGTTCAAAACTCAACTTTTTTTTTCCAATCGATTTTCGAAAAAAAGCATGGACTACCCCCTTATCACTAAAAATTCATTTTTTTACGAAAGTCTCTGAAACTCATTGAAACGTACATATATAGAAAGGTTTTGTCAAATGCAACCAGCACATCCAAAGCAAACCCTTTTATAAGGTCTAGTTTTCGAGATATTTGCATTCAAAGTTATTTTTTTGAGTTATGAAGGCTTGTATGACTTTGGATGCCTACAGTTCCGCAAATAAGGCTATGACGTCATTTTCGCTTGCAAAACGCTGAATAAGTTTTTCAAGAACTATCCATAGCTGAAAACTAGAACATTCTATGAGGTGTGGTTGCGGAGATATCTTAATTCAAAGTAAATCCATTAAAATCGATTTTTTTTTCAGTTTTGAAAGTTTGCATGACTTTGGATGTCTACAGTTCCACATATAAGGCTCGGAAGGCCTTGCGGTTTATTAACCGCTTAATCAGTTTTTGGAGAGCTATCCATTGCTGAAAACTAGAGCATTTTGTGGGCTCTGGTTGCAGAGAAATTTTGATTCAAAGTTAATTTTTCTTGTTTCAACCCAAAAACTAAAAATCTTAATATGGCCATAACTTCCAAAATAAGGCTCGTAAGAGGTTGCGGTTAACGTTGTTGAACAGATAACGGCCAGGTCTTTGCATTGCCGTTCAAAACTCAACTTTTTTTTCCAATCGATTGTACATATATAGAAAGGTTTTGTCAAATGCAACCAGCACATCCAAAGCAAACCCTTTTATAAGGTCTAGTTTTCGAGATATTTGCATTCAAAGTTATTTTTTTGAGTTATGAAGGCTTGTATGACTTTGGATGCCTACAGTTCCACAAATAAGGCTATGACGTCATTTTCGCTTGCAAAACGCTTAATTAGTTTTTCAAGAACTATCCATAGCTGAAAACTAGAACATTCTAAGAGGTCTGGTTGCGGAGATATCTTAATTCAAAGTAAATCCATTAAAATCGATTTTTTCAGTTTTGAAAGTTTGCATGACTTTGGATGTCTACAGTTCCACATATAAGGCTCGGAAGGCCTTGCGGTTTATTAACCGCTTAATCAGTTTTTGGAGAGCTATCCATTGCTGAAAACTAGAGCATTTTGTGGGCTCTGGTTGCAGAGAAATTTTGATTCAAAGTTAATTTTTCTTGTTTCAACCCAAAAACTAAAAATCTTAATATGGCCATAACTTCCAAAATAAGGCTCGTAAGAGGTTGCGGTTAACGTTGTTGAACAGATAACGGCCAGGTCTTTGCATTGCCGTTCAAAACTCAACTTTTTTTTTCCAATCGATTGTACATATATAGAAAGGTTTTGTCAAATGCAACCAGCACATCCAAAGCAAACCCTTTTATAAGGTCTAGTTTTCGAGATATTTGCATTCAAAGTTATTTTTTTGAGTTATGAAGGCTTGTATGACTTTGGATGCCTACAGTTCCGCAAATGAGGCTATGACGTCATTTTCGCTTGCAAAACGCTTAATAAGTTTTTCAAGAGCTATCCATAACTGAAAACTAGAACATTCTAGGAGGTCTGGTTGCGGAGATATCTTAATTCAAAGTAAATCCATTAAAATCGATTTTTTTGAGTTTTGAAAGTTTACATGACTTTGGATGCCTACAGTTCCACATATAAGGCTCGGAAGGCCTTGCGGTTTATTAACCACTTAATCAGTTTTTGGAGAGCTATCCATTGCTGAAAACTAGAGCATTTTGTGGGCTCTGGTTGCAGAGAAATTTTGATTCAAAGTTAATCTTTCTTGTTTCAACCCAAAAACTAAAAATCTTAATATGGCCATAACTTCGAAAATAAGGCTCGTAAGAGGTTGCGGTTAAAGTTGTTGAACAGATAACGGGCAGGTCTTTGCATTGCCGTTCAAAACTCAACTTTTTTTTTCCAATCGATTTTCGAAAAAAAGCATGGACTACCCCCTTATCACTTAAAATTCATTTTTTTACGAAAGTCTCTGGAACCCATTGAAACGTAGATATATAGAAAGGTTTTGTCAAATGCAACCAGCACATCCAAAGCAAACCCTTTTATAAGGTCTAGTTTTCGAGATATTTGCATTCAAAGTTATTTTTTTGAGTTATGAAGGCTTGTATGACTTTGGATGCCTACAGTTCCGCAAATAAGGCTATGACGTCATTTTCGCTTGCAAAACGCTTAATAAGTTTTTCAAGAGCTATCCATAGCTGAAAACTAGAACATTCTAGGAGGTCTGGTTGCGGAGATATCTTAATTCAAAGTAAATCCATTAAAATCGATTTTTTTTTTCAGTTTTGAAAGTTTGCATGACTTTGGATGTCTACAGTTCCACATATAAGGCTCGGAAGGCCTTGCGGTTTATTAACCGCTTAATCAGTTTTTGGAGAGCTATCCATTGCTGAAAACTAGAGCATTTTGTGGGCTCTGGTTGCAGAGAAATTTTGATTCAAAGTTAATTTTTCTTGTTTCAACCCAAAAACTAAAAATCTTAATATGGCCATAACTTCCAAAATAAGGCTCGTAAGAGGTTGCGGTTAACGTTGTTGAACAGATAACGGCCAGGTCTTTGCATTGCCGTTCAAAACTCAACTTTTTTTTCCAATCGATTGTCGAAAAAAAGCATGGACTACCCCCTTATCACTAAAAATTCATTTTTTTACGAAAGTCTCTGGAACCCATTGAAACGTACATATATAGAAAAGTTTTGTCAAATGCAACCAGCACATCCAAAGCAAACCCTTTTATAAGGTCTAGTTTTCGAGATATTTGCATTCAAAGTTATTTTTTTGAGTTATGAAGGCTTGTATGACTTTGGATGCCTACAGTTCCGCAAATAAGGCTAGGACGTCATTTTCGCTTGCAAAACGCTTAATTAGTTTTTCAAGAACTATCCATAGCTGAAAACTAGAACATTCTAAGAGGTCTGGTTGCGGAGATATCTTAATTCAAAGTAAATCCATTAAAATCGATTTTTTTTTCAGTTTTGAAAGTTTGCATGACTTTGGATGTCTACAGTTCCACATATAAGGCTCGGAAGGCCTTGCGGTTTATTAACCGCTTAATCAGTTTTTGGAGAGCTATCCATTGCTGAAAACTAGAGCATTTTGTGGGCTCTGGTTGCAGAGAAATTTTGATTCAAAGTTAATTTTTCTTGTTTCAACCCAAAAACTAAAAATCTTAATATGGCCATAACTTCCAAAATAAGGCTCGTAAGAGGTTGCGGTTAACGTTGTTGAACAGATAACGGCCAGGTCTTTGCATTGCCGTTCAAAACTCAACTTTTTTTTTCCAATCGATTGTACATATATAGAAAGGTTTTGTCAAATGCAACCAGCACATCCAAAGCAAACCCTTTTATAAGGTCTAGTTTTCGAGATATTTGCATTCAAAGTTATTTTTTTGAGTAATGAAGGCTTGTATGACTTTGGATGCCTACAGTTCCGCAAATAAGGCTATGACGTCATTTTCGCTTGCAAAACGCTTAATAAGTTTTTCAAGAGCTATCCATAGCTGAAAACTAGAACATTCTAGGAGGTCTGGTTGCGGAGATATCTTAATTCAAAGTAAATCCATTAAAATCGATTTTTTTGAGTTTTGAAAGTTTGCATGACTTTGGATGTCTACAGTTCCACAAATAAGGCTCGGAAGGCCTTGCGGTTTATTAACCGCTTAATCAGTTTTTGGAGAGCTATCCATTGCTGAAAACTAGAGCATTTTGTGGGCTCTGGTTGCAGAGAAATTTTGATTCAAAGTTAATCTTTCTTGTTTCAACCCAAAAACTAAAAATCTTAATATGGCCATAACTTCCAAAATAAGGCTCGTAAGAGGTTGCGGTTAACGTTGTTGAACAGATAACGGCCAGGTCTTTGCATTGCCGTTCAAAACTCAACTTTTTTTTCCAATCGATTGTCGAAAAAAAGCATGGACTACCCCCTTATCACTAAAAATTCATTTTTTTACGAAAGTCTCTGGAACCCATTGAAACGTACATATATAGAAAGGTTTTGTCAAATGCAACCAGCACATCCAAAGCAAACCCTTTTATAAGGTCTAGTTTTCGAGATATTTGCATTCAAAGTTATTTTTTTGAGTTATGAAGGCTTGTATGACTTTGGATGCCTACAGTTCCGCAAATAAGGCTATGACGTCATTTTCGCTTGCAAAACGCTTAATAAGTTTTTCAAGAGCTATCCATAGCTGAAAACTAGAACATTCTAGGAGGTCTGGTTGCGGAGATATCTTAATTCAAAGTAAATCCATTAAAATCGATTTTTTTGAGTTTTGAAAGTTTGCATGACTTTGGATGTCTACAGTTCCACAAATAAGGCTCGGAAGGCCTTGCGGTTTATTAACCGCTTAATCAGTTTTTGGAGAGCTATCCATTGCTGAAAACTAGAGCATTTTGTGGGCTCTGGTTGCAGAGAAATTTTGATTCAAAGTTAATTTTTCTTGTTTCAACCCAAAAACTAAAAATCTTAATATGGCCATAACTTCCAAAATAAGGCTCGTAAGAGGTTGCGGTTAACGTTGTTGAACAGATAACGGCCAGGTCTTTGCATTGCCGTTCAAAACTCAACTTTTTTTTTTCCAATCGATTGTCGAAAAAAAGCATGGACTACCCCCTCATCACTAAAAATTCATTTTTTTACGAAAGTCTCTGGAACCCATTGAAACGTACATATATAGAAAGGTTTTGTCAAATGCAACCAGCACATCCAAAGCAAACCCTTTTATAAGGTCTAGTTTTCGAGATATTTGCATTCAAAGTTATTTTTTTGAGTTATGAAGGCTTGTATGACTTTGGATGCCTACAGTTCCGCAAATAAGGCTATGACGTCATTTCCGCTTGCAAAACGCTTAATAAGTTTTTCAAGAGCTATCCATAGCTGAAAACTAGAACATTCTAGGAGGTCTGGTTGCGGAGATATCTTAATTCAAAGTAAATCCAATAAAATCGATTTTTTTGAGTTTTGAAAGTTTGCATGACTTTGGATGTCTACAGTTCCACAAATAAGGCTCGGAAGGCCTTGCGGTTTATTAACCGCTTAATCAGTTTTTGGAGAGCTATCCATTACTGAAAACTAGAGCATTTTGTGGGCTCTGGTTGCAGAGAAATTTTGATTCAAAGTTAATTTTTCTTGTTTCAACCCAAAAACTAAAAATCTTAATATGGCCATAACTTCCAAAATAAGATTTGTAAGAGGTTGCGGTTTAAGTTGTTGAACAGATAACGGCCAGGTCTTTGCATTGCTGTTCAAAACTTTTGTCTTTTAAAGACAAAAAGGTGTCAACTTTGCATGGTCTAGGACGTCTAGTTATGCCGCAAAGGTTTAAAGGTAAAAGTTCGTTTTCCGTATCCTGTGATACATCGATTGAAAGGTGGTGCTCCCTAGATCACGAATATGCAAATTTTAATTCTCTAGGATGCTTTGTTTAGTCAGAAATCACTTTTAAAGACAAAAAAAGGTGTCACCTTTGCGTGGTCTAGGACGTCTAGTTAAGCCGCAAATGGGCTTTAAAGGCAAAAGTTCGTTTTCCGTATCCTGTGATACATCGATTGAAAGGTGGTACTCCCTAGATCACGAATATGCAATTTTTAATTCTCTAGGATGCTTAGTTCAGTCAGAAATCACTTTTAAATACAAAAAAAGGTGTCAACTTGGCATGGTCTAGGACGTCTAGTTAAGCCGCAAATGGGGTTTAAAGATAAAGGTTCGTTTTCCGTATCGTGTGATACATCGGTTGAATGGTGGTACTCCCTAGATCACGAATATGCAATTTTTAATTCTCTAGGATGCTTAGTTTAGTCAGAAATCAATTTTAAAGACAAAAAAAGGTGTTAACTTTGCATGGTCTAGGACATCTAGTTATGCCGCAAATGAAGTTTAAAAATAAAAGTTCGTTTTCCGTATCGTGTGATACATCGATTGAAAGGTGGTACTCCCTAGATCACGAAAATGCAATTTTTAATTCTCTAGGATGCTTAGTTTAGTCAGAAATCACTTTTAAAGACAAAAAAAGGTGTCAACTTTGCATGGTCTAGGACGTCTAGTTAAGCAGCAAATGGAGTTTAAAGATGAAAGTTCGATTTCCGTATCGTGTGATACATCGATTGAAAGGTGGTACTCCCTAGATCACGAATATGCAATTTTTAATTCTCTAGGATGCTTAGTTTAGTCAGAAATCACTTTTAAAGACAAACAAAGGTGTCAACTTTGCATGGTCTAGGACGTCTAGTTAAGCCGCAAATGGGGTTTAAAGATAAAATTTCGTTTTCGGTATCGTGTGATACATCGATTGAAAGGTGGTACTCGCTGGATCACGAATATGCAATTTTTAATTCTCTAGGATGCTTAGTTTAGTCAGAAATCACTTTTAAAGACAAAAAAGGTGTCAACTTTGCATGGTCTAGGACGTCTAGTTAAACCGCGAATGGGGTTTAAAGATAAAATTTCGTTTTCGGTATCGTGTGATACATCGATTGAAAGGTGGTACTCCCTAGATCAAGACAAAAAAAGGTGTCAACTTTGCATGGTCTTGGACGTCTAGTTAAGCCGCAAATGGGGATTAAAGATGAAAGTTCGATTTCCGTATCGTGTGATACATCGATTGAAAGGTGGTACTCCCTAGATCACGAATATGCAATTTTTAATTCTCTAGGATGCTTAGTTTAGTCAGAAATCACTTTTAAAGACAAAAAAAGGTGTCAACTTTGCATGGTCTAGGACGTCTAGCTAAGCCGCAAATGGGGTTTAAAGATAAAGGTTCGTTTTCTGTATCGTGTGATACATCGATTGAAAGGTGGTACTCCCTAGATCACGAATATGCAACTTTTAATTCTCTAGGATGCTTAGTTTAGTCAGAAATCACTTTTAAAGACAAAAAAAGGTGTCAACTTTGCATGGTCTAGGACGTCTAGTTAAGCCGCAAATGGGGTTTAAAGATGAAAGTTCGATTTCCGTATCGTTTGATACATCAATTGAAAGGTGGTACTCCCTAGATCACGAATATGCAATTTTTAATTCTCTAGGATGCTTAGTTTAGTCAGAAATCACTTTTAAAGACAAAAAAAGGTGTCAACTTTGCATGGTCTAGGACGTCTAGTTAAGCCGCAAATGGGGTTTAAAGATAAAGGTTCGTAGATCACGAATATGCAATTTTTAATTCTCTAGGATGCTTAATTTAGTCAGAAATCACTTTTAAAGACAAAAAAGGTGTCAACTTTGCATGGTCTAGGACGTCACGAATATGCAACTTTTAATTCTCTAGGATGCTTAGTTTAGTCAGAAATCACTTTTAAAGACAAAAAAAGGTGTCAACTTTGCATGGTCTAGGACGTCTAGTTAAGCCGCAAATGGGATTTAAAGATGAAAGTTCGATTTCCTTATCGTGTGATACATCGATTGAAAGGTGGTACTCCCTAGATCACGAATATGCAATTTTTAATTCTCTATGATGCTAGTTTAGTCAGAAATCACTTTTAAAGACAAAAAAGGTGTCAACTTTGCATGGTCTAGGACGTCTAGTTAAACCTCAAATGGGGTTTAAAGATAAAATTTCGTTTTCGGTATCGTGTGATACATCGATTGAAAGGTGGTACTCCCTAGATCACGAATATGCAATTTTTAATTCTCTAGGATGCTTAATTTAGTCAGAAATCACTTTCAAAGACAAAAAAAGGTGTCAACTTTGCATGGTCTAGGACGTCTAGTTAAGCCGCAAATGGGGTTTAAAGATGAAAGTTCGATTTCCGTATCGTGTGATACATCGATTGAAAGGTGGTACTCCCTAGATCACGAATATGCAATTTTTAATTCTCTATGATGCTAGTTTAGTCAGAAATCACTTTTAAAGACAAAAAAGGTGTCAACTTTTCATGGTCTAGGACAACTAGTTAAACCTCAAATGAAGTTTAAAGATAAAGTTTCGTTTTCGGTATCGTGTGATACATCGATTGAAAGGTGGTACTCCCTAGATCACGAATATGCAATTTTTATTTCTCTAGGATGCTTAGTTTAGTCAGAAATCACTTTTAAAGACAAAAAAAGGTGTCAACTTTGCATGGTCTAGGACGTCTAGTTAAGCCGCAAATGGGGTTTAAAGATGAAAGTTCGATTTCCGTATCGTGTGATACATCGATTGAAAGGTGGTACTCCCTAGATCACGAATATGCAATTTTTAATTCTCTAGGATGCTTAATTTAGTCAGAAATCACTTTTAAAGACAAAAAAGGTGTCAACTTTGCATGGTCTAGGACGTCTAGTTAAGCCGCAAATGGGGTTTAAAGATGAAAGTTCGATTTCCTTATCGTGTGATACATCGATTGAAAGGTGGTACTCCCTAGATCACGAATATGCAATTTTTAATTCTCTAGGATGCTTAGTTTAGTCAGAAATCACTTTTAAAGACAAAAAAGGTGTCAACTTTGCATGGTCTAGGACGTCTAGTTAAGCCGCAAATGGGGTTTAAAGATAAAGTTCGATTTCCGTATCGTGTGATACATCGATTGAAAGGTGGTACTCCCTAGATAACGAATATGCAATTTTTAATTCTCTAGGATGCTTAGTTTAGTCAGAAATCACTTTTAAATACAAAAAAAGGTGTCAACTTGGCATGGTCTAGGACGTCTAGTTAAGCCGCAAATGGGGTTTAAAGATAAAGGTTCGTTTTCCGTATCGTGTGATACATCGGTTGAATGGTGGTACTCCCTAGATCACGAATATGCAATTTTTAATTCTCTAGGATGCTTAGTTTAGTCAGAAATCAATTTTAAAGACAAAAAAAGGTGTCAACTTTGCATGGTCTAGGACATCTAGTTATGCCGCAAATGAAGTTTAAAAATAAAAGTTCGTTTTCCGTATCGTGTGATACATCGATTGAAAGGTGGTACTCCCTAGATCACGAATATGCAATTCTTAATTCTCTAGGATGCTTAGTTTAGTCAGAAATCACTTTTAAAGACAAAAAAAGGTGTCAACTTTGCATGGTCTAGGACGTCTAGTTAAGCCGCAAATGGGATTTAAAGATGAAAGTTCGATTTCCTTATCGTGTGATACATCGATTGAAAGGTGGTACTCCCTAGATCACGAATATGCAATTTTTAATTCTCTATGATGCTAGTTTAGTCAGAAATCACTTTTAAAGTTAAAAAAGGTGTCAACTTTGCATGGTCTAGGACGTCAAATGGGGTTTAAAGATAAAATTTCGTTTTCGGTATCGTGTGATACATCGATTGAAAGGTGGTACTCCCTAGATCACGAATATGCAATTTTTAATTCTCTAGGATGCTTAATTTAGTCAAAAATCACTTTTAAAGACAAAAAAAGGTGTCAACTTTGCATGGTCTAGGACGTCTAGTTAAGCCGCAAATGGGGTTTAAAGATGAAAGTTCGATTTCCGTATCGTGTGATACATCGATTGAAAGGTGGTACTCCCTAGATCACGAATATGCAATTTTTAATTCTCTATGATGCTAGTTTAGTCAGAAATCACTTTTAAAGACAAAAAAGGTGTCAACTTTGCATGGTCTAGGACAACTAGTTAAACCTCAAATGGGGTTTAAAGATAAAATTTCGTTTTCGGTATCGTGTGATACATCGATTGAAAGGTGGTACTCCCTAGATCACGAATATGCAATTTTTATTTCTCTAGGATGCTTAGTTTAGTCAGAAATCACTTTTAAAGACAAAAAAAGGTGTCAACTTTGCATGGTCTAGGACGTCTAGTTAAGCCGCAAATGGGGTTTAAAGATGAAAGTTCGATTTCCGTATCGTGTGATACATCGATTGAAAGGTGGTACTCCCTAGATCACGAATATGCAATTTTTAATTCTCTAGGATGCTTAATTTAGTCAGAAATCACTTTTAAAGACAAAAAAGGTGTCAACTTTGCATGGTCTATTAGGTCTAGTTAAGCCGCAAATGGGGTTTAAAGATGAAAGTTCGATTTCCTTATCGTGTGATACATCGATTGAAAGGTGGTAATCCCTAGATCACGAATATGCAATTTTTAATTCTCTAGGATGCTTAGTTTAGTCAGAAATCACGTTTAAAGACAAAAAAGGTGTGAACTTTGCATGGTCTAGGACGTCTAGTTAAGCCGCAAATGGGGTTTAAAGATAAAAGTTCGATTTCCGTATCGTGTGATACATCGATTGAAAGGTGGTACTCCCTAGATAACGAATATGCAATTTTTAATTCTCTAGGATGCTTAGTTTAGTCAGAAATCACTTTTAAAGACAAAAAAAGGAGTCAACTTTGCATGGTCTAGGACGTCTAGTTAAACCGCAAATGGGGTTTAAAGATTAAATTTCGCTTTCGGTATCGTGTGATACATCGATTGAAAGGTGGTACTCCCTAGATCACCAATATGCAATTTTTAATTCTCTAGGATGCTTAGTTTAGTCAGAAATCACTTTTAAAGACAAAAAAAGGTGTCAACTTTGCATGGTCTATCACGTCTAGTTAAACCGCAAATTGGGTTTAAAGATAAAAGTTCATTTTCGGTATCGTGTGATACATCGATTGAAAGGTGGTACTCCCTAGATCACGAATATGCAATTTTTAATTCTCTAGGATGCTTAGTTTAGTCAGAAATCACTTTTAAAGACAAAAAAAGGTGTCAACTTTGCATGGTCTAGGACGTCCAGTTAAGATAAAAGTTCATTTTCGGTATCGTGTGATACATCGATTGAAAGGTGGTACTCCCTAGATCACGAATATGCAATTTTTAATTCTCTACGATGCTTAGTTTAGTAAGAAATCACTTTTAAAGACAAAAAAGGAGTCAACTTTGCATGGTCTAGGACGTCCAGTTAAGCCGCAAATGGGGTTTAAAGATAAAGGTTCGTTTTC
Organism: Melangyna quadrimaculata; assembly: GCA_949320155.1. Taxonomy (NCBI): domain Eukaryota; kingdom Metazoa; phylum Arthropoda; class Insecta; order Diptera; family Syrphidae; genus Melangyna; species Melangyna quadrimaculata. The sequence goes on from OX439483.1 coordinate 186,438,424, forward strand.
CGTATCGTGTGATACATCGATTGAAAGGTGTTACTCCCTAGATCACGAATATGCAATTTTTAATTCTCTAGGATGCTTAGTTTAGTCAGAAATCACTTTTAAAGACAAAAAAAGGTGTCAACTTTGCATGGTCTAGGACGTCTAGTTAAGCCGCTTATGGGGATTAAAGATGAAAGTTCGATTTCCGTATCGTGTGATACATCGATATAAAGGTGGTACTCCCTAGATCACGAATATGCAATTTTTAATTCTCTAGGATGCTTAGTTTAGTCAGAAATCACTTTTAAAGACAAAAAAAGGTGTCAACTTTGCATGGTCTAGGACGTCTAGTTAAGCCGCAAATGGGGTTTAAAGATAAAAGTTTGTTTTCCGTATCGTGTGATACATCGATTGAAAGGTGGTACTCCCTAGATCACGATTATGCAATTTTTAATTCTCTAGGATGCTTAGTTTAGTCAGAAATCACTTTTAAAGACAGAAAAAGGTGTCAACTTTGCATGGTCTAGGACGTCTAGTTAAGCCGGAAATGGGGTTTAAAGATAAAAGTCCGTTTTCCGTATCGTGTGATACATCGATTGAAAGGTGGTACTCCCTAGATCACGAATATGCAATTTTTAATTCTCTAGGATGCTTAGTTTAGTCAGAAATCACTTTTGAAGACAAAAAAAGGTGTCAACTTTGCATGGTCTAGGACATCTTGTTAAGCCGCAAATGGGGTTTAAAGATGAAAGTTCGATTTCCGTATCGTGTGATACATCGATTGAAAGGTGGTACTCCCTAGATCACGAATATGCAATTTTTAATTCTCTATGATGCTAGTTTAGTCAGAAATAACTTTTAAAGACAAGAAAAGGTGTCAACTTTGCATGGTCTAGGACGTTTAGTTAAGCTGCAAATGGGGTTTAAAGATAAAAGTTCGATTTCCGTATCGTGTGATACATCGATTGAAAGGTGGTACTCCCTAGATCACGAATATGCAATTTTTAATTCTCTATGATGCTAGTTTAGTCAGAAATAACTTTTAAAGACAAGAAAAGGTGTCAACTTTGCATGGTCTAGGACGTCTAGTTAAACCGCAAATGGGGTTTAAAGATAAAATTTCGTTTTCGGTATCGTGTGATACATCGATTGAAAGGTGGTACTCCCTAGATCAGGAATATGCAATTTTTAATTCTCTAGGATGCTTAGTTTAGTCAGAAATCACTTTTAAAGACAAAAAAAGGTGTCATTTTTGCATGGTCTAGGACGTCTAGTTAAGCCGCAAATGGGGATTAAAGATGAAAGTTCGATTTCCGTATCGTGTGATACATCGATTGAAAGGTGGTACTCCCTAGATCACGAATATGCAATTTTTAATTCTCTAGGATGCTTAGTTTAGTCAGAAATCACTTTTAAAGACAAAAAAAGGTGTCAACTTTGCATGGTCTAGGACGTCTAGTTAAGCCGCAAATGGGGTTTAAAGATAAAGGTTCCTTTTCCGTATCGTGTGATACATCGATTGAAAGGTGGTACTCCCTAGATCACGAATATGCAATTTTTAATTCTCTAGGATGCTTAGTTTAGTCAGAAATCACTTTAAAAGACAAAAAAGGTGTCAACTTTGCATGGTCTAGGACGTCTAGTTAAGCCGCAAATGGGGTTTAAAGATAAAAGTTCGATTTCCGTATCGTGTGATACATCGATTGAAAGGTGGTACTCCCTAGATCACGAATATGCAATTTTTAATTCTCTAGGATGCTTAGTTTAGTCAGAAATCACTTTTAAAGACAAAAAAAGGAGTCAACTTTGCATGGTCTAGGACGTCTAGTTAAACCGCAAATGGGGTTTAAAGATTAAATTTCGTTTTCGGTATCGTGTGATACATCGATAGAAAGGTGGTACTCCCTAGATCATGAATATGCAATTTTTAATTCTCTAGGATGCTTAGTTTAGTCAGAAATCACTTTTAAAGACAAAAAAAGGTGTCAACTTTGCATGGTCTAGGACGTCTAGTTAAGCCGCAAATTGGATTTAAAGATAAAGGTTCCTTTTCCGTATCGTGTGATATATCGATTGAAAGGTGGTACTCCCTAGATCACGAATATGCAATTTTTAATTCTCTAGGATGCTTAGTTTAGTCAGAAATCACTTTTAAAGACAAAAAAAGGTGTCAACTTTGCATGGTCTAGGACGTCTAGTTAAGCCGCAAATGGGATTTAAAGATGAAAGTTCGATTTCCGTATCGTGTGATACATCGATTGAAAGGTGGTACTCCCTAGATCACGAATATGCAATTTTTAATTCTCTAGGATGCTTAGTTTAGTCAGAAATCACTTTTAAAGACAAAAAAAGGTGTCAACTTTGCATGGTCTAGGACGTCTAGTTAAGCCGCAAATGAGGTTTAAAGATAAAGGTTCCTTTTCCGTATCGTGTGATACATCGATTGAAAAATGGTACTCCCTAGATCACGGATATGCAATTTCTAAGTCTCTAGGATGCTTAGTTTAGTCAGAAATCACTTTTAAAGACAAAAAAAGGTGTCAACTTTGCATGGTCTAGGACCTCTAGTTAAGCCGCAAGTGGGATTTAAAGATAAAGGTTCCTTTTCCGTATCGTGTGATACATCGATTGAAAGGTGGTACTCCCTAGATCACGAATATGCAATTTTTAATTCTCTAGGATGCTTAGTTTAGTCAGAAATCACTTTTAAAGACAAAAAAAGGTGTCAACTTTGCATGGTCTAGGACGTCTAGCTAAGCCGCAAATGGGGTTTAAAGATAAAGGTTCCTTTTCCGTATCGTGTGATACATCGATTGAAAGGTGGTACTCCCTAGATCACGGATATGCAATTTCTAAGTCTCTAGGATGCTTAGTTTAGTCAGAAATCACTTTTAAAGACAAAAAAAGGAGTCAACTTTGCATGGTCTAGGACGTCTAGTTAAACCGCAAATGGGGTTTAAAGATTAAATTTCGTTTTCGGTATCGTGTGATACATCGATTGAAAGGTGGTACTCCCTAGATCACGAATATGCAATTTTTAATTCTCTAGGATGCTTAGTTTAGTCAGAAATCACTTTTAAAGACAAAAAAAGGTGTCAACTTTGCATGGTCTAGGACGTCTAGTTAAGCCGCAAATTGGATTTAAAGATAAAGGTTCCTTTTCCGTATCGTGTGATATATCGATTGAAAGGTGGTACTCCCTAGATCACGAATATGCAATTTTTAATTCTCTAGGATGCTTAGTTTAGTCAGAAATCACTTTTAAAGACAAAAAAAGGTGTCAACTTTGCATGGTCTAGGACGTCTAGTTAAGCCGCAAATGGGGTTTAAAGATGAAAGTTCGATTTCCGTATCGTGTGATACATCGATTGAAAGGTGGTACTCCCTAGATCACGAATATGCAATTTTTAATTCTCTAGGATGCTTAGTTTAGTCAGAAATCACTTTTAAAGACAAAAAAAGGTGTCAACTTTGCATGGTCTAGGACGTCTAGTTAAGCCGCAAATGAGGTTTAAAGATAAAGGTTCCTTTTCCGTATCGTGTGATACATCGATTGAAAGGTGGTACTCCCTAGATCACGGATATGCAATTTCTAAGTCTCTAGGATGCTTAGTTTAGTCAGAAATCACTTTTAAAGACAAAAAAAGGTGTCAACTTTGCATGGTCTAGGACCTCTAGTTAAGCCGCAAGTGGGATTTAAAGATAAAGGTTCCTTTTCCGTATCGTGTGATACATCGATTGAAAGGTGGTACTCCCTAGATCACGAATATGCAATTTTTAATTCTCTAGGATGCTTAGTTTAGTCAGAAATCACTTTTAAAGACAAAAAAAGGTGTCAACTTTGCATGGTCTAGGACGTCTAGTTAAGCCGCAAATGGGGTTTAAAGATGAAAGTTCGATTTCCGTATCGTGTGATACATCGATTGAAAGGTGGTACTCCCTAGATCACGAATATGCAATTTTTAATTCTCTAGGATGCTTAGTTTAGTCAGAAATCACTTTTAAAGACAAAAAAGGTGTCAACTTTGCATGGTCTAGCACGTCTAGCTAAACCGCAAATGGGGTTTAAAGATAAAAGTTCATTTTCGGTATCGTGTGATACATCGATTGAAAGCTGGTACTCCCTAGATCACTAATATGCAATTTTTAATTCTCTAGGATGCTTAGTTTAGTCAGAAATCACTTTTAAAGACAAAAAAGGTGTCAACTTTGCATGGTCTAGGACGTCTAGTTAAGCCGCAAATGGGGTTTAAAGATAAAAGTTCATTTTCGGTATCGTGTGATACATCGATTGAAAGGTGGTACTCCCTAGATCACGAATATGCAATTTTTAATTCTCTAGGATGCTTAGTTTAGTCAGAAATCACTTTTAAAGACAAAAAAAGGAGTCAACTTTGCATGGTCTAGGACGTCTAGTTAAACCGCAAATGGGGTTTAAAGATTAAATTTCGTTTTCGGTATCGTGTGATACATCGATTGAAAGGTGGTACTCCCTAGATCACGAATATGCAATTTTTAATTCTCTAGGATGCTTAGTTTAGTCAGAAATCACTTTAAAAGACAAAAAAAGGTGTCAACTGTGCATGGTCTAGGACGTCTAGTTAAGCCGCAAATGGGGTTTAAAGATGAAAGTTCGATTTCCGTATCGTGTGATACATCGATTGAAAGGTGGTACTCCCTAGATCACGAATATGCAATTTTTAATTCTCTAGGATGCTTAGTTTAGTCAGAAATTACTTTTAAAGACAAAAAAAGGTGTCAACTTTGCATGGTCTAGGACGTCTAGTTAAACCGCAAATGGGGTTTAAAGATAAAATTTCGTTTTCGGTATCGTGTGATACATCGATTGAAAGGTGGTACTCCCTAGATCACGAATATGCAATTTTTAATTCTCTAGGATGCTTAGTTTAGTCAGAAATCACTTTTAAAGACAAAAAAGGTGTCAACTTTGCATGGTCTAGGACGTCTAGTTAAGCCGCAAATGGGGTTTAAAGATAAAAGTTCATTTTCGGTATCGTGTGATACATCGATTGAAAGGTGGTACTCCCTAGATCACGAATATGCAATTTTTAATTCTCTAGGATGCTTAGTTTAGTCAGAAATCACTTTAAAAGACAAAAAAAGGTGTCAACTGTGCATGGTCTAGGACGTCTAGTTAAGCCGCAAATGGGGTTTAAAAATAAAAGTTCGTTTTCCGTATCGTGTGATACATCGATTGAAAGGTGGTACTCCCTAGATCACGAATATGCAATTTTTAATTCTCTAGGATGCTTAGTTTAGTCAGAAATCACTTTAAAAGACAAAAAAAGGTGTCAACTGTGCATGGTCTAGGACGTCTAGTTAAGCCGCAAATGGGGTTTAAAGATGAAAGTTCGATTTCCGTATCGTGTGATACATCGATTGAAAGGTGGTACTCCCTAGATCACGAATATGCAATTTTTAATTCTCTAGGATGCTTAGTTTAGTCAGAAATTACTTTTAAAGACAAAAAAAGGTGTCAACTTTGCATGGTCTAGGACGTCTAGTTAAACCGCAAATGGGGTTTAAAGATAAAATTTCGTTTTCGGTATCGTGTGATACATCGATTGAAAGGTGGTACTCCCTAGATCACGAATATGCAATTTTTAATTCTCTAGGATGCTTAGTTTAGTCAGAAATCACTTTTAAAGACAAAAAAGGTGTCAACTTTGCATGGTCTAGGACGTCTAGTTAAGCCGCAAATGGGGTTTAAAGATAAAAGTTCATTTTCGGTATCGTGTGATACATCGATTGAAAGGTGGTACTCCCTAGATCACGAATATGCAATTTTTAATTCTCTAGGATGCTTAGTTTAGTCAGAAATCACTTTTAAAGACAAAAAAAGGAGTCAACTTTGCATGGTCTAGGACGTCTAGTTAAACCGCAAATGGGGTTTAAAGATTAAATTTCGTTTTCGGTATCGTGTGATACATCGATTGAAAGGTGGTACTCCCTAGATCACGAATATGCAATTTTTAATTCTCTAGGATGCTTAGTTTAGTCAGAAATCACTTTTAAAGACAAAAAAAGGTGTCAACTTTGCATGGTCTAGCACGTCTAGTTAAACCGCAAATGGGGTTTAAAGATAAAAGTTCATTTTCGGTATCGTGTGATACATCGATTGAAAGGTGGTACTCCCTAGATCACGAATATGCAATTTTTAATTCTCTAGGATGCTTAGTTTAGTCAGAAATCACTTTTAAAGACAAAAAAAGGTGTCAACTTTGCATGGTCTAGGACGTCCAGTTAAGCCGCAAATGGGGTTTAAAGATAAAGGTTCGTTTTCCGTATCGTGTGATACATCGATTGAAAGGTGTTACTCCCTAGATCAAGAATATGCAATTTTTAATTCTCTAGGATGCTTAGTTTAGTTAGAAATCCCTTTTAAATACAAAAAAAGGTGTTAACTTTGCATGGTCTAGGACGTCTAGTTAAGCCGCAAATGGGGTTTAAAAATAAAAGTTCGTTTTCCGTATCGTGTGATACATCGATTGAAAGGTGGTACTCCCTAGATCACGAATATGCAATTTCTAATTCTCTAGGATGCTTAGTTTAGTCAGAAATCACTTTAAAAGACAAAAAAAGGTGTCAACTGTGCATGGTCTAGGACGTCTAGTTAAGCCGCAAATGGGGTTTAAAGATGAAAGTTCGATTTCCGTATCGTGTGATACATCGATTGAAAGGTGGTACTCCCTAGATCACGAATATGCAATTTTTAATTCTCTAGGATGCTTAGTTTAGTCAGAAATCACTTTTAAAGACAAAAAAAGGTGTCAACTTTTCATGGTCTAGGACGTCTAGTTAAGCCGCAAATGGGGTTTAAAGATGAAAGTTCGATTTCCGTATCGTGTGATACATCGATTGAAAGGTGGTACTCCCTAGATCACGAATATGCAATTTTTAATTCTCTAGGATGCTTAGTTTAGTCAGAAATCACTTTTAAAGACAAAAAAAGGTGTCAACTTTGCATGGTCTAGGACGTCTAGTTAAACCGCAAATGGGGTTTAAAGATAAAATTTCGTTTTCGGTATCGTGTGATACATCGATTGAAAGGTGGTACTCCCTAGATCACGAATATGTAATTTTTAATTCTCTATGATGCTTAGTTTAGTCAGAAATCACTTTTAAAGACAAAAAAAGGTGTCAACTTGGACTTTTAGCTAAGTCGCAAATGGGATTTAAAGATAAAGGTTCCTTTTCCTTATCGTGTGCTACATCGATTGAAAGGTGGTACTCCCTAGATCACGAATATGCAATTTCTAAGTCTCTAGGATGCTTAGTTTAGTCAGAAATCACTTTTAAAGACAAAAAAAGGTGTCAACTTAGCATGGTCTAGGACGTCTAGTTAAGCCGCAAATGGGGTTTAAAAATAAAAGTTCGTTTTCGGTATCGTGTGATACATCGATTGAAAGGTGGTACTCCCTAGATCACGAATATGCAATTTTTAATTCTCTAGGATGCTTAGTTTAGTCAGAAATCACTTTTAAAGACAAAAAAAAGGTGTCAACTTTGCATGGTCTAGGACGTCTTGTTTAGCCGCGAATGGGGTTTAAAGATAAAAGTTCGTTTTCGGTATCGTGTGATACATCGATTGAAAGGTGGTACTCCCTAGATCACGAATATGCAATTTTTAATTCTCTAGGATGCTTAGTTTAGTCAGAAATCACTTTTAAAGACAAAAAAAAGTGTCAACTTTGCATGGTCTAGGACGTGTAGTTAAGCCGCAAATGGTGTTTAAAATTAAAAGTTAGTTTTCGGTATCGTGTGATACATCGATTGAAAGGTGGTACTCCCTAGATCACGAATATGCAATTTTTAATTCTCTAGGATGCTTAGTTTAGTCAGAAATCACTTTTAAAGACAAAAAAAGGTGTCAACTTTGCATGGTCTAGGACGCCTAGTTTAGCCGCAAATGGGGTTTAAAGATAAAAGTTCGTTTCCGTATCCCGTGATACATCGATTGAAAGGTGGTACTCCCTAGATCACGAATATGCAATTTCTAAGTCTCTAGGATGCTTAGTTTAGTCAGAAATCACTTTTAAAGACAAAAAAGGTGTCAACTTTGCATGATCTAGGACGTTTTGTTAAGCCGCAAATGGGGTTTAAAAATAAAAGTTAGTTTTCGGTATCGTGTGATACATCGATTGAAAGGTGGTACTCCCGAGATCACGAATATGCAATTTTTAATTCTCTAGGATGCTTAGTTTAGTCAGAAATTATTTTTAAAGACAAAAAAAGGTGTCAACTTTGCATGGTCTAGGACGCCTAGTTTAGCCGCAAATGGGGTTTAAAAATAAAAGTTCGATTTCCGTATCGTGTGATACATCGATTGAAAGGCGGTACTCCCTAGATCACGAATATTCAATTTTAAATTCTCTAGGATGCTTAGTTTAGTCAGAAATCACTTTTAAAGACAAAAAAAGGTGTCAACTTTGCATGGTCTAGGACGTCTTGTTAAGCCGCAAATGGGGTTTAAAAATAAAAGTTCGATTTCCGTATCGTGGGATACATCGATTGAAAGGTGGTACTCCCTAGATCACGAATATGCAATTTTTAATTCTCTAGGATGCTTAGTTTAGTCAGAAATCACTTTTAAAGACAAAAAAAGGTGTCAACTTTGCATGCTCTAGGACGTCTAGTTTAGGCGCGAATGGGGTTTAAAGATAAAAGTTCGTTTTCGGTATCGTGTGATACATCGATTGAAAGGTGGTACTCCCTAGATCACGAATATGCAATTTTTAATTCTCTAGGATGCTTAGTTTAGTCAGAAATCACTTTTAAATACAAAAAAAGGTGTCAATTTTGCATGGTCTAGGACGTCTAGTTTAGCCGCGACTGGGGTTTAAAGATAAAAGTTCGTTTTCGGTATCGTGTGATACATCGATTGAAAGGTGGTACTCCCTAGATCACGAATTTGCAATTTTTAATTCTCTAGGATGCTTAGTTTAGTCAGAAATCGCTTTTAAAGACAAAAAAAGGAGTGAACTTTGCATGGTCTAGGATGTCTAGTTTAGCCAGAATGGGGTTTAAAGATAAAAGTTCGTTTTCGGTATCGTGTGATACATCGATTGAAAGGTGGTACTCCCTAGATCACGAATATGCAATTTTTAATTCTCTAGGATGCTTAGTTTAGTCAGAAATCACTTTTAAAGACAAAAAAAGTGTCAATTTTGCATGGTCTAGGACGTGTAGTTAAGCCGCAAATGGTGTTTAAAAATAAAAGCTAGTTTTCGGTATCGTGTGATACATCGATTGAAAGGTGGTACTCCCTAGATCACGAATATGCAATTTTTAATTCTCTAGGATGCTTAGTTTAGTCAGAAATCACTTTTAAAGACAAAAAAAGGTGTCAACTTTGCATGGTCTAGGACGTCTAGTTAAACCGCAAATGGGATTTAAAGATAAAAGTTCGTTTTGGGTATCGTGTGATACATCGATTGAAAGGTGGTACTCCCTAGATCACGAATATGCAATTTTTAATTCTCTAGGATGCTTACTTTAGTCAGAAATCACTTTTAAAGACAAAAAAGGTGTCAACTTTGCATAGTCTAGGACGTCTAGTTAGGCCGCAAATGGAGTTTAAAGATAAAAGTTCGTTTTCCGTATCCTGTGATACATCGATTGAAAGGTGGTACTCCCTAGATCAATTTTTTTAAAAATAATAGTTCGTTTTCCGTATCGTGTGATACATCGATTGAAAGGTGGTACTCCCTAGATGACGAATATGCAATTTTTAATTTTCTAGGTTGCTTAGTTTAGTCAGAAATCACTTTTAAAGACAAAAAAGGTGTCAAATTTGCATGGTCTAGGACGTCTAGTTTAGCCGCAAATGGGGTTTAAAAACAAAAGTTCGTTTTCGGTATCGTGTGATACATCGATTGAAAGGTGGTACTCCATAGATCACGAGTATGCAATTTTTAATTCTCTAGGATGCTCAGTTTAGTCAGTAATCACTTTTAAAGACAAAAAAAGGTGTCAACTTTGCATGGTCTAGGACGTCTAGTTAAGCCGCAAATGGGATTTAAAGATAAAAGGTCGTTTTCCGTATCGTGTGATACATCTATTGAAAGGTGGTACTCCCTAGATGACGAATATGCAATTTTTAATTCTCTAGGATGCTTAGTTTAGTCAGAAATCACTTTTAAAGACAAAAAAATGTGTCAACTTTGCATGGTCTAGGACGTCTAGTTAAACCGCAAATGGGGTTTAAAGATAAAAGTTCGTTTTCGGTATCGTGTGATACATCGATTGAAAGGTGGTACTCCCTAGATCACGAATATGCAATTTTTAATTCTCTAGGATGCTTAGTTTAGTCAGAAATCACTTTTAAAAACAAAAAAAGGAGTCAACTTTGCATGGTCTAGGACATCTAGTTAAGCCGCAAATGAGGTTTAAAAATAAAAGTTCGTTTTCCGTATCGTGTGATACATCGATTGAAAGGTGGTACTCCCTAGATCACGAATATGCAATTTTTAATTCTCTAGGATGCTTAGTTTAGTCAGAAATCACTTTTAAAGACAAAAAAATGTGTCAACTTTGCGTGGTCTAGGACGTCTAGTTAAGCCGCAAATGGGGTTTAAAGAAAAAGGTTCACTTTCCGTATCGTGTGATACATGGATTGAAAAGTGGTACTACCTAGATCACGAATATGCAATTTTTAATTCTCTGGGATGCTTAGTTTAGTCAGAAATCACTTTTAAAGACAAAACAAGGTGTCAACTTTGCATGGTCTAGCACGTCTAGTTAAGCCGCAAATGGGGTTTAAAGATAAAGGTTCGTTTTCCGTATCCTGTGATACATCGATTGAAAGGTGGTACTCCCTAGATCACGAATATGCAATTTTTAATTCTCTAGGATGCTTAGTTTAGTCAGAAATCACTTTTAAAGACCAAAAAAAGTGTCAACTTTGCATGGTCTAGGACGTCTAGTTAAGCCGCAAATTGGGTTTACAAATAAAAGTTAGTTTTCGGTATCGTGTGATACATCGATTGAAAGGTGGTACTCCCTAGATCACGAATATGCAATTTTTAATTCTCTAAAATGCTTAGTTTAGTCAGAAATCACTTTTAAAGACAAAAAAAGGTGTCAACTTTGCATGGTCTAGGACGCCTAGCTTAGCCGCAAATGGGGTTTAAAGATAAAAGTTCGTTTCCGTATCCTGTGATACGTCGATTGAAAGGTGGTACTCCCTAGATCACGAATATGCAATTTTTAATTCTCTAGGATGCTTAGTTTAGTCAGAAATCACTTTTAAAGACAAAAAAAGGTGTCAACTTTGCATGGGCTAGGACGTCTAGTTAAAGCTTAAATGGGGTTTAAAGATAAAAGTTCGTTTTCGGTATCGTGTGATACATCGATATAAAGGTAGTACTCCCTAGATCACGAATATGCAATTTTTAATTCTCTAGGATGCTTAGTTTAGTCAGAAATCACTTTTAAAGACAAAAAAAGGTGTCAACTTTGCATGGTCTAGGACGTCTTGTTAAGCCGCAAATGGGCTTTAAAGATAAAAGTTCGTTTTCCGTATCGTGTGATACATCGATTGAATGGTGGTACTCCCAAGATCACGAATATGCAATTTTTAATTCTCTAGGATACTTACTTTAGTCAGAAATCACTTTTAAAGACAAAAAAAGGTGTCAACTTTGATGGTCTAGGACGTCTAGTTAAGCCGCAAATGGGGTTTAAAGATAAAAGTTCGCTTTCCGTATCGTGTGATACATCGATTGAAAGGTGGTACTCCCTAGATCAATTTTTTTTAAAATAATAGTTCGTTTTCCGTATCGTGTGATACATCGATTGAAAGGTGGTACTCCCTAGATGACGAATATGCAATTTTTAATTTTCTAGGTTGCTTAGTTTAGTCAGAAATCACTTTTAAAGACAAAAAAGGTGTCAAATTTGCATGGTCTAGGACGTCTAGTTTAGCCGCAAATGGGGTTTAAAAACAAAAGTTCGTTTTCGGTATCGTGTGATACATCGATTGAAAGGTGGTACTCCATAGATCACGAGTATGCAATTTTTAATTCTCTAGGATGCTCAGTTTAGTCAGTAATCACTTTTAAAGACAAAAAAAGGTGTCAACTTTGCATGGTCTAGGACGTCTAGTTAAGCCGCAAATGGGATTTAAAGATAAAAGGTCGTTTTCCGTATCGTGTGATACATCTATTGAAAGGTGGTACTCCCTAGATGACGAATATGCAATTTTTAATTCTCTAGGATGCTTAGTTTAGTCAGAAATCACTTTTAAAGACAAAAAAATGTGTCAACTTTGCATGGTCTAGGACGTCTAGTTAAGCCGCAAATGGGGTTTAAAGATAAAAGTTCGCTTTCCGTATCGTGTGATACATCGATTGAAAGGTGGTACTCCCTAGATCAATTTTTTTAAAAATAATAGTTCGTTTTCCGTATCGTGTGATACATCGATTGAAAGGTGGTACTCCCAAGATCACGAATATGCAATTTTTAATTCTCTAGGATACTTACTTTAGTCAGAAATCACTTTTAAAGACAAAAAAAGGTGTCAACTTTGCATGGTCTAGGACGTCTAAAAAAGCCGCAAATGGGGTTTAAAGATAAAAGTTCGCTTTCCGTATCGTGTGATACATCGATTGAAAGGTGGTACTCCCTAGATCACGAATATGCAATTTTTAATTCTCTAGGATGCTTAGTTTAGTCAGAAATCACTTTTAATACAAAAAAAGGTATCAACTTGGCATGGTCTAGGACGTCTAGTTAAGCCGCAAATAGATTTTAAAAATAAAAGTTCGTTTTCCGTATCGTGTGATAAATCGATTGAAAGGTGGTACTCCCTAGATCACGAATATGCAATTTTTAATTCTCTAGGATACTTACTTTAGTCAGAAATCACTTTTAAAGACAAAAAAAGGTGTCAACTTTGCATGGTCTAGGACGTCTAAAAAAGCCGCAAATGGGGTTTAAAGATAAAAGTTCGCTTTCCGTATCGTGTGATACATCGATTGAAAGGTGGTACTCCCTAGATCACGAATATGCAATTTTTAATTCTCTAGGATGCTTAGTTTAGTCAGAAATCACTTTTAATACAAAAAAAGGTATCAACTTGGCATGGTCTAGGACGTCTAGTTAAGCCGCAAATAGATTTTAAAAATAAAAGTTCGTTTTCCGTATCGTGTGATAAATCGATTGAAAGGTGGTACTCCCTAGATCACGAATATGCAATTTTTAATTCTCTAGGATGCTTAGTTTAGTCAGAAATCACTTTTAAAGACAAAAAAGGTGTCAACTTTGCATGGTCTAGGACGTCTAGGTTAGCCGCAAATGGGGTTTAAAAATAAAAGTTCGTTTTCCGTATCGTGTGATACATCGATTGAAAGGTGGTACTCCCTAGATCACGAATATGTAATTTTTAATTCTCTAGGATGCTTAGTTTAGTCAGAAATCACTTTTAAAGACAAAAAAAGGTGTCAGCTTTGCATGGTCTAGGACGCCTAGTTAAGCCGCAAATGGGGTTTAAAGATAAAAGTTCGCTTTCCGTATCGTGTGATACATCGATTGAAAGGTGGTACTCCCTAGATCACGAATATGCAATTTTTAATTCTCTAGGATGCTCAGTTTAGTCAGTAATCACTTTTAAAGACAAAAAAAGGTGTCAACTTTGCATGGTCTAGGACGTCTAGTTAAGCCGCAAATGGGATTTAAAGATAAAAGGTCGTTTTCCGTATCGTGTGATACATCTATTGAAAGGTGGTACTCCCTAGATGACGAATATGCAATTTTTAATTCTCTAGGATGCTTAGTTTAGTCAGAAATCACTTTTAAAGACAAAAAAATGTGTCAACTTTGCATGGTCTAGGACGTCTAGTTAAACCGCAAATGGGGTTTAAAGATAAAAGTTCGTTTTCGGTATCGTGTGATACATCGATTGAAAGGTGGTACTCCCTAGATCACGAATATGCAATTTTTAATTCTCTAGGATGCTTAGTTTAGTCAGAAATCACTTTTAAAGACAAAAAAATGTGTCAACTTTGCATGGTCTAGGACGTCTAGTTAAGCCGCAAATGGGGTTTAAGGAAAAAGGTTCACTTTCCGTATCGTGTGATACATGGATTGAAAAGTGGTACTACCTAGATCACGAATATGCAATTTTTAATTCTCTGGGATGCTTAGTTTAGTCAGAAATCACTTTTAAAGACAAAACAAGGTGTCAACTTTGCATGGTCTAGGACTTCCAGTTAAGCCGCAAATGGGGTTTAAAGATAAAGGTTCGTTTTCCGTATCCTGTGATACATCGATTGAAAGGTGGTACTCCCTAGATCACGAATATGCAATTTTTAATTCTCTAGGATGCTTAGTTTAGTCAGAAATCACTTTTAAAGACCAAAAAAAGTGTCAACTTTGCATGGTCTAGGACGTCTAGTTAAGCCGCAAATTGGGTTTACAAATAAAAGTTAGTTTTCGGTATCGTGTGATACATCGATTGAAAGGTGGTACTCCCTAGATCACGAATATGCAATTTTTAATTCTCTAAAATGCTTAGTTTAGTCAGAAATCACTTTTAAAGACAAAAAAAGGTGTCAACTTTGCATGGTCTAGGACGCCTAGCTTAGCCGCAAATGGGGTTTAAAGATAAAAGTTCGTTTCCGTATCCTGTGATACGTCGATTGAAAGGTGGTACTCCCTAGATCACGAATATGCAATTTTTAATTCTCTAGGATGCTTAGTTTAGTCAGAAATCACTTTTAAAGACAAAAAAAGGTGTCAACTTTGCATGGTCTAGGACGTCTAGTTAAAGCTTAAATGGGGTTTAAAGATAAAAGTTCGTTTTCGGTATCGTGTGATACATCGATATAAAGGTAGTACTCCCTAGATCACGAATATGCAATTTTTAATTCTCTAGGATGCTTAGTTTAGTCAGAAATCACTTTTAAAGACAAAAAAAGGTGTCAACTTTGCATGGTCTAGGACGTCTAGTTAAGCCGCAAATGGGGTTTAAAGATAAAAGTTCGTTTTCCGTATCGTGTGATACATCGATTGAATGGTGGTACTCCCAAGATCACGAATATGCAATTTTTAATTCTCTAGGATACTTACTTTAGTCAGAAATCACTTTTAAAGACAAAAAAAGGTGTCAACTTTGCATGGTCTAGGACGTCTAGTTAAGCCGCAAATGGGGTTTAAAGATAAAAGTTCGCTTTCCGTATCGTGTGATACATCGATTGAAAGGTGGTACTCCCTAGATCACGAATATGCAATTTTTAATTCTCTAGGATGCTTAGTTTAGTCAGAAATCACTTTTAAAGACAAAAAAATGTGTCAACTTTGCATGGTCTAGGACGTCTAGTTAAGCCGCAAATGGGGTTTAAAGAAAAAGGTTCACTTTCCGTATCGTGTGATACATGGATTGAAAAGTGGTACTACCTAGATCACGAATATGCAATTTTTAATTCTCTAGGATGCTTAGTTTAGTCAGAAATCACTTTTAAAGACAAAACAAGGTGTCAACTTTGCATGGTCTAGGACGTCCAGTTAAGCCGCAAATGGGGTTTAAAGATAAAGGTTCGTTTTCCGTATCCTGTGATACATCGATTGAAAGGTGGTACTCCCTAGATCACGAATATGCAATTTTTAATTCTCTAGGATGCTTAGTTTAGTCAGAAATCACTTTTAAAGACCAAAAAAAGTGTCAACTTTGCATGGTCTAGGACGTCTAGTTAAGCCGCAAATTGGGTTTAAAAATAAAAGTTAGTTTTCGGTATCGTGTGATACATCGATTGAAAGGTGGTACTCCCTAGATCACGAATATCCAATTTTTAATTCTCTAAAATGCTTAGTTTAGTCAGAAATCACTTTTAAAGACAAAAAAAGGTGTCAACTTTGCATGGTCTAGGACGCCTAGCTTAGCCGCAAATGGGGTTTAAAGATAAAAGTTCGTTTCCGTATCCTGTGATACGTCGATTGAAATGTGGTACTCCCTAGATCACGAATATGCAATTTTTAATTATCTAGGATGCTTAGTTTAGTCAGAAATCACTTTTAAAGACAAAAAAAGGTGTCAACTTTGCATGGTCAAGGACGTCTAGTTAAACCGCAAATGGGGTTTAAAGATAAAAGTTCGTTTTCGGTATCGTGTGATACATCGATATAAAGGTGGTACTCCCTAGATCACGAATATGCAATTTTTAATTCTCTAGGATGCTTAGTTTAGTCAGAAATCACTTTTAAAGACCAAAAAAAGTGTCAACTTTGCATGGTCTAGGACGTCTAGTTAAGCCGCAAATTGGGTTTAAAAATAAAAGTTAGTTTTCGGTATCGTGTGATACATCGATTGAAAGGTGGTACTCCCTAGATCACGAATATGCAATTTTTAATTCTCTAAAATGCTTAGTTTAGTCAGAAATCACTTTTAAAGACAAAAAAAGGTGTCAACTTTGCATGGTCTAGGACGCCTAGCTTAGCCGCAAATGGGGTTTAAAGATAAAAGTTCGTTTCCGTATCCTGTGATACGTCGATTGAAAGGTGGTACTCCCTAGATCACGAATATGCAATTTTTAATTCTCTAGGATGCTTAGTTTAGTCAGAAATCACTTTCAAAGACAAAAATGGTGTCAACTTTGCATGGTCTAGGACGTCTAGTTAAGCCGCAAATGGGGTTTAAAGATAAAAGTTCGTTTTCCGTATCGTGTGATACATCGATTGAATGGTGGTACTCCCAAGATCACGAATATGCAATTTTTAATTCTCTAGGATACTTACTTTAGTCAGAAATCACTTTTAAAGACAAAAAAAGGTGTCAACTTTGCATGGTCTAGGACGTCTAGTTAAGCCGCAAATGGGGTTTAAAGATAAAAGTTCGCTTTCCGTATCGTGTGATACATCGATTGAAAGGTGGTACTCCCTAGATCACGAATATGCAATTTTTAATTCTCTAGGATGCTTAGTTTAGTCAGAAATCACTTTTAAATACAACAAAAGGTGTCAACTTGGCATGGTCTAGGACGTCTAGTTAAGCCGCAAATAGATTTTAAAAATAAAAGTTCGTTTTCCGTATCGTGTGATACATCGATTGAAAGGTGGTACTCCCTAGATCACGAATATGTAATTTTTAATTATCTAGGATGCTTAGTTTAGTCAGAAATCACTTTTAAAGACAAAAAAAGGTGTCAGCTTTGCATGGTCTAGGACGCCTAGTTAAGCCGCAAATGGGGTTTAAAAATAAAAGTTCGTTTTCCGTATCGTGTGATACATCGATTGAAAGGTGGTACTCCCTAGATCACGAATATGCAATTTTGAATTCTCTAGGATGCTTAGTTTAGTCAGAAATCACTTTTAAAGACAAAAAAAGTGTCAACTTTGCATTGTCTAGGACATCTAGTTAAGCCGCAAATTGCGTTTTAAAAAAAAGTTAGTTTTCGGTATCGTGTGATACATCGATTGAAAGGTGGTACTCCCTAGATCACGAATATGCAATTTTTAATTCTCTAGGATGCTTAGTTTAGTCAGAAATCACTTTTAAAGACAAAAAAAAGTGTCAACTTTGCATGGTCTAGGACGTCTAGTTCAGCTGCAAATTGGGTTTAAAAATAAAAGTTAGTTTTCGGTATCGTGTGATACATCGATTGAAAGGTGGTACTCCCTAGATCACGAATATGCAATTTTTAATTCTCTAGGGTGCTTAGTTTAGTCAGAAATCACTTTCTAAGACCAAAAAAAGTGTCAACTTTGCATGGTCTAGGACGTCTAGTTAAGCCGCAAATTGAGTTTAAAAATAAAAGTTAGTTTTCGGTATCGTGTGATACATCGATTGAAAGGTGGTACTCCCTAGATCACGAATATGTAATTTTTAATTCTCTAAAATGCTTAGTTTAGTCAGAAATCACTTTTAAAGACAAAAAAAGTGTCAACTTTGCATGGTCTAGGACGCCTAGCTTAGCCGCAAATGGGGTTTAAAGATAAAAGTTCGTTTCCGTATCCTGTGATACGTCGATTGAAAGGTGGTACTCCCTAGATCACGAAAATGCAATTTTTAATTCTCTAGGATGCTTAGTTTAGTCAGAAATCACTTTTAAAGACAAAAAAAGGTGTCAACTTTGCATGGTCTAGGACGTCTAGTTAAGCCGCAAATGGGGTTTAAAGATAAAAGTTCGTTTTCCGTATCGTGTGATACATCGATTGAATGGTGGTACTCCCAAGATCACGAATATGCAATTTTTAAATCACTAGGATACTTACTTTAGTCAGAAATCACTTTTAAAGACAAAAAAGGTGTCAACTTTGCATGGTCTAGGACGTCTAGTTAAGCCGCAAATGGGGTTTAAAGATAAAAGTTCGCTTTCCGTATCGTGTGATACATCGATTGAAAGGTGGTACTCCCTAGATCACGAATATGCAATTTTTAATTCTCTAGGATGCTTAGTTTAGTCAGAAATCACTTTTAAATACAAAAAAAGGTATCAACTTGGCATGGTCTAGGACGTCTAGTTAAGCCGCAAATAGATTTTAAAAATAAAAGTTCGTTTTCCGTATCGTGTGATACATCGATTGAAAGGTGGTACTCCCTAGATCACGAATATGCAATTTTTAATTCTCTAGGATGCTTAGTTTAGTCAGAAATCACTTTTAAAGACAAAAAAAGGTGTCAACTTTGCATGGTCTAGGACGTCTAGTTAAGCCGCAAATGGGGTTTAAAGATGAAAGTTCGATTTCCGTATCGTGTGATACATCGATTGAAAGGTGGTACTCCCTAGATCACGAATATGTAATTTTTAATTCTCTAGGATGCTTAGTTTAGTCAGAAATCACTTTTAAAGACAAGAAAAAGTGTCAACTTTGCATGGTCTAGGACATCTAGTTAAGCCGCAAATTGGGTTTTAAAAAAAAGTTAGTTTTCGGTATCGTGTGATTCATCCATTGAAAGGTGTTACTCCCTAGATCACGAATATGCAATTTTTAATTCTCTAGGATGCTTAGTCTAGTCAGAAAGATAAAGGTTCGTTTTCCGTATCTTGTGATACATCGATTGAAAGGTGGTACTGCCTAGATCACGAATATGCAATTTTTAATTCTCTAGGATGCTTAGTTTAGTCAGAAATCACTTTTAAAGACCAAAAAAAGTGTCAACTTTGCATGGTCTAGGACGCCTAGTTAAGCCGCAAATTGAGTTTAAAAATAAAAGTTAGTTTTCGGTATCGTGTGATACATCGATTGAAAGGTGGTACTCCCTAGATCACGAATATGCAATTTTTAATTCTCTAAAATGCTTAGTTTAGTCAGAAATCACTTTTAAAGACAAAAAAAAGTGTCAACTTTGCATGGTCTAGGACGCCTAGCTTAGCCGCAAATGGGGTTTAAAGATAAAAGTTCGTTTCCGTATCCTGTGATACGTCGATTGAAAGGTGGTACTCCCTAGATCACGAATATGCAATTTTTAATTCTCTAGGATACTTACTTTAGTCAGAAATCACTTTTAAAGACAAAAAAAGGTGTCAACTTTGCATGGTCTAGGACGTCTAGTTAAGCCGCAAATGGGGTTTAAAGATAAAAGTTCGCTTTCCGTATCGTGTGATACATCGATTGAAAGGTGGTACTCCCTAGATCACGAATATGCAATTTTTAATTCTCTAGGATGCTTAGTTTAGTCAGAAATCACTTTTAAATACAAAAAACGGTATCAACTTGGCATGGTCTAGGACGTCTAGTTAAGCCGCAAATAGATTTTAAAAATAAAAGTTCGTTTTCCGTATCGTGTGATACATCGATTGAAAGGTGGTACTCCCTAGATCACGAATATGTAATTTTTAATTCTCTAGGATGCTTAGTTTAGTCAGAAATCACTTTTAAAGACAAAAAAAGGTGTCAGCTTTGCATGGTCTAGGACGCCTAGTTAAGCCGCAAATGGGGTTTAAAAATAAAAGTTCGTTTTCCGTATCGTGTGATACATCGATTGAAAGGTGGTACTCCCTAGATCACGAATATGCAATTTTTAATTCTCTAGGATGCTTAGTTTAGTCAGAAATCACTTTTAAAGACAAAAAAAGGTGTCAACTTTGCATGGTCTAAGACGTCTAGTTAAGCCGCAAATGGGGTTTAAAGATGAAAGTTCGATTTCCGTATCGTGTGATACATCGATTGAAAGGTGGTACTCCCTAGATCACGAATATGCAATTTTTAATTCTCTAGGATGCTTAGTTTAGTCAGAAATCACTTTTAAAGACCAAAAAAAGTGTCAACTTTGCATGGTCTAGGACGCCTAGTTAAGCCGCAAATTGAGTTTAAAAATAAAAGTTAGTTTTCGGTATCGTGTGATACATCGATTGAAAGGTGGTACTCCCTAGATCACGAATATGTAATTTTTAATTCTCTAGGATGCTTAGTTTAGTCAGAAATCACTTTTAAAGACAAAAAAAGGTGTCAGCTTTGCATGGTCTAGGACGCCTAGTTAAGCCGCAAATGGGGTTTAAAAATAAAAGTTCGTTTTCCGTATCGTGTGATACATCGATTGAAAGGTGGTACTCCCTAGATCACGAATATGCAATTTTTAATTCTCTAGGATGCTTAGTTTAGTCAGAAATCACTTTTAAAGACAAAAAAAGGTGTCAACTTTGCATGGTCTAGGACGCCTAGTTTAGCCGCAAATGGGGTTTAAAGATAAAAGTTCGCTTCCGTATCCAGTGATACATCGATTGAAAGGTGGTCCTCCCTAGATCACGAATATGCAATTTTTAATTCTCTAGGATGCTTGGTTTAGTCAGAAATCACTTTTAAAGACAAAAAAAGGCGTCAACTTTGCATGGTCTAGGACGTCTAGTTAAACCGCAAATGGGGTTTAAAGATAAAAGTTCGTTTTCCGTATCGTGTGATACATCGATTGAAAGGTGGTACTCCCTAGATCACGAATATGCAATTTTTAATTCTCTAGGATGCTTAGTTTAGTCAGAAATCACTTTTAAAGACAAAAAAAGGTGTCAACTTTGCATGGTCTAGGACGTCTAGTTAAGCCGCAAATGGGGTTTAAAGATAAAAGTTCGTTTTCCGTATCGTGTGATACATCGATTGAATGGTGGTACTCCCAAGATCACGAATATGCAATTTTTAATTCTCTAGGATACTTACTTTAGTCAGAAATCACTTTTAAAGACAAAAAAAGGTGTCAACTTTGCATGGTCTAGGACGTCTAAAAAAGTCGCAAATGGGGTTTAAAGATAAAAGTTCGATTTCCGTATCGTGTGATACATCGATTGAAAGGTGGTACTCCCTAGATCACGAATATGCAATTTTTAATTCTCTAGGATGCTTAGTTTAGTCAGAAATCACTTTTAATACAAAAAAAGGTATCAACTTGGCATGGTCTAGGACGTCTAGTTAAGCCGCAAATAGATTTTAAAAATAAAAGTTCGTTTTCCGTATCGTGTGATAAATCGATTGAAAGGTGGTACTCCCTAGATCACGAATATGCAATTTTTAATTCTCTAGGATGCTTAGTTTAGTCAGAAATCACTTTTAAAGACAAAAAAGGTGTCAACTTTGCATGGTCTAGGACGTCTAGGTTAGCCGCAAATGGGGTTTAAAAATAAAAGTTCGTTTTCCGTATCGTGTGATACATCGATTGAAAGGTGGTACTCCCTAGATCACGAATATGTAATTTTTAATTCTCTAGGATGCTTAGTTTAGTCAGAAATCACTTTTAAAGACAAAAAAAGGTGTCAGCTTTGCATGGTCTAGGACGCCTAGTTAAGCCGCAAATGGGGTTTAAAGATAAAAGTTCGCTTTCCGTATCGTGTGATACATCGATTGAAAGGTGGTACTCCCTAGATCACGAATATGCAATTTTTAATTCTCTAGGATGCTTAGTTTAGTCAGAAATCACTTTTAAATACAAAAAAAGGTATCAACTTGGCATGGTCTAGAACGTCTAGTTAAGCCGCAAATAGATTTTAAAAATAAAAGTTCGTTTTCCGTATCGTGTGATACATCGATTGAAAGGTGGTACTCCCTAGATCACGAATATGTAATTTTTAATTCTCTAGGATGCTTAGTTTAGTCAGAAATCACTTTTAAAGACAAAAAAAGGTGTCAGCTTTGCATGGTCTAGGACGCCTAGTTAAGCCGCAAATGGGGTTTAAAAATAAAAGTTCGTTTTCCGTATCGTGTGATACATCGATTGAAAGGTGGTACTCCCTAGATCACGAATATGCAATTTTGAATTCTCTAGGATGCTTAGTTTAGTCAGAAATCACTTTTAAAGACAAAAAAAGGTGTCAACTTTGCATGGTCTAGGACGTCTAGTTAAGCCGCAAATGGGGTTTAAAGATGAAAGTTCGATTTCCGTATCGTGTGATACATCGATTGAAAGGTGGTACTCCCTAGATCACGAATATGCAATTTTTAATTCTCTAGGATGCTTAGTTTAGTCAGAAATCACTTTTAAAGACACAAAAAAAGGTGTCAGCTTTGCATGGTCTAGGACGCCTAGTTAAGCCGCAAATGGGGTTTAAAAATAAAAGTTCGTTTTCCGTATCGTGTGATACATCGATTGAAAGGTGGTACTCCCTAGATCACGAATATGCAATTTTGAATTCTCTAGGATGCTTAGTTTAGTCAGAAATCACTTTTAAAGACAAAAAAAGGTGTCAACTTTGCATGGTCTAGGACGTCTAGTTAAGCCGCAAATGGGGTTTAAAGATGAAAGTTCGATTTCCGTATCGTGTGATACATCGATTGAAAGGTGGTACTCCCTAGATCACGAATATGCAATTTTTAATTCTCTAGGATGCTTAGTTTAGTCAGAAATCACTTTTAAAGACAAGAAAAAGTGTCAACTTTGCATGGTCTAGGACATCTAGTTAAGCCGCAAATTGGGTTTTAAAAAAAAGTTAGTTTTCGGTATCGTGTGATACATCCATTGAAAGGTGTTACTCCCTAGATCACGAATATGCAATTTTTAATTCTCTAGGATGCTTAGTTTAGTCAGAAATCACTTTTAAAGACAAAAAAAGTGTCAACTTTGCATGGTCTAGGACGTCTAGTTAAGCCGCAAATTGGGTTTAAAAATAAAAGTTAGTTTTCGGTATCGTGTGATACATCGATTGAAAGGTGGTACTCCCTAGATCACGAATATGCAATTTTTAATTCTCTAGGATGCTTAGTTTAGTCAGAAATCACTTTTAAAGACAAAAAAAGGTGTCAACTTTGCATGGTCTAGGACGTCTAGTTAAGCCGCAAATGGGGTTTAAAGAAAAAAGTTCGTTTTCCGTATCGTGTGATACATCGATTGAATGGTGGTACTCCCAAGATCACGAATATGCAATTTTTAATTCTCTAGGATACTTACCTTAGTCAGAAATCACTTTTAAAGACAAAAAAAGGTGTCAACTTTGCATGGTCTAGGACGTCTAGTTAAGCCGCAAATGGGGTTTAAAGATAAAAGTTCGCTTTCCGTATCGTGTGATACATCGATTGAAAGGTGGTACTCCCTAGATCACGAATATGCAATTTTTAATTCTCTAGGATGCTTAGTTTAGTCAGAAATCACTTTTATTACAAAAAAAGGTATCAACTTGGCATGGTCTAGGACGTCTAGTTAAGCCGCAAATAGATTTTAAAAATAAAAGTTCGTTTTCCGTATCGTCTGATACATCGATTGAAAGGTGGTACTCCCTAGATCACGAATATGCAATTTTTAATTCTCTAGGATGCTTAGTTTAGTCAGAAATCACTTTTAAAGACAAAAAAAGGTGTCAGCTTTGCATGGTCTAGGACGTCTAGTTAAGCCGCAAATGGGGTTTAAAAATAAAAGTTCGTTTTCCGTATCGTCTGATACATCGATTGAAAGGTGGTACTCCCTAGATCACGAATATGCAATTTTTAATTCTCTAGGATGCTTAGTTCAGTCAGAAATCACTTTTAAAGACAAAAAAAGGTGTCAGCTTTGCATGGTCTAGGACGTCTAGTTAAGCCGCAAATGGGGTTTAAAAATAAAAGTTCGTTGTCCGTATCGTGTGATACATCGATTGAAAGGTGGTACTCCCTAGATCACGAATATGCAATTTTTAATTCTCTAGGATGCTTAGTTAAGTCAGAAATCACTTTTAAAGACAAAAAAAGGTGTCAACTTTGCATGGTCTAGGACGTCTAGTTAAGCCGCAAATGGGGTTTAAAAATAAAAGTTCGTTTTCTGTATCGTGTGATACATCGATTGAAAGGTGGTACTCCCTAGATCACGAATATGCAATTTTTAATTCTCTAGGATGCTTAGTTAAGTCAGAAATCACTTTTAAAGACAAAAAAAGGTGTCAGCTTTGCATGGTCTAGGACTTCTAGTTTAGCCGCAAATGGGGTTTAGGACGTCTAGTTAAGCCGCAAAAAGATTTTAAAAATAAAAGTTCGTTTTCCGTATCGTGTGATACATCGATTGAAAGGTGGTACTCCCTAGATCACGAATATGCAATTTTTAATTCTCTAGGATGCTTAGTTTAGTCAGAAATCACTTTTAAAGACAAAAAAGGTGTCAACTTTGCATGGTCTAGGACGTCTAGGTTAGCCGCAAATGGGGTTTAAAAATAAAAGTTCGTTTTCCGTATCCTGTGATACATCGATTGAAAGGTGGTACTCCCTAGATCACGAATATGTAATTTTTAATTCTCTAGGATGCTTAGTTTAGTCAGAAATCACTTTTAAAGACAAAAAAAGGTGTCAGCTTTGCATGGTCTAGGACTTCTAGTTTAGCCGCAAATGGGGTTTAAAAATAAAAGTTCGTTTTCCGTATCGTCTGATACATCGATTGAAAGGTGGTACTCCCTAGATCACGAATATGCAATTTTTAATTCTCTAGGATGCTTAGTTCAGTCAGAAATCACTTTTAAAGACAAAAAAAGGTGTCAGCTTTGCATGGTCTAGGACGTCTAGTTAAGCCGCAAATGGGGTTTAAAAATAAAAGTTCGTTGTCCGTATCGTGTGATACATCGATTGAAAGGTGGTACTCCCTAGATCACGAATATGCAATTTTTAATTCTCTAGGATGCTTAGTTAAGTCAGAAATCACTTTTAAAGACAAAAAAAGGTGTCAACTTTGCATGGTCTAGGACGTCTAGTTAAGCCGCAAATGGGGTTTAAAAATAAAAGTTCGTTTTCTGTATCGTGTGATACATCGATTGAAAGGTGGTACTCCCTAGATCACGAATATGCAATTTTTAATTCTCTAGGATGCTTAGTTAAGTCAGAAATCACTTTTAAAGACAAAAAAAGGTGTCAGCTTTGCATGGTCTAGGACTTCTAGTTTAGCCGCAAATGGGGTTTAGGACGTCTAGTTAAGCCGCAAAAAGATTTTAAAAATAAAAGTTCGTTTTCCGTATCGTGTGATACATCGATTGAAAGGTGGTACTCCCTAGATCACGAATATGCAATTTTTAATTCTCTAGGATGCTTAGTTTAGTCAGAAATCACTTTTAAAGACAAAAAAGGTGTCAACTTTGCATGGTCTAGGACGTCTAGGTTAGCCGCAAATGGGGTTTAAAAATAAAAGTTCGTTTTCCGTATCCTGTGATACATCGATTGAAAGGTGGTACTCCCTAGATCACGAATATGTAATTTTTAATTCTCTAGGATGCTTAGTTTAGTCAGAAATCACTTTTAAAGACAAAAAAAGGTGTCAGCTTTGCATGGTCTAGGACGCCTAGTTAAGCCGCAAATGGGGTTTAAAAATAAAAGTTCGTTTTCCGTATCCTGTGATACATCGATTGAAAGGTGGTACTCCCTAGATCACGAGTATGCAATTTTTAATTCTCTAGGATGCTTAGTTAAGTCAGAAATCACTTTTAAAGACAAAAAAAGGTGTCAACTTTGCATGGTCTAGGACGTCTAGTTAAGCCGCAAATGGGGTTTAAAAATAAAAGTTCGTTTTCCGTATCGTGTGATACATCGATTGAAAGGTGGTACTCCCTAGATCACGAATATGCAATTTTTAATTCTCTAGGATGCTTAGTTTAGTCAGAAATCACTTTTAAAGACAAAAAAGGTGTTAACTTTGCATGGTCTAGGACGTCTAGGTTAGCCGCAAATGGGGTTTAAAAATAAAAGTTCGTTTTCCGTATCCTGTGATACATCGATTGAAAGGTGGTACTCCCTAGATCACGAATATGTAATTTTTAATTCTCTAGGATGCTTAGTTTAGTCAGAAATCACTTTTAAAGACAAAAAAAGGTGTCAGCTTTGCATGGTCTAGGACTTCTAGTTTAGCCGCAAATGGGGTTTAAAAATAAAAGTTCTTTTTTCGTATCGTCTGATACATCGATTGAAAGGTGGTACTCCCTAGATCACGAATATGCAATTTTTAATTCTCTAGGATGCTTAGTTTAGTCAGAAATCACTTTTAAAGACAAAAAAAGGTGTCAGCTTTGCATGGTCTAGGACGTCTAGTTAAGCCGCAAATGGGGTTTAAAAATAAAAGTTCGTTTTCTGTATCGTGTGATACATCGATTGAAAGGTGGTACTCCCTAGATCACGAATATGCAATTTTTAATTCTCTAGGATGCTTAGTTAAGTCAGAAATCACTTTTAAAGACAAAAAAAGGTGTCAGCTTTGAATGGTCTAGGACTTCTAGTTTAGCCGCAAATGGGGTTTAGGACGTCTAGTTAAGCCGCAAAAAGATTTTAAAAATAAAAGTTCGTTTTCCGTATCGTGTGATACATCGATTGAAAGGTGGTACTCCCTAGATCACGAATATGCAATTTTTAATTCTCTAGGATGCTTAGTTTAGTCAGAAATCACTTTAAAAGACAAAAAAGGTGTCAACTTTGCATGGTCTAGGACGTCTAGGTTAGCCGCAAATGGGGTTTAAAAATAAAAGTTCGTTTTCCGTATCCTGTGATACATCGATTGAAAGGTGGTACTCCCTAGATCACGAATATGTAATTTTTAATTCTCTAGGATGCTTAGTTTAGTCAGAAATCACTTTTAAAGACAAAAAAAGGTGTCAGCTTTGCATGGTCTAGGACGCCTAGTTAAGCCGCAAATGGGGTTTAAAAATAAAAGTTCGTTTTCCGTATCCTGTGATACATCGATTGAAAGGTGGTACTCCCTAGATCACGAATATGCAATTTTTAATTCTCTAGGATGCTTAGTTAAGTCAGAAATCACTTTTAAAGACAAAAAAAGGTGTCAACTTTGGATGGTATAGGACGTCTAGTTAAGCCGCAAATGGGGTTTAAAAATAAAAGTTCGTTTTCTGTACCGTGTGATACATCGATTGAAAGGTGGTACTCCCTAGATCACGAATATGCAATTTTTAATTCTCTAGGATGCTTAGTTTAGTCAGAAATCACTTTTAAAGACAAAAAAAGGTGTCAACTTTGCATGGTCTAGGACGTCTAGTTAAGCCGCAAATGGGGTTTAAAGATAAAAGTTCGTTTTCCGTATCGTGTCATACATCGATTGAATGGTGGTACTCCCAAGATCACGAATATGCAATTTTTAATTCTCTAGGATACTTACTTTAGTCAGAAATCACTTTTAAAGACAAAAAAAAGGTGTCAACTTTGCATGGTCTAGGACTTCTAGTTTAGCCGAGAATGGGGTTTAAAAATAAAAGTTCGTTTTCCGTATCGTGTGATACATCGATTGAAAGGTGGTACTCCCTAGATCACGAATATGCAATTTTTAATTCTCTAGGATGCTTAGTTTAGTCAGAAATCACTTTTAAAGACAAAAAAAGGTGTCAGCTTTGCATGGTCTAGGACTTCTAGTTTAGCCGCAAATGGGGTTTAAAAATAAAAGTTCGTTTTCCGTATCGTCTGATACATCGATTGAAAGGTGGTTCTCCCTAGATCACGAATATGCAATTTTTAATTCTCTAGGATGCTTAGTTTAGACAGAAATCACTTTTAAAGACAAAAAAAGGTGTCAGCTTTGCATGGTCTAGGACGTCTAGTTAAGCCGCAAATGGGGTTTAAAAATAAAAGTTCGTTTTCTGTATCGTGTGATACATCGATTGAAAGGTGGTACTCCCTAGATCACGAATATGCAATTTTTAATTCTCTAGGATGCTTAGTTTAGTCAGAAATCACTTTTAAAGACAAAAAAAGGTGTCAGCTTTGCATGGTCTAGGACGTCTAGTTAAGCCGCAAATGGGGTTTAAAAATAAAAGTTCGTTTTCCGTATCGTGTGATACATCGATTGAAAGGTGGTACTCCCTAGATCACGAATATGCAATTTTTAATTCTCTAGGATGCTTAGTTTAGTCAGAAATCACTTTTAAAGACAAAAAAAGGTGTCAACTTTGCATGGTCTAGGACGTCTAGTTTATCCGCAAATGGGGTTTAAAAATAAAAGTTCGTTTTCCGTATCCTGTGATACATCGATTGAAAGGTGGTTTTCCCTAGATCACGAATATGCAATTTTTAATTCTCTAGGATGCTTAGTTTAGTTAGAAATTACTTTTAAAGACAAAAAAAGGTGTCAACTTTGCATGGTCTAGGACTTCTAGTTAAGCCGCAAATGGGATTTAAAAATAAAAGTTCGTTTTCCGTAGCCTGTGATGAATCGATTAAAAGGTGGTACTCCCTAGATCACAAATATGCAATTTTTAATTCTCTAGGATGCTTAGTTTAGTCAGAAATCACTTTAAAAGATAAAAAAGGTGTCAACTTTGGATGGTATAGGACGTCTAGTTTAGCCGCAAATGGGGTTTAAAAATAAAAGTTCGTTTTCCGTAGCCTGCGATACATCGATTGAAAGGTGGTACTCCCTTGATCACGAATATGCAATTTTTAATTCTCTAGGATGCCTCGTTTAGTCAGAAATCACTTTTAAAGACAAAAAAGGTGTCAACTTTGCCTGGTCTAGGACGTCTAGTTAAGCCGCAAATGGGGTTTAAAAATAAAAGTTCGTTTTCCGTATCGTGTGATACATCGATTGAAAGGTGGTACTCCCTAGATCACGAATATGCAATTTTTAATTCTCTAGGATGCTTAGTTTAGTCAGAAATCACTTTTAAAGACAAAAAAAGGTGTCAACTTTGCATGCTCTAGGACGTCTAGTTTAGCCGCGAATGGGGTTTAAAGATAAAAGTTCGTTTTCCGTATCGTGTGATACATCGATTGAAAGGTGGTACTGCCTAAATCACGATTGTACAATTTTTAATTCTCTAGGATGCTTAGTTTAGTCAGAAATCACTTTTATAGACAAAAAGAGGTGTCAACTTTGCATGGTCTAGGACATCTAGTTTAGCCGCAAATGGGGTTTAAAAATAAAAGTTCGTTTTACGTATCGTGTGATACATCGATTGAAAGGTGGTACTCCCTAGATCACGAATATGCAATTTTTAATTCTCTAGGATGCTTAGTTTAGTCAGAAATCACTTTTAAAGACAAAAAAAGGTGTCAACTTTGCATGGTCTAGGACGTCTAGTTTAGCCGCGAATGGGGTTTAAAGATAAAAGTTCGTTTTCCGTATCGTGTGATACATCGATTGAAAGGTGGTACTCCCTAGATATGCAATTTTTAATTCTCTAGGATGCTTAGTTTAGTCAGAAATCACTTTTAAAGACAAAAAGAGGTGTCAACTTTGCATGGTCTAGGACATCTAGTTTAGCCGCAAATGGGGTTTAAAAATAAAAGTTCGTTTTTCGTATCGTGTGATACATCAATTGAAAGGTGGTACTCCCTAGATCACGAATATGCAATTTTTAATTCTCTAGGATGCTTAGTTTAGTCAGAAATCTCTTTTAAATACAAAAAAAGGTGTCAACTTTGCATGGTCTAGGATGTCTAGCTTGCCCGCAAATGGGATTTAAATATAAAAGTTCGTTTTCCGTATCGTGTGATACATCGATTGAAAGGTGGTACTGCCTAAATCACGAATGTACAATTTTTAATTCTCTAGGATGCTTAGTTTAGTCAGAAATCACTTTTAAAGACAAAAAAAAGGTGTCAACTTTGCATGGTCTAGGACGTCTAGTTTAGCCGCGAATGGGGTTTAAAGATAAAAGTTCGTTTTCCGTATCGTGTGATACATCGATTGAAAGGTGGTACTCCCTAGATATGCAATTTTTAATTCACTAGGATGCTTAGTTTAGTCAGAAATCACTTTTAAATACAAAAAAAGGTTTCAACTTTGTATGGTCTAGGACGTCTAGTTAAGCCGCAAATGGGGTTTAAAAATAAAAGTTCTATTTCCGTATCGTGTGATACATCGATTGAAAGGTGGTACTCCCTAGATCACGAATATGCAATTTTTAATTCTCTAGGATGCTTAGTTTAGTCAGAAATCACTTTTAAATATAAAAAAAGGTGTCAACTTTGCATGGTGTAGGACGTCTAGTGAAGCCGAAAATGGGGTTTAAAAATAAAAGTTCTTTTTCCGTATCGTGTGATACATTGATTGAAATGTGGTACTCCCTAGATCACGAATATGCAATTTTTAATTCTCTAGGATGCTTAGTTTAGTGAGAAAACACTTTTAAAGACAAAAAAGGTGTCAACTTTGCATGGTCTAGGACGTCTAGTAAAGCTGCAAATGGGGTTAAAAAATAAAAGTTCGTTTTCCGTATCGTGTGATACATCGATTGAAAGGTGGTACTCCCTAGATCACGAATATGCAATCCTACTTAGTTAAGTCAGAAATCACTTTTAAAGACAAAAAAAGGTGTCAACTTTGCATGGTCTAGAACGTCTAGTTAAGTCGCAAATAGGGTTAAAAAAAATGAAAGTTCGTTTTCCGTATCGTGTGATACATCGATTGAAAGGTGGTACTACCTAGATAACGAATATGCAATTTTTAATTCTCTAGGAAGCTAAGGTTAGTCAGAAATCTTTTTTAAAGACAAAAAAAGGTGTCAATTTTGCATGATCTAGAACGTCTAGTTTGGCAGCAAATGGTTTTTTAAGATAAGAGATCGATTTCCGTATCGTGTGATACATCGATTGAAAGGTGGTACTCCCTAGATCACGAATATGCAATTTTTAATTCTCTAGGATGCTTAGTTTAGTCAGAAATCACTTTTAAATACAAATAGAGGTGTCAACTTTGTATGGTCTAGGACGTCTAGTTTAGCCGCAAATGGGGTTTAAAACTAAAAGTTCGTTTTCCGTATCGTGTGATACATCGATTGAAAGGTGGTACTCCCTAGATCACGAATATGCAATTTTTAATTCTCTAGGATGCTTAGTTTAGTCAGAAATCACTTTTAAATACAAAAAAAAGGTATCAACTTGGCATGGTCTAGGACGTCTAGTTAAGCCGCAAATAGATTTTAAAAATAAAAGTTCGTTTTCCGTATCGTGTGATACATCGATTGAAAGGTGGTACTCCCTAGATCACGAATATGCAATTTTTAATTCTCTAGGATGCTTAGTTTAGTCAGAAATCACTTCCTAAAGACAATAAAACGTGGCAACTTTGCATGGTCTAGGACGTCTAGTTTAGCCGCAAATGGGGTTTAAAGATAAAAGTTCTTTTTCCGTATCGTGTGATACATCGATTGAAAGGTGGTACTCCCCAGATCACGAATATGCAATTTTTAATTCTCTAGGATGCTTAGTTTAGTCAGAAATCACTTTTCCGTATCGTGTGATACATCGATTGAAAGGTGGTACTCCCTAGATCACGAATATGCAATTTTTAATTCTTTAGGATGCTTAGTTTAGTCAGGAATCACTTTTAAAGACAAAAAAAGGTGTCAACTTTGCATGGTCTAGGATGTCTAGTTTGCCCGCAAATGGGATTTAAAGATCAAAGTTCGTTTTCCGTATCGTGTGATACATCGATTGAAATGTGGTACTGCCTAAATCACGAATGTAAAATTTTTAATTCTCTAGAATGCTTAGTTTAGTCAGAAATCACTTTTAAAGACAAAAAAAGGTGTCAACTTTGCGTGGTCTAGGATGACTAGTTTGGCCGCAAATGGGGTTTAAAACTAAAAGTTCGTTTTCCGTATCGTGTGATACATCGATTGAAAGGTGGTACTCCCTAGATCACGAATATGCAATTTTTATTTCTCTAGGATGCTTAGTTTAGTCAGATATCATTTTTAAAGACAATAAAAGGTGTCAACTTTGCATGGTCTAGGACGTCTAGTTTAGCCGCAAATGGGGTTTAAAGATAAAAGTTGGTTTTCCGTATCGTGTGATACATCGATTGAAAGGTGGTTCTCCTTAGATCACGAATATGCAATTAAATCTCTAGGATGCTTAGTTTAGTCCGAAATCACTTTCAAAGACAATCAACTGTGTCAACTTTGCATGGTCTAGGTCGTCTAGTTTAGCCGCAAATGGGGTTTAAAGATAAAAGTTCGTTTTCCGTATCGTTTGATACATCGATTGAAAGGTGCTACTCCCTAGATCACGAATATGCAATTTTTAATTCTCTAGGATGCTTAGTTTAGTCAGAAATCACTTCCTAAAGACAATAAAACGTGGCAACTTTGCATGGTCTAGGACGTCTAGTTTAGCCGCAAATGGGGTTTAAAGATAAAAGTTCTTTTTCCGTATCGTGTGATACATCGATTGAAAGGTGGTACTCCCCAGATCACGAATATGCAATTTTTAATTCTCTAGGATGCTTAGTTTAGTCAGAAATCACTTTCAAAGACAATCAAAGGTGTCAACTTTGCATGGTCTAGGTCGTCTAGTTTAGCAGCAAATGGGGTTCAAAGATAAAAGTTCGTTTTTCGTATCGTGTGATACATCGATTGAAAGGTGGTACTCCCCAGATCACGAATATGCAATTTTTAATTCTCTAGGATGCTTAGTTTAGTCAGAAATCACTTTCAAAGACAATCAAAGGTGTCAACTTTGCATGGTCTAGGACGTCTAGTTAAGCCGCAAATGGGGTGTAAAGATAAAAGTTCGTTTTCCGTATCGTTTGATACATCGATTGAAAGGTGCTACTCCCCAGGTCACGAATATGCAATTTTTAATTCTCTAGGATACGAACTTTAGTCAGAAATCACTTCTAAAGACAATCAAAGGTGTCAACTTTGCATGGTCTAGGACGTCTAGTTTAGCCGCAAATAGGGTTTAAAGATAAAAGTTCGTTTTCCGTATCGTGTGATACATCGATTGAAAGGTGGTACTCCCTAGATCACGAATATGCAATTTTTAATTCTCTCGGATGCTTAGTTTAGTCAGAAATCATTTTTAAAGACAAAAATGGTGTCAACTTTGCATGGTCTAGGACGTCTAGTTTGGCCGCAAATTAAAGATAAAATTTTTTTTCCGTATTGTGTGATACATCGATTGAAAGGTGCTACTCCCTGCCACGGGGCAAAAAAAATGCCGTGGGGCAAAAAAACTGCCGCGGTGCAAAAAACCCGCCGCTGAGCAAAAAAAATTGCCGCGGGGCAAAAATACTGCCGCAGTGCAAAAAAACTGCCGCGGGGCAAAAAAACTGCCGCGGGGCCAAAAAATTGCCGCGGGGCAAAAAACTGCCGCGGGGCAAAAAAAACTGCCGCGGGGCCAAAAAACTGCCGCGGGGCAAAAAAACTGCCGTTGGGCAAAAAAACTGCCGCGGGGCAAAATAAACTGCCGGGGGCAAAAATAATGCCGCGGGGCAAAAAAATGCTGCGGGGCAAAAAAACTGCCGCGGGGCAAAAAAACTGCCGTAGGGTCAAAAAACTGCCGTTGGGCAAAAAAAACTGCCGTTGGGCAAAAAAACTGCCGCGGGGCAAAAAAACTGCCGAAGGCCAAAAAGCTACCGCGGGGCAAAAAAACTGCCGTGGGGCCAAAAAACTGCCGCTGGGCAAAAAAAACTGCCGTTTTTGGCGTCAAAAATAAACTAACGCCCGGGCGTCAAAAATAAATTGACGCCCTGGCGTCAAAAATAAAATGGCGCCCGGGCGTCAAAAAAAAATGACGCCCGGGCGTCAAAAACAAAAATGACGCCCGGGCGTCAAAAGAAAATGACGCCCGGGCGTCAAAAATAAAATGACGCCCGGGCGTCAAAATAAAATGACGCCCGGGCGTCAAAAAAAAATGACGCCCGGGCGTCAAAAATAAATTGACGCCCTGGCGTCAAAAATAAAATGACGCCCGGGCGTCAAAAAAAAATGACGCCCGGGCGTCAAAAACAAATTGACGCCCGGGCGTCAAAAAAAAAATGACGCCCGGGCGTCAAAAACAAATTGACGCCCGGGCGTCAAAAACAAATTGACGCCCGGGCGTCAAAAAAAAAATGACGCCCGGGCATCAAAAACAAATTGACGCCCGGGCGTCAAAATAAAATGACGCCCGGGCGTCAAAAATAGAATGACGCCCTGGTGTCAAAAATAAAATGACGCCCGGGCGTCAAAAAAAAATGACGCCCGGGCGTCAAAAGAAAATGACGCCCGGGCGTCAAAAAAAAAAATGACGCCCGGGCGTCAAAAAAAAAATGACGCCCGGGCGTCAAAAAAAAATGACGCCCGGGCGTCAAAAACAAAAATGACGCCCGGGCGTCAAAAAAAAATGACGCCCGGGCGTCAAAAAAAAATGACGCCCGGGCGTCAAAACCAAATTGACGCCCGGGCGTCAAAAACAAATTGACGCCCGGGCGTCAAAATAAAATGACGCCCGGGCGTCAAAAATAAAATGACGCCCTGGCGTCAAAAATAAAATGACGCCCGGGCGTCAAAAACAAAATGACGCACGGGCGTCAAAAAAAAAATGACGCCCGGGCGTAAAAAAAAAATGACGCCCGGGCGTCAAAAGAAAATGACGCCCGGGCGTCAATAATAAAATGACGCCCGGACTTCAAAAAAAAATGACGCCCGGGCGTCAAAAAAAAAATGACGCCCGGGCGTCAAAAAAAAAAATGACGCGCGGGCGTCAAAAAAAAAATGACGCCCGGGCGTCAAAAACAAAATGACGCCCTGGCGTCAAAAATAAAATGACGCCCGGGCGTCAAAATAAAATGACGCCCAGGCGTCAAAAAAAAAAATGACGCCCGGGCGTCAAAAAAAAATGACGCCCGGGCGTCAAAAAAAAAATGACGCCCGGGCGTCAAAAACAAATTGACGCCCGGGCGTCAAAATAAAATGACGCCCGGGCGTCAAAAATAAAATGACGCCCGGGCGTCAAAAAAAAATGACGCCCGGGCGTCAAAAACAAAATGACGCACGGGCGTCAAAAAAAAAATGACGCCCGGGCGTCAAAAGAAAATGACGCCCGGGCGTCAATAATAAAATGACGCCCGGACGTCAAAAAAAAATGACGCCCGGGCGTCAAAAAAAAAATGACGCCCGGGCGTCAAAAAAAAAAATGACGCCCGGGCGTCAAAAAAAAAATGACGCCCGGGCGTCAAAAATAAAATGACGCCCTGGCGTCAAAAATAAAATGACGCCCGGGCGTCAAAAAAAAATGACGCCCGGGCGTCAAAAACAAAATGACGCACGGGCGTCAAAAAAAAAATGACGCCCGGGCGTCAAAAATAAAATGACGCCCGGGCGGCGTCAAAAATAAAATGACGCCCGGGCGTCAAAACCAAATTGACGCCCGGGCGTCAAAAAAAAAATGACGCCCGGGCGTCAAAAACAAACAAACGCCCGGGCGTCAAAAATAAACTAACGCCCGGGCGTCAAAAATAAATTGACGCCCTGGCGTCAAAAATAAAATGACGTCCGGGCGTCAAAAAAAATGACGCCCGAGCGTCAAAATATAATGACGACCGGGTGTCAAAAAAAATGACAACCGGGCGTCAAAAATAAATTGACGCCCTGGCGTCAAAAATAAAATGACGCACGGGCGTCAAAAAAAAAATGACGCCCGGGCGTCAAAAATAAATTGACGCCCTGGCGTCAAAAATAAAATGACGCCCGGGCGTCAAAAACAAATTGACGCCCGGGCGTCAAAAGAAAATGACGCCCGGGCGTCAAAAATAAAATGACGCCCGGGCGTCAAAAAAAATGACGCCTTGGCGTCAAAAAAAAATGACGCCCGGGCGTCAAAAATAAATTGACGCCCTGGCGTCAAAAATAAAATGATGCCCGGGCGTCAAAAATAAAATGACGGCCGGGCGTCAAAAAAAAATTACGACCGGGCGTCAAAAAAAATGTTGAAGACATCTTACGACGACGAAGTCGCAAACAAATTCCGAGTAAGTGATTTCATATTTACGCACTCTTAATGTGTTATACATATTTAACAATTGAAAAATTACAACAAACAAAATATGGAACAAAAAGTGTTAGAGAGGATCCATAAGAAACTAGTTAGAAAAAAAAATCGGGTGGCACAACGGCTCATGAAGAACCAGGGCCTAGTGACTAACAACTCGCAACCATTCCTGTGTGCGCCTGTTGACAGGAATGGAAGGGACCTACAATTTTATGCCGAATCCGAACGGCTAGACGAGAAGCACTTATTCGTGACAAGTGATACTCTTGGAGGATTTGTCAATTCTTCGCAAGAGGCAGTAGCCCTGAAAAAAAAACTTTTTTGTTTTTAGGTGGACGAGGCTGGGAAGCGATCCCAGACCTCCAGCGTGACAGTCGAACGCACTAACCATTACGCTACGGGCTACTACTACTAGTTAGAGATCAGGTCAATTTAGCAAAAACTGGTCCCATCCGCAGAACTGCAAATTATATCGCGGGGCGCTTAGCACTGTTAGAAGAGGACATGAATACGATGAAAGCTCACCACCAGAACCTTCTGACGTCCATCGAAGAGGAAGATACCAAAACCTACGAAGACCTAGAGCATATATATGATAAAATTTGCGATTCATATGTTATTTATCGTGGGGGTTTGCTAGACGTTGCGGTTAAGTTGAAAGAAAGTGGGAAACAGGATTTAGAAGCACATGCTCCTCCTGAGAGCTCATCCAAGGTAGACGTTAAGCTGCCAAAAATAAATTTGCCAGTTTTTTCAGGGACATACGAAACGTGGAGGTCATTTCACGACCTATTTGTCTCTCTAATCCATGGAAATAGTTCACTTTCTGAAATTCAAAAATTACATTATTTAAAATCAAGTGTTTTAGGAGAAGTTCAGAAACTTTTAGCTCACCTTAGCATAGATAATGGTAATTATACCAAAGCATGAAGAATTCTCACAGATAGATATGATCACGCGAGGTCTTTGGTCAACACTCAGCTCAAGTTGCTGTTCAATCAGGCTCCAATTGTTCAAGAAAAATCTGAATTAATCAAACAGTTATTAGACACATCTACAGAGGTATTGCACAGCTTGAAGAATTTGAACATGCCAGTAGATAATTTGGACCATATCGTTATATTTGTTTTGCTACAAAAACTTCCAAGCAGAACCCAAATACTTTGGGAGGAGCGGATAGGAGCTAGGGAAAAACCAAAAGAATTGCCAACATTTTCAGAATTCTCACAGTTTTTGGAAATGCGTTTTCGTACTTTAGAGGTGGTGACCACTCAACAACCCAAGGTTTCATCTGACTCGTCAAAACAAATATTTCATAGAAACACTTTTTACTCGCAGACAAATAATTCAACAATCTCCTACCAACTTTGCAGCAGGGGACAACATGCTATTCGCAAATACAAACGATTTTTAAAAATGAGCATCGCCGATCGTCAGCAAACTGTTGAAAAGTTAGGTCTCTGCTCCAACGGTTTAGCCTACAATCACAAGTCGGATCAGTGCATTAGCAATTATAGATGCTACTATTGCCAACAACCGCATCATTCGCTGTTGCACACACACAAAAGGTGGCCGATAGTCATTTCCAAGTGGCTCTTCCATTTAAAGGAAATACCTTTCCTGTTTTGGGAAGATCTTATGAAGGTGCCATTCAACGTTTTAGGTTCCTTGAGAAACGACTTGCATCAAATATCCAACTTCGCAACCAGTTTGCTGCATGTTTAGATGAATATTTGAGTTTAGGGCACATGGTTGAAGTTGAGCAAGAATCTCTAGCCCATAACCACTACTTCTTACCTCATCATGCCGTCCTTAAAGAAAGCATCTCTACAACAAAGCTGCGAGTGGTTTTTGACGCATCTTTTCGAACAGCAGATGGACGCTCTCTTAATGACCATTTGGTGACAGGTCCGTCTTTACAACAAAATGTCATCGATGTAATTTTACGATGGAGATTTTATCGCTTTACTTTCTCAGCCGACATTGAGAAAATGTATCGGCAGATTTGGGTAAGAGAACAGGATTCATATTACCAATTAATCCTCTGGCGTGAAAATCCATCGGATCCACTCAAGATATTTCGACTAAAAAGGTCACGTTTGGAACCGCCGCAGCTCCGTATCTCGCTATCCGAACTCTAATGGAAGTGGGAAAACAGGCTGCACAGACGTATCCCAGATCCGCAAAGATGATTCAGGACGAAATGTATGTGGACGATTTATTTTCAGGAGCGGATACCCTTCAAGAAGCTAGAGAAAAGGCCAGAGAGGTTAAACTTGTACTACAAGAAGCCGGGTTCAACTTACGTAAGTGGACGTCAAATAATGCAGCGCTTATCCAAGAAATACCCGTAGAAGAACGTGAGTCCACATTTGCCATACCATTTGAAGGATCGAAACAAGTCAAAACCTTGGGTATTCAATGGCTACCAAATGATGACCAATTCTGCTTCCAGTTCATTCCTCCAACCAATCCAATGCCAACGAAATGATTCATATTGTCAACAATCGCCAGGTTGTATGATCCAATGGGTTGGATATCCCCATCTATTCTGCAGGCAAAATGTTTCATGCAACAACTTTGGCTCCGAAAATTATCTTGGGACGAGACAATTGATCCAACCATTTTACAAGAATGGTCCATATTCTACAATGATTTGCAGGCAATTACCAACATCAGGCTTCCAAGATGGATCGAAGTTGTCAGTACCTCAAGAAAAATTGAACTCCATGGATTTAGCGACGCC
The DNA here is from genome assembly GCA_949320155.1 of Melangyna quadrimaculata. Taxonomy (NCBI): domain Eukaryota; kingdom Metazoa; phylum Arthropoda; class Insecta; order Diptera; family Syrphidae; genus Melangyna; species Melangyna quadrimaculata. The sequence goes on from OX439483.1 coordinate 186,477,227, forward strand.
TCGGAAAAGGCGTATGGTGCGGCAGTCTATCTACGGTCCGAGGACGAACAGGGAAAGGTTCACGCACATTTAATCATCTCAAAAACAAAGGTGGCACCTGTGAATCCAATCAGTTTTCCTCGTCTGGAGCTTTGTGGTGCACTTTTGCTTGCCAAACTTCTCAGTTATACGGCCCAAGTTCTTCGACGCAACGACCTACCAATGCATGCCTGGACTGACTAGATGGTCACTCTCAGTTGGATTCTGGCCCCAGCGTCAAAGTGGGAAACCTTCATGAGGAATCGAGTTGGTGAGATCCAACGACTTACACAAATCAACATCTGGAAACACATACCATCACAACACAACCCCGCATATTTGGCGTCGCGAGGCATGTCACCATCCGCTTTGGTACATGCAACTCTTCCGTTTTTCTAACGGAATAAAGAGTCCAGTTATTAAACCTTTGTTTCAATTTGCCTTTTTATAAGTTTTGGCTTAATTTAAGATGTCGTTGAGTTCCAACAGCGAACACAACTTGTTTCAGTATTTCGGTGCACCTTATACCAAGGAGGTAAGGTAAGGAGATGTGCAGAATATACCTGACTAAAGCATTTACACACTGAGTGTCATTTTTGTTTTTGCACTGCCGATCACTGTGCATATTCAAAAAAAAAAAGTGTTTTTTGATTTAATTTTCAAACCAATTGTTTGACTCTATAGGCTGTGAATATGAGTAGTTTTTGGTGGTCGTATTTCGGCCATTGGGCGATACTGCTTATAAAAATAAAACAATAAACAGCAAAACAATGATTTTTAAATTTCAAGGGAAAAAATAACTTTGGTACAATCTATGCATATGGCACATGATCTCAAGGTAACTTTTGATTTTTAAGACGATAAGACTACCGGAAAAAATTGTTAGTCCTTTTTTCAGTACGATAATGAAATATTAGCGAAAACACATTGTAAATAATAGGATTCCATTGATAAAACTTGGTATTAATGTTCCATTTCTCAATGGAAACCCAAAATAAAAAGAGCCCATAAAAATATATGTACATATATAGAAAGTGCTTTATTGAGAGGAAGTGAAAAGCGTGGGACTATACGATAACACTTGTGAAAAAAAGCTACCGTCATGAAACTTTGTATCTTTTTTTTGCAATGTGTGACTCGTTTGTTAAATCATTAAAACAAATAAAAAGCCTTTAATTCTCTATTTAGTATTGAAAACCCACAACCTTGTAAAAGGCTACAGAAATCGTTTAGCTACTTTTCTTTGAATACAATATACGCAAGACCATTTTATGGTATGCAAATAAGATTTTCCATTTTATGTCATGCTTTTAGCTTTAATACGGATACACATAAACCTGCCATAGTGATTTAACTACTGTTAACATTAAGACGAGACGAATTGAAATGCATTTATCTTATCAAGATGCCTATCTGTCCAAAGAAACAAACAAACAAAATTGGATTTAAGAACTACATATGTAGGTACCTCCTTCATTTATTTTTTCCACAACGAAACTTAAACAGTTGTATTTTTAAAAAATTATGAGTTTTTTTTGCAGCGAATACCATGATTTTCGGTAGTGTCGCTACTGTCCAAATTTTATTTCTTACTTAGATAAATTAGAAATTGTGACATTTATTTAATTGTAATTACTCTTTCTTATCTATTTATATATTGACATTAGGTTTACAAAGTAGTATAGATAGCGTTACAGCTTACAGCACAGCCATATCATTTTGCATAATATGTAATAATATTTTAGTTGAACTTGAAAATGGTTGAATATAAAATTTACTTAGCATTTTCCTTAACGTGTTGCCTAGTGGTAAGGTTCTATATTGACTCTTCTTCTATTGTATCCAAAATAATATTTTTGTATTAATGTTCTCAAAAGTTCCTTTACCATCATCATGGTCAACATTTCGAATGTGGCTTATACTAACGTCGTCGTGAGGAATGTATTTACATTTGGTTTTGTGGATTATGCAGTTTTTATTGGATTATTAGGTGTATCAGCCTCGATTGGACTATTTTTCGGGTTCTTTTCTAAAGCTAATAATACGACGGATGAATATCTTCATGGAGGAAAACGAATGAAAACATTGCCGATTGCTATTTCGTTGGTTGCAAGGTAAAAAAAAAGAGTTATAGAATTGTATAAATATAATACTTAGTGATAAAACTTTTTTTTTGCAGTCAACTTTCTGGAATTGCGATTATGTCAATACCAGCAGAGGTTTACGCTTATGGAATAAATTATATATTTACTATCCTTTCAATTATCCTTGTTGTTCCTGTGTTGTGCTGTATTGCTATTCCAGTATTCTATGAGAACAATATATCAAACTGTTACGAAGTGAGTTTTATATATATATTATTTATATATGTTATTTATAATTATGACTTAGTGCGTTGAACTGTCATGCTGGAGGTCTGGGTTCACTTCCCAGCCTCGTCCACCTTCTTCTTCATTTTACCGTCGATGGTCATGATCTCGAGGGAGCCCACAACTCTCCCACTCAACTGCTTGGCCTAAGGTTCCACTTGTGGGGTTCGCCGGGTTGACCTCAGAAAACGTCGACAGGCCTCCCGGTTTTGGATTGTTTCATGTCTGAGGCCAACTAAATGCAGGTGTCGTTGCATTTGTTTCATCCAGGAGTTTTTGCACCTGCCTTTCTTCCGCGTAGTAGCCCGTAGCGTAATGGTTAGTGCGTTCGACTGTCACGCTGGAGGTCTGGGATCGCTTCCCAGCCTCATCCACCTAAAAACTAAAAAGTTTTTTTTCAGGGCTACTGCCTCTTGCGAGGAATTGACAAATCCTCCAAGAGTATCACTTGTCACGAATAAGTGCCTCTTGTCTAGCCGTTCGGATTCGGCATAAAATTGTAGGTCCCTTCCATTCCTGTCGAAAGGCGCACACAGGAATGGTTGCGAGTTGTTAGTCACTAGGCCCTGGTTCTTCATGAGCCGTTGTGCCACCCGATTTATATTTTCTTCCGCGATAGTGTTTGAACTGGGTTCTCATGGCATCTTTTGTGCACCTGACGGTCATGCTGTGTTTTGTCCAAGATGGTATTTTTGACGTGTAGGCTTCCTCGAATTCTCTTGCTTCTTATTCGATCACGGTTTGTCACTTCTGCTGTCATGGGAAGCATCTTCATTTCAGCTGCTGTCAATTTACATTTATGTACAGCTGCTGTGTAGAGCTTTCTTTTCAGCTTAGGGGGCATTTTTCAATCCAGAGTTTTTCAGCCACTTCATCCAACCGACGCTTATGCGACGTTTGATGTCGTCATCACAAGATCCTTCGATATTGATCACAGATCCAAGATATTTAAACTTTTCGTACTTGGGCATGTCCGGAATAGGCCTGTGTGGATCAGAAAATGGTCAGCATAGGTATTCGCAGCCTCGTCCACCTAAAAACTAAAAATTTTTTTCAGGGCTACTGCATTTTGCGAGGAATTAGTAGCACTTGTCATGAATAGGTGCTTCTCGTCTAGCAGTCGGATTCGGCATAAAATTGTATGTCCCTTCCATTCTTGCCGATACGTGCACACAGGAATATATGGTTGCGAGTTGTTAGTCACTAGGCCCTGGTTTGTTTATTTATTTTATTAAGTACGACCTACGACGATTAATGACTTGCACAAAATAGAATTTTTTCTATTTAAAGAAAACCACCTGATAAATGGTTTACTAAATTCAAGAATCGATTACAAAATTAAATTTTTTAAGCTTAACTTTTGATGGAATATATTTTCAAACCCAATTATTTCACATTTTTGGCAGAGTACAATAACTTCGGAGTGCCAAAATAATAACGAATTCTTGAAGAAGGAAAAAATACAAATATGTACTACCTATATGCTGCTTTAATTAGTTAAAATAAATACAAACATTATTTAAAAAAAACACTTCAATTTTTTAAATAAACAATAAAATACTAACAAAAGATTACTTTGGTGTTATTAACCTCAATCAGATTGTTTCTTGGAACGAGTACAAAATCAAAACTTAAAGATCCAGTGCATCAGAAATTACTCCAATGATATGTAATTGTAGGTACAAATATTAAACCGCCACTTTTCTAAAAAAGAAACGTAGCTCCGGAAGGAGTTAAGGATTCCTTGCCAGAATATGTCGGGAATCAAAAGATGTTATTTTAACATCGTGCCACCTAACAATTCGAATACAGTACTTGAACCTTGTGAAAACCTTTTTGTTGACCCAAGCCGAAAAGGCTTTTGATTTCAGAAAATAAGCCTCGTAACTCGTAAGAGGTTGCGGGTCACTGTATTGAATAGAGAATTGAGAGGTATTTCCGTCCATGTAAAACTTTAAACAAATTGTAAAATTTTATGTTTGTTCGATTTTCAAAAAAGGTAGGTAGAGGCTATCCGCTTGTCAAAAAATAATAAGTTTTTTTTATCGATGTTCCAAAACACATCGAAATATATGTATCTACATAAAGAGAAAGGCGAGTCGAGAGATATTCAAAGTGGCGGAAAAGTCATCAACCTACCGGAAGATGCTAAAGTTTTGTTTACAAAAATGTCGGCAAATGCCAATTCTTAAATTAAACATTTGTGAAATAAACAGATACAAAATACACCTCAACAAAAGATATATTTCGCTATACTCCTAAAGAACGCGCATTAATTGAAAAATTCGTCTGCGCAGTGTTGACGCAGCCTGAATTTCGGTTCAGATTTCCCGGTGGTGCGACACGGATTGGGATTAGGGCTAAGGGTTCTATATGTCGAGTTATCAATTCGTAAATAAATTGAACTCGAGCTTTATCTTTTACTATTCTTATTCAATTTTATTTAATATAATATAATATAAATTAAAGTTTTATTTAATGTTCAATAAATCAATATTTTATATTTTTCCAGTATTTACAGAGAAGATTTAATAGAACGACACGCCAAATTGTAACTGTTTTGTTTATTTTGACGACGTTTCTTAATTTACCAGTTTATATATTTATTCCATCTTTAGCATTTTCACAAGGTAAGATTATTTGTTTTATACGTAATACAAAAAATACTTAACATTGTGTGATTTAAAGTTTTAATTTAAAAATTATTTTTTGAACAGTAACTGGCAATAATATTCACTTGATTAATGCAATAGTGTGTTCAATTTGTGTGTTCTATACCATGCTTGTAAGTATTAGTATTATAGTCTTTCAATATTATCATTAGAATGATGATAAATTAAAAAATTAACAACCATTAAAATATTATTAATTTTTTCTTTATTTTTTATTTTTTAAGGGCGGCATTAAAGCTGTTGTATGGACTGATGTTGTTCAGGCTTTTGTAATGGTTGGATCTGTAATTCTTATTGCTGTAATGGGTGTTATTGGAGCTGGTGGATTAAGTAAAGTTATTGAAAACTCAATTGATGGTGGTCGTCTGCATGTAAAGTAAGCTTTAAAAGGCTTCTGTTATCAATTAAAGAAAACAAATATTAAATTACAGCGAAATCGAGTTAAGGGCATATTCCAGAAAATTTGTAGGAAAAAATGCCTGAAAACACCATACAAATTTGGTGTTTTTTCAAATTGTTTATTATATCCTACTCTTAATTTCTTCTTTGAAATGTGTGGACCCATCTTATACTAGCGATTGTCATCAAATTCGATGAATATAATTTTTTTTTTTTTTTCACAACAAAATCTATAAAAAGGTAGATATTTAGGTACTACCACCTGAGTTGCTGGTAATCTGCGACGTACTTATAACTGTTTCCACCGAAAGCTTATCTCATTCTATCTTATAAATCTTTGAAGTGTTTGAAACGCAGAAAAAGATTAAGAAGAGGCTTATATTCGACAGAACATTTAAGAATTCAAATAATAAATAAATCAATTGGGCGGCGCAACGACTCGAGAAGAACCAGGGCCTATTGACTAACAACTCGCAACCATTACTGTGTGCGCGTGTCGACAGGAATGGGAGGGACCTACAATTTTATGCCGACTCCGAACGGCTAGACGAGAAGCACTTGTTCATGACAATTGATAGTCTTGGAGGATTTGTCAATTCATCGCAAGAGGTAGTGGCCCTGAAAAAACTTTTTAGTTTTTAAGTGGACGAGGCTGGGAAGCGAACCCTGATCTTCAGCGTCACAGTTCAACGCACTTACCATTACACTACGGGCTACTTTAAATTTCCAAAATTTGTCCCTTGATGCTCCAGCTTTATACACAGCTCTATACTCTGTTCCATACTTAACTAAAAAATAATTTGTCTAGTAAACTCATATCCCCCCTCGAAATAATTGTGTTTCTATTGCTGTTTCCGGGAACCACCCTAATCTTCATATGCTAAGAACTCATTTTTTTACTAGAATAATTTTTTTTTTGCAGTTGTTAAATTAGTAATTTACAGTTAATTTTCAATGATGAATCAAGAGCCTGTACCAATTTTCAGTTCAATGCGACTTTAGTCCAGGAGTCCCGGTTTAACAAAATGTTGACAGAACTATAAAGCAGCGCCCAACTTATGCCAATCACCTTTGATGATTTACATTGTCGATCAACATGCTAGTATGTACGTGTCTAAGTGTATACTGTCAAGTGTCCATCGAAACACTCATTTACGTACTCAATTTTTCACGTTAATTTTATTTTAAATAACAATAAAATGTGTTTATTTGATCGATTCTATTAATCTACACGTCCAAATCAATTCAACATTCTTGATAAGCACTTTTGATATACACAAATCAACATAATGTTGACGCTGCTTTCAACTTTATTTGACGAATTAAATTAACCAATAACTTTTACCAGTGTTAAAGGAATATGTAACGTTCAAAATCAAACAAAAATTACTCAAATAAACTAATTACCTACGTTCCTACAAATTATTGTTCACTCCGAAACAAAATCCTGACAGCAATTAACTTATGTACACATAAAACCTGAAATGTTTCTTTGCAGCCTTGAGCTTGACATGGAAACACGCTCAACACTGTGGAATGCTTTTGCTGGATCATTTTGCATGTGGAGTAGCTACGTGGGATTCAATCAAAGCTGCGTTCAGAGAATTGTAGCATTGCCATCATTATCTCATGCGAAAAAGTGAGTTTTCTTTTATACATCAGGGTTGGCCAAATACAAGTTTCTTTTTAAAAACGCAATAAAATGAACAAAATTAAATTTTCAAAAATTCCCATTAATTATGGAACACAACGTTGTTCAAGTTGCTGCCTAGACTGGCTTCGCAGTAGCGCATTTTATCACTCCAATTTTCCAAGACCTTGTTGATGGTTTCGGGCTGTAGCTCACGGATATACATATTTACCTTGCTTGAATCGTTTCCGGATTGTTTGCATTATATCGGTCCTTCAAGGTTTGCCAACAAAAAAAAGTCCAAAGGGGTCAAATCGCAGGTCCGAGGCGGCCAATTGACACCACCAAGACGGCAAAAGATCGATTGTGGCATGGCGCGCCGTCCTGCATGAACCAAAGGTCGTCCAAATTCATGTCTTCAATTTCAGTAAAAAAAAAGTCGTTAGCATGGCTCTGTAACGATCACCAGCGTTTAACGTGTGGGTTATCCGAGCCCCAGATGCGGAAATTTTGTTTGGTAACGTAGCCGCGGAGATGAAAATGCGCCTCATCATACTACAATTTGGAAATAAGGGGTGGTATCGGCTAAGGTGATATGAGATAAGTGATAGTCATTATCAACAAATTCCATCTTCAAAACAAGTGATAATCATATTTTGGTGACTATTTTCTGTAATAGCTGTCACAGAAAATAGTAAAAAAAATGATTATCACTTGTGACAGTCACCTTACGCAGACGGAATTTGTCGATGACTATCATATCACATATCACCTTAGCCGATTCCACCCCAGATTCCAATATTTCCAACGTTGTTCAAGCGAATCATTTCGTTCTGTCAAGTAGTAATGTTTCGAGCGGGAAACAGCTGTTATTGTCAAAATAAACTATGATTAAAAAAGAAACCACTAGATGGCCCACCCTTTAATTTTATTTTTGATTTATTTAATTTGTTTGCCAATTTTAAGATCCCTATATATGTTTGAAATTGGATTTTTAATTATCATGGTATTAAATGTTTTCACTGGAATAATCATATTTGCCAAATATTACGATTGTGATCCTATTGCTATGAAGGTATTTTTAAATAAGTGTATGAGGAATTTTATGAACAAACATTGAAAATGGTCTATAAAAACTTAGATATCGAATCTCATATCACAAACTGACGCAACTTTTTAAGATTGCCTTACTTTACGGTGGGCGATCTCACCTGGACTCATCAGTTGACTATTCAAAGCCTTGTCATTACGTACATTTTGTTAAGTTCAGTTCATCTTCGTCATCATCAATTTTAATACAGTTTCGCAATATTAACGATTTGTAATTTTGAACTAATTTGGTTTCCTTAAAATATAAAAAAAGCAGTTGCTTCAGGTTGTGTGACGAGAGACGATAAATACAAATACCTTTTACTGTAAGAACTTGAAAACTGGAACAAGTTCTGAGATTGATCGGTAAAACTAAGAATTTAGTAAATGCAAGGGGTTTATCTCAGAGTAATTGCACATATGTATGTAGAGAAGGTGCTGTACACACATACGCTGCACTTTATTGTGCCAGTGCCTTCGAAAAAGCTACTATAGTATGTGCTCCTTTTCTAAACAAGGTCCCCCAAATTGAGTTGTGAAAAGCGTGGTTTAAAAAATAATAATTGTTTGAGCAAATTCGTGTGATAAAAGTCCGCACTCCGGAGTAGAGTATATAATAATGACATTTTAGATTGATTGTTACAATATTTACGAGGTCTCTCTAATAGCCTCTTCATTCTACCGATCATTCCCAGGATTTGTACCATTTTGGGGGTCTTACAATAACAATATTATCTAAAATTCAAGATTAAATAATATTCACAGGTCCTGGATAAAGCTGACAAAATTGTACCATATTTTGTTCAAGATGTGGTTGGGCATTTACACGGTATGCCTGGAGTTTTTATCTCATGTGTTTTTAGTGCTTCCTTAAGGTAATTTATCCAAAATAGCTTACCATTTACCGTATTCTTATAAGAATTCTCATATTCTACTCGTATTTAGTACGATTTCAGCTAATTTAAATTCGCTATCAGGGATCATCTACTTCGACTGTGTTAAATCATATATTAATCACACAGAATGGAAGGCAAATCTTTTTATGAAAATATGTGTTGTTATTATTGGAGCTTATTGTGTAATTGGTGGAATTGTTGTTGAGCAATTTAAATCGATTTTACAAGTTGTTTATACTATCGCTGGAATATCACATGGGGCTGTGTTTGGAGTATTTACTGTTGGATTATTAGTACCAAGAGTTCATGGAAAGGTAAATTTGTATAAATATATTTGTATTTGCATTATTTAATTTTTTGCAGGCGATATTGATTGGTCTAATTATAAGCTTAATAACAATGCTGGTTATTTGCTATGAAGCTCAGATAGAAATAAATGCAGGAAATCTATCCTATGACCCTTTGCCAGTACGAACAGATGGATGTAATGAATCAAACATAACTTCATCATTTCCAACGTATGATCTCAAATACATTGAAAAATATATTAAAATTACCTTTTTACAAAAAAAAATCCTTGCAGAAAACTATTAATGGTGAAAAAAAGCGAAGATAATAGATTTTCAATTTTTAAAGTTTCCTTCTATTGGTATGCGGTTGTAGGAACTTGCGTAACTTGGTTTTCGTCAATATTATTCAGTTTTTTAATTTCATCGGATAAAAAACTAGATTCGAAACTCGTGTCACCGATAGTTAGATCTTTTGTGGCAGATTGCAACGCCGAAGCTGAGGAGGTTCCACTTAAAACACAGTTAAAGATGCAAATGTAATAAAATTAATTTTAAGCTATAAATAAATTGATAATATTTAATTAATTTTAATTTAATGCTAACCTTTTTATAGATGTTTATAGAGATTCAGTGGATTTTGTTCAGAACAGATTTGGTTCCACTATGCGCTGCGCCGCCGGAGCGCACATAGTTTGTATTACTTTACCAAAGCTTGTAGTTTATTGGTACATTTTTTAGGGACAACGAGTTAAAACAAAAAAGTGGTGAATTGATTGAGGCTTGGGGTAATTTTGAAAAAATTGGCCACATCCATAAGAGACTCTACCCGGATGTGCGTAAAAAAGTAATATCACCCAAAAAAATCTCGGTTGTAAATTTCACAACAAGTTGCAATCAAACTTACTGTTTATTTATTTATATTCAACAGAATTTGTGATCAAATTCACAATTAATTATTGGTTTTATAGATTTGCTATCATTTTTGTAACAAAATTGTGAAAATGATCGCAATTTCTTGTTGTCAATTCTACATTGTTATGAATTTGTGAAATCCACATCCCAAGTGTCTCAAATTTACAACCAAAATCTATCGAAAGTAAGGTTGGCCACAAGCCGAGACGAGACTGGCTTGTAAGCAACCGAGACGAGACCGAGACGAGACTGTATATTTGGACCGAAATTTACAGAGAGTCTAATAAATTAAAAAATCCAATTTCAGTTAAATATTTATTTTCATCTGCACATATTCAAACGATAATCCAAAATATTTCGTTCCAATAATCAACAGTTTGTCCGAAAATCGTATTTTTCAGAGACGAGACCAAGACGAGACTTAATTATACGAGACCAAGACGAGACTGAAAATTTTTGATTTTAACGAGACCGAGACGAGACTTACAAAACAGCCAAAAATTTAAAATCTACAGAAAGTTGTGCTTTCAACATCCAATTTTGTTGAATTCACAACAATGCAATCAAAACTGCAACCATCTACATCTGTTGAAATCAAAGCGAATTATCCCGTTATCAATTCATTCGCTTCGCAGTTCATAGTTCAACCAGGTCAGTCATCGAGTAAGTTAGTTTCATGGATATGAATAGTAATGACCGTCCATGGGCGGTCATTATTTGAAGAAAAATGGGTAAAAAACATCAAATAATAGAATAAAAGAGATAAGACAAAGCAACAATAAAAATACTTTAGAAATCCTTCAGGAATGACCACTCTATAAGCATGCGGATTCATTTTCTATGGTAACTTGTACTTCAATATTTTGATCATTAATTTAATAATCAATTCAATTAAAATAAAAAAATATTGATTTCAAATCAATACATCCGCTTTCAACAAACCATTTATTCTCCGCGCACGCCGAAGTGAATGCTTTACTTTTAAAATGATATCGAGGGGAAGATGGCTTTAAAAACAAAGAGTACAAGAACCAGCTCCATGAGATATCCCAGCTTGACGGAGGTACGCACTTTAATCGTAAGCAATCTTTATATAACTTGTTTCCTTTTTTTAGGCTCCCGATCGATTCATTCATTTTATTTATTGAGTAGCATATTAACACCGACGCAAATAATAAAATGTCAGGAAAAGCTGCTTGGCGTGTAAGCATTAAAGACAGCGAAGATTTTTTCTTATCAATTTGTACTGATCCAAACTACATATTGATGCGGACTGAATTACAGAAGAGTAAAGGCCTGACCGTAATCGTCTGACTAACTTAGATCTGCAAAGTTTGTGTTCGTAAACAAAAATTGAAATCTGACTTCAGTAGGCCTGCAAAACAAATTACGTTCGTAAACATCAAAGGTACGCAGAAATCAAGTCGGCGTCGAAAAAAAAACATTCTGCAGAAAAAAAAAATTGAAATTAAAACAGAAAAACATTTTCAACGGTAGAAGGTGGGTCATCATTGGACCATTTTTTCTTCGAAAATGAGGCTGGGAACAACGTTTCGGTCAACAATGGTCGTTACAAAGCCATGTTAACCAACTTTTTTTTACTATAATTAAAGATATGGATTTGGACAACCTCTGGTTCATGCAGGATGGTGTGCCATGCCACACAGCCCATACCACAATCGATCGCACCAAATTTCAAAATCGTGTTATCAGCTGTCTTTGCGATGTCAATTGGCCGCCTCGGAGCTGCAATTCGACCCCTATGAACTTTTTTTGTTGGGAACCGTCCGATGTTATGCCAACAACAATTTTATTGCATTTTGAAAAAGAAACTCGTATTTGGCCCACCTGTATATGAAATGGCTTTGAAGTACATACATACATATATCATCAAGATATTTGTCTATCATAGCATATTTTTTTTTTCCAAATTTCACCCAAAAGCCCTAAAATCACCTTTTACCGCGCGAAAATTTAATCTCAAAAAATTTTTTCGCGATTTTTACAAATAATTTTCTGCGCCGCAATGTTTACGAATACAATTTTTTTCAAACATTGCCGCCTGCTTACTTTCTGCGGGCAGAAGAAAAATAAAATCGAATCGCAGAAGCTAAGCAGACATGCGGCAGCTCTGTCGCAGATTTCTGCGATTACGAACTCGCCCTAAGTGTTTGGAATTGGAAATAATTTTCCAACCATCTATAATTGCTGAGGGTGAAAATATTTTAATTATTAAGGATTTCTATACATATATTTTGATGGTACGCTCCTAAGTTCAATAATTGTGTATAGTGTTTGGACACATGCTTCAAGATATTTTACGTTTTTGATTAAGAATATCAAAAACAATGCGTAGTCATAGTCATTAATATCATTTATTTGAATAAAAAGAAATATTGATTATTGAATTTGTACGTTTTTGTTGTTCTACAAGGTTTTAGAATTATTAACAAAATTATGCATTATGAAGGGTTTTGGTATGATGAACTCAAATCCAAAGCCATAAATTGTTTATTATTTACATTTTTTGATATATTTCTGTTCAAATATCTCAAAAACTAAAACTAATTAACAATTTATGTTTACGGATTCAAGTTCACCACATTAAAAACCTTCGAAAATGTATAGGTTAATTTTGTAGATCAGTGGAATGAGAGCAAATGGTTGTGGATTTGATAACGGAGATTTCAATTCGAGAGCAAAAATTTGTGAAAATTACAAAGAAATTTGTATTTTCTACAAAAAAGCATTCAATTTGACTGCAAAAAGTTGTGAAAATCACAACGAATTTTTTATTTTCTACAACAAAGCATTCAATTTGATTGCAAAAAGTTGTAAAAATCACAACGAAATTTATATTTTCTACAAATTATGTTGTAGGTTCTGCAGCAAATGTTGTTGTTTTGTTATTGTTTTGGTTTTCATTTCAACAGCAGGTGTTGTGATTTCTATAATTTGGTGATAGATTTCACAACCATGTCTTAGTCAAATTGACAACATTGGTTGTCGTGTCAATTGTGACAATGAATGCAATCAAATCAACCACGATTTTCATCATTTCTATAACCGATTTTTTGGGTGTTGAAAATTATTTGCTTTTATCTCTTTTACGGATTAGAAGCTTGAAATGATGCCTATTATTGTTTTGGATTTTTGTTGAAAAATTTGAACTTCTAGTCATTGTTCTTGAGTGAGTTTATTGATTCATTTTACGTTAATTGAAACACATTCCCCTAGTAATAAAATGTACAGTATCTTTTTGCTGAGGTTTGTATTAGATTCGGTAAAAATCGACAAAAATTGCGTCTTAGAAAGATATGATAGTTTAACTGAATAGCCCACTGTCATATCTGAGCGAAACTGCGAAACGCATTAATTTCTGGAGTTAAGGTCAATTACATTCAGTCACTCCACCTAAAACTGAAGTTATTTAAATTTCTTCATCTTTATTACAGAGTATCGGTCGTTTTTTAAGAGCGTTACATTAAGATTAATAATTTTTATTTTTGTATAGTTTAAATACAGTATAGTTTAAATTTAAGTAATTTTGGTCTTTGTTTAATATCTTACCAAATACTTGCCGAAACAAAAGAAGCGAGTAATACTGATTCGTTCCTTTAAGACCCGTGTTAGGCAAATTGTGTTCGAATTGTTGTTAAATTTTGTACATACAAGCTTATATGTTGACGTAAAAAATTAAATTATGGATACAATTTAAATATGATACAATTAGCTAACCAATTTGTAGACGGCCTTATTTTATCAAAAGCAATTTTTAAAACTAAATTGAACATAAATGTCAAAGAACTGTCAATCACCCTTATTATAATAGGCGTTTTTCTTAAACGACATTAATTGTTACTTTCGAGTCACTTTTTGGCGTTTTACCCCCAAAATAAGAGTTTAAACTCTAATTTTGGTTCAAACTTTAGTTCAACACAGTTTCGTTTAAACCTTGAACTCAGTTAAAATTATAGTAAAGTTAAACGACAGCATTGTCCCATTTATACCTAAGTTCAACGTTTGGGACCACTATAACATTGCGGAATTTATTTACTTATTTTTCATAACCAATTCCATCAGCAAATCTATGTCTGCTTTTGAAAAGTTGTTATTTCTCTTTTTTTGCACAATTATTGGTTTACTTTCCATTTTTTTTTTTTTTTTTAATTAGGTTCGTGTCACTTGAAAAAAAAAAATGTCGACAGATAATGAACAACCTTAAATAACTCTTGTGCTGTTTCGCGTATTCTTTGCTTCAGAAAGAGAAAGAATAAACAAAGAAAGCTACGTACTGTTTGCAATACGTCACTTGGCGAAGCAAAAACATACAATGCTGCCAACTTTTTTTCATAAAATCTAGTTAAACGAAATTCAACTGATCTGAAGATCAGATTTCACTGTTAACCCGGAAGAGTTAAATTTAAACTCAGTTTAAGATTCAGCTGATCTTAAATTTAAACTCCCATTGTGAAACTGGGGGTAAGAGTCGGTATTACGTTCCTTAAACACCATCCACACGCGTCCCACATACTGACAGTTTTATATTTTAAAGAAATTATTTCATTCAAACTGAAAATAATTTGCTTTCAAATGTTTGATTCCTAAAAAGGACAAACATAAAAAGTGTTGAATTGTGCGTTTTATCAAATAACTGTGGATAACATTAGGAAATGGAGAATAAGAGAAAGGAAAAGAATAACATCGAAATAAAAGCCACTAGATTTGCCAGGTTCGAAGTACCTTTGCAAGATTTTCCGGCGTTACGTCTTAACGCCCAAAACCATAAAGCCCAAATTGAAAAATGTCGTAAAGCCCAAAAACGAACAAATTGACACAAAACCCAAAGGAATGTCATTACGCCCAAAAAAAATCTCAACTGCCAAAATGCCCAAATCGAACATTGTCATATCGCCCAAAATATTTTCTGATTTTGAGTTTGGGCATTATTTCATACAGTTTGGGCGTTTTGAAATGTATTTTGGGTGCTGCGAAAATTTTATTTATTTTCGTTCTTAATTCTTTTCACCCAACGCCCCAAATCATCGAATGTCATAACGCCCAAAAAGTGAAAAATCGCCCAAAATATCGAGAAAAAAAAATGCGTCGCAAAGCTCAAATAAAATTTCATATCGCCCAAATAAAAAACAGTGTTCGAGTCCTCTAGTACGGTTGAGTGACACCAATTCGTCAAGTGGGATCAGGAAAATATTTGAAACAGCTTGTCTCAGGAAATATTCTGAAAAAGCGCAACAAACACCTACTGAAATCTAAAGCAAACGATTCTACAAGGTCTAGTCTTTGGTATATTTGCATTCAAAGTATTTTTTTTTAGTTTTCAAACCTTTGATAGCTTTGGATGCCTACAGCTCCGCAAATAAGCCTCAGAAAATATTGCGGGTCTTTAACACTGATCAATTTTGTAAGAGCTATACATAGCTGAAAACTAGAATATTCTATGAGGTCTGGTTCGGAAGATATTTTTATTCAAAGTGAATCGACTGTTTTCGACCCAAAACTAAAATTCCTTTTATGGCGATACCTTTCAAAAAAAGCCTCGTAAGAGGTTGCGGTTGAATAGATAACTGACAGGCCTTTGCATTGTTGTTCAAAATTGTACTCATTTTTTGAGGGTAATATAAATAAAAATACCTTATGGAATAGGACCTTAAGAGAATATTTTAACATTGATGGCCTGTTTATTATTTATTTTGTTATATTATGAGTCTAACTTGCAGAAATATCGATTCACAAAGATTTTAATAATAATGGCTGATTTCGCCAAGACCATTTTACGGTATAGGTATGCAAATTAGATTTTCCACTGTATGTCATGATTTTAGCTTTTATACGGATACACATAAGCCTGCCATACTGATTTAACTACTGTAAAAATTATGATGAATTGAAATGCATTTATCTTAACAAGATGCCTTAATTGTCTAAACAAAAAAAAAATGGGGTTAAGAACTAGGTAGTTTAACCTTCTCCATTTATTTTTTTTTCACAACTAGTTTTATTACTTAATTGAAATGTCTAGTACTTAAACAGTAGTATTTCAAATGATAAGTATGTTTTGCAACGTTTTGTACAAAATTTGTTTCTTATTTAGATAAATTAGAAATTGTGGCATTTATTTCATTATTATTTCTCTTATCATATATTTACATTAGGTTTACAAATAGTAAAGATAGCATTACAGCACAGCCATATCGTTTTGCATATGTTAGAATTTTAGTTGAATTTGACAATGGTTGAATATAAAATTTAATTCATTTTCTTTTACACGTTGCTTATGTTGACTCTTCTTCTATTGTATCCAAAATAATATTGTTTTTTAAATTGTTCTCAAAAGTTCCTTAAAGTTCCACTACCATCATCATGGTCAACATTTCGAATGTGGTTACTACTAAAGTCGTCGTAAGCAATGTGTTTACATTTGGTTTTGTGGATTATGCAGTATTTATTGGATTATTAGGTGTATCAGCCTCGATTGGATTATTTTTCGGGTTCTTTTCTAAAGCTAATAATACGACGGATGAATATCTTCATGGAGGAAAACGAATGAAAACATTGCCGATTGCTATTTCATTGGTTGCAAGGTAAAAAAAAAGAGTTATAGAATTGTATAAATATAATACTTAATGATACAACTTTCATTTTGCAGTCAACTATCTGGAATTGCGATTATGTCAATACCAGCAGAGGTTTACGCTTATGGAATAAATTATTTATTTACAATTCTTTCAATTATCCTTGTTGTTCCTGTGTTGTGCTGCATTGCAATTCCGGTATTCTATGAGAATAATATATCAAACTGTTACGAAGTGAGTTTTATAAATTTGTTTAATTAATTGTAACTATAAAGTCCCCTTTAATCATATATAGACAATTTTTTGTATTTAAAGAAAACCAGCTGAGAAATGGTTTACTAAATTCAAGAATCGATTAAGAATTTTTATTTTTAAAACTTAACTACTGATGGAATATACATATGTATTTTCAAACCCAATTATTTCACTTTTTTTTGGCAGAGCAGAGTATACAATAACTTAGAAGTGGCGAAATAATAACAAATTCTTGTAGAGGCACAAAATACTTATACTCTTTGCTGCTGTAAAATGTGTGATTTATCTTCACACGTTTAAAAAGGAAAATCAGTTTTTTTCTTTAATTCCTTAAAATAAAAAAAAAAAACATTCCGAAATCATGATAATAATCCTGCTACATAAACGATCTCCGTGTAAAAATTCCAAAACTTTTGATCTACATTACAAAATGTTGCTCTACAAATATTATTAAAAAAAATTATTAAAAAAAACGACAACACTTTAAATAAACATTAAAGTACTAACTATAGAGTACTTTGGTATTCCGAAATCAGATTCTTCCTTGGAACTTAAAGATATCTAAGGTACAATATCAAAACATAAAGATCAGTTCACCCAAAGAAATTGTTCCTTTCCTTGCTATACAAATACTGTACAAAATACAAATATCGAACAAGCCTAACGAATAAGCCTAATGTTTTAAAACTTAATTTTCCAAAAACGAGATCTAGATAGACTAGGAAGCTATTGAGGATTCTTTACCAAAATATGTTGGGAATCAGAGGAAATTTTTTTTTTTAACATCGTGCCACCTTATAAAGTGAATACAGTATTTGAAACTTGTGAAAACTTTGTTGTTGACCCAATTGATGTTTCCAAATTCCATCGCATTCCACTGCCGGTCATTTGAATATAGGTTCACACTTTTTCCCGCATTAATATTCTTCTATCTTTGCAAGTACCCAACTTTGTTTTATGTATGTGTAGGTATAGCAAGACAATTTGCTAACCCTTATTTTAACATTGAAACCTAATTTGAAAAATGCACCGTTATTTTTATATAATGGCTTTTATCTTTTTATTCGAAAAAAATCTATAGTAATATTTTGAGTTTTCGGTAAACTGCCCTAAGTAATCATTCTGTTTTGATTGCCAATCGATATTTGTAATTGTTTTTCATGACTGGTTTTGAAAATGGATCCGAAAAGTTTATAAGGAAAAATAATTGTAAAATGTAAGCACTTAGTGAATCGGTTGTAAAACAAGAAAAGTTACAATCCAAAATGCTGTTAGCAAATATCTACGAAAATACAGTCAGACAACACCACTAAGCCACTACTAAGAAGAAGAGTTTAGGCGATCAATTTTCAGCATTAACTGGTTCTATCAGTTAAAGTAGGGAATTTTCTTTTGATTTGCAGGATTCTGGACATTAACTAGTTAATGTCGACAATAACGTATGCTGACTAGTTAATGTTGACATTAACATATGTATGTATGCTGTCCCGTTAAAGTGCGGAATTAAGAGAGCCTGACAGTTTCATCAGTTTTGTTTGGCTTATTTTATTTCTAATTTGTAAAAAAGTATGAGAAGTGTAACAAATTGTTCTTTTAGCTTTTTTTTTCAACAAAAAATAAAAATGAGTCTGGGGTCGACCTACACTAGTAACTTCCCATTGGTGCACTTGAAAACCATATACATGTGTACATATTTACTTAAGTGGTGGTTGGTAAAGTATATATTATATAATTTTATATTTTATAGTGTAATAACTTTGGGTTTTTGGATAATCAGTATATAGGTAGGTATAGATATAAAGATACAGGGCAAAATGTGACATTAACTATACCTATATTTTGTACTTAAGCTATTTATAATAGTAAAATTTTATTTTATTTTGTTCGTAAATAGCTTACAAAATTCTAAGAATCTTACTTATAAAACTATTTTTCCTAACTCTTCTCGGTATGGAGGTATTAATTTTATTTAAGCCATTTATTTCAAAACAGACTATTGATGGCTAAAAAAATACCAAAAATCGGGGGAGTGTACTTAAAAAAAAAAAACAAACATGGTTTCAAAGATATAAAAAGGCATATTAAGTATCATATGCAAAATTTCGATTTTGTAGCGATTTTGACTGTAAGAATTTTTCGAATTAAAACATTTTTGAAAAATTGTTTCTTGCAACATTTTGATTTTTAGCTTTTTAAAGGGTAGTTTTGAAAATCTCAAAATAACACAACATTTAGGTGGTATAGGTATATATTTCAGGAGAAATTTGAAATTACTATCATTGTTTTTTTTTTTTTTCAAAATATTTGAGTTGAAAAACATTTGTTAAGAATTTTTTGTTCCAGTATTTTTGCTCTTTTTTTAAATTATCAGTTGTTTACTACGACGTCATTATATGTAAAAAAATAGATTGGGTTCAAAATCATTTTTTGTTCTTGAAATATTTGAGACGAAAATTATTTTTCAACTGCTTTTCTTAGTTAAAAAAAAGTGTCTGTTGAATTTTTTTTTTAATATTTACCAATTTGGCATTGTGCAATTATGAGTAAATTAAAATTAGTCTGAAGTGAATATCTTATTCCGTTCTCGAGATATTCCAGATAAAAAAACATTTTACAGCTCCTTTTTAAATTACTGTAGTAAAAAAACGGTGTATTGAATTTGTTAGAAAACCTTTTTAGCACGTTATGACAATATTATCTGTAAAATAAAATTTATCCGAGGTCGATATCTTTATTCATTCTCGAGATATGGTGGACGAAAAATGTACCCCGAACGCACGTACATACACACATACAGACATCTTGCTAAAAACGACGAATTCTGATTCTAGAGACCTCAAAACATGAAGATATGTCAAAATTTTCAATTCGACAAATCGCACCAATTACAATAACTTCCAATTGGAAGTTAATAGAAGTATCTAAGGATTTCGCGGAGATTAAAATATGAGATATATTTGAAAATAGTTCTTTTGGGAATCGCAACATATTTTGTTGAAAATTACATCAATTTGATACATAATCTCAAAAACAGCGAATTTGTTTGCCAATTTTAAAACGGGAATCTTAAAAACATGAATTTATGCAGCAGCTCTTAGGTGACATTTTAATAATTAAGGTTCTAAAAAAATTCGAAGAAAATTCCCGACTTTAACGGATCGAACAAGTTAATGCTGACATTAACTAGTTAATGTCAGCATAAACTGAATTCCCGACTTCAACGGTAACATATACATATAATGTGGTTGGGGTGACATTTGTTAATATTTATTACTATATTTATTATTAAAAATGAAAATGAACTGTATTAAATTATTTTATTTAACAAAATATGAATTAAAGTTTTATTTAATGTTTAATAAATCAAAATTTTATATTTTTCCAGTATTTACAGAGAAGATTTAATAAAACAACACGCCAAATTGTAACTGTCTTGTTTATTTTGACGACGTTTCTTAAGTTACCAGTTTATATATTCATTCCATCTTTAGCATTTTCACAAGGTAACATTTTATTTATTTTATACCTACGTAATACGAAAAATAATTAACATTGTGTAATGCGTACTTTAAAGTTTTAATTTAAAATTTATTTTTTGAACAGTAACTGGCAATAATATTCACTTGATTAATGCAATAGTGTGTTCAATTTGTGTGTTCTATACCATGCTTGTAAGTATTAGTATTATAGTCTTTCAATATTATTATTAGAATGATGATAAATTAAAAAAAAATTAACAAACATTAAAATATTATTATTTTTTTCTTTATTTTTTATTTTTTAAGGGCGGCATTAAGGCTGTTGTATGGACTGATGTTGTGCAGGCTTTTGTAATGGTTGGATCTGTAATTCTTATTGCTGTAATGGGTGTTATTGGAGCTGGTGGATTAAGTAAAGTTATTCAAAACTCAATTGATGGTGGTCGTCTGCATGTAAAGTAAGTTTTAAAAGGCTTCTCTCGTCAATTAAAGAGAAAATATTAAATTACAGCAAAATCGAGTTAAGGGCATATACCAGAAAATGTATAGGAAAAAATGCCTGAAAGTAAGAAAAAATATTGAAAACGTTTGGTCTTTTTTCCTATATAGAAAAAACAACCAGAATTTTGTACGAAGAATTTTGTTTGTCGCATTTTTAACAAATCGTGGTTCAAGGATATATCTAGGGGGATCACAGGGGTCTGATCCCCCATCCCCAGAAATGTTTCAAAATTTTTAGTATATCCTACTCTTAATTTATTCTTTGAAAAGTGTAGACCCATCTTATATTAGTGATTGTCATCAACTTTGATGGATATAATTTCTTTTCTTAAAGAGTGGATAAGATTTAAATCTTAATTTTTCCTTAGCCTTTTTTTGGTCACAATGAATATGGCAATGAAACAATCAAGATACATTTGCTTTTCCCAACGTTTCGTCAGGGCGGTTACTGCCTTCTTCAGGGGAACTTTATTGCACAAAAATAAAAAACAGGGTTGAATAACAATTGTATGACAACATTAAAATTAGATTTACATTATGTAAAAAAATGAAAATAAAAAATAAAATTTTCTTTTAAATTTATGCACTTCAAAATGAAGTTCAGTCTTTTAGTGCGGTCAAATTAGACATTGACCCTTGCATAAATTCCCAACTAGCTGAAAATTGGCATGGACGTTAAAAATACCATTCCATTGTAATGATATTGTCAAAATTCCCCAAAGGTCCCATGTATGGAAAAAATTTTATTCAAGGTTGAATGTCGAAAATATCAGTTCTTTGCATATAACTCTGAAACGGTAAATGCAATCGAAAAGTATTTCATACAAACTTTGTAGATCATGTTATCTGCCATAAAAAAGGTTAAAACAATTTTTTTCCTAAGACTCACCGTAAAGAAGATATCGACAAGTCAAAAAACGTAACATTTCGAAAATTACAGTTTTTCACGTATAACTTCTAAGCGGATAAAATTTTTGAAAACATCTAAATGCAAAGTTTGTACATTATGTGACCCAATACAAGAAAAACATTATTATTTTTTTGTTAAAAACAACCGTTTTAAAGATATAATTTTCTTACAAATTTGACAAAAAGTTCAAATTTCCGGTTTTTAACTTTTAAAAGCACAAGTTGTCGAAAAAAATTCTTGCACTCAGTTTAAAGATCATAATATTTTCCTCAAAAAAAATGATGCCACTGTTTTCCATACGAGTCAAAAGTCGTAAGATATATTCATCCTTTAACAGATTTTTGTTACTAAGTTTCTCAGTACAGGATGTACCTACTGGAAAGTTTAAATGATATTGATACGACCAAAAAAGCAGGATTTGATTTGATTCCTCATATTTTACTAGCAAAATGCTCAACTTCACTGTGTTATATTTTAACCTGTATTTTTAATATGTCTCTGGCAACTGGTGTATTTCTGGAAGAATGGAAACTATCGTATATAGATCCAGTTTACAAAAATGGTCTAAAGCACCTTGTGAAAAATTATAGACCTATTTCTAAGCTTTCGGCAGCACCAAAGCTTTTTGAAAAAATGGTTACACAAAGACTTTTCTCTTCTGTAAAGGAATCCTTACCCCCCTGTCAACATGGTTTTTTAAAAGGTAGATCGACTTGCACTAATTTAAGCCTGTTTACTAATTTTCGCAGCAATCAAATGGAAAATGGGAAACAAGTGTATGTTCTCTATACTGACTTTGTAAAAGCATTCGACCGCGTACACCATGGTCTTCTACTGCAGAAATTAATAAAGTTAGGGTTTAATAAATCTTTCCTCAAATGGTTAAAGTCATATTTATCTGATAGAAAGCAAATGGTAAAGATAGATGGGTGTACCTCAAATATTATAGAAGTTGTGTCGGGTCTTCCACGAAGAAGTCATTTGGGCCCACTTCTTTTTATTATTTTTGCTAATGATCTACCGGCTGTATAAAGATATTGCAATTGTTTGATGTACGCAGATGATGTAAAGATTTTTCTTTCAACACCTTCAATAAGGGATTGTATATTGCTGCGGTTGGATATTGATAATGTTTTAAATTGGTGCAATTACAATCACTTGGAATTAAACTATTCAAAATGTAAAATTTTTAGTGCAACAAGATCTCCATCTCCTATAAATTTTGAGTACAAATTTCATGAGCACAGTCTTCTTAGAGTTAATGTTATAAATGATCTTGGAGTTCATTTTGATTCAAAGCTGGACTTTAGAACACATATTGACTACATTGTCTCTAAAGGCAATTCCTTATTAGGTTTCTTAAAACGGAATTCAAATGATTTTAACGATGCTTATACGTTAAAGACACTATTTATATCTTTAGTTTTACCTATCTTGGAATACTGTTGTGTCGTTTGGTCGCCATTCTATGATAATAATATCTTGAGAATAGAAAGAATTCAAAAGAGATTCACCAAGTATGCCTTGAGGAAATTAAAGTGGGTTGGATCTTTACCAGACTATGTATCAAGGTGTTCTCTTATAGATTTAAAAACGCTTAAATGTCGAAGAAAAGTTCAATGTATTTTATTTATAAAAGATGTATTAGACAATCGAATATATTCAATCGATTTGCTTTCCTTAATACCTTTCTACGTTCCGATACGAATCTTCCGAAATAGATGTGAATTATTTTATACTGTTCCTCATAGGACAAACTACGGGTTGAATGAACACATAACTCATTCTTTAAAACTTTTTAATGGAGTATGCGTTGAAATTGACCTTTGCATGAAGAGGGATCTTTTTAAGAAAAGATTACTTAATTTATGTAGTTAATTAATTCCATGCATTTACTTTTAAATGACGAATTTTTCGGAAAATATTTTATACTTTTTCTGAAGATTTTAATATTCTCTAGATGAAATAAATATTATCACACTTTTTAACATATAACACATCAGTTGCAAGATATTTCGACTTCAAAAATGTTCAAATTTAGAGTTTTTTTTAATACAAAATAAAAAAAAAAATGATATTGTTTAAAATGACGTTATAAAGATTATATGATAATGAATACATACATTCAAACATAAATATGACAAAGGTTACGTCAATTATTACAAATTAAGTTCCTTTCAACATTTAAGTAGGTCATTAGCTTACGAGACATCGAGATGAGGAATGTTTTGTAGTTTTTGTGCATTTATTTCCACACCACCTTTGAGCCCTTTATTTTATTATTAATTCAAGTGAGATATAGATAGATTTTATTTTAATTTTCACCTGTCAACGAAAGAAAATGGCGTTTAATTGGGTCGTTTTCACGACTGTTCTCCGAAAAAAAAGATCGTTTGATTTGACAAATTAAAGTTTTCAGGAAGAGTTAAATGAGATTTATTTTAAATCTTCATTTAAGGAGATTACAATGTGTATATGGGAAATTTTCTAGATTTAAAGGTTTTTGATAAATCTTACCTAATCTCTAAACGTGCTATTATGATCGGAAAACTATAATTGATTACTAGAAATTTGCAAAATTGGCCCCCAATTGTTTGTGATAAAAGGGCCTGCCCTGTTTAAATGCTGCCTGTTCTTGAAGAGCATATTCCTTTTTGAATACAATTTGCAGTTTTAAAAGCAATTTCTAGCAGTTAATTTTCAATGATGATTAAACGACCTGTACTGATTTTCAGCTCAATGCAACTTTTGGCCAGGACTCCAGGTTTGAATAAAATAAAAATTTTTCTTGAACGACGTGAAATCGGATTTCACAGATTTTTTACTTTATAAACACAATTTATACAAAATGAAATCAGTTAAGGTGTTCGGTTTTTCTGTTTATTTGTTGTCTCCAGGTTTAAGTTTTTTTTTAGAACTTTAAGGTTCGCCTTTATTTGAAGAGTTAAGTAAACTAATAACTTTTACCAGAATTAAATGAATATGTAACGTTCAAAATCAAACAAAAATTACTCACACAAACTTGTTATCTAAAATAGTCTAAGAAAGATAGGATTTCACCGGGAATAAATTAATTCATGAAATTTTACTGCTGCTATCGACGCAGAATTTTATCCTCAACAACATATCCAAAGTCTCCCGAAATCCCCGCAATGGCTTTTTGTAAAGATGCATTTAAAGAGGTGGAGGCGGTAGTTTATCAACGTTGATTCTAAAGAGACCAAAACTGAAAAGATACATGTATCCTGTAGCAAGGTAAAGTCCTTTTTATGGAATGAAATTTATTGAAGTACAACGGCATCCCTGCCAAACTCGTCCGCTTGTGCAGGATGACGATGGAGAAATCTCGCTGCTCCGTCAAAATTGGTAAGAACACCATCGATGCCTCTGATGTTGAGAAAGGATTGAGTCAAGGCGACGCTTTATCATGCAACCTATTCAACATCGTTCTTGAAGCAATTGTACGCAACGCACATGTCTTCACCAGCGGTACAATCTGTCAAAAGTCCGTTCAATTGCTTGCGTATGCAGATGACATAGACATTGTCGGCAAATCGAAGCGAGCTGTGGCAGGCGCATTTGCGAGCAATGAATCGGATGCGGCTAAAATGGGATTGGGGGTTAACGAGGACAAGACGAAGTATATGCTGTCATCGAGAGAGGAATCTCAACATCTTCGACTCGGGCAAAATGTCACGATGGGCAGATATATGTAACTTCGAAGTTGTCAAGGACTAAGTCTGCCTGGGCTCCACTATAACCTCGCAAAATGACAGAGATAAAGCGAAGAATTACTCTTGCCAATCGCTGTTTCTTCGGTCTAAGAAGGCATTTAAGTAGTAAGGCCCTCTCTCAGAGAATCATGGAGAATTGTACAAGACCCTTATCATCCCTGTCCTGCTCTATGGGTCAGAAGCATGGACAATGAGAAAATCGGATAAAAATCTGCTAGGGTGCTTTGAGAGGAAGATTCTTCGTGTGATTTTCGGTCCGGTGTGTATCGAAGGAGTGTGAAGGAGAAGATTCAACGACGAGCTATACGGGATATACAGCGACGTTGACTTCATGGCGTCAAGTTGTATTACATTTGAAATGGTTTCCCACCCTATTTCAATTTTCAGAAAAGTTGTACTTTTGATGCACTTTTACGTGGTAATGGCACCACTACATGCCGGCAGACGAACGTATTCGTTATCACCTTCACCAGGACTACGTATACTATTCATATCTTTTGGTTTCCTTTCACGACCAAAATCTGCTGGTGGCTCTTAGACTAACAGGATACATGTATCTTTTCAGTTTTGGTTTCTTTATTGTCATCAGCGTTGAAAAGCGTTGAAAAGCTTTGTGTCATATTATTAGATTGTATTATAACGAATTTTCCAGCTTGATAAACTACCGCCCCCTCCCCCTCTCTAGCTCTTTAAATGCGTCTTTCAAAAAGCCAATGCGGGGATTTTGGGCACTTGCGATATGTTGTTCAGGATACAATTCTGCGTCGATACCAGCAATAAAATTTCATGAATTAATTTGTTCCCACTTGCCCATATTATACTACAAGTATGTTAACAAATTTTTGTTCACTCCAAAATAAAATCCTAACAGCATTAAACTTACATACATATAAAACCTTCCTTAAATTTGAAATATTTCCTTGCAGCTTTGAACTTGACATGGAAACACGCTCAACACTGTGGAACGCTTTTGCTGGATCATTTTGCATGTGGAGTAGCTACGTGGGGTTCAATCAGAGCTGCGTTCAGAGAATTGTAGCATTGCCATCATTATCGCATGCGAAAAAGTGAGTTATTTTTATACAGGGTGGGCCAAATAGAAGTTAGTTTTTAAAAATGCCTCGTGCGCAAAAGATCGATGGCATGTGCTGTGTGTCATGGCGTGCCATCCTGTATGAACCAGAGGTCGTCCAAATCCATCTCTTCAATTTCAGGAGAAAAAAAAGTCAATTAATATGGCTCTGTAACGTGCACCGTTGACCGTAACGTTGTTTCCAGACTTATTTTCAAAGAAAAATGGTCGAATGATGCCACCACTCAACGATCCGCACCACACTGTCACTCTCTGTGGATGCATTGGCTTCTTAACAGTAACGTGCGGGTTTTCCAATTCCCAGATGGGGCAATTTTGTTTGTTAACGTAGCCGCCGAGATGAAAATGCTCCTCGTCAGAAAGGATGATTTTTCGTCCAAACTCACTTTTGAACAAAATTTTCAATGTTTTCCAACGTTGTTCAAACTGACTTTCTGATAAGATTTCGAGCGGGAAACAGCTGTCAGTGTCAAAATAACCTATGATTAAAAGGAATCACTAGATGACCCACCCCGTATAATTAAATTTTTATTTTTTGTTTTTGTTTTATTTAATTTGTTTGTCAATTTAAAGATCCCTATACATGTTTGAAGTTGGATTTTTACTTATCATGTTATTAAATGTTTTCACTGGAATAATCATATTTGCCAAATATTACGATTGTGATCCTATTGCTATGAAGGTATTTTTAAATAAGTGTCTATGAAGGTATTTTTAAATAAGTGTCTATGAGGAATTTTATAAACAAACATTGAAAATGGTCTATAAAAACTTAGATATCGAATCTCATATCACAAACTGACGCAACTTTTTATGCATGCCTTACTTTACGGTGGGCGATCTCACCTGGACTAATCAGTTTACTATTGAGAGCTTTGTCATAACGTAAATTTTGTTAAGTTCAGTTCATCTTCGTCATCATCAATTTTAATACAGTTTTGCAATATTAACGATTTCTATTTTTGAATTAAATTGGTTTCCTTAAAATATAAAAAAAGCTGTTGCTTCAGGTTGTGTGATGAGAGACGATATAGCCTGAGAGCTCGTGAACATTAACTCAAAATGTTTAATACCGCTTCAAATTTTTTGGCCATGTCGTTTATATCAGTGCAAGCTATTATGTCATCGGTATGGCAGCGATATCGCGGCCCCAGCACCACTTAAATGCAATTCAAAGTGCAACAACAAAAATAATCCCTCTAAAAGAGCTTTATACTGCTCCAAATGTTCATCACTGCCTATACTTACCAGAATCCATCAGTCTGGCAGCAATACCACAGACCAATGACCACAAAAATGCATTTTGAAAGTGCATTTTGAAATGATATTTTACTGGTGTTAGGTCCACGGTATCGCTGCCAGACTGGT
This sequence comes from Melangyna quadrimaculata, assembly GCA_949320155.1. Taxonomy (NCBI): domain Eukaryota; kingdom Metazoa; phylum Arthropoda; class Insecta; order Diptera; family Syrphidae; genus Melangyna; species Melangyna quadrimaculata. Next base: position 186,505,435 of record OX439483.1, read on the forward strand.
GGATTCTAGTTAGTGTAGGCACAAGGCTTTAGTGATGAAAATTTGGAGTCGTATAAAGCTCTTTTAGAGGGATTATTTTTGTTGTTGCACTTTGAAAGTGCATTTCAGTGGTGTTGGGGCTGCGATATCGCTGCCAGACCGATGACATGTAGCTTGCACTGATACAAAAGGCATGGCCAAACAATTTGAAGCGGTATAAAACACTTTGAGTAAATGTTCACTATACTCTGTTCAACAAAAATTGTCAGTACATGGAAGATAGGACGTTTGTATCTCTGTCTGGTTGCATTGGCTTGTATATACCTATTTCAAGTAAAAGCTCTCATAGGGTTTCCGTACTTTGCATTATATCTCACCCTAATTAATTCTGTTTTCAAAAGCTTGAAAACAGAAAGCTATTTTATAAAAACCACTGAAAAAGCTCTTTTGTGTTGCTTTCAGGTAAGGTAACTCTGTTAGAATATTTTTCTTAGCTCACACAGCCAGGGCTGCCGAGCTGAGTACTAAGGGAGTATTCGTACTCCCCAAACCATTCGCTGTACTCCCGTACTACCCCCACTGTTATTGTACTCCCCTTGCAAATTCCCAAAATGTTTGCAAAAAGTCGTTATAATTGTGCTAATTCTAGCGCATATTGGAAAAAATTTATTGGTTTATTGTTTTTTTAACTTTACAGAAGTGTCAATTTTGAAAAAAGACAAAAAATAAAATCTACATTTAGTATAGTTATAGAACAAAACAAATATTTGCTTAGTTCCTTCATAGTCGTTCCATTTTATTAGCAAAATCGCTTATTCAGAGATCACATCACATGTTTGAAAAAATGTAGTATTACCGAAAGTCTAAGAAAATACATTATTTATTGTAAATTAAGTTCCTAATGCCAATACTTTCGTTGTGGTTTAAGCTACTATGTAAAAGTTATGTTAAGTTTTTAAACAATTTGTCAGATCTGTTCCTCTTTTCAACCTTAAATGATTGGTATGAACGAAGTATAAATTATTAAAAATGGTTTAATAAAGTTTTATTTCTAGCTCATTTGTGAATTGAAAATCGTGTTAAATGTTATCCGATGATAATTTTGGCACTAACGAGGTGAAAATTTGTTGGTAATTTAAATCAAATTTGCACAAGGCAATAATATTGAAGAGCTGTGTTTTTTCTTGCGTACTCCCCACAAGCCTAAAATACTCCCCTCCAATCCTCTAGAATACTACCCTCCGAAATTTAATAACGGCAGCCCTGCACACAGCCAGAGTAGAAACGATTTATCATTTATGATCATGATCAGTGTGCTTTGGCGCCTTGGGCATGCAATGAGGACGGTCATGGTGGAGTGTACGATATTTTGCAGGGCATAACAACAACAATTCCTGTACGTTGTTCAGTGGTGTAGAATCTTTTTTACTGCCAGTTTTCTCAATTCAGTGTCGTGAAAGTATACACACGCGCCACTGTTTTGAAAAAAGCTCGCCCATAAGCCTTGTACTGACAATATTTGTTGAACAGAGTATAGGTCTCGGACTAATAATACTTATACTTAGTATAGATACCTTTTACTGTAAGAACTTGAAAACTGGAACAAATTATGGGATTGACCGGTAAAACCAAGAATTTAGTAAATGCTAGGCGTTTATCTCAGTGTAGATAATCACACATATGTAAGTAGAGAATGTGCTGTAGTAGACGCATACACTGCACTTTATTGTGCCAGTGCCGTCGAAGTAGAGTAGAGTAGAGTATATAATAATGACATTTTAGATTGATTGTTACAACATTTACGAGGTCTCTCTAATAGCCTCTTCATTCTACCGATCATTCCCAGGATTTGTACCATTTTGGGGGTCTTACAATTACAATATTATCTAAAATTCAAGATTAAATAATATTCACAGGTCCTGGATAAAGCTGACAAAATTGTACCATATTTTGTTCAAGATGTGGTTGGGCATTTACACGGTATGCCTGGAGTTTTTATCTCATGTGTTTTTAGTGCTTCCTTAAGGTAATTTATCCAAAATAGCTTACCATTTACCGTATTTTTATAAGAATTCTCATATTCTACTCGTATTTAGTACGATTTCAGCTAATTTAAATTCGCTATCAGGGATCATCTACTTCGACTGTGTTAAATCATATATTAATCACACAGAATGGAAGGCAAATCTTTTTATGAAAATATGTGTTGTTGTTATTGGAGCTTATTGTGTAATTGGTGGAATTGTTGTTGAGCAATTTAAATCGATCTTACAAGTTTCTTATACTATCACTGGAATATCACATGGTGCCGTGTTTGGAGTATTTACTGTGGGATTATTAGTTCCAAGAGTTCATGGAAAGGTAAATATGTATATAACTAAATATATTTTTATAAATCTATGTATTCATAAATTAAAACTTTTGCAGGCCATTTTGATCGGTCTAATTATAAGCTTAATAACAATGTTGGTCATTTGCTATAAAGCTCAAATGGAAATAAATGCAGGAAATTTTTCCTATGACCCTTTGCCAGTACGAACAGATGGATGTAATGAATCAAACATAACTTCATCATTTCCAACGTATGACCTCAAATACATTTAAAAATATATAAAATTACATTTAAAAAAAAATTCCTTGCAGAAAGCTATTAATGGTGAAAAAAATCGAAGATAATGGATTTTCAATTTTTAAAGTTTCCTTCTATTGGTATGCGGTTGTAGGAACTTGCGTCACTTGGTTTTCGTCAATATTATTCAGTTTTATTATTTCATCGGATAAAAAACTAGATTCAAAACTCGTTTCACCAATAGTTAGATCTTTTGTGGCAGATTGCAACGCCGAAGCTGAGGAGGTTCCACTTAAAACACAATTAAAGATGCAAATGTAATAAACTTTATATTAATGTATAAAATAAATAAGTTGATAATTTTTAATTAATTATAATTTAATGTTAATTTTTTTATTGATATTTCCAAAACAGGTTTAGTTCCACTTTGTGCCGCGCGCCGCCGGAGCGCATCTGGTTTACCAAAGCTTGTAGTTTATCGGTACATATTTTAGGGACAACGAGTTAAAAAAAAAGTCGTGAAGTGATTGAGGCTGGGGAGTAATTTAAAAAAAAAAAATAGCCACATCAATAAGAGACTCTGTGATGAGCGTAAAAAAGTGTTATAATGTGAAAATTATTACAATTTTCATGTTAATATTGGTTTTTATCTCTTTAACGGATTAGAAGCTTTAAATGATGCCTATTATTGTTTTGGATTTTTGGTGAAAAATTTGAAGTTCTAAATAACGCTTTATGTAGAGTTAGACACAGTCTTAGACGTCTGTGAAATTTGCAGGTCCACTTTCACATAGAGTAATGGGACAAACACTGTAATTTGCAGTTTTGTTTGCATTTCTATTCCTGATTTTGGAGTTCATCAAATAGTATAGGGGGATTCGAGTGACCTGAACTGAAAAATCAGGAATAGAAATGCAATCAAAATGAAAACAAAAAACTGCAAATTACTACGCTTGTCCCATTACTCTAGATGAGTTGCTCTGCTAACTTCACAGACGTCAGTGTAAGAGTGCTTCGGGGTATCGAGTCATTACTCTTGAGTGAGTTTATCGATTCATTTGTATTTAGTTAGACTGTCATATCATATCATATCAAAAATTTAAACAAATTCCGAAGAAAATAATAAAATTCACAGTATGATTTTGCTGTGATTTTTACATCACAGATCTATAGCTCTTTTCCATAAGAATTTAGCTGCCAAATTCAATTTAAGTAAATTTGGTCTTTGTTTAATATCTCGCAAAATACTTGCTGACACAAATAGTGATACAGTCTAAGTCTCGAGTTAGGCAAATTGGGTTCAAATTTCAGTTAAATTTTGTACAAGTTTAAATGTTGGCATTTACATAGTACATACCTAGATTCTCCTCATTATGTCCAAAAATTAAACTTTAATTTAACGGCGATAAGCAATTCGCAGACAGTCTTATTTTGTCAATGACGATTTTTAAAACTAAATTGAACATAAATGTCAAAGAACTGTCAATAGTTAAATCATGTAGGTAATATGTAACGCATCAGTAGTATACAATGTAATTATGTCTAAGGGCCAGTTTGTTCACAGCTAATCATCTTTAATCCATGATTAGTGGAGCTGGGAAATCCTCAAATGTGTTCGTTGATCAAATTTTTTTTTTAAATTCAAAGTATGAGTTGCTAATCATGGATTTCACTAATCAGGCAATTTTGGTTCATTAGCGTTGTTAAATTAAAGCCTATGAAAGTCACATACTAAATTTAATCCACTGTGAACAAACTGGCCCTAAGAACGGTAAGAAAAACAACCTTCGATTATATCTTGGAGATAATCGAACTTCGGGTGATTCTTTGATTTTTGTATATAAGTATAGATACAAAAACACAAGTTTACAAATTCATGCATAGTTAAATCTATACTGTTATGTAAAAAATTATATATTCATCACTTTTTAAATGTGATGCACCATACCAACCTACTTTCTTAGTCAAAAAAGATACTGGCAGGGGCACGATACAAAATGCGACATGCAGCGCTCATTATCTGCTAAAAAAAGGACAATCTAGTGACAGCTGTTGAAATATATATTATTTGTCATCACATTCAAATCTAATGATTGATTTCGTGGAAAAATTTTATCATAAGTCAGCTTACACTGCCATCGCCTCCGCCGCGGTCGGTGTGGTAATTTGTGACAAACTCCGAAGTAAGCCAAACTTTTACCGTAAAATGTGTCGCATGAAATACCTGAGTAGATAAATGTTACAAACGTCATTTGTGAAGCATAACATTTTAGCAAGCAGATGCCAAAATCAGATAAAATTCCACCCATTTATAGGTACAGTACATAGTAAGTGCAACGAAGCGTAACATGATAACACAAAAAAAAAAAAAAAAAAAATCAATTTGAACAAAGGTGATGATTAGAGAATCAAACTAAATAAAAAAATAAAAACAATCAGGCCCGTAGCCTGAACAATAGGAAAACATATAACACTGTTCCGAATTTTATATTGAGTTTCTATTTGTTGTTTTTGTTTCGCTCGTAAGATTTGGTTTGTTGTTTATTATTTCATTTTGCGGATTAAGTTTAAACAGAAATACATATCTATAAGTACATTATTCAGAATCTAAATTCGTCAAACATCCCCGAAATAAATTCAAAACGTTTTTCAAAATATGAATAGGTATTGGTAGTTCAATTTTAACAGTGTTTTTCGTTGATTTTTAGACGAAAAAATAATAATTTGAACCAGTTCCTCCATTACTGAAGAGAATCTAGAAAATAAGGAAAATAGTTCTTTTAGAGCCGATTTTTCAATCATCAGTTAACTATCAAAGGAATAAATACTATAGCAACACGAACAAATATCCGTTTTATTTTTTTTTATAAAAACTATGTGAGGCTTAACTGACTTTTGAAAAATTCGCCCTTAGAATAACTTTTAATAAAAATGCAAAGCTAATTTTGTCTCCTTGAGGAACACATTTTTTTTTATCAAAATCGTTGAAGCTGTTTTCGAGAAAATTAAGAGTTTTCTTAATGGTTTTACAACATTTGTGCTAAATATAAATAAATAAATCGCGGGGCACAACGCCTCGTGAAGAACCAGGGCCTAGTGACTAACAACTCGCAACCATTCCTGTGTGCGCCTGTCGACAGGAATGGAAGGGACCTTCAATTTTATGCCGAATCCGAACGGCTAGACGAGAAGCACTTATTCGTGACAAGTGATACTCTTGGAGGATTTGTCAATTCCTCGCAAGAGGCAGTAGCCCTGAAAAAAAAACTTTTTAGTTTTTTTAAGGGGGACGAGGTGGACATTTGTGCTAAGGCACCCTTATATTTGCTTCAAGGAGTATGTGTTTTTCAAGTAAATACGAGTATTTTAGATGGTGCAAACAAAAAATAATGTTTTTTTGGTCCCAAATTTTTTTTTACCAAAATCCTTACTTCATTTTGGGGTCTATTCAGTTCATTAAAAATGGCCAATACTGTGACTGCAATGCAACATTTATTGCAATTAATTTTTGCTCTAATTGTCTAATTGCAATCTTTGTTGCCATATACCTACTGCCTTAATCCTATGGTGTACAGCTTTGTGTCCATACAAAAAATGAATGTTGTACTAGGGCTAAGCTTTCCAACGACATAAATATCAAATTCGTAAGCAAGGTAGACCGACATGCCCATTCGCCTTTAATATCAAAAAATATATGTACATAGGTCAGTATTATTTAAACAAAATGAGCGAGTCTTGGAGTAATCGCCAATCATGTTGAATATGTTTTTTTGGTAGCGAGTGTGCCAATTGTATTGAAAATTTTCAAAAAACAACATCGTTAACTTTTTTTAATTTAATTATCACAATATTAAAATTTAAAATGTAACGCTTTTTTACGCTCAACCGGACGGAGTCTATAACTCTCAACCGAACCGTTTCTGGATTGTTGGCATAACATCGGTCGTTCACGGTTCATCACAAAAAATTGCAAATCAAAGGGGTCAAGTTGCAGCTCCGAGGCGACCAACTGACATCGACAAGACGGCTGATAACACGATTTGGGAATTTGGTGTGCAAAAGATCGATTGTGGCATGGGCTGTGTGTCATGGGGGGCGCCATCCTGCATGAATCAGAGGTCGTCCATATTCATGTTTTCAATTTCAATAAAAAAGTCGGTTAACATGGCTATGTAACGCCCACCGTTGAGCGACACATTGTTCATTTTTCATTTTTGAAGATAAAATGGTCCAATGATGCCGCCACTCCACAATTCGAACCAAAATGTCACTCGCTGTTGATGCATTGGCTTCTAGACCAAACGTGCGGGGTTTTCGAGCCCCAGATGCGGCAGTTTTGTTTGTAAACGTAGCCGCCGAAATGAAAATGCGCCTCGTCAGAAAAGATAATTTTTCGCCCAAAATCTTTGTCCAATTCAAGCTATCAAGTATTCAATATTTCCAAGCGTACAGCGACTTATTTAATTCCGCGGAGGTATGATACTGTAAACCATGACCAAAATTCAAAGACTTGCGTGTATTGGTACAACCAGTACCACACCAACCGCAGCCCTAGAAACTTTCCTTTCACTAGCCCCGCTCGATTTGTTTACAAAAGAGTTGGCGGCAAAAAGTGCTGTAAGACTTAAACAGTGCAATAATTGGAAAAGGGACCACTACGGTCATAGAACTATAACGAACTTCAAAGGTGTTTTCTCGTAATAACACTTGCAGTTAGGCTGCATAGCATAGCTCCGTCATATTTAACATTGAAGGTTTTGAATGAACAACAACCACTTGTATTGGCTACCACCGAGTTTGGCTGGAATTATTGCAATTTCATGGCTGCCACACCAATCATCAGATTCCTTTTAGTGGTGCTTAGTCTATAGTTCCAATTTTAATGTATAAATTGTTTTGGCGTCAACTGGATTCGAACCTAGACCAAGCTACCTCAGGGGCCGTTGCACTACGCATTGCACCATCGAGGTCACCTGATCGTGCCCATCCAAATGAAGGTTTTTCTACTTTAGAATTGCATTTGGACAACTAGCATTTTTACAAGCCACATACAAGTTAGGTGTTATTCATTCGGGTTCTTTTTTTCTCCTCTCCGTTATCACCGCAACAATTCGTTGCATATGTGTAAGGAGGGAAATTGTATGAAAGATTTGACACTGGTCAAGAATTAAGTTTCATTCAAAGGTGTTTTCTCGTGATAACACTTGCAGTTAGGCTGCATAGCTTTCGCTCCGTCATATTTAACATTGAAGGTTTTGCGAACTTCACTGACATAGACATTTAAACGGACTATTTTACACCGCACATAGATTTTTACCCAGTGGCTCTAACAGATATCCACACCGGGAAAACCGGGTCCTAAATACAAATCATGTTTCGTTCTTTACGGACGGTTCCAAAACAAACGAGGGCGTTGGGTCAGGCATCTTTTCAGATGCTCCACCCCTTAACAGATAAATAAAACTTCCAAAGTTCTGCAGTGTCTTCCAAGCAGAAGAACTTGCAGTTTGCGAAGCAGCAAAACATCTTGCCACTTGTGAAGTAGCCAATAGGAATATTGACATCTTCATAGACAGCCAGGTAGCGATAAAAGCTATTTCCTCAATCATCACAAAGTCCAAACTGGTGTATCGGTGCCGTAACGAGCTCAACGCAACAAACACAGTTACCCTTCGATGGGTCCCAGGACATTGTGATAATTACGGAAATGAAATAGCGGATGAACTGGCCAAAATCGGGTCTTCTCTAGACCCAAGCCAAACCGACAACTCGGTTTTTATGCCACTGGAGCAAGAAAAGAGTATAATCCACCAGAGGTTTCTTGTGGCCGCAGTGGTCAGATGGTCATCAATCGACACTTATCGGGTTTCAAGAAATCTATGGCCAAATATTTCGCGTAAAAAAACAGAATACATACTAAAGATAGGCAGACCTCACTTATCCCTACTTGTTGGAATCCTAACGGGACACATACAACTCGATGGGTACCCACATGAGCAGAATGAGCATTAGCACATCTGACTTATGTAGAGGATGTTAGGATGTAGAGGAGGAAAAGGGCTCTTATCACTTTCTTTGTGAATGTCCCAGCTTAGCTAGAACCAGAAAAGAAGCCCTCGGAGAATATTTTTTCGATGAACTGGGTGACATCTCAATCTTGCCACTGAAAAATATCCTAAAATTGACTCAGAATTCAGGATGGTTCAAGGAGGCCTCACATACGTAAAATTCCCTTATCCCTTATTTCTCTACCCACCCCCCTCATACCTTCTTTTCTTTCTGTCAGGGAACGCAATGGATTCATTAAGATCCGAGTGAGATGGTGTGGTTTGCCGCATCATCACCCCACCTAACCTAACCTAACCTATGATTTTTCAGATTAGAACAGAACAGAACAGGATAGAACAGAAATGTCAGGCAAGATAGAACAGGCAGCTGCCTGACAGTTGTCAAAAACCTCTTCTAAGTTGTTCTACCTAAAAAGTAACAGAAAATCCTGTTCTATTCTGTTCCAAACTGTTCGGAACAGACTCACTGTTATCAGATCAAATCAGAACAGTTTGGAACGGAAAATTGTCATTGAACAGCAAAAATTTGTACTTTTCTGTTCTAAACTGTTCCAAACGGAGCAACGTCACTGAACAAAGCTTTTCTGTCAAGATTTCGAGCGGGAAAGAGCTGTCAGTGTCAAAATACAATATGATTTAAAAAGAAACCACTAGATGGCCCATCCTTTACATCCTGCACACAAAAGCAAAAAAGTTAGGTACCTACACATTAAAAACTTATCTACCAAATTCCTGGGGAGATATAATAACTTTTGTAGTCCCCGGGTAACGGCCTTGTTCACCTCACACAAGTTTATACATTGTTGTATTGCAATGATGTAAGAAAGTGCAACTTTTTATTTGCAACTATTAACTACATAATCTTATAATATTATAAACATCCAATTACAAATACAATGCGTATACACAATGTGTTGATCACGTTTTGAGCTCATTGTTATACTTTCATTGTGGATGTTATAATATGCACCATAAGCAACGCATCTTTTCTTTTCCCATACTAGCAAAGATACTATAGCTACTCGGCTTCGGCTCTATAGAGGTTAATTGTCTATGGATGGCGATGGCGATGGCGATGGAACTAACAAGCGTAGATATGCAATAAATTAAAGTTTGAAAACTAGATAGGTATTGGCCTATAAAGCTGCGCATCGAAAAGGACTAACAAATTTAATTTACCGGAAAATTGCAATTTATTAACGAACACCTTTTGAGAAATGTTTTCAATTGTTGTAGGTACCAATATGTTTTTGTTTTTACTTGTTAACTGTATAACCGTGAATAAAATCCTATGTGAACTTGAATCGTGACTCTGCATCAACTCACTTTTAACGACATTTCAATGTCCAATTACTTTTGCCTGCTGCAATTGCAATCTAATTTATTCATTGGTACTGTTTTTTTTTTTGATGATCATCCAAATAAAATTTCATAGGTACCTATACATGTATCCATTCTTCTTGTGGTACGGCATACATACGAGAAGGTACACGAAAAGAAAACTTAAATCAATTGGAAACACTTTTCAAAAGTCACATTTCAATGGCCAAATAAAAACACGAAAACTACATCGAACTCTATATAAATAGATACACTCATGGGATTGTATTTAGAAGATTAAAAATGAGTTCAATGATTGAAACAATCGTAATGTCGTGGTTATACTTGACGAAGATGCAATAATGTAAATACAAGAGTGTTGGCAAAAAATAACCGGATGATAGTTGTCTTGTTTTTAACATGACGTGAACGATGGAATTTGTATAAAATAAACTTGTTCGTAGGTGCATGCAAAAGGCGCCTGGTAAACTGTTTGTCCATTCAAAGATCTTTTTGTTGCGAAGGCGTCTCGTTTAAAAAAAAAATCTCTGAGCATTATGGCGCACTTAACTTCATTTTGAAATAACTTTAATACGGATAACATTTTTTGATTCAATCAACAATATTTATTAAATTTAAGAAAAACGGAACATATAAAAAAGTAAAAGATAGCAAATCATATTTTTTAAGAAAAAATTAATTTATTAAAAAAATAGTTTAAAAAAACCATAATGCCCTACCCTATCTGTGGGCAATATGGCGTACCCCTAAGGGCAATATGTCCATCAGCTTTTTCTTTCCGATTCGAACGTTCACATCCATCACAAGTCTTTTAAAAGTAGCACATGAATCGTGGGACCACTGACCATAAAGGACACGACACACTGCATCCATTCGTCTTTTGTTGTCGTTGTATAGTCTTCACCACAACCGGCGGAAACATTTGCGCCAAAATCTTCAGGCCCATCAGAGTCGTCGGCTAGCTGAATTTTAACGTGTTAACGCGCCGTCGCTTTTTTTTACTTTAATTAGCGATCTTATAGCCTTTTAGTTTTTAATGTTCAATTTTGCAGCTACTAGAGCAAGTATGAAACTTATTTTACATGTTAGCTTCATAAGGCCATTATGGCTCAACCGTGCCATAATTCCCTCACATCATATGCGCCATATTACACAAAGCACACATATTAACAATAAATTAAGGAAAAAACTAAGTTTTCTTTACTGTACTCTGCGTTCTAATATTCACACCAAACATGTGCGCTGTATGGTTACTGCGATACACACAATCAAAAACAAAGCAATATTACAGTGCCACCCAGAACCGCTTTATTTTTTTTTTTTTTTTGTTGTACTTAACTAGTCCTATCAACTTATGATCTTAACCCGGCACGTGTTCGGTGAAGACGCAAGTTTTTGCATCGTTCTTATTTGCATCTTATTATTTATTTGTAGCCCGTAGCGTAATGGTTAGTGCGTTCAACTGTCACGCTGGAGGTCTGGGTTCGCTTCCCACCCTCGTCCATCTAAAAACTAAAAAGTTTTTTTTCAGGGCTACTGCCTCTTGCGAGGAATTGACAAATCCTCCAAGAGTATCACTTGTCAGGAATAAGTGCTTCTCGTCTAGCCGTTCGGACTCGGCATAAAATTGTAGGTCCCTTCCATTCCTGTCGATAGGCGCACATAGGAATGGTTACGAGTTGTTAGTCACTAGATTTATTTATTTATTTTTTTTTATTTGAATTGGACTTTTGGAAGTGTGTTATTTGCGAGGTGCTCCGCATAATGCCCGAACTTACCCTAAAGATAAAGATAGAGTGGATTTTTCAACTTAAAGTTTTTGTAGAGTAGGTATGATACATCTATGGAAAATGGATATGGATAGTTTTAACCCTCTACGGGCTCTAGTTCTCGAGATAAAATGCCGCGGGGCAAAATAAATGCCGTGGGGCAATTAAAATGCCGCTGGGCAATAAAAATGCCGCGGGGCAAAAGAAATGCCGCCGGGCAAAATTAATGCCAAGGGACAATAAAAATGCCGCGGGGCAAAATAAATCTCGCGGGGCAAAATAAATGCCGCGAGGCAAAAAAAAGCCGGGGGGCAATAAAAATGCCACCGGGTAAAATAAATGCCGCGGGGCAAAATAAATGCCACGGGGCAAAATAAATGCCGCGGGGCAATAAAAATGTCGCGGGGCAAAATAAATGCCGCGGGTTAATAAAAATGCCGCGGGGCAAAATAAATGCCATGGGGCAATAAAAATGCCACGGAGCAAACAAAATGCCGCGAGGCAAACTAAATGCCGCAAGGCAAAATAAATGCCACGGGGCAAAATAAATGCCGCGGGGTAAAATAAATGCCGCGGGGCAATAAAAATGTCGCGGGGCAAAATAAATGCCGCGGGTTAATAAAAATGCCGCGGGGCAAAATAAATGCCATGGGGCAATAAAAATGCCACGGAGCAAACAAAATGCCGCGAGGCAAACTAAATGCCGCAAGGCAAAATAAATGCCATGGGGCAATAAAAATGCCGCGGGGCAAAATAAATACCTCTACTGGGTCTCCTGAAGCACACAAGCTCCGATTCGGAGGTGTTTATCCGGTTGTCCCATTTATGTAGTATCCGTAGAGTCTGTTAATATGGTATTAAATAAATAAATAAAAATGCCACCGGGCAAAATAAATGCCGCGGGGCAATAAAAATGCCGCGGGGCAAAATAAATGCCGCGGGGCAAAATAAATGCCTCGGGGCAAAATAAATGCCGCGGGGCAATAAAAATGTCGCGGGGCAAAATAAATGCCGCGGGTTAATAAAAATGCCGCGGGGCAATAAAAATGCCACGGAGCAAACAAAATGCCGCGAGGCAAAATAAATACCTCTACTGGGTCTCCTGAAGCACACAAGCTCCGATTCGGAGGTGTTTATCCGGTTGCCCCATTTCTTGTAGTAGGTGTAGAGTCTGTTAATATGGTTTTCATTTTTGCGTACAGCTGCTGGAAGGGGCCTAGCTTCGAACCTTGGACAACTCCGGCTTTGATGTTCTTCACTTGTGATTTACACTTGTCCAGTTGAACGTAGAATTTTCTGGAAGAAAGAAAAAAAGAATTTTTGTTAGTGAAGAAGGTAGGTAAGGGCTTCCATACGTAATCGAATGCTTTCTAGACATCCAGAAAGCATCCAAGGGTGACACGATGATTGTTAAGGGCTATGGTGATGTCATGCTGGAACTTCAGGAGCGGATGCAAAGTAGAGTGCTTTTCCCTAAAGCCAAACTGCAAGTCCGGGATTAGTGTTAGAGCACAGTACACGTCTATGTGCCGATCGTATGAAAGGATATTCCCATTTGGCTCGATTTTTTCGGTTAATGCTAGTTATATGCACCAAACAAAAATAGCAGTCATCATGGTGGGGTGGTTCACGGGTTCTTTCCAGAACATAGCAGTTTCGTGCCTGAAACTATGTCTTTTCTTATTTGTCCACAAACGTAGAAACTCAACACACGTTTTGCATACTTTTTGGGGAATCCAAAGCTTATTCTTCATTTAAAGAACCTGCCCAAAATAGTTTTTGTAAGCCTCTCTTTTATGCACGTCGCGTCGTCACATTTAAACGGTATTCTTTAAATACTCACCGCAAATGAAACAAAAATGGTTTGGATTATTCACACACACACTCTTCTTGATGGTAGTAGCCCGTAGCGTAATGGTTAGTGCGTTCGACTGTCACGCTGGAGGTCTGGGATCGCTTCCCAGCCTCGTCTACCTAAAAACTAAAAAGTTTTTTTTCAGGGCTACTGCCTCTTGCGAGGAATTGACAAATCCTCCAAGAGTATCACTTGTCACGAATAAGTGCTTCTCGTCTAGCCATTCGGATTCGGCATAAAATTGTAGGTCCCTTCCATTCCTGTCGAAAGGCGCACACAGGAATGGTTGCGAGTTGTTAGTCACTAGGCCCTGGTTCCCTTGTGCCACCCGATTTATTTTTTATTTTAATAAGAAAACTTAATATTTTTTAAATTAGCAGCAAATAAACACGACAATACAGCGAATTTTGAAGAAGAGCTATAACTGTTAAACAAGAGCTGATGGGAAAAAAATGAGGGTATATTTAGAATCAGTGACGTCAAATAAGTAAACATCATGTGACATGACATTATGTCATTCATCAATCAAAAAGTAAAAATTTGTTGTAAAGTGTTATTGATCACCACTGTTATTTCAAACAAAGTTCATTTAAATCACAGAAGCTTCTTTTTTTGCTCAAATCTGTATAGCCTCGACTTCGATTGCCATCTTCAGCTCAGCACTCAGCTTTCATAAAGAAGTGTATTTGTGTGCATAAAAATGTAGGAATAAAGTCGTACGCACTTCGTAGACGGTGGGATCTGCAAAAGTGAAAGGAATTTCTCATGAACTCATGGTTTATTATTGGTAGTTAACTTCTATACCAAAGGTAAAGAAGACAACGATGTGAGGACGGTTGCTGGTTTTGTGGTGGCGGGCATCAAGGGACGACGAAGATACAACGAATTCCCGTCGTCGGCGTCGTTGGCGTCGGTCGTCGGCGTCGTTGGCGTCGTCGGTCGTATTATCGTAACTGCAAGTGACTTACTAAGAAAGTGGGAACGCATTTTCTCAGAGAGTTAACTATAATTGACTGAATGTGAATTGGAACTTACGTAAGACCATTTTTATGCACATCCCGCAGATACTTTATTTGGCCAATTTGAAAGATTTAATGTTATTGTGGAGTTAATTAATTTGATGGGTTTATAGGTATAAGTGCTTGGTGGCAATGGATATTAAATACTGGATATAATATAAGATGAAAGGAAATGTTTTCTTAAACATATTGTTAGTCATTGTTTATAGTTTGTGGGCAGAAAAAGAAATTATCTTCATCGTTCAATGAAAGTCTCCTTGTCCTTGGTGTTTTCTTTTGTTTTGAATTATTTGTATTTTTTACCAGAGGTATTTTTTCTTACTAACAAGAATTTGAAGATGTTTAAATTTAGGATGTTTTTTTTTAATGAAGAAATACAAATATATAAGAAACATGGTAGGACGCTGGACTTCGGATTTTATTCAGTATAGAGTATTAATAAGTTAAGTATTTCTTCATCTATAAAATAGAACTTGGACCTGTCAACATAGTTCATTCTTGGAATAAGATTCAATATATATAAAATGAAAGTAAACAGAAGATTTTGTATCAAAAATTAAATATCAGTCAATCTTCCGAAATCCCATATACTTTTACTGAACTGGATCGCAATTCATGGAGGATACTGGCTGATACACGATGGGTTTTCTACTATCCCAGGTAGGTTATATGTTTTAATTCATCCAGGCGAGGCATGTAGTAGCTCGTATAGCGTAATGGTTAGTTCATTGGACTGTCACGCTGGAGGTCTATATGTAGGTTCAATTCTCAAAAACTAATTGACAAATCCTCCACTTGTCATGAGTAAGTGCTTCTCTTGACCTTACAATTGCAGGCTCGGCCTTCTCATCCACTCGAACAACCTGAGGCCGAAGAATTGTTGTCACTTCGGCGCGGTGATCCCAGTTTAGTCTATATGTGTATTGAGCTTCTGGACTGTATCTTATGTACATCTTAGTACAAGCTTCAGTTCGCTGGTGTATCTTCTCCTCCATTCGTCCTCCTTTAAACTGAAAGAACCAAATATCAGCACTTCCATTCTGCTAAGCTTGGACAGATGCTCGTTTATTTGTTGATGTTAAACACTTGGTCTTATTCTCTTTTAAGAACTCCAAAATCAGCTATTTTTGCCTGTTTTTCATTCGTCGTGAAGGATTCTATAATGGAGCTTTGGGATTGGGCAATAATTCCCTAATCACCTTCGCTACCTTCTAGTTGGACAGAATTATTAAAAATAGTGCCTTTCGTATGCACACAAATCAAATCAAAAGCAAATCATTTTCTTGCCAAAAACATGTTTATTATTCAACTTTGGAGTACTTCGTTGAATAGCATAACAAAGCTGGATCAGTTTTCCCGAAATCCTGAGTTCAGTCATCGCCGTACAGAGCTCCTGATGATGATGAATACTTTCACATGCGGCTTTAAAGGCCATAAAAATGTTAGTTTTAACTTGAAATCGGATGGTGTTTTTTATAGGTTTTTCCACAGTACGAAGATTTCTATAGTCAATCTACCGGAACGGAAGCCAAACTCTAACTTAACGATGATACTCTGGATTGGAATCGGCTAAGCTGATAGTTGATTATCAAATGTTTGATTATCATTTCGACGATTGCTTTCTCTATACCTATTTGCCTAGACTCTAGAGAATTGATAGAGACATATATCTTAAAAACGACTATCAACAAAAATTGATAATAAATAAATCAGCTTAGCCGATTCCACCCCTGGGTAGGGTGATATATCATGGGTAGGGTGATGTAGCCCTTTTTATATGTGGCATATGGAACTGGTAGTTCTGTCTTCCTTCTTTGAAAATTTACTCTGATGGTTATCCATCATCCGGCATCCCTTATGATCTTTGGCTTTTTTATAACTATGATGTGCTTGTGTCTAACTAGTGGGCGGTGCAAATGGAACTTCATTCCATTCATTTCTTGTTCTATTAGGAAGCTGTTGCAAATACTCCATCTCACCCTATTGTTGAATAATTTTTATTATCTAAGCATTAACTGAACTTTTTTGAAACTGTTCCGCTTTCTGAAACAATAGCATAATTCGCCTACTTTAACGGAAATTTAAATTAGGTTTAATTATACGATTAAATAAACATAACTCGCAAACATATCTTACTTATAAAACAGCAATTAAATATGGAAATCAAAGAAACCAACATATAACAAAGACATAAATGATTCCATCCATCATATTTTTTCACACATCATATCTAACTTAATCTCCTATTAAATTATGTGCCCACAAATAATACCGTATCACGAACATCATCTTTACTCACCAAGAAATAATCCCAATTAAAGATACAATGAAAACCCCATAATTTCATAACTAAACCAGTGGTAGCAGGCCTACTCTATTAAGTAAAAGCAGCTGATCTATTCTATTAGACAAATCTCATAGACAAATCTCAAACACAGCTTGAATTCACAACTATGTATGAATATTATGGGCAGCTTATTTTTTTTTTTTTCTATTGTTATTTTTGGTTCAACAATAAAAGCATCCATTGATTATATAATCCGCCATCTCATAGCTATAGCATTAAATCACGTCATAGTGGTACAAAATAATTTCAAAAGTAGAAATAAATCAAGCGATTCAAATTGAATAATAAGTAATAAGAGTCAGTTTTTCAAGCATCAACATAATTAAACATTCAGTTAACTGACAAAAGGCAGATTAACAAATAGAAAGAAATGTTTGTTTTATCTGATGAATAGAATTCCCTAAGTATCTATTGTCTAACTGAATATTTAAAACATCATCTTATAATAAGTAATCTATAATACAAATTTTACTACTGAAATAAATGAGAAAAATAAAGAAGAACTAGCACAACTTATTTAGACTTTTTGAATTATAAATTGAAAATAGCTTTTAACGGCATGGCATTTAGTACACAGAATTATTATTTAAATAATCCATGTCAATCAGCGATTGATGCAACCTTGTCACTAAACATTTTTGTCAGGAAGCCGGTCATAACTATCAATAACCCGAAAATAAATTACGAAAGAAAAAATTTCATCGTAATCGGGCCAAGAATGATTAAAGATAAAGCTTTAAGAAAATGCACTACCGCTCTACAGGCTTAAATACTGTGTGAATTTTGATGGGAAAGTATGACTTGCGGAAACAATTAATTTGTTCTCTTTTTTGTCAAAAAGTTCAACTTTATAAATTTTAATTTTTTAAATGCAATAATATTTTTCTTATATTTATACATTATATTTATATATTATTTAACTCGTCACTAGTATTTTAGGGATTGATTCTTATGTATAATCTAATCTATCTCAGTAAGGACCGTTTTTCAATTTTGATATCATTTATGGGGGATTTAAGAAAAGTCTTATTTTGATGTACCCTGACCCATGTTTACGGTAATTGCGCTGTAAGTAATAATGATAGAAACTTAGTTTATGCCTTTATTATTAGAAGAAATACCAGTCTTTGTAATTGCGTTTAAATAAATTTTATATGTTTTCTCAGTCTTAAGATATGTAGTTTTTAGCCTGTTCCATTTTCCCTGCCCATGCTAATTTTTTGACTTTGTGGTCAATTTTCTCCAAAAAATGCGTAATCAACATGATGTTTTAATAATTGTTAAATGTATGTTGCAATACTAAAAATAAAAGTCAATAACAAGTTTGCCGAAAATCCCATAGATTTTATGATGATTTGGAAAAACAGCGGCAGGTAAAATTGAAAAAAAAAAAATGTTTGTTTAGCTTTAAACTTGAAAAGCTATGAATAAAAACTATTTGTGTGGTTTTAGATAATTTTGTAAGTATGTTTTTTTACTAAAACAGTTATAACGGGTGCACTCTGGCATTCCTTGGTTTGAATGCATGCTAATTTTAGTAGCCACTTAAGTTGAATTCTACAAACTATCTGCAGTTGTTGCAAAATGATTTATTAGAACTATTGGAAGGCATTCCATAGGTTAAACTAGCTTCATCTTATTCCTTACTTGATGGTGCTTTAGCCCACGTTAGCTTAACGTCCAAAAAAGTAAGATCTGCTTTAAGAAATTTACACACATACGTCATTTTGGCGTTTATAAACGTCAAAGTGTCATATTAATTTAATTCGATGCTTAAAATGATTTTAACTATAGTAAAATATAAGAAGATAGAGGAAAGATGCTAAACTCGTTTCAAATTAATAAAATACAATTTGGTGCCGTGACATTTGGACATGTGTTATAATGGCCATATTTCAAAATATGCGGCCATATGAAACATAGTGAAAGTGTGCGTTTTTTCACTGTTCCCTGCAGAGAGCGCAGGTTTTTCGAAGCTGCAAACTTAGCTGCAGACTGCTGTAACATGCTCCAACAACATATCAATAATGCGGAACAATATCGCGCTTTGCGATTTTATTGTCGAATTTTACTGGCATATTTTATGTGAAGTAATTTTTAAAATGTTCGGGGGACTATCTTTAATAGCTTATACTACGTTTTCACTGGGTCAAATAAGGTAATTTCGTTGCAAATTTCCAAATCAGATCCGAAATTACCTGATTTCCTATACAAATTCTAGTTATCAAATGAGCTAATTTCAACCACATTTGCACGAAATGATCTTCGGAATGAGATAATTCACCCATTAGCAGTCGATTCCAAAAGCTTTAAAAAGCTCTTGCATGAAAATGTCAAAACGCAAAAAAAAAAAAAAATAAATCGCGTGGCACAACGGCTCATGAAGAACCAGGGCCTAGTGACTAACAACTCGCAACCATTCCTGTGTGCGCCTTTTCGACAGGAATGGAAGGGACCTACAATTTTATGCCGAATCCGAACGGCTAGACGAGAAGCACTTATTCGTGACAAGTGATACTCTTGGAGGATTTGTCAATTCCTCGCAAGAGGCAGTAGCCCTGAAAAAAAACTTTTTTAGTTTTTAGATGGACGAGGCTGAGAAGCGATCCCAGACCTCCAGCGTGACAGTCGAACGCACTAACCATTACGCTACGGGCTTCTACAAAAAACACAAAGAGAAAACAAAAAAAAATATATAAAATAGCTTATACTACGTTTTCACTGGGTCAAATGAGGTAATTTCGTTGCAAATTTCCAAATCAGATCCGAAATAACCTGATTTCCCATACAAATTCTAGTTATCAAATGAGCTAATTTCAACCACATTTGCACGAAATGAGGTTCGGAATGAGATAATTCACACATTAGCAGTCGATTCCAAAAGGTTTAAAAAGCTCTTGCATAAAAATGTCAAAACACAAAGAGAAAACAAAAAAATATATATAAAATAGCTTATACTACGATTTCACTTGGTCAAATGAGGTAATTTCGTTGCAAATTTCCAAATTAGATCCGAAATAACCTGATTTCCCATACAAATTCTAGTTATCAAATGAGCTAATTTCAACCACATTTGCACGAAATGAGGTTCGGAATGAGATAATTCACCCATTAGCAGTCGATTCCAAAAGCTTTAAAAAGCTTTTGCACGAAAATGTCAAAACATAAAGAGAAATTCAGTCGCACTTCTGGCAGGCAAAAAGAATAATTTGAAAGTTAGCCGCAATTCGTTTTAAGAAAATATAAAAACAACAATTTAAATTTGGAATTTTTTCGACTTAAGTGACAAAAGAAAAATATATAATATGAGGAATAAAAAAATTAAACCTCTAAAATTTTTCACAAAATGCACTGTAAGTATTAAACAATAGCATTGGTTGGAAAAACTTGTTTCATATTTTTTTTTGTGGAAAATGTATGTACAAGACCTGCAACTTTATTCTCTTCGTTAAAAATACTTAAGTTACGTATGAAAATCAAAATTACAGTTAAGAACAAGATGGTATAATAATACTTGAGACAGTTGTGAAAAATGTGGTTTTCAGCTCGTATAATAATGCTCTTTCGTATACCAAAGTCAAAGGTCACCTCGGAATTTTTTCCCAGCTTAAGGGCCAGTTTGTTCACAGCTGATTATCTTTAATCCATGATTATCGGAGCTGGGAAATCCTCAAAAATTAAGTATGAGTTGCTAATCATGGATTTCACTAATCAACCAATTTTGGTTGATTAGAGTTAGTTAATTAAAGCCTATGAAAGTCACATACTAAATTTAAGCCACTGTGAACAAACTGGCCCTAAGTCTATAAATGCCCTAATCAGGGTAAGCTCGATGCACGATGCGAAGAACGCACAGACAAGGATGCACAACAGATGTTATGGTGAAAATGACTTTTAGATTAAAAAATAGATTGTATTTATTAAAAGTTTCAGCAAGGATAATACATTACTTGTGACTTATAAATACATATAGGCATGACATCTAAACTGTCGTCTGCCAGATAGGCACCTAATTTTCCTTTTATTTATGGTTCTGTTTCACACATTTTTTTAAATTTAAGTTAAAATGTTCCCATTTTGTTCAAACGTCATGAAATCAAAATCACTTGTTTCATTTTGACCTAAAGCCTATTTAAATACACAAAATTTTAAACAAAAATGTCACCGTAATTTCACTATAAAATTATTCGATTTCTATAAGTTAATGCTTCTTTACAGAATTCAAAGAGTATTTTTAAATTTTCGCCGTTCAAAATATTGTAGGTTTTGAAGACACTTAACTCGTTCATACTAAAGTAAACTCTTCGAAGCTTCTTCAGAGTTGGACATCGTGCAATAAGTGATCACTTATGTGAGGTATTAAGTACAAACGAAGCATTTCCACTCTTGCTCTTAATACAGTAGATATTTTTCGAATACTGTATGAAGAGTTGAAATGATCTTTAAGTTCCAAGTTGTGGTTAAGATTTTGATAAACTAATCGTTGATCGATGACCTTGCTTCTTCCAAAAATATCGTTCGTAAGCATTATGTAGTTGTATTTTCAAATCAGCTAATTTTTTTTCGTACAGCATTAATGGGCTTCCTCACTCGAATGCGTTTCTTTTCCATTCAGTGTACCAAAGTAGCCTGTTCCTGAATGTGATGATCAAATTGATTTTGGTATCGTTGTTCTTTCAAATAACTTTGACTCTCAGGCCGAGAAAAATCAAGAAAACTGGAAATAAATTACACAGTTTTTAACAATTATCTCTTATGGATACCAAAAAAATGTTTAAAAAAAAACACAACCGAAGAAATAAGATCTTGAAAAATGCAGTTTAAACGGTGCGGTGGTTTGCCTCAAATTTAACTCTACCAGTCCCTAACGTCAAAAGTGTGGTTTTAGACAGTTTTACAACGGCTAGAATGATAAGCAAAAATAATTATAACAACCACCATTCAAAATTGTTAAAAAAAAAGTAGTCCTTAGCCAAAACATACATAAAAGACTGCAAATGAATTTCCCCAGGAATAATATCGTTTAGAGTTATGAATAAAAACGTTTTGTGTTTTCTGATAAAAATATATTAGGTTTATGATAATCTTAATGGGCCCAATATTAATGCTTTAAACTATTCGCGCAACATTTTAAACAGCTTATATTATTAAAGGTTAAGTATTTTTCTAATTCAGTTTACTAAAATTTTCTAAATTTTAAATACTTTTAACTAGTATCATACTATAAACCAATTTCCTTCATAAACTTCAGCTGAAGTTTAAAGTGAAAAGTGACAGCGCATGCAAGAAATTCACAAACGTACTTCATTTTGACATTTTATAAACGTCAAAGTGTCATATGGATTTAGTTGGACACTAAAAAGATAAAATAGCCATTTGGTGATTTTTAACTTTAGTAATTTGTTAGGAGATAGTATGATGCTTAACTCGTTTAAAATTAGGAATAAACAGTTTTTAACCTAGTATCATCCTACAAATGATTGAACATCGTACTTAATCGACTAAAATTTTGCGACATTGTTTTTAGTTTTTATAGGAAGAGAAAAACTTATTTCGCTTAGACATCACAGCCATGATATATGTACGATGTTATGATGTGGGAAACAATCACCCGATGTGGCACTATCGAACTGAACTTTATAACTACTACAATGATCGGAAATAGATAATTATTATCTGCTTTGAAAATCTTACCAGTATTTATGAACTTTTATTTTTGATTTTTCAACAAGACTCCAATCTTCCAGGGCCATAACCGCCATTTGGGCCTGGCTATTTCAAGAAGTTTGAGTTTGAGGACAATGACGCCTTATAATAGACGCTTTCAGTGGTGGCCTGGTTGAAGCTCATATCGATAATTTAAAAAAGGTGAATCAATTAATCCATAACCATTAATCTTCTTCTTCTTCATTTTTACCGGCGATTGTTATGATCTCGAGGGGGACCACAACTCTCCCACTCAACTGCTTCGCCTAAAGTTTCACTTGTGGGGTTCACCGGGTTGACCTCAGGAAACGTTGACAGGCCTCCCGGTTTTGGATTGTTACATGTCTGAAGCCAACTAAATGCAGGTGTTGTTGCATTTATTTCAAACAGGAGTTTTTGCGCCTGCCTTTCTTCCGCGATAGTGTTGGAACGTCTTGTGCTATTGCCTTTTGAACTGGGTTCTCATGGCATCTTCTTTGTACATGGCAGTACCAGCTAAGTTGGTCATGCTGTATTTTGTCCAAGAAGGTGTTTTTGACGTGTAGGCTTCCTCGGATTCTCTTGCTTCTTATTCGATCACGCCTTGTCACTCCTGCTGTTATACAAAGCATCTTCATTTCAGCTGCCGTCAATTTACTCTCACACTTCTTGTACAATGTCCAACACTGTGAACCGTATGTAAGCGTGTAGAGATTTCCTTTCAGCTTTGGGGGAATTTTTCGATCACAGAAGATGGCAGAGTTTTCCCGCCACTTCATGCATGTCGTCATCACAAGATCCTTCACTGTTGATCACAGATTCAGGATATTTAAACTTTTCGCGCTTGGGAAGCACTGTTCTATTCAAATAGATGTCCGGAATAGGCCTGTGTGTGGATCAGAAAATGGACAGCATAGGTATTCGGTCTTTTTCGCGCTAATGCGGTATACATTTCCCTCCAGAACATCCACCCATACATCAAGTGCTCGTTGCACAGGATCTTCACTTATGATGGCTCCATCGTCAGCAAAGAATAACTGATTTACTTTGGGGTCCGTTGCCTTATTCTCAAATAGAAAGTCATAGGGCAGTAATAAAGAGCAAAGGACTCAAGACGCTTCCCTGGTGCACACCTACTTTAATTGGGAACTCTGATTCCTGCGGGGCATCTTACCTTTGTTTTAACTTGCTCGTACATGTCCATGATCATCCGCACGTAGACTTCCGGAACTCCTCGTTGCCTAAGTGGAATCCATATCAGATCTCGTGGTTGTCTATCGAATGCTTTTTCAAAATCAACCAATACAATATGCAAATCTCTTGAGGAATCCCGATATTTTTCCATTCTGATTCTTATACTCTGAATAGCATCTGTGGTTGATTTACCCGAAACAAACCCGCACTGGTTGTCAGACAGCCGTATTATTTTTCGTAGGCGGCCATCCAATATCCACTCAACGATCTTCATGGTGTGTGACATCAGCTTGATCGAACTCTAGCTGTCGCAATTTCATTAACTAGTATATCGCCCACTGGCCGAAAAAACAAATTGTATGAAAATTAAATCACAAAATATTTGTTTTAATTTTTTTTTATAAATACGCACACTGATCGGTAGTGCAAAACCAAAAATGGCCCACAGTGTGTTTATGCGTGCCTCAGGTATATTCTGCACATCTCCGCACGGTTGGATACTTTTTGAGCAAATGGTACCACAAATTTTTTTAAAGGCTATTTATATATAGATAATCATTAATAAACTGACCGAATACATAATAAATTATTGTTTTGAAACAAAATATAAGAAACATTTGTTAAAATTTTGTCTTTCTTTAAAAGATTTCTTAAGTAGTCTCAATCAAGTGACGCAACAACTATTTATGCCCTACTTTCGCAGTTCGTTTACAGAACCCGGGAGATATCGATGGGTTTTCCTGGTTGCCCCTTTAATTTGATGTCATTGTGTTCACAAAATGTGTATTTAATCATAGCTAGTGAACTTTTGCGGGAGAATTATCCAACAAAAAATATTGTCGAAAAAAAGATTGTGAAAAGAGTGGCATCAATCAAGTGACGGACAGTGTACATATATACCTAGATACAGTTGCATCAACATAAACAGCACCAGATTTTCAATAATTTGTTTATATGCAAAAATAGATGGACACTACCAAAACCAAATCTCTACTGTGTTTAAGTTGTTCATGACTCATGAGAAACACCAAGCTCCAAATACACCTGTCAAAATTCACATTTTGGAAAGCTATGATAGACAATTGCCTATGAAAAATGCACCCATTTTTCATTACAAAATACTTCAACTTCAAGCATAAAAACCTACCATTTAAGGATATAATTGAAGCTCCATTTTCAAACAACTTCAATTTGTTTTTAGCATAAGAAAATACTAACTGAATCCCACTGTGCACACTCTGCTGTAGCCTGCGGATATCCACATTAAATAATCTCTTCAGACACTATAACTACTACCAATGCTGACCTAATTTCGTTCAACTTAGAAAGTAAAAGTTGTATTCATCATTTTCGTTCCAAGACAGGAGTCACGAACGATAACAATTAAACCAATTATTGTATGTTGAATGTTGTTAAGTAAAAAATTAAAGACCAGTTAATTACGGTGACAAAATTTGCGATTTTTTTTATTATTTTGTTGTTTTTTTTTTGTTTGTTGTTGTTTTGTTTCTTTGTTTGCTCATGTATATGTAAATAAAAACACTTAAAATTATATAGAAAATAAAATTAAAATAAAAGAAACGAAATATTTACAAAAAATAATAAAGGCATAGAAAGCCTGGGAAAAGAGGTATGAAAAAATCGAATAATGCGATTTATAATAGAAATCATTGAAAAAATACATATAGTAATGAAAAAAGGTACCAGTGACACATATCTTACAATAATAAACATTATGAGAACTTAGCATCATTAATAATAATTATAAAATAAAATATAATATATAACAATAAAATATTTATAAAATAAACAACTAGAGGGAATAAAATCGTTACTTGGCATCAGACGCGTGTATCCGTGTGTATAATCTTAGCGTGAGTTCTTCATTCGGGTAATCCAACAATATTTTATAGAGAAGCGTTTTTTGTTCGTGTTTGTTTGTTCGTTGTTGTTAAGTTCTGGTATAGAATGTCGTTTCTTTGCAAAATTAAGAGTAGCCTAAATTCACCAGTGCCCGCGTTTGAGTTGGTGAATAATGGTGAATTTCGAGTTTTTGGCAGCATTCAAGAGATTGAAAAGTGTGGACATAATTTTACTGTGCATCCTCTTTTAGAAAGGAGCACCGTAACTTCCACTGGGTCTTGATGGAGCACCATATGATCCTGATGGTCCACTTGGATATCCACCACCACCACCACCACCACCACTTGGATATCCACCTCCACTACTAGCCTGTGAGCTGGTCTGAGCGAATTGTGCTACTTGAATAGCTTGTCGCACACCTTCCAAATCGATTCCAACAACACGGCCACCTCCTATACCTGGGGCACCATATTGGGATGATGGTGGACCGTATGATCCTGATGGTGGGCCATAAGATCCAGATGGAGCACCGCCACCAAAGCCACCAAAGCCACCTCCACCGCCGCCACCTCCTCCACCACCGCCAGATTTGCTTTCCTCGTTTAAGAGAATCTGTCGCACTTGTTCAAGGAGCTGAGGATCGACGTTTTGTCCTTCCGACGTTTGGAATCCTCCACTGACGGCTTGATATCCACCACCTCCGCTGCTAAATCCACCGCCGCCACCGCCACTGCTATATCCACCACCGAAGCCACCGCCACCTAGGGAGCCGCCGCCACCACCACCGCCACCGCGCGGGTAATTGTATCCTGACGGTGGTTCCGCAGCTGCCAGCACTGCCAGGGCAGATGCCAAGAACTGCAATAAAAATAAACCGTTATTTAAATTTCAAACTTTGGCGAATTAATGAACTTTATATAAAGGTACAAAAACAAATCCAAACTTACTATAGAAAAGGAGTTCATTATTTGTATTGGGGAAAAAGAAAAAAAAATAATTTAAAATTTGGTTGCTATCGGATAGGGAGCCAACGATTGAATGCATTTCAAAAAGCCCGGCTATGGCCTCTTTATAGTCCGCTCTACCCCATTCCTTCAAGTCGAAAGATATTAACAAATTCGAGAGGCGCACCAACAAAACAACAAAAAAAAAAAAAATAAGAAGCAAAAAACCATATGAGAGATGCCCACCACAAACAACCATCATCATCAGCAAAAGCAACAGGAACAACCAACCATCGACAAAAGAAGAAGAAGAAACCTACCTAGAAGTGGCAAGAGAAGGTGGCTTGCAGCAGTGCCAGTCTGCCAGTGTAGCATCATCTTTAAACCTCTTTCAAAACGGCCAAGAGAAGGAGGCAGACAACCAACCACTCTATGTCGTTCACTATTCATAAAGCTACACTAGTGTCTTCTATTGGGGGATTAAGCTGCAAAAATTCACATGAACAAACGAACAATTGCAACGTCTTCGTCAGCGTTCGTCCGTCACGTCGCGTCGGTCGGTCGGTCGGTCGCTTCAGCGTCGTCTTTAGTCGCGTCCGCGAAACTCTTCATCATCATCGCATATCGTCGTCATAATCCATGGAGGCCCGTTTCTAAGCCCGTACTTAATCTCCGTGATTTTTGTAACTTTTTTTGCGTGAGCTCAGGCTTTTTTTGGAATGTGAATCAAAGTTGCTTATATGCAAACTTTCGTCGTTTTTCCTTAGGCATAATGTTTAGGCCATAACACTGTTGGTATATAAAATGGAAGAAGATGATGATTATGGTGACGGTGGTTACATCAAACTCGTTTGGCAATTACATTAAATGAAGAAGAAGAAGACAATCTAAATGACATCTGTCGCTGTCGTGCAAAAAAAAAAAACCCACACTCTCAGTTGGAGGTAACTTGGGCCAGTAAATTTAACCGACAAAAAAGTTGGACAAGAAGCCCTAGATATTCCTTTACTTTTAATTTTAATGTGGGTATTGGTAAAACCATAACAGACTGATGAGTTTATAAATGTCTTTTGACTGGAATGGCTCACTTAATGGACCTTATCTGTCAATTCATAAATGAACATTAATCTTTCAAAAGTAACCAGTTATCTTCAACTACATTTTGAATTTGAATAGACGTCATCATTTAAAACTTCATTATACCTGTCATTATCATCAAAAATATTATACATTACTCTGTCAAAACTTCACCGTTCGTTGTTTGGCTAACATTGTAAGCTTAACAAATATTTGTACTTTGGCATAATAACTGAGGCGATACGGAAGTAATTTGGTTTTCAAAAATGTACGTAAAACACCAATAAATAAACAGTACCTACTTTTATATACCAACTGTCAAAACTTTATCGTTGTCAAGTCTCAAGTGTTCATTTTGAATTTGCACTTGAGTCATATTTGGAATTTAGGCCGTTATATTACTGTCTTAATTATAGACCTCATCACCATCATCATTAACATCATGCACATTTTTCTCCACTTTTGAAAATTAAATTAGGCACAACGATGTAGATACACTGTTCGTCTTGTCCATCCACATTTGTTTCATAACCGTCATTGAGATTATTTTTTTATTTTTGTGCTTTTTTTTGGTTTGGAAATACAAGACCAAAATATAATGTTGTTACATATTATGAAGGAAGGTACCTCTGGCTACTTGAAGTGCATATAAATTTGTTTTAAACATTCATATAAGATGGTTAAATGTAGCAAAAGTGTTATAAGTGAATTAAGTTTGAGATTTTGCATTTGGGTATGGATTGCGAGTAGGTTTAGCAATTTTTGTTTGTTTAAATGTATGTTTAAGGTAGGTAAGTACTAACCAAATGAATACATTATGTATTTCCATATGGGCGGTAATAGATATTCGTCTTTTGCACTGGAAAACAGAAGCAGTAAACGATGTAGATGTTTACTGAAATAGTACACTTTGTGGATAAGTGAAGGCTATGGAGAATAATAATAAAGACCTGCCATTCACTATAATGTGTCAACTTAGACTTTGAGTAAGATAATACTTACTTTGTGTTTAGTTCAAGTGTATTGGAAATATATAAAAGGTAATGCAATGTAAATGATATGATAATTGAACCTGAGTGACCTTTAAAATGTTGATACCGAGGAGATGTGAAAATAAAAGGCTTTCATTGTTTCTTAACAGTCAAAATGAATGAACATTATCTTTGATATTTGCGAATTACTAGATGGCGAAAGTAAACGGAGACCAAACCTGTTAACTGAAATTAGTTTTTAACAAGAGACATTTTGTTAAAAAAAACGTTTTTGCAAGCTCAGGATTGCAAGTACAGTTTAAAAAATCAATTTCAAACTCAAAATAAAAAAAAAAAAAAAAAAAAAATCTTCAAACTATTTTTTTTTTTCAAAATTGTACGTAATATATACATATGTATATAGGACGGGTGAATTTTGTATACCTGAAAGAAGGCTATTTGAAAGGCTTAAGTCCTCTTTTTCGGGACACCATCGCCATACTCCTTGGAAAATCCGCCATTTTTCAAAACGCGAATTGATCTATATCTCCGAAACTATTAATCTTAGAGGAACTTAGAAAAACTGTAGCGCCAAGGTTGTAGGTATTAAAAACAGATTTCATTAATACGTGCATTTTTTTTTCGGCGCGGGCAATATTTTTAAGGTTATGTCGTTTTAATTTTTTGTTTTTTTTTTTGTTTTTTTACATTTTTGTCGTTTCCGAAGAAACTTACGTGTATTACTTATCAAATAAGAATTTAAGAACACTAAAGAACAATGGGCAAATTGGGCAAAGCTCCAATAATAACGGCCTTCATATCGTAGGTGTATATAGGCAAATGTTTATGCATTCATTATCCGTTAACCGTTTGTCCAAATTCGCTGTGTGACAGAAGTTATTTAATTTTAAATAAAATGAGTTAGGGTCACAATTCCCTATTTTCATAGTTTTTCTTTAATATTTTTTGAATTTGAGTCGATTTAAGCCATTTTTTGGAATTAAGCTCTTTGAATCCATGACGCACTACCTGAAATTTTTCAGATTTTTAAAATTATGTTTAGGGGTCGCAAGTATCAATTTTATGCAAAAAGCAGTTTTTGGAGTATTTAATTTGTAAAAATATAAATATTGGTTTTTAAATAATATATTTGATGTCAAAATCATCTCTAGAAAACAAAAAACAAACATCAATTTGTATCTCATTTATCTCAGTTTTGTATCGATCTTAGGTGTCTTTGCGGTTTTTCAACGAAAACTGTTAGTCCCTTTTTTATCACATACAAAAATCAGTAACCCATACCCTCGTTTTACACATAAATCGCTAAATAGACCAAAATCAAAGCCAAGTCGTAGTATAAAATCAGGATCAACAAAGCCACGTTTTCACCGACACAAAAATGACGTTAGGCACTGGTAGGCTAGTTGACCAGTTAATGAGGCATTGCTTTCGGCCAGTCGGACGCCATTTTCTAAGATGTCATTAGCCTTGCGTGTACCGATAGTTGTAAACTATTCAATTATTTTGTTTAGCATAAATTAATGTCATTTTAATTAAATAACTCATCGTTATATTTTTAAACGTTACATTAATTTGTTTGAACAAGGAGACACAAACAAAATTTTTTTTTCATTGTCGTCATTTAAGACAAACTGTAAAATCTTGTAGCTTGAGCAAAAAATGTATATGATAAAAAAGGCTCTAACATTCTCCTTTAAACAGCAAACGTGAATGGCTTGTTAAAGTCGTGAAGCAAGGTCCACCCTTACCCCCATCGGTTAAATCATCCCTCCACCAGGCCCGTAGGAGCAGTGGCTCCATGCAACGTCTGGTGGGTGAGTTTGATAGATCGGTGGTTGGTGCATGTGACTGTCTTGATTAGTAAGTCCTGTTTTCATGATGTTTGTAGAAATTGACTGACGCACATTCTCGCCGGGTCAAGGAGAGGTTAGCGCACCATTGTTTGTTAAGGGCCTGATCCCCACCTTTACCCCCACTAGGTAAATCATCCCTCCACCAGGCCCGTAGGAGCAGTGGCTCCATGCAACGTCTGGCGGGTGAGTTTGATAGATCAGTGGTTGGTGCATGTGACTGCTTTGTTGGCAGATTTAAGAATTGTCAAGCCATTTTGTAGCGTTAATAAATTTTTACATGCTGCTGCTTGTAATGTCAGATAGTTCCTTTAAGTCATTGAAGAAGTGTCTCCCGAGAAGCCTGCTTCTAAGATGACATAAGGCAGGACAGTGACACAGGTAGTGAGGAGTATCCTCATGTGTCTCCTCGTCGCCACATCCTCTACATAAGTCATCCTTACTGAGCTTCATCTTTTTCTTTTTTTTTTTTGTGGTTACCCAGTTGGTTGTGTCCAGTGGTAATGCTCACGAGAAGAGATAAAGAATTTTTTCTCAGTTGGATAATCTTGTCGGTCTTTTGCTTGTTGAAGTTAGGCCATCATTTTCTAGTTAAAACACAGATGTCGAGCGAGCTCCATCTCTTGTTAGTTGTAGCTAGAACTTTGCTCTCGATTACCCGCTTTAGATTACAGGGTGGGATCTGAATTGTTGAGTCCGCTTGATTAAGATTACAGGGTGGGATCTGAACTGTTGAGTCCGCTTGATTAAGATCGAGAGTTGATCCTATTCTTGCCAGTTCGTCAGCACTTTCATTTCCTGGGACACCACTGTGGCCAGGAACCCAACAGAGCCTTATGTTGTGCTGTGTACCAAGAACCCTTAGCTCTTCGCGACAGCATGCTACAAGCTTCGATTTTATTTCAATGGCAGAAATTGCTTTTATTGCCGCTTGCCTGTCAATGAAAAAGGTGATATCCGCTTGTGGTATTGCCATCATTGAGTCCTGTCTAGCAGCTTTTTTCACTACCAGGACCATAGCTTGGAAGGCACTGCTGTAATTAGGAAGTCTGAATGAGCTGGCTAGTCCAAGGGTTTCTGAAAAGAACCCTGCTCCAATACCAGTATCCATCTTGGAACCGTCGGTATATATTGCTATCATCGATTCGCAGGTTGATGGCTGGTTGATTTGCCAATCCTCTCTCCTAGGAAAGGCATTCGTGAATGGCTTGTTAAAGTCTAAACGGGGAGTTGTGTAGTCAATGCAAACCATATTTCCCGTGTATTTCTGCAGAATCCCTATGAAGAAGACCTATGATGTTGTGCTTCCAGCTACTGGTTTGGCTAAGCCGAATAGCGCTTTTGGCTGCCGATTCATGCACAAATATGTCAAGGGGTATTAAGTTTAGTATAGCTTCCAAACCCGCTGTGGGGGTGGACCTCATAGCCCCAGTGATTCCAATACAAGTCATTCTTTGTACTTTGGTCATGATCTTGAGGTTGGTAACTTTGTCCAGTGCATTCCACCAGATTACGTTACCGTATTTCAGTACAGGTCTTACTATTGCCGTAAAAATCCATTTTATTATCTTTGGGCTTGGTCCCCAGGTCTTACCAAATATCCTGTTACAGGAGTAAAATGCAAACATGGCTTTATTTGTTAGTTCTTTCTTTAACGTTGCGACTCCAGTTCAATTTCTTATCCAGGATCACACCTAGGTATTTTGCGTGATCGGAGATTTTGAGTTGGGACCCTTCGATAGAAGGAATCTTGAAAGTCGGTATCTTTCTTTTGTTCGTAAAAAGGACTAGTTCTGTTTTTTTCGGATTGACCGCTAGGCCACAATTCCTAGTCCATGCACTCACTATTGATAGGGCATTTTCAATTTGTTCGCTAATAGTGGAGAGAAATTTGCCTGTCGCTAGTAATGCCAGGTCGTCTGCATATGCAATTACTCTGACTCCACTATATTTTAGTCTCACAAGAACTGCGTTCATCACGAGTGTCCAGAGAAGCGGAGAAAGGACCCCACCTTGTGGGGTTCCTCTAGAAGTAGATACTTCGATCTTCACTCCTCCTAACTCTGAGTTGATCTGTTTGTTTTTTAACATGAACATTATCCATCTGATGATGGTGCTATTCACATTTAGATTCACGAGTGCTCCTTCCACCGCCTCGTTTTGAACGTTGTTAAAGGCTCCTTCAATATCAAGAAAGGCAGCAAGGGTGTATTCTTTGTCTTTGAGCAATTTTTTTAATTGTACGGACGACACTGTGTAGTGCTGTCTCAACACTTTTGCCTTTTGTATAAGCATGCTGTGCTGGAGATATGACTTCCGGGCTCAGTGTGTTGCGTATATATATATCAATCAATCTTTCTAATGTCTTTAAGAGAAAAGACGTGAGCCTAATGGGCCTGAAATCTTTAGCGGTCGTATGGCTTGGCTTTCCAGCTTTCGGAATAAATACCACTTTGACTTCTCGCCACGCCTTCGGCACAAATCCTAATTTAAGGCTATTTAGGAATATGTCTTTTTAAGTGTGGGATTACATGGTCTTCACATTTTTGTAACATCATGGGGAAGACACGGTGAAAAGGAGTTAATAGCCCATTTTATCCTCTCTTCCGTAATCAACTCCGTTGGGGTTGTGTTCTCTATGCAGTGCTCTACTTGTGGGTTAATTTTCCCGTTAGAGGTGCAACCAGGAAAGTGAGCGTTTACCAGGAGTTCCAGTGTTTCACTACACGGTTCCGTCCAATGTCCATTGGGTTCCTTAAGAGATCCTTGAACAATTGGACCCTTAGCAAGTATTTTTCTGAGCCTATCTGATTCGTTGGTATTCTCAATTTGACTGCAGGAGTTTCTTCATGAGCTGCGTTTGGCTCTTTGAGTTTCCATCTTGAACTTCTTTTGACTAGTTCTGTAAGTTTCCCAGTCACTATCTGTTCTTGTGCGCTTAGCAACATTGAAAAGTCTTCTTGTTTCTTTTCTGATGTTGCCAAGTTCAGCTGTCTACCGGGGTGGTTTCTTTTTACCATGTCCCCCTGGATTTAGTGGACATCCTTTTTCGAATGCTTTACCTAGAATTTCAGTGAAACTATCAGAAGCTTTCTCTATAATCTCGGATTCTTGCAAAGCATCGTACATACATCTTTGCTCATTGTCCTTTCCAACATTCTGATATATATTTACATATATTTTTTCAATTTTTTTTTTCTTCAAAATTTGTAGTTTGAAAATCAATTTTTCAAAAACTGTTCATTATGAGCTTATTTTTCAAAGATGAGTTAAACTATCAGAAGAATGAAAAATATAGCAACATTTTTAGTGAATATATCGAAAATATATGTTTACGTATTATCCACTGGTTACAGTTTAATAATTGCATTCACTTGTTTTAGAATCACACAAATTATGCATACCTATATTTGTTAATTAAGAAGTTTACTCTCGTTGACACACATACTTTACAAAGTACATACATACATACTATAGTAAAAATATTGGCAATATTAATTAAGTACGATTAGACTAGAACTTAAAATAAATTCATTTAATAAACGCTCTTAACCAAACTTAGATTTTAATTTAAAT
Organism: Melangyna quadrimaculata; assembly: GCA_949320155.1. Classification (NCBI taxonomy): domain Eukaryota; kingdom Metazoa; phylum Arthropoda; class Insecta; order Diptera; family Syrphidae; genus Melangyna; species Melangyna quadrimaculata. The sequence goes on from OX439483.1 coordinate 186,539,563, forward strand.
TGGTTTTTAATTGACAGATTTATATACTCTACTCATCCAAGCTGTGTATGTACTTTTACATACAAGCATGTTTTAAATTACTATTGTACACTCTAAATTCATATTAATTCAGAACAGCATTTCCATGGTCAAGAAATAAATTACGCAGAATTTATGAAGAATCGATCCTAGATTCACAAATTGTATCGTTGGGAAAACTAAATATATACTCAAACTAAATGCATTTTTTAGCAAGCAAATAAAACAAAAACCACTGAAAATTGACATCAAGAAACCGTCGTCAGTTTGAACAAGAATTGTTAACATTAAATTGGGGCTTTGTTTAAGATCAAACAATGTTTAAATTTACATGTGTATGTAAATGTATTTTTTTGATTCAAAAATTAAAAATTAAATTAAGAAGACTAGAAAATATACTAATGCCTTATGGACGATGTCGTGACATATAAGCCCAGCTGACATAAGGCCAAACATGAAAGTTGTCTTTATAACACTTTATAACACTTTTAAACATGGTACAACTATGCCTTATGTCAATTTTGCAAGGCGATATGAAAAAACACCAATTTGGCTTTTCTTCTTCGTGTTTTCAAGCTAAGATACAAACTGGAAAAAATCAGACCGGGACAAACAAATTATAACATATGTTTACTTCTAATAAAGTTAAACATAATGGCGCAAAATTTAAAAAAAAAAACAATAAAAACCGACTCTAAATCACTTTTAAAATGAGAGTCGGCTCTAAGAACCCTTTTTAAAGTTAGAGTCGACTCTATGGTAACCACTCTTTCAATTTTCAATTTTCAATTTTCAATTTATTTAATTACCAATGTACAAATAAGACTTAGTCTTTTATAGTACCTTAACAATACGGATAAAACATACTATTTTGTTATAAAATACCTAAAAATAAAATATTTACAAATTCTTATACATACTTTCATATATACCTATAATACTTTTTTTTTTTTTTTTTTTTTTTATTGTTTTTTTTTTTTTTTTTTTTTTTTTTATACCTAGCAAAAATGAGAAGAGATGGCAATCTTAAAGTTTGTCACTCCAATAATTCGTTTTATTGTAACTGGGAGAGAGTTCCATAACTTGGTTGCATATACAATAAAGAGCCGTGAAGAATTCAGGTAGTTGAAAGCCGGTACTAATAGATTGGTAGTTCTAAGGGACTGCGCAAATTCTAATTTTTCATATATGTATTGTGGTGTTTTGTTTTGTATAATTTTGTGTAAAAATATACAGCATCTAGAATCTAGAAATTGCTGTAGTGAACATCCAAGGACTAGTTTGTGATAATGGGAGATGTGGTCATGTCTCCTGAGACCATAAACGTATCTAATCATGTCATTGAAAGCCACAAGCAGTTTATGTTTAGAGTGCGAATCCGGCTTACAATAAACGACGTTAGCGTAGTCAATCAATGGTACCAGTTATGTTTTTATAAGTCTCAGTTTGGTATTTACTGGAGTGATGGTAGAGAATGGCCAAAGTCTACGTAGCCCGGAATAGATTCTTCCAACTATACAGTTAATATGGTCATTTGCTGAAAGCGACCGATTAATTTTAAAACCAAGACTAGAAACAGTGTCCTTAAAATGAAGCTGGATTTGGGCTAGATAAACTGGAGGGAAGTGTGAGGTATCAAACAGTTTCTTAGATATCGCAATAAGTTGAGACTTAACCGGATTTAAAGTTAGACCATTGTCAACGGACCACTTGGAGATTGCCATGAGATCTTCATTAATCCTACATATCAAGTCTTCCTGTAGACCAAGCGGCCTGGATAAATAAATTTGAACGTCATCTGCATATAGATGTAGCATTACATTTGAGCACACATTAGGGAGGTCATTTATAAATATGCAAAATAACAAAGGGCCTAGAATAGATCCTTGTGGTACACCCATATGCAAATACAAAGAATCTGATTCTACTTCACCAAACCTTACTTTTTGGGAGCGATTGTACAAATAACTCTCAATTAGACGCACAGCTCTATCATGAAAGCCAAAATAGTACTTAAGTTTTTTGCAGAGTATTTTATGGTTTACACTGTCAAAAGCCTTTGAGAAATCCAGCAGGCAAAGAACTGTTATATTGTTCAAATCATATTCAAGCCTTATATCATCGAGTACTTTAATCAATGCAGTTTGACAGCTGTGATTTGCACGAAACCCAGACTGAAATGGTGATAGTAATTTAAACCTATTTATATAATTCGTGATTTGTAAAGCCAGAATTTTCTCAAAGACCTTTGACAGGCAAGGAAGAATACTGATGGGCCGAAAATCTGAGCAAGAAAGAGGGTTAGGCTTTTTGGCCACAGGGATAACTTTAGCTATTTTCCAGTTTAATGGGAACGTTGAGGACATCATGCAGAAATTGATCAAATGTGTCAGAGTGCTCAAAATATACGGCAATATAATTTTTACGAAGCATATTGGCACCCCATCTACTCCTAAAGCTTCAGATTTAACTGAACGAATTGTATCTAAAACCTCAAATTCTGAGACAGAAATAAATTCAAATTCCGTGGATGGTTCATAAAGGGCTTGACCATTAGGCCCAAAATCCAAATTTTGAGAGGTTATTCTAACTTTAAAAGCAGCAAATCGCTTGTTTAACTTCTTAAAGTATACTTTTACCATTGTATATAAAACCTATAGTACTATTAATGATTCGATAGGTGGTGTATTATCGCTAGAGAGATTCTCTGCCTCGTCCACCTAAAAACTAAAAAAAAAAAAATTTTTTTCAGGGTTACTGCCTCTTGCGAGGAATTGACAAATTCTCCAAGAGTATCACTTGTCACGAATAAGTGCTTATCATCTAGCCGTTCGAACTCGGCATACAATTGTAGGTCCCTTCCATTCCATTCCTGTCGACAGGCGCACACAGGAATGGTTGCGAGTTGTTAGTAACTAGGCCCTGGTTCTTCATGAGCCGTTGTGCCACCCAATTTTTTTTTTTTTTATCTACATAGCAAATGCCCTCCCCGGCCGGTGGCACCGCCACCGTCGTTTTGTCTTTTCAAATTTTTGTTTTAGCTCATCTAGAACGGCTATATAATGGTTTTATCAAGTTTTCTGGAAAATGGCTCTAAAGATTTGTAATAAACTCCGTACATGTAATCTCTATCAAAAAATTTAAATAACGAAAATAAAGTTTTGTGGTTTTTTTAGCATATAATGCCTTTCTTGGCATATTTATGAATATCTTGTCATTGAATTAGTTGATTTTGTTATATTATTGTAATTCGGTACTTCATTTGCATGATTTATTTTGTTTATACAAAATTAAAATCAAAGCTTAAAACATTAATTTTATTAATTTCTTCCACATTCTTCGTATCGAATCAACAACAAAATAATAAAAAATTTCCATTTTTAGTTCTTTTTATTATTTTTTCGTCACTGACACAAACATATTATGGAACCGTTTAAGCAAGATATTGAAGAAGTTAATTATTGGGTTAATAATTTATTGATCTCATTTGCTAGAAAATGTTAAAAAGTAATAACAAAATTGATTTTTTTTTTTATTAGTACAGAAATATTTTCAAATATTTAAATGGAACCCGGGCGGAAAAATGCCAAGTTTCTGTCTAGTTTGGGCATGGCCCTAGTAAGTTTTCAGTAGTCTTCTTTTTCATACCGCAGAAAACCTGTTCTAAGTTGTTACCTAAAAAGCAAGTACATAGAATCCTGTTCTGATCTGTATGTATTTGTACATAAGTGTATGAAACCGTGTTAGCCCAGTGGGTCGCTCATTGGACTACAAGCAGAAGATCACGGGATCAAGTCCCACATAAGCCAACTTTTTTTTGCCTGACGAGGAAAATGGGTACATAATCGATAACCCTTGCTAGCCCCTTGCCAGAACCTATGTAAAACTATCTAGTGCCTTTTCGAAAACTTTATTGTTTTGTTGTTGTTTTGACCAGCGACTTATAGATGAATCACTCCAAAAGAAGTATTTTTTTGTAATTTGGCCGGTTAAAAGAAAATTAATACAAATAAAATAATTTCGTAAAATGAGGGACCAGACTAAGTGATCCCACTTCAGATAACTGTTTTATAAGCTTAAAAACGAAAAGGAACTAGGAAGCCTACTGTGAAGTGAACAACTGAGATAACCCGCTCTATAATAAAAAACTTGAAGAATTTCAATAAGTACACTTGAAATTTGAATTTTAAATGGTTGGAAAATAGATGAAAGGAAATTTCAGTGATTTTTCATCGATTTTGAGAGTACGAATTTTTTGAGATAAAACATTGGGTACGTTCAGATGACTTAGGGGAATTGCAAGTAAAGCAAAATTATAGACTGTGATTGGCCAGCTGTCGAAAGTTCTCTTCATTTGAAACAATTTTTCACAATCTAGAAATTTGCCTTACTTGCAAGTCCCCTAAGTCCTCTGAACCTACCAATTGTTGAAAAGTTGTTTTACTAGCGGAAATAAATGAAACTTCAAACTTCATTTCTGATTTTTCGATCCCAAATTAATTTGTTGTATCTTGTATGTAGTTTAGCCCGTAGCCCGTAGTAGCCCGTAGCGTAATGGTTAGTGCGTTGGACTGTCACGCTGGAGGTCTGGGTTTACTTCCCAACCTCGTCCACCTAAAAACTAAAAAGTTTTTTTCAGGGCTACTGCCTCTTGCGAGGAATTGACAAATCCTCCAAGAGTATCACTTGTCATGAATAAGTACTTCTTGTCAAGCCGTTCGGATTCGGCATAAAATTGTAGGTCCCTTCCATTCCTGTCGGCACGCGCACACAGGAATGGTTGCGAGTTGTTAGTCACTAGGCTTTGCGCCACCCAATTTATTTATTTTGTATGTAGTTTTTGTTCATTGATAGAAAGCTTTCGAAAAAAAACTGCAAACTATTTTTTTCTTCGCGAATCGTTATTCAAAAAACAACTATAAGCTGTAAAAATTAGTTTATTTAAAATAGTGTCAGATGTCAATTCGGAAACGACGATCCAAGTAAAAATACTTGTCAATGAACTTACAGAGGCATCTATGTAAAATTAATTGTCTTTTAAAAGACAAACTAATTTGACAGCAGTAGAAATTTACTGGCATAACTTTGAAGAAAATACATCCAGCAGTTGAAGCTGTAGCCACAGGGACAACCACTGACAGAATTGCGAAACCTATGCTTTTTTGTCTTCTTTATCATCGTAATAGCAAGTTTGATCAAAATTTCGAGTTCAATTTTGTTTACGTATCCATAACTTGACATATAATAAATACCAACATATTCAATAATAAAAATCAACAAGTAAAAAAAAAAATTATTTCCAAAATGTACCCACGAGTTTCGTTAGCCAGCTTAGAATGACTCATCCGTTATAGAAGATAAAACTTAATGTTCCCCTATGCTGAATACTTGCAGTTAATCACTTCTGTTTCTTGGTCATGGTAATACGAAAAAAACGTCCCGATGAACATAATGCGAATACCTAATAGTTCTTTAAAAATATCTTCATCTTCAGCTACCTTAACATTCAAAAATTAATTATTGATCATCATTATTTGTACTAGTTATGCTTGGCCCACAAGATTATAGTTATGGTCATTTGCAATTATTCTAATGATAAGAACTTTTAAATTCACTCATTGTCTATAAACGACTACTGTGACGCGATGCAGTCTGCAAAAAACTTTTTTTTTGAAAGTATGAATTAAGTCTTGGCCGAGGTTCCATAACTCATGTCAATTGCATTATGCTGTCCAATCACCAGCATCCAAGTATATAATTATTAAAATGAATTTATTAAACACGCACAGTATGAAATATCACGGCCATGGGCGAAATAAAAAACTCAGCTGAAAACATTAAGATTTTTAAGCAGCTAAACATGAACAAAAGGAAATGCGGACAACCTTAAAATATGAAGTGCTAACATTAATTAACACTTTTTTTCAATAAAAAAAAAATGCTATCCATTTTAACACGCAAATAAAACACAATTATCATAAATCTATCTAAAATTCAATGATGCAGCATCGTATAAATATTTCCTCTCTTTCTCATTGGAATCTGTTGTAGGAGGAAGCCAAAACATCGCGCCAGCAGCAAAGAGGGGCCATGGCGTTCCACGTAACAACAGTCGGTGCTTCCTCTTCAAGGTATTTTCCCAAAAATTTTCATTGCACAAATAGTTACTTTCGTATATACAATTTGATGCTTTTCTCGTGTGCACTTATCTTTTCTTGCAATGCAGTGACCATCTCACGAAGTGGTTTACTGGTTATAAGTTGTTCCTCCGGCTTATACGTAGGTATATTGGAGGTTGTTGGATTGCTTATGCTTATACTCTGTTCCTGCTCTGTTGGATGACTTTTACTTTCCCCAATCGTCATTCCGTTCACGATGCGCGGTGTCATCTTGAGGCACAACTAAATTAACAAAAAAGCAAAAATAAAAGCACCAAAGAAGATTAACAAATACGAAAAGAAGACAACGTGTTCTTCTTCGATTTGCGCCAATACATCTAATGCCTATGGCAATTTGTATCTTATGCCACATGTATTTCTAAGTGGAGTTACACTCAGAGAAAAAACCATTAATTATGCTCCGTAGAAATACAATCAGAGGAATGAAAACGTACAAAAATAAACAAACAACTTAAAAGCGAAGTCTTATTGAAAAGGAGAGGAGGAAATTTTTGCAGAGGCGGTAGTTTTGAGCTTGAAGAATTGTTTACAATATCCAAGTTTTTGACCAAGAAGTAAGAATAACCAAACCTTAAAGGTTCCGAAAAAAGCTTATTTTTAAATTAATTTTTTTTTTCTGAGGTTTTAGTTAAAGCTAAGAATGTACGCAGAACGCGCTAACTTTTAGCAATGACTTTTCTCTTCAAAAATCAGCTAAATCCCACCTAAATTTTGGCATAAGGTTTGAAGAGAATGTCACAGATAATTTTGTTTAAAATTTCTTAATTACGCCTTTAACAATTTCGATCAAACATCGTCCCTGTAAGGTTTAAGAGGTTGTAAGAAAACTGCATTTTAGTGTTTTTTTTTTTTCCAAAAAAATCCCCAAATAGAAATATGGTTTTAAAATTTATTTTTAGAAATTTGCCTTACTGTTTTTTTGGTATGGTTTTAAGAAATTTAATATAATCCCACCCATAAAATTATAAAATACAATTAAAAAAAAATAAGTATACGCCAGAGTGTCCGAAAAAATCTATACATATATAGCTTTAATAAAATTTTGTGGTACCATTTTCTGAAAAAGTATTCATTAATTTCATTGAATTTGTGAACAACAACAACAACTTAAAGGCTGGAGATATAGCTATTTTGTGCTTTGCCACTTTTGCACTCATCAGTCACCTTTTTGTGGTGCTGAGCTTTTAATCCAATTTTATTTGAAAAACTTTTTATGCCCACCATAGGATTCGAACCCACGCATATCAGATTTGCTCAGTCTTAGCAATCGTGTGCACTACGCACTCCACCGCTTTAGACCACTAACGTCACAGGTCGAGATGTGTTTTTTGTTTATCAAATGCGTTTGGAGCATCAGCATTTTTATGAGCGCTTTTAAGTATGCTGTCTTGTTCCGCTCCATTTTTCTCCATACCTTATTTCGATAGACTACAATTCGCAGTACGTATCAAAGGGGGAGAGGTTGGAAGATCGGTTACGAACCAGACTATTTAGTCAGTGGTCTTAAGCGGTGGAGTGCGTAGTGCACACGACTGCTAAGACTGAGCAAATCTGATATGCGTGGGTTCGAATCCTATGGTGGGCATACAAAGTTTTTCAAATAAAATTTGATTTAAAGCTCAGCACCACAAAAAGGAGACTGATGAGTGCAAAAGTGGCAAAGCACGAAATAGCTATATCTCCAGCCAAACAATTGGTGGTAGCGCCTTTAAGTTGTTGTTGTTCAAAAATTCAATGAAATTGACGGAATAAAGAATGGTCAAGCCTAATAAGCTGACATTCTAGTACGAATAGTACAATAATAACAATTATAGTATTCATTAATAGTAATTCGTATTTCGTAATTTGTTTGTAAAAATCGTTTGAGACGTTTTTGAATTATATACATTTTTGTATATTGGTAACGGCACGTTAATTCTTGAGTTATGAAAAACTGCAAAGTTTGAAAAAAAAACCGTTTAACTGGTTGAGGCTGCAGGTTGAGGTACAGATAGACAGACGGACAAACATAATTGCTTAATGTTATGGAAAATTGTTTCGAATTCGATTTTTCTTACGAATCCAAAACATGCCGCCTCTAGTACCTATATTGCAATCAAAAAGAAAGAGGCATTTGAGCCATTTGACTTGTGCCTAATTTGATTTCCAACATCAAATGGGTAAAATGGTTCAAATTCATGAGTCACCAAACCCAATCTCACGTTCGCTCGTGTATGTCCAGCTTGAAAATTCATTCGAATCGTTGGCTGATTAGAAAATTTCCGGAATATCGATAACTTTTCTGAGAATATTTTATTTTTAATTTAGTTATTTAGCATACTTAAGTGTAAAGCTATTTTTAATACATAATGGGCCTTATAGTATATATATATCATTTAAGTCGTTATTAAAGTTGACTATTGGTAAGAGGCCTAATGTGTATTATACTTAAAATTATTTTTGTAAAATTCTTTAACGCTGCTCTTATACATAATATTAAAATTTGTTTTTACACACACAGTCACAGTTGGGCAAAAATGTCCATTTTATGACATTAATTATTTTTAAGGAAAAAATGTTAAATGCTAGGTCATAGTTAATCGAAGTCTGTGGTACAGTTAGACATTTCGTGAATAATACCTGGAATAAACCTGGAATTGCTAATTTAAAAAGTTTTAACTAACTAATTCTAACTTGTTTAAACAAAATTACTTTTTTTCTAACCTATGATCAAAATTTCACATTTTTAAAGAATTTAAGTGTTCTGAATTCGAATCCGAAGTTAAAAAAAAATTTCAACGCTCCACGTTTTTGAGATATTCTAATGCAATCTCTTCACGTTTTTGAAATAACAATATGAAAAATGTGAAAAAAAAAATTTGGAATGTTTTCGAGGCTTACATATCGGTATAATATTTGCAAGCAAACGTTGGTGTGAGTTCTAAAACCACTAAAAAGTAATTTGTTTGCGACCCTTCAAAATTCAATTAAAATTCTCTGAAAAGAAGTGCATTTAAAAACCAATTCTGCGAGAAAAATTATTTCCATATGAAATGAAGCCTTAAAACAGGGTTTTTTGCATTTTCAGACTAGAATATTTTAAAAATGGAATTTGTTGGAATTTAGTGTTGTTGAAATCCTAGAGGCAATTGATAATTTATATGTAGGATTATGAATAGAGTTTAACAATTTAATTAATATAAGAATAATTCGGCATTAATAAAGAGGAATAATATGATTTTTTCTTTAATGAGAAGATGTTAAATCCGTAAAAAATACGTTTGTATAGTAAATACAAATTTTGCTGAATATCATGGCAAAACAGAGAACTTTGTTCCAAACCTATACTTAGTTTAAATGTTCGACGTAATAAATGTTTTCAAAAAATTTTTCATTTTAATTTTTGTTTTAAAAATTCAAAAATATTGTTAACTTACAATTTAGAATAAAAAAGGAGCAGACAAATTGAATTGAAAAAATGGACTATTGCTTTAGCAATTTTGATTTAGTTTTTCGAAAAAAAAAATTGAAAAATTTAAAAACTATTTTATTGTAGAAATAAGCTGCCAGAAATTGAATAATATTCCACAATTTGTTTTTAAATAAATTTAAAAAAAGAAGTAAACAATTTTTTACCTCTTTAATTATTTTAACGTTAATTTAAAAAATCGAAAAAAAATATTTGGGGCAAAAGTCAAGCACTTTTCTTTTTGTGCTCTTATATGTATGGTGTTCCTTAAACTTTCCGCATTTTCAGACCTGCTAGACTTTTGCCCCAACAGAAGATATGAAGTGACACGTAAAAAAAGCCTTAACAAAATTTCTTTTTTTTTTCATTTCGATTTTTTTAATACGAACACTTTTTTTTTAGTTTTTAAACTTTAAACATAATCTACATATATTCATCTCGGTGTGACTTTTTTTTAAACTTTTTTCCGATCTCATTTTCGAGCAAAAACTAAAGTAAACCTTTTTTTAACACTTTTTAAAAAAGCGAAATCTCTAACCACAACATTTTTATATTGTAACTACCCGGCTGGAAAAATGCCAAGTTTCTGTCCCTTACAAGGCCCTTGTAAGTTTTCAGTAGGGAAAGTTTTCTAGGCGAGGAAAACTAAAACGAGGAACACTTGCAAGGCCCTCCATCAGGAATATCTCTTGTACACAAAATCAAAAACGTTACAAGCACCCTCCAAATTCAGTATCATACGAAACTTTTCTCTATCTTTTTCTTATCATCTTTTTCATATCACACTTTTGACTATATATAAATTTGTTATGTAATATTGAATGAAACATTAGAGTATGAAACTTATTCACTTTCAATTTTGAATTTTGTATAGCGACTTAGCCCAGTGGGAAGCGCATTGGACTGACAAGCAGAAGATCGCGGGATCAAGTCCCACATCCAACTTTTTTGTTTTGTTGCCTGACGATGAAAAAGGGTTCACAATCGCCCTTCTTCTAGCTCCTTGCCAGAATCTATGTAAAACTCTCTAGTGGCTTGTGGAAAACCAGATTGTTTTTCTGCGCGAGTAGTTTTTGTACTTCTTTTTGTCATAAAAATCGCAAAATGCTGTCTAGGCTACTAGGACCCCTGGCATTATAAAGTTATCTTTTTCGATTATCGAACTACTAAGCTACTGGATCAGAACGAAATTGTATGAATATACCATTTTATTTTTGCATTTTTGATTGATCATCACAAAAAAAAACTCTTAAAAATAAAATACAATAATAAATACGCCACAGTGTCCATCAATTAAATTACTAAGTCCAACTAAAGATTTTTAACCTTTTTACATGATTTTTATACAATTATGAATTTAAACTCTCTCTTATTTGGATACACTCTTCGTTTATATAGTAGCCCATATCGTAATGGTTAGAGCGATGGACTGTCACGCTGGAGGTCTGGGTTCACTTCCCAGCTTCGTCCACCTAAAACCTAAAAAGTTTTTTTCAGGGCTACTGCCTCTTGCGAGGAATTGACAAACGCTCCATGAGTATCAGTTGTCATGAATAAGTGCTTTTCGTCTAGCTGTTCGAATTTGGCATAAAATTGTTGTTCTCTTCCATACCTTTTGACACTTGCACACAGGAATAGTTGGGAGTTGTTACTCACTAGGCCCTGGTTCTTCACGAGCTGTTGCGCCACCCAATTATTATTTATTTATATTCGTTTAAAAGAACTGGATATATGTAGGTTATATATATATTTTGCGTTACTTTGACTTGATTTTTTCTCCCAGTGTATGTATTTTAAGGAGACCCACATAGCTAACAATAATCTGCACATTATAAAACCAACTGGTATTGCAGGAGGACCCACCATAACTTTAACGTGCTTTGCTGAAGGGAATAATTTCTTTTGCACCATACTGCATACTCGCTGTTAGTTTATTATTTGTTTGTCTTTGATTTTCGAGTGCGCGAGCGCGCACGGGGTAGTTTTGCTCATGGGGACACCCATGAGCCAAACGGTATTTATATATATATAGGTACGTTGATGAGCGGTTTGAAGAGACTTCTTGTTTTTTGTCTTTGCATCATTATATTGTTGGTAATGTGTATTGCGGAAAATGTTATAATCTTGTTGTTGTTGTTTTTTTTCTCGCATTATCATTATATCATTAAAGATTAATGCAATCAAATGTGAGAAGGGTTCCTCCCCGTCTTCGCTGCATTCTGCTCATTATAATTTACATATCATTCAAACCGGGGGATCATTTTTTTGTTTGTTGTTAATATCTGCATTTTTTTTTTTTTTTTTTTTTCAAAATACCTAGCTACATACATTGTTGTGGTGAGTTGACAGTGTAGTTTTTCTTTCTTTTTTGTTTGCTTCTTGTACAGTACAATGAGCTATTACTTTAATTATATTCATCACTTTTGTATTGGGTTGGATAATTTTGTCTCACAATTAAAGGATTGTATGTTAATTTTAATTATGCGTCTGGTTAACCAAAATGTTCACCTACATAATATATCATCATAATAATAACGAGTATAAAGAAATGTACCCACTATAAGAATATCAAAATACAACTTCAAAAGTGTGACAGCCGGATTTTGACTTATAGCCACTTTACATCAAACCCAAAGCACGGTTTTCGCGAAAATATTGGTTTTGGAGTAAAACCTATCCAAAAAAACAAAAGTTTTCCCCTGCATTTTTTTGTGAACCTCAAGTTTTGATAAGACACAAGTTTTAAATATGTTTGTCCGCAAGATTTTCGGGCAGAAATTGTCAGTCTGTTAAATTTTTGAATTGTGGGGATGAAATTCTCTCATGGTGTTTTCAATTGGTATAATCAGATCTAAATCTAAAAATTTGTTGATTGATTTTCGTGGTGAATGGAACATTTTTCATATTGTATTGGTGTAATTTCGTGTCTGTTTCACAAATTCAAAAAACTAGTCATCATTTGATGCTTTTTTAGAAGAGAAAAAATGAGTTTCATGAACTTGCCAATTAATTTTTAACTGCTACCATTTTATATCATAAATGATTTTCTTAATATTTAGGGCATAGTTTTCAGAATCGAAAGACGGTGTTCACATTGGACTGAATCCTCCGAATTTAAAAAAGAGAACGTCAAAAAAAAAATCACAAATTTTAATTTTTTTGGACAATTTACTACTTTTCTCCCTTTTTACCTATGGAGTGGGAGTGAGATAAATTTCAGAGAAGACAAAAATAGTCGGAAAAGTCAGTCCAATAAGAACACCGTCAAATAAATTCAATCGGATGGATAAATCTGCCGAACAATTAAGATCTGCAATATTAATTTAAATCAAAAAACAAATCGATTTATTTGCAAATTGAATTATTTTACCAATGGAAAAACTCATCAGACAGAGGAAAACTGCCGAAAAAGTGTGGAACGGTTTGTTGTCGAAAACTTGTTTTGACTCCAATAAGACCTTGATTACACGATTCGATTTTTTCGGTTATTTTGTCCTTTTGACACATGGGTTAGGGGTGTACAAATGTATAGGGGGAACCCTTCAAGCAAGCGAGCTCGTTTTCGGTTCGCAAACGTATCAAAAAACGTATGGACGACTTCGCATTCGGATCCAAATACGGATCGAAAAACTGCGTTTTGCCGCTCAAATTAGTATGGAGATTAGAATCACCACGAAGCCATTATGTGAATGTATTGTGAGAGAGAGTTTTTCAATTCACCATACTCGGAGAGGCGAAACCAAATGGAATCCAAAACGGTTCCAAAAAAAATGAATGAATCCAGGCATACCCAACCCAAATGTATTAAAAAAAAAAAAAACAAAACAAAAAAAAAACAAACAGAATTTTTTTCATTTCAAGAGTTTTTTTTATTTATCATTCATTAAAGGTTTTCTAAAGACTATTTCGCACTAAATAAACATGACATATTTCCGCAATTATAAATGTACATTAAATAAATTGAAACTTGCATTTCCGATTGGAAATTTTTCAAAGTTTTAACAAGAAAAAAGAGATAAAAATGCAATCGTCTTCGCCACGCTACCTACAAAACTGAACTAAAAAAAAGTGGTGGAAATTAAGACAAAATGACTGTATACTTCGTCTATACTCTCTCTATTTCTCGGTGCTTAAAAAAAATATTCTCTATTCTCGTTCTTTTTACATGCGTACACAGAAAATTTGTTAATGTGTGTTTGAAAGTTGAAACTCAATTTTTTGGATTTCCAAGTGAACCGAGAAATTTGGGTCCGTGATTTTGCTTGAAGGGAAGGAAGTAACGAAAGAAGGAATGACAGTATCAAGACTATTTCTGTTTGAACTTTGACGTTTCTAATTTGGCAACCACAATGCTCCTCTATGTAAGAAAGAAAGAAATCGAACAAAATTTTTTGAATTGGAAAGTTTGTTTTTTTGTAATTGAATACCTAAACTATACGCAATAAACGAGTATATTTGAGAAAGAAGTGATTAAAAAACATATTTATTTATTACTACTGATTATTTTACACCAAACAACCCCAAATTCCATGAACGTCAAAATAACGTGAGGAAGAACGTACGTATTTTCGCGAACCGTGTAATCATGAACGTACGTGCCTGTCAAAAAGACTTAAGACGAAACGAACCGTTTACGTAAAATCAGACTTTAACAGTAAATCTATGTAGCACTATCTGACTTTTGACATATCAAACATTTCTGCCCCAAACAAACACTTTTTTAAACAGTCAGCACTCAATTAAACGTCAAATAATAAAGCTGATGGTCGAGCATCCTTACTACTACGCAAGCCAGGTTAGCTTATAAAATAAATTAAATATAATGAATTAGAATTCATTGCATTCACATTTTAAACTTACACCATTTATAAATTCTTTTTTAATTTCGCATAAAACATTCGATTTTTGCCCTAAACTTTTTCACTTTAAATTTTCAAAGCGGCTATTGACTTGCAAAAATACACGCATATTAGGCTAGGCACATATTGAGACGCGTTCGACCCGATCGACGCGACACAGCACAGCACGAGTTTTTGTAAACAATATAAATCAATACAACAACGCATACTGATAGAACGGCACGACATGACCTGACGCGCGTTTTCCGAAAATCACGTGACACAGTGATCGATCGAAACACAGTTTTCCTTGCGAGACCGGCGCGTGTTTTTTTTTTTTGTTTCCGTCAAAAAATAAAATAATAAACTGTCGTTCGTTTTGAAAATAAAATAATCGTGTCCTGCGACACTCGTCAGGTCACGTCACACGCTTCGGACGCGCCTCAATATGCGCCTAGCCTTACTGTGTTTTTTAGTTCAGTTTTGATTTGTATTCTCAGTATTGAATTAAATGAATTTACTCAGTTTAGATATTAAATTTAGAATTTAAATTTTTATTTGGCTGACAGCCATGTAAATTCATAAATGTCAACCAAAATTTGTTTGCGCAAAATCGACAGCTAACAGATTTGATTTGAAAGTTGATCGATAATAGCCGTGTTTTTGTTGTGCCTATATAATCTCCACTTCCATATCTGTTTAAATGGAATTATCCTGTAAAATAAAACAAAAATTCCGGAATTATCAAAAAAAATTGTTGTATTTCACAAGGAAATTCTTTTTAAGCAGCTATAGAAATGATGATAAAGGCACAAAAAGCACGGCGAATGTGTACACACTGATTTAAGTTATGCCGTTTTTCATTGGACGTCCGGAATCGTCGGAAGTCTTCTGAAACCATTCCATTGGCACAAAAAATACGCTTCTGACGATTCTCAGAAGAGAAATTCGATTCTGGATTTCAAATCAGAATCCACTCAAGAAGCACTAATACATTCAAACTCAAACGTCACAACTAACTGCAATGTAATTCATGTTCTTTTTTAACTTTCCATTTTAATTTAATTTGCATCCAAAATCAAAGTTTTTGGTAAAATTTAATAAAAAAATTAAGAAAAATCAAACAAAAAATATTATTTAGAAGTTCTGAGTTGATACACTCGTGTTTAACATTTCACTTTTTGTGTGGTAGCAAATAATTTTTATTTGCCGATTGACCTATACAGATACCAAAGCGCAGAATTGAGTAGAAGCATTGGATTTCAGAATAATAATTGAAACCTTGAGTGAAACCAATGGGAAACTGCTTTAAAGAATCGAAAACTTATCTTTGTTCATATTAGCTTTAGTTGTTTTTGTACATACATTATGTGTAAAATGCTTAGTTCAGATGTCGTTTTTGTCGTCCCATTCTGTTTATATTGTTAAAAAACGGCGTTAGGCAATAAGGCCCCATTTTTTCTTTGGTTTTTGGGCGATCAAAAATATTTGAGGAAGGTGGACTTAGAAACCAAGTGATTCATTCTTTGAAAATGTTACTTTTATAGCCATATTAATAAAAACAGCGCTTAACTCACCTGTTACTTTCGAGCTCTCGTGTGAGCATGCATTAAGAGACAATTGGTAGATTAAAACGTATATTTACTTATCTTATTTAACCCTTCGCTAAACCACCTTCCTTGTTGGTTCAGCTAGCTAGTAATTGACAGAAATTTAACTCCTAGCCCATCACGAGTTAATGAAAACTCGCCGCTAACTCCGTTTATTAATATGGGGGTAAGAAAACATTTTTATTAAAAACAATAAGGAACATCTATTATCTATATACAAAAAGGAAGTGCCTGGAAAACCATTTCAAAAATGCTGAAGCTCTGTGCATCTAGACTAAATGCAAAAAGACTATTTCTTAAGTGTAGACTGTATTTTAGAATTAACTATTTAAACAAATTATTTGTAGGTGAAATTAACTGTAAAAATAGAAAAATTATAAAAATAATCCAATTAAATGGTATTCTTTTCTTCTATCTTAAATCCGAACCAGATGCCGATGATGTCACACCACATCTGTCAAAACGCAATGAGCATACCTTCTATCTGTTTATCGTGGGTCGTGTGTCGCTGTCACTCCATATATTTTATACGCCACACAGCAACACATCAGACGAGGCAGATGTGGTTCTACGGATATCAAAAACATTGCAGCGATAGCGCCGACTCTACAACACAACACATAAGACAGGAGGTGTGGTTCCAGCTTTATTCATACTCATTAACGCAGGATCCTATTATCACCAACAAATTAGCATGCGACCCTGGTGAACATTTCATGATCTACACAAAATGGCCGCTAGCACGGATAAACCGAGGATTCTCATCTTTATAATGATTTATCTATGGTCAATGTATATTTATAATAATTTATCTATGGTCAATGTCTGAGAATTCTCATCTTTATAATGATTTATCTATGGTCAATGTCCGTGGTAGCGGCCTTGGACACTAGCGCTGCTTTCGGTATTTACTAGTCTCAATAGTACATATACAGAGAGCGGTCTGCGGTTCTTTGTAGAAAATTACAAACAAAATTTGACGTTTGACCATTGCATTTCTTCTTTGCTGGTGAAGAGTTAACCGCACAGGTATTTCCGAAAATCGTCTATTCAATTACAATTATACTTTATTAAAGGCCTTCCACACTAGCCACACTGTGTATTAATACATGTCAAAAAAGTGGGAAACGAATCATGTAGAATAGTGTGGAAACAAAATATGAAATCTCAGCCTTCACAACCCGACATTCTATCCCACTCGATTTGACATGTGTCAATATATGAATAATTTTAGGAATGGTTCTAATTCTATCCCACATTCTATCACACTTTTTTAGGTTTTGGTAATGTATTAATACAAGCAAGTATGGAAGCAAAATATGAAAAGTTATTTCTTTCCCACAAATTTGGCAGTCGCGTGGAATTGTTTCCCACTTTCAATTTGGAATGTATTAATATACAGTGGGCTAGTGTGGAAGGGCTATTATGCAGTAGGTAAATCATGTACCTAGTAATATAATAGGTCCATGAGCAAATAAACGTTCTTTAAGAAACTTCGGGATAAATAGCATTTTTGTTTCTCTTAACGGTGTTTTCTTAAATCAATCTTGAATTTCATATACCTAAAAAATAACCACGGTGTTGTAAAAAATGTTCCGGTCTACCATCATGGTGCAGTATAACCCTAATCTAGAGTTTTCCTCTTTTTTGTGCTTCATTTTAGAAAAGAACTTCCGATTTATAACAAGAAACAGTCAACTTTTATATTGGAGAAAATGGCAAAAACATTTTTTTTTGACTTTTTGTCACAAATGATAATCAGAGTTACCGTTATCGAAGCTCGTCGATTGGCGATCGAAGTGACTTTTTATTTGAGTAGGTATTTTATACAAGAAAGTTTGTGGCTCTGCATGACTAACATTTTTTCTGAGTTCAAAAGGTGTAGGTCTCCGGGATGAATAAAAAAATCAATGCTCCATACCTCCAGTGATGATCGGTAAGCTAGATGGAGTAGAGTGGAGTGTGGTAACAAAAATGTTCACAGAAATGAGGAATGAGGATGCGGCAAAGAGATGCTGATGGGAGATATTTTGATGCGGGGGACTTGGAAAACGAATAACGACGACTTTCATCGTGCGCAGCGAGATGTAACAAGATAGTAAGTGATGTTTTTTTTCTTTTTATTGTTTAACTTATGCAATTTCAAGTTTAATTAGGTGTCGGTCGGTAACTTTCATTTTAGTACATACCATAATGCTGTGTGGTCATTGTCGCTGCATTATTGTAGGTAAGTTTATTTTAATGGCATTGTATTTAGTATTGATTTGCCAAAAATTATTTTAAATGTGATTGCAAATTACGTTAATACTTAAAATGTCTTTAATTTATTTTCATTTAATAAGAAGTTATAACTATTTTGTTCGTTTTGGGTTAAAACTTCAAGAAATAGCTATGGAAGACGAACGCAGAAAAGAAACTACCGATTATCAACTGGCCATGAACAATCTAACGATGGCAGGATTATGAATCATATCATAATCCCAGTTAGGTAAATGTTATCCGCTTCTATAGGGGTAAATAAAATTTAAGGTTATTGTTGTGTCAATTGTATGAAATGGAATTTTTTTAAACTTTCTAACAAGTGATAACTTATCTTTAAACTTAGGGATTAGTTATCTAAATTGCTTTGGACCTACGCCAAAAAGAAATGAATGCAAAATTAATCAATATTATCTACGCTCTGAATTCAATCTACATGGTATTAATAATTTAAAGATTATAAAAATAATACAAATAATTAAAAGAAATTTTATGAAAATTTGTATTTTTTTAACAAAAAACGTATACAAATGCCATTTCATTGGGATTGACTGGGCTATGCTAATTCGAGAATGGGTGGGGTGACCCTATTGTTTGTAAGTACAGTACATAGTATTAATTTAAAACAAATTGTTTAAATTTAAACAATTGTAAAAATAAAATATTTTCAAAAATTGGATAGGGAAAAAAAGAAAGAAAAAAAAATTAAGGAAAAAACTACAATATTTAGGTACATTCTGTTTTTTAATTTCTCAAAATAAAAAAAATAGAAATAGTTATATAAAATCTGTTAACTGATAACTCTTTATATGTGATTCTATGCTCACAAAATCAAAATTTAAAAACCGATCTTTTACTCGCTTTAAAAACATTCCAGGAATTTTAGGGCCAGTTTCAGAGTCAAATGCGAGGCAGTTAAGTTGCTCAATATAGGATACACAATGCAAATTTCCACAGTGCACGCACTTCCCTGAATGAGTTGCACTTAAGTCCTCCGTGCTGGCACTGTCATTAATTCAGACTGCGAAAATGACCCAAAAGTACCAAAACGCAAAACATAAGTGCTACTTATTCCGGTAAGTGTTCACTGGCCCTTAGTGATCTTATTGCATGAGGAAGATACGGCGCGGCGTTAGAAAGGCGAAACGTAAAAATAGAATACAAATTACAAAAAGCACGGCGGAATTGTGGAACAGACACAAACCAACTTTTTTGACTTCACAAAAGAAAACGCAAACAATAACGAAAATTTAAAGTCTTTTAAAAAGTTGTGGATTTTTTGATGTTTTTTTTTTTGTAAGGTCAACAACAGTCGGAGGAGTCGAATGTGAACACCGTCTTATAATTTATAATGGAGTCCGTTTTTGAAGTTATGGTTAATTTTACAGATTCTCCTGATTTTATTCGTTATAAAAATGTATTTAAAATGGATTGGATTTAATTTTTTTTTTATTTGTAGGAGGTATTTTTGTAAGATCTACTGTGGTATATTGCAATATACCTACTGTGTTTTTTACCATATACACTGCGCTCAATCATCTATAGGGTGGCAACGCTGCAGTTAATCTAAAGTTAAGATTTCCTGACCTCATAAATAAAGTCTTTAATACCTTAAAGCAATACAGATGTCTAACAGGAAGTATCTTCAGATTATTGTAAGAAAAATAGTTCACAACTATGGTGTCGGCGGTGTTTTCGGCAAATTTTGATAAGTAGGGAAAAGTGGCCTAAAATGACCCACATGGCAAAATGGCCCCTCGCTATAAATCGTAGAATCGAACAGAATTAGAAGATTTTGTGAACGCAATTCCTAATACTACGTTTTCACCAGACACTAAACCGAGATTTAGGTAATGAGATTTATTTGGCGTTTCCACTGCACAAAAAGATCAAAAAGAGGGTTATGACAAAACATTTAAATGGCGTTTCTTTTTTTTTTTTGATATGAAGTGGAAGTGTGATAGATAGTTTTTGTTTACATTTTCATCTGTCAATAAACGAAAATGGCGTTTAAATGGGTCAGTTCCACAATCATTCTCCAGAAAAAAAAGTTTGTTTGATTTGACAAACAAATGTTTCCAAGAAGATTTGAATGAGTTTAATTTGAAATCTTCATTTGAGGAGATTAAAATTTGTATGGTAAATCTTCGAGTTTTCAAGGATATTTGCGATAATCTTGCTTAATCTCGGTTTAGAGTCTGGTGAAAACGTAGTATTAGTTTATCTGACAGCACAGACATAATATTCGAAATGTTAGCAACTTCAAGATATTGTTTGAAATTTGACTGATCAAACTGTCTCTAGCCATCTTAACATTTGAACTTCACCATAGTAACAGATCATTTTAGTTAGAGAAAAGTATAGGGGTATTCACGATCCGATGCAACTGGCCTTGTATCATTGTAAAAGTGCAAAAGTGTAAAATCTTACAACACTACAACAACAAAATATACAAGGTGCAATCTTACAACAGTTTTGCACTTTAGCAATACCCGAAACCTATTGCAACAGAAAAATACAACATTGTAAAATTTGTAAATTGTGTTTTTGACAGCTCACTCATTCTTGATTACGTTAAAGAGAAACAAAGGTATGTTCATTGGATACATCCAATTTGCTATCTTGATTGTATTGATGTGACGTCGTCATCATCTTTTACTATTATTTTCCATTTAAAATTCGGACGATAATTAAGATTTGGTAATATTTTCTTTTTCCTTTTTTTTTGGCATCTTTTAATGAACAAAATTTAAATTAAATCAAATTGAAATTTTCAGATATGTTCGAAACAAAAACAAATAACAAATGTCAAACTAATTTTGACATTTGCTTTAGTGTTGCAAGAAGATAAGAAAAGTGCGTTCACGATCCACTTAAAAAAAATAAAATTTCGCACTTTTACTAGGCTCGTTGCACCAGATCGTGAATACCCCTTATATAAAGTTATAACCAAAATCACAACTTGATCTCAAAATTCCGTTCTACCCCACTAGCGGGGTAAAACTGACTTTTGAATGGGGTAAAATAGACCAGTATTTTTTTAGCAATGACAAAAGAAATAATAAGAATCAAAATTTTGAATTTATAAATTGTATTGAAAGCATAATGAACAAATAAATTTCTTCTACGAACTTTCAAATTTGATTTAAAGTAAACTTACTATTCAACTGGAAAGTAACAATAAAGGTACTTTTAAGCCAAAAATTAACAAAATACATAAACAGAGGAAAAGAAACTATGACCAAAAAAGTATATGAATTTATCATAACAAAAAATAAGCTTTCAGCTGAAAAATTCGCAAAAAAATTTCTATAGGGCAAATTAATCATAGTCCATTTTACCCCCTGCCGCTCTGGGCTTTCTTGCCCTACAATGAGTTTCTTATTAAAAATATTTGTTTTTTATATAAAAGAAAAATCTTTTTAGTTTTGGTTTTTATAAATCCAACATAACTTAATCAAACCAAGCACTTGATTTAAAACGAAATTTACGCAAGAATAAAGCTGTGTGGTTGGATGTCTTTTAAAAATTTGATGTTTTGTTTAGTAAAACGTCTATTTTCAATGTTTAGTTGTTAAAAATAAAACGAACTTAACATGTACATATGAAACTAAGGAAAGGGTCCGTAAGGAGGTTCTCAATAAGTTCTCATCATTGAAAATAAGAAAAATTTAAAAACGAAGCCAAAAGACGTTTTAGTTCTTTTTCCCTTCAAGCAAAATCACGGACCCAAATTTCTCGGTTCACTTGGGACTCCAAAAAAAATGAGTGTCTCACACACAATAACAAATTTTCTGTGTACGCATGTAAAAAGAACGAGAATCGAGAGTATTTTTTTCAAGCATCGAGAAATAGAGGGAGTATAGGCGAAGTATACAATCATTTTGCCTTAATTTCCACCACTTTTTTTTTAGTTCAGTTTTGTAGGTAGCGTGGCGAAGACGGTTGCTTTTTTATCTCTTTTTTCTTGTTAACACTTTTAAACATTTCCAATCAGAAATGCAAGTTTCTATTTATTAAATGTAAATTTATATTTGTGGAAATATGTCATGTTTATTAGTGCGAAATAGTCTTTAGAAAACCTTTTATGAATGATAAATAAAAAAAGCTCTTGAAATGAAAAAATTCAGTTTGTTTTATTTTTGTAGGCAATGGAGAAACTGGACTAGATGGGAAGTTTTTTTTAATACTTTTGGGTTGGGTATGCCTCAATTCATTCATTTTTTTTGGAACCGTTTTAGATTCCATTTGGTTTCGGTTCTCCGAGTATGGTGAATTGAAAAACTCTCTCTCTCACAATACATTCACATAATGGCTCCGTGGTGATTCTAATTTCCATACTAATTTGAGCCACAAAACGCAGTTTTTCGATCCGTATTTGGATCCGAATACGAAGTCGTCCATACGTTGTTTGTTACGTTTGCGGACCGAAAACGAGCTCGCTTGCTTGAAGGGTTGCCCCGTAGTCTTAGTCTCCCCTACCTAAGTATGAAGTATTTCTTTTTAATTAACTGAAATTCATTGGCCTAGAACTAATTCTTTCTGTTCGGAATTAAAACTTAAACAAAAAAATCCTAAACGGGAAAAGTGGCCTAACTACAACTCGGCTAAATGGCATAGTGTGCAATTTTATACTTCTCTTACATTTTCATTTTCCTTACACTGAAATTGGTTGGAATATATGAACGGTATACAGAGAGGCACATTATTAATGAAATCCATAAATGCACATCCAAAACGTTCTATGTTCGTTGTTTTAGTTTTGTTCATGTTTATTTTACTTATAAGTTGAAGTTATTTTATACGAATTGTTGATTTTATTTTTTTTTTTTGTTGAGTATTGTTTATGTGCTGGGATACACGAGCGCAAAGAAGAATTAATTTATGAAAGAGAACGGATGATTTTTAGAAAGAAAGAACATGCATGCTTTCTCATGAATTAATTCTTTTCTGCACTCGTGTATCCTAGCACATAAACAATACTCAAAAAAAAAAAAAAATCAACAATTCAATAGTATGCCATTTTACGCGGGCAATTTTGATCGTTGGAACTTGGAGATATTCTGAAAATTAAATACTTTAAACACTTTTTGGAGCTTTTTATACTCGTAAAGTAAAAAAATGTAAGCGTTATATTGATTAAATTTTGAAAATAATATAATAGGGGTATTCACGATCCGATGCAACTGGTCTAGTATCATTGCAAAAGTGTAAAATTCAAAAATGTTCTTGCTCTATAACAACAACACTGCCTTAAATCTTGCAACAGTTTTGCATTTTTGCTATACCTTAACCTCATTGCAACATGGAGTGTAGAATTTTCCTGGTGTCCTTGTCAGTTTGGAAGAAAATTTTTCAATTTTACACTTTTGCAATAATACTAGACCAGTTGCATCGGACCGTGAATACGCCTGATATTTTTGTTTCAATAACACTTTTTTCTGAGATATGGGACGTTTTCCTTAGGGGGTGGGGCCATTTTTGGCTATGTTCCCTTACTCAAAAAAAAAATCAACATTTCATTTAAAAAACCTTCAACTTATAAGTAAAATAAACATAAACAGAACTAAAACACCGAACATTGAACGTTTTAGATGCATTTAGGCCTTTTGATAATGCGTCCTCAGTCCAGTGCTGAGTTTTAGCTATTTCAGCGAGTCGAGTGAGATTACTCGCCTCACTCGCCGACTCATCTCACTTTACTCGCAAAAGCGATTTAGCTATTTAAGTGGGATGGGTAACTTCGAATTTAGTTTCGAACACTTAAATGTCATAAGTGAATACACTCTGTACATAGATTATCTCTGGTTATACAAAGATTGTCTTTTATTTTGTTGTCTTTTTTTAGTTGTGTGACAGCTATAATAAAGTTCGCATTGAATCATAAATACTAAAGGCTCTCCCAAACCAATGCGGAACATTCGTTGCGGCGAAGAAACATTCGCATGTCAAAATTTATTTACATGGTGATATATGAGAGTGCCCACACCAACGCGGCGGAGAAACATATGAATTAATTTTGACTGACGAATGTTTCTTCGCCGCAATGAATGGTTCGCATTGGTTTGGGAGAGCCTTAAACATACAAAATGAAACCATATTGTGATTATTTTAATTCTTAGGCCGCTCCCTGACTTGTCGGTACGGTAGCGATACGGTATCGGTACGGTAAAATCTGACGTACCGCTTGTGTACCGATTACATGTATTTCAATCAACATGCTGATGCATGCTGATTAGGCGGTATCGGTACGGTAGCGGTACGGTATACATGCGGTGTACCGAGCGGCGGTACGAATGGGCAGTAAGCAATCGGTAAATACCGCGTGTATTGTGTAAAATGTCATCGTCAGATATGGACGTGCACGTTAAAATTGTATTAGAAGTGGAAAAATACGAGCAACGAGAAGGAAAAGCTCGTTATAGGTATTCTTTTTCATTTTGTACGTGGATTGGAACCTTTCATCATCTTGTGAAAGTTATTTGGCCGCAACAAACAGATGTCGCCAGTATTTTTTTCTTTTTATACGCAAACGCGTATAAATATAACATGCAATTGCATCTTCTTCTGAGGACGACATTTTTTTCCGGATTCTGAGTTTTTAGATTAAATACCGAAAGTATACCGACAAGTGAAGAGACAGAAGCGGTATCGGTATGCTTTCGGTACGTTAAAAAAACCCGGTACCGGACCGATACCGTACCGACAATTCAGGGAGCGGCCTTATTCGAAAAAAAAACATTGTCCTAACTAACAAAGTGAGCTTTTATTTTCATTCATAAAAACTAATTTATGTGAAAAATTAACAAAACGAAAACAACAAAACTGAGTGCTTTAAACTGTGGTCCCAGATCTGAGAATCATCCGTTGTCATCTGATTCGATTCGTCATAGTTTCGGCATGGTGCAGTCAAACAATTTTTCATAAGTTATTCAGGCCTATTCTGCCATATCTGTTATTCTGCTATGTCCCGATCTACATTGCCCGATTTTTCAACGAAGATTTTTCCGGAAATCGTGTGAAATGTACACACAGAACGATTTTTTCCATAATATTTTTTTCCTTTTATTCTTCCTTGTTTTTTCATTTTTCATTGATATTCACTCACACCACAAAACGAACGGCACACACACAGCGAACACACACAAAAAACTGGAAAGGAGAAGAAAGAGAACATAAACAGACTGGAAAAATCGTTCGAGTTTTCTGGTACAAACGATTTGATCCCTACCCCTCACTTTTCACTCCCTTCACCCATGAACAAAAGATCGGCACTGGAAAAATCGTTCATTAATGCGAAATTAAAATGCTCGCTAAAGAAACATGCTTGCAAAATAACATACGAAAATTGTTCTGACATATAAATTAAACCACCATGCACAATTCTCCATTGTTTTTTTGCAAGCAGGTGTCTTTAGAATAGATATTTATTTCTCACTTTTGTACTTTTGTACAAAAGTAGGTCTATGTAGTTGAGGCTTTAAAGTTAAAAAAGTGTTTTAGTCTTTGCCCCAGGCAGCTAGGTATTTTATTAGATCGGTTAATCCATCGAATTCGGTTCGAATCTTTGGCGCATCGGCTTTAGTCAGCCTCGGCAGTCCAGAGCTTCCAAACGCCATAACAGAATGCTCCTGTTCCTAGAAACGCGTACGAAGAGCCTCAACCGAAGGCGCGCAGAGCAAGGGCTGAGCCAGCGTTCATCAGAATCTCTTCGTCTCTCTTGGCTCGACCTAAAGTTCGGGAGAATCCAAAGAGTGCAGCTACGCCACCGACAAGACCCAAGAAAGCTCCTCCTCGATAGCGATGTTTTCTTCGTTCTTCTTCAGCAGCGGCACTCCGTGCCGACCGGCAAGATAAAGCGACTACTTTTTACGTTTCATCCATCAACTGTGTTCTGTGCTTTCGTGTATAAAAATAATTTAGTTTGAAATTACTTATTTGTGTTTGTAATTATGCATTTTAATATTTTTTTGTTATATCTGTCTCTTTTGAAGAACAATTCTATAAAGAAATAAAAGTTTTTACTTCATGTATTGAAATATTTTATGATAAAAGTCAAACAAATCTGTCTTTTATTCTGTTATGGTTTATAACAGATTTCATAACAGAATTCTAACTGCATAATGCTAGAAAGAGGTTAGCGGAAATAAATGAAATGATAACAAAATCTTTTTTTTTTTAATAAAGGTGTAGTAGTTACTGATGAGACAGTAAGCTTTTGCAAAACTGCAAATAACTTTTTTTCTTTATGAAACTTAACCTACCTATTTATCAGTTCTGTTTTATAAAAAACTCCTACACACATCTACACAAATTTCATCGAAGTTCTCATTGACCATGAGTGTCAGTTCGGAAAAGACCAATCCAAGTGGAAATCAATGAACTGAATAAGGCATCTGTCAAAAATTTTTTGTCTTTGAAAAGACAAACTAATTTGTGTCAATTAAAGACACAAGTGGAAATGAACTGGCATTCTTGTCGTTCAAAGACCAAATTGACAGCTGTCAAAGTGTGTCAATTCAACGATAAGTGGAAACCTAGCATAATACCAATTAATAAAAGAATAAAAGGTTTTTTGACAGTTCGAAAATTTGTATGGGAATTGACAGAAGAATAACAGAATAAAAGAATAAAAGATTGCGCCGAATAGGCCTAATTATTTATGTTATTATAATTTCTTTTAAAACTTAAATTATCAATAAAGGGTTGTTTCAATAGAGTTAAGCCTGATACACATCTGTGTCGTGTGTTGTGTTGTGGGGTCGTGTGTCGCTGACATTCCATATATTTTATGCTCCACAATGAAACACAACACACGAGACAAATATGGTTCTACGCATATGAAATACATTGTAGCGATAGCGACACACGACTCCACAACACAACACATGACACAGATGTGGATCAGGCTTTAGTTTTTTTTTTGTTATTTCATTTCATATCCATGAATAGATGTGACCAAAAAACACATATACTTATTCAAAATTGTTAATTTTACCAATACATTCAACAAGTCATCTGCGAAAAGCCAGGCGAGTAATCTGACAGTTCAAGCGACAGTTCACTCACTTTTACTAGCTAAATCGATTTTCGATGAAAAGTGACTCATCTCACTCACTCGCCTCGATTTCGAATTAGCTAAATCTCGGTACAGGACTGCCTCTCAGTAGATCGTTCATATTTTCCAACCATTTTCCCTATAAAGAAAATGAAAATGGAAGGGTAAGTATAAAACGGCACACTATTGAGACTAGTAAATACCGATGGCGGCGCTAGTGTCCATGGCCGCTACCACGGACATTAACCATAGATAAATCATTATAAAGATGAGAATCCTTGGACATTGACCATAGATAAATCATTATAAAGATACATTGACCATAGATAAGTCATTATAAAGATGAGAATCCTCGGTTTATCCGTGCTAGCGGCCATTTTGCGTAGTTCATGAAATGTTCACCATGGTCGCATGCTAATTTGCTGGTGCTAGTAGCGTTAGCTATTTAGAACCTAGCCATTACAAATTTAACCCACCGTGAACAAACTTTCCCTTGATGCAGGATAAGAAAGGGGCCAAGCGAGCTTGATGCTTGCTTCAATACCTTATGCATATGGTAAACTATTCCATACAGGCCGTCACATTCAATTTACGTTATCTGTCAAGAATTTGACGTCTATGAAAAAATTCGACCCCAGTTGAAAACCACTAAAATAGTTTGTGCTGCGTCTGATTTACATATGTGGTTTTCGAGGTTCGGAGTGATTCCTATTGTTCTAAAATATTAAGTTTGGCTATTCCAAATGTTGGAATCAAAAAAGGAGTAAAACTGTAAAAAAAAAAATCCAATCGAAAACGACATTAGACATTAAACCAGAACCACACTGGTCTCGTGTTCTGTTGTGGAGCCGTGTGTCGCTGTCATTCCATATATTTCATGCGCCACAAAGAAACACAGCACACGAGACAAATGTAGTTCTACGGATATAAAATATATTGCTTTACTATAGTGAACTATGGTTAATGGGGCATGTCAAACTATAAACCCGAGTCTAACTGAACTGGAGTCTAATGAAGTCACCCGGTTAGAAACTACCTGCTATTAATTTCACTTCGCTGTTCTGTTTTGTTGTTGTGCGGCATGTTTTAAATTTTTGACCAAACAAAAACTAGGTAAGAATTAACATTTATAATCATGTTTTACATAATTATACAAAAGAAAATTTATAAAGGTCTAGGGAACCGAAAAAGTTACTTTGAGTTACTTTCTCACTTTATGCTAACATAGTTGTTCAAAGAAACTTACCACTGGCACTAGTTAACTAATGCCACAGTGTAAATGCAACACTATCGCAATTGCTAGTTATTACACCTCATGCCAGCCCAGTTAAAAGAGACACATCCAATTTATCTCTCTACCACCAACTAGCGCCAGCACAATAATCCGTGTTCATTTTGCTAACTAAAAATATGAATGGCGTGTGTTGTGTACAAGAACTACTTAAAAGTGAATATCAAACATTATTGACTAAATTATTCGCTAAATAATTGCCAATTTACCTCAAATCTCAACTTAAACCCCCAACTATCAATTAAACTAAAATCTTTTTTGTCTACCACTTCATGAATTCCCTTAAAATCAATTGAAAAATCCAAGTGTTTTTATTACAAGCAGTGTGACAATTAAATAGCGACGACTACGTCGAGGACGGCAACGGCAACGAAACAGATATATTCCATTTGACAAATGGTCAATAAAAATACACATGAAAAGAAGTAAAAAGAAAAGGAAAGAAAGAACATTTAAAACGAAAAAAAAAAATAAAAATCTTAAGTGAAGAGAATTTCCCCCCAACAAAAGCAAAACTAATCAACGAAAAAATGCACGCAATCTTTTGTGCAATTGTTTGTCCCTAAAAAACGGATATTTCCTAGTTTGCGTTTTAAGTAGCGAGTTGGGAAAAACACCCCGTCCGCCTCCATTTCACCATCATCACCACCAATAAAAATAATGTTAAGGTAAAGTGATAAAAAAAAATTGGAATTCCCTGCTCTTGATTCCTTTATTTTTTGTTTTTTAATTGCGTGCGTCCTACTCTGACAGCCGCGTGCAATGTTGCGCCATCTCGCGTCCTTCTGTGGTTTGTGATATTTGTGAATTCCTTTTTCTTTCGAATTTTTTTTTTTTGTGTTGTCTTTTTTTTTATAATTTCCACCAGCGAGGAGGACTCGATGGAATGGTAATGTGCCCCCTTAAATATTAGGTACCAGGCGGAAAGTTAGGAAAATTGTAAGTTGTAAGTACATAGTGACCAAGTTTGGAATTCGAAATGTGATTTTCAAAAAAATGCATAAGACCTTGTCATGCAGGTAGATTGAAGCTGGGCTACCAGACTGGCAAAGAAACGTATAATTTGTCCTAGACAGATTTGTGTTTGGGGAGAGCAGGTAGATTTGGTCAAAAGTTGACACATTGTTGTACTCGAATTGAGTTTTCGTTTTTATGGTTAGGGAAGGTGTGTGCTCCCTCCTGGGTAGGTTTTTTTTCTTATTCCTTATGATACTGCGGCTTTTCTTCTGGCGGCACTACACATGAACAATTCTGATGGACGCGTTATTGACATTCTATATTGTCCTTATTAATAACCCCAGGCCTGGAACTTTATTGAGCTTTTAAAGCCATTGACACGCCGGAAATTTCTTGCATTGTTTTTCACAATCAAATTAAAGCTTCAATTAAATCCAAAGTATTCCTACATATCTGAAGACGTAATTAAATGGCTTTTCCAGAACTAGCGTCCGGGAATTCGAATATTTTTGTAACTGTCTGTTTTAGACTTCGATGATGAAAACCCAGACTATGAAATGCAATGTATCACTTTTGTAATAGAAGGATGAACCAAGTAGACCGTTAGATTCACTTTAGTTAACAAGACTTTCCTTCGAGCTCGAGTTGTACGGTAGAAGTAGTGTCAACTTGGTAGTTAGAAAAGATGGGAGCTGTGACCCAATTAGCGAAGGAGTGTGTGGTTTTGATTCGTGTGACCTAGGTTTTATTGAATTGGATTGAAGAAGAACTTGGTCTTAACTTTGACGCATTATCTAAGATAGACAAAAATAAACAAGGCTTAAGCAATTTATTGGTTGTTTCAAAGACGATTGTAATCTGATCTCTTATTGGTCTTAGGGCTGTAGTGAATTTTGAAACTTTAATTGGAATTCTATCTTAGATATTTGTTCCTCATCACACCATTCTTTCAAGAATTGCATAGAATTAAAGAGTTAGGTATAATTAAAAATATGAGTTTTTCATTGTAAAACGGAGATGTTAATCTAGAAACAAATA
Organism: Melangyna quadrimaculata; assembly: GCA_949320155.1. NCBI lineage: Eukaryota > Metazoa > Arthropoda > Insecta > Diptera > Syrphidae > Melangyna > Melangyna quadrimaculata. Next base: position 186,570,259 of record OX439483.1, read on the forward strand.
CATGCAACAAAACGGCAAATGAATTGGGTACCATATGCTAGGTATCCACTTGTTTTGAATTACCACAATTTGATAGTTCAACATTAGTTTTTCGAATGATACAATTGTCAACTCATAACTTATTGTGTCTTTAATTGACACAAAAAGTGTTCTTTTTGACAGCTATTTCCGCTTGCACTGTCGGATAAGAGCTGAAATTTTGTATCAATCGAAAATTTGTCTTGTTCTCAGTATTATAAGCTTTGTTCAGCGACGTTGTTCCGAACAGTTTAAAACAGAAAAGTACAAGTGGCCACGTTCAGGTGGTAAGCAGATACGTATCTGAGATACGTTAGAATCTGATATGTTTTCGAACGATCAAAACCGGATATGTAACCAAACCAAACAAAACCAAGAAAATTAACAGATGAGATGTCAGCTGTTAGTATAATCCAAACAAATCCGAACATTTTTGGGATAGCTTTAGATTTCTTTTTGACATAGCTGTTTGGTTCGTCAGCTGGTTTTTCCTTAGGCATTGCAACAACACGAACAAATCCAGATACCTTTGGCTACGTATCCGAACGCGGTCAGTTTTTGCTGTTCAATGACAATTTTCTGTTCCAAACTGTTCTGATTTGCTGTTCAGTGAGTCTGTTCCGAACAGTTTGGAACAGAATAAAACAGGATTTTCTGTTCTTACTTTTTAGGTAGAACAACTTAGAACAGGTTTGTGACAACTGTCAAAATCAGCTGCTGTCACTAGCAAGTTGATATTTTTTTAACAAACATCGTGGCTCTTTATGCTTTTACTTTGGAAACAGACAAAAAAATATTAAAAAAAAAAAACAATACAAATTAAATTAAATTGTGTACTATTTCCAATTGTTTTTAATAAAAAGTATTATTTCTTGCCTATCCACCTAACTCAAAAATTTTTTTTTGACAATTACATCTGTCAGTGGTGCGTTCTTTTATTAACCATAAACTTTTTTCAGTGACGTTGTTCCGAACAGTTTGGAACAGTTTAGAACAGAAAAGTACAAGTTTTTGCTGTTCAATGAGAATTTTCTGTTCTAAACTGTTCTGATTTGCTGTTCAGTGAGTCTGTTCCGAACAGTTTGGAACAGAATAGAACAGGATTTTCTGTTCTTACTTTTTAGGTAGAACAACTTAGAACAGGTTATTGACAACTGTCAAGCAGCTGCCTGTTCTATCTTGTCTGACATTTCTGTTCTATCCTGTTCTGTTCTGTTCTGATCTGAAAAAAAAGTCACTGAAAACTCCTATAGTTAACTATGGTTGTTATGTCAAAAAAATTGTTGAAGTGTCATTGTTTATTGTTTGTCTGTCAAACGAAAACTTTGGAAAACTTTATTTCATCGTTAATTACCATAAAATCATGTAATTTTTCTACAATATAATCTCCTTTTTTATTAAAAATGGAAGCAAATTCTACTTTAATTTATTTCACTACACCAAAAGCTTTGTTTTGATTCTTCAATATTTATTTTTTGTAAACAAACCTTCTCACATGTTCTTTGACAAATCAACACTTTCAACTCATATCATGGAGATGAGTTTGAAATAGTTACGAATTGTAACTATTTGACACTAATAAACTGAATTTAGGAACGATGTGATGACGTCATATAGTTACAAATCGTAACTATTTTGTAATAAAGGAACGACCATTGTTAACTATAGTTAACCATAGTTAACTATGGTTAATAAAAGAACGCACCACAGACAGCTGCCTGTTCTATCTTGTCCGACGTTTCTGTTCTACTGTTCTACTCTGTTCTGTTCTAATCTGAAAAATCCTCACTGAACAATCCTATTATCGACAGTTGTGTGGAAAACTAATACATACATAGACTCAGAGCCCACAGCTACTTTTGGGTGTGAGCGATAGCAACACTTGCATCTGATTTAAGATAGGTCCCTACTATTAATATGCAAATATGAAAGTCTTGCACGTCGGGCATTGGGCCGTTGTTTCTAATCCTGCATTTTTTTAAAAGCCCTGGTATACGAATTGTAGGAACTTGTATTAAATTGTATTAAATTAAAGAGCTGAGAGCCCTAGATATGAATATGGGGTCCAAGACCTTTTTTGTAAGGCCAAATGTTTGTAAGACGCTATTAAAGATTGAAGCTTCGATTGCATCTTGTAGCCATTTGACGCTACGGAAAATATCTTGAACCCCACTGCACTGCATTTTAAATGCAGTATTACATACAAAGGCTCCAACCCCGACATGCAAGACTTTCATATTTGGATATGTAAATATTACGGAATAAAACAGAAGGAATTTTTGCTATCGCTTACACCCAACATTTCTGCGGGCATTTACATCCGTATTTATAAAAAACAAAAGTATAGGCAATTGCTTAATGCTCCATTTGAGTCCGAAACATTCTTATTCCATGGTGTAGTTTTCCTTAACACGGGAGCTAAAATAACAATTTTTTCTTTATGAAAAAGGGTGTTAGTCTATAAAGTTTATTTGTAAATTTTGTTTCGAATTTCAGCTGAAAGAAATTCACTCTGTTTCAGTTACAATTTTTTTTTATACACCTTTTTACGATTTCTACGTAAGCTTTTATAATTAGGAAAAATCTAATGTATCTAAAACCATGGGAGACACAATGCACATTCTTCTTTTCTGATTCGCTTGCTCAATTATTTTTTTGTTGCAGTTGCAGGATAATTCTTTAGGTCCCTATTCCAAAATCATTTTTGAAATCTCAGAAACGTTAATTAGCTTAATCACTTTTTAACAAAGTGCTAACTGTCACTCGGTGCGTTTTTATTGAGACAGGATATCAGACATCAGAAAAGTTGCTCCTAGATGAAGCGAATCCAAATTTACAGTACAACTGTACATTTTTAGGGAAGAATTCTGCATATTTGTGAGATTTCCGAGATATTATTATTTTTAACCTCAAATTTATTCAACCAGTTGAGATTTCTAAAATCTACAAGATATCAGAAAATTTACAGCCAAAAAATTTACAGTGCGTCATTAAAGTTAACACGATTAAGCTCACCAAATTTTATTTAACTCAACAGATGTTTTTGATATTTTATCTTGGAAAAACAAATAAATAAATAAAAAGTTTTCTTCTGTTACAAATTTGCTTAAGATCAGGTAATACAATAAGTTGGTATAATAAGCATATGACGTCAACAGAAGTTTATCTCGAAATCCATGGGTTATAGCAGTTATGAATCCTTTTGTAGAACATAACGAGCACCTAATACGACTATTATTATTTTGTTCTTTCTATTTTATTTTAATTTATTGTGTTGGTTTGAAAATAATTTGGCAGGAGGCAAGATTAGCTATTGCATTTTACTTACTTACTTTTGATGGCGCTCACAGCCCAGGATGGGCTTCGGCCTCAACTAACAAGCCCCTCCAGCCAGCTCTGTCCCTAGCTAGCCGCTTCCAGTTGCGCACACCGAGTGCTTTGATGGCGTCATCCACTTGTTTGCGCCACCTGTTACGGGTTCTTCCTCTGCTGCGTACCCCATCGGGGTTGGATTCGAAGACTCGTCGGGCAGGTGCGTTGCTGTCCATACGCTCCACGTGCCCCAGCCATCTCAGCCGCTGTATTTTCAGCTTTTTGACCAAGTCAACGTCGCTGTATAGCCCGTATAGCTCGTCGTTGAATCTTCTCTTCCATACTCCTTATATACACACCGGACCGAAAATCGCACGAAGAATCTTCCTCTCAAAGCACCCTAGCAGATTTTTATCCGAATCTTTCAGTGTCCATGCTTCTGACCCATAAAGCAGGACCGGGATGATTAGGGTCTTGTATAAAGTCTCCTTATTTCTCTGAGAGAGGGCCTTACTACTTAAATGCCTTCTTAGACCGAAGAAACAGCGGTTGGCAAGAGTAATTCTTCGCTTGATCTCTGCACTGATGTCATTCTGCGATGTAATAGTGGAGCCCAGGTAGACAAAGTCCTTGACAACTTCGAAGTTATATCTGTCCATCGTGATATTTTGCCCGAGTCGACGATGTTGAGATTCCTCTCTCGATGACAGCATATACTTCGTCCGATTCAATGCTCGCAAATGCCCCTGCCACAGCTCGCTTCGTTCTGCCTATATCATCCGCATATGCAAGCAATTGAACGGACTTTTGATAGATTGTACCGCTGGTGTTGACATGTGCGTTGCGTACAATGGCTTCAAGAACGATGTTGAATAGGTTGCATGATAATGCGTCGCCTTGCCTCAACCCTTTCTCAACATCGAAGGAATCAATCGGTGGTGTTCTTACCAATTTTGACGGAGCAGCGAGATTTCTCCATCGTCATCCTGCACAAGCGGACGAGTTTGGCAGGGATGCTAAGACTCGACATGGCTCTGTATAATTCGTCCCTTTTCACGCTATCATACGCGACTTTAAAATCGATAAAAAGGTGGTGTGTATCGATCTGGAATTCCCGGGATTTTTCTAAAATCTGTCGGAGTGTGAACATTTGATCGACGGTTGACTTGCCTGGCCTAAAACCGCGCTGATAGGGGCCGATCAGATCGTTGACAAAAGGTTTTAAGCGGTCACACAGAGTAGCCGACAAGATTTTATAAGTGACGTTTAGGAGACTTATTCCTCTGTAGTTGGTACATTTCAGAACATCTCCCTTTTTATGGATGGGGCACACTATACCGAGGTTCCATTCATCGGGCATACTTTCATCCGACCAAATTTTGCAGATGAGCTGGTGTATGCTCCTAGCCAATTCATCTCCCGCTGATTTAAATAGTTCGGCTTGTAAGCCATCCGCACCAGCAGGCTTGTACGGATTAAGTTTGGATATCGCCTGCCGCACTTCGGTTAGGTCGGGTGGACGGAACTCTTGGCCATCATCGTCCAAGTTGAATGGAGCGTTCTGCCTATTAGCGGCATCTTGGCTGTCTTCGCCATTAAGCAGTCTAGAGAAGTGTTCTTTCCAGATCCTCAGCACTGACTGTGTGTCTACTACCATATTCCCACTCTCATCTCGGCAGGCTTCCGTTCTAGCCTTGAATCCTTGGGTGGATCGCTTCACCCTCTGATAAAATTTTCGAACATCTCCCCTACCGCTACAACCCTCAATAGACTCTACCGCCCGCTTCTCGTGCTCTCTCTTTTTCCTCCTGAGAAGTCGTCGTTCCTCTTTTCGTTTCAGCCTGTAGAGCTCCCGGGCTACTCTCTCAGCAGCTCTTGTTCGAGTCTGCAGCATTGCCTGGTAGGCCTGGTCCTTAGCTGCATGCGCTAGCCGGCACTCTTCATCGAACCAGGGGTTTCGTTGTATTCGCCTAGTGAAACCCAGCACATCAGAGGTGGCACTGCTGATGGCTTATTGACAGTGTTTCCACTGGTCCTTTGCACTTGATGCTGGTGGCGGAGCTCCTGAGATATTAAGAGTTACGTGGTCTGCAAAAGTTCTGGCGGTCTCTTGCGATTTAAGCTTCTCGACATCGAATCTTTTCACAGCATCTGCTCTGCGTTGTCGCGTCATGGATATCCGCATACGTAGTCAAGCTACCACCAGGTAGTGATCCGAGTCAATGTTGGCCCCTCGGAACGTTCGGACGTCCAAGATACTGGAAGCATGTCTCGCGTCTATCGCAACGTGGTCGATTTGGTTGACGGTTAGTTGATCACGCGACCGCCAAGTTCCCTTGTGAATATTGAGGTGTGGGAAGTAGGTGCTTGACATGATGACGCTATTGCATCGCGGAAGTTTAAAAAGGGGGAAACCAATTGATAGCTTTATTCAAAGAATAACAAAACCACTAATAGGAGGAGATTTTTTATGTTACTATGGTTCGAAGATGCACTTCTTTGGCTGCATGGTTTATCAATGCAACTAAAGGGGTTCTTACTACCCTTAATTATGACTAGCACAGTGCGAGCGGTAGGAAAATAAGGAAGGATTTAAAAGGAGATACCGATGCACATTGTTTTGAAGTTCTGAATATCGAAATGGGGGGGGGGGGAAATAGGGTCAGGTAAAGCATTCCACATTTTTGTTGTGCGACTAAAGAAAGAATCCCAATACTTACGGTACGTCCGAAATTGGGCTCAAGGGTAAACTGATGAGTATTACGGTTGAATTGTTTAAGGGGAGGAATGCAACTGGCTATTTCACTTGAACACTGTTTATTAAAATAGCGATAGAACAGTGAGAGACAGGTGACATTGCGGCGGTGTTCGAGGGGTGCTTTGTTGACGTTATTGTTCGATCACCTATCATTTTTAGGGCCCTTTTTTGTATTCGGTCCAACAAGCTTAGATGAGTTATAGGAGCACCTGCCCATATATGTGAATTATACTCAAGCTTTGGACGAATAAATGCTTTGTAGATCAGAGCCAGATCAGAGGGGGTAAAGAATTTCTTGCATCTTCGGAGAAAACCTAAGCACTTAGCAGCGTTTTTGGCGACGTCAAATATGTTGTCATTGCACATTAGGTGGTCTGTGACACCGAGAACTGAGAGCTGTTCGGTTTCCTCGATGCAAGTGCCGTCCATGGAAAGCGGCATTGGGGGTGGGTTTCGCTTTAATGACAGGAGGCAGCATTGAATTTTTGAAACATTAAATTCTACGCGGTTTTTGTTTCCCCATTGGACAATGCTGTTTAGATCAGAATTTAATGAGTTTATCATACGCTGCCGTTCAAGTTCCACATCCGGAGGACATGGGTGTGAATCAGTAAACGAATGTGAGAAGCTGAGGGTACGGTCACCTGCAAAACAGTTTAATGGATTAGAAGTTTCAGATAAAAGATCGTTTAAGAATATAAGGCAGAGAGTTGGAGACAAAACAGAGCCCTGGGGCACACCAGCATTTAGATTATGGATTTCAGACTTGGAACCATCCAATACAACTTGAATTGAACGGTCCGAAAGGTAGTTTCTAATCCAGCGAAGTAGAGATTCTTCGATACCAAATGCACGCATTTTCGATAAGAGAGCTTGTGCCAAACTCTATCAAATGCTTTTGAAATATCAAGTGCAATAATCTTACTTTCTCCAAAACGATGTAAAGATTTGTGCCACTGTTCGGTGAGATAAACCATCAGATCACCAGTAGACCTATTGCTGCGAAAGCCGTACTGCCGGTCATTAAGAAGCTTTCGATCTTCGAGATATTTCTTGAGCTGGAAATTAATCAGCGTTTCCATGACCTTGGAAAAAAGGGACGTAAGTGCAATCGGTTGATAGTTGGAGGGTGAAGAAGATACGCCTTTTTTAGGGACAGACTGGACAAATGCTGTTTTCCATCCACTCGGAAAGAGACCAGTAGAGTAGGACAGATGGAAAAGCTTACGCAGTGGTTTTGCCAGCGTTGAAGAACACCTCTTCAGAACAATGGGAGGGATACTATCCGGGCCAGCGGATTTGTGTATATCAAGATCTTTCAGGACTCTGACAACTGCACGAGTGCGAAAGAAGATTTGTCCCATAAAATCATTTACGCTCTCAAGTACAGGAGGAGTCATAACACTTTTTAGCAGCGTCGAATTAACAGCAAACTGTGCTGCAAGCAAATTGGCTTTATCTATCGAGCTGACAAAAGGGGTGTCGTTGAAGACGAGCGTTGGAACCGACGACGAAGTAGTATTTCGTATATTCTTTGCAAATGATCAAACATTTTTACTACCTGTGGGACTTTGTAGTATTTTTTGCCTTAATTTTTGATCATGCAAAAATTTGGTTCGGTCTTTCTAGCTTGTTTGAACTAATTCCGGTTTTCCTCAATAGGGTTGGCTTTATAACAGCGGAAGCTTACTTCTCTAACCCTAATAACCTCTTTACAGCTCGAATCGAACCATGAGTTTTCGTTGGGTTTGATAGATTTTACCCTATTCGGGATAAAATTTCTCATTCCACAAAGAATTAAGTTTGTGATCATATCTGCGCTGGAGTTAACGTCAATATCGAGGAAGCATAGTGACCAGTTAAAGTTACTGAAGAAACCGTTGAGACCGTCCCAGTTAGCTTTCTTGTACTGCCAAACGGTTCTCCTTCGTGCTTTCTCTTTAACTGTGTTTGTTGGCATGAGAAATTAGTGATGTGCCTAGAGGCGATAATACACTAATTGTGTATTATTAAATTAAATATTTATTAGGATCAGAGGTAAACAAGTCTAGGGTGTTGGCGGATTGACCTGCAACGTCCGGTATTCGAGTGGGCTCGTCAACAACCTGAGTTAGTTGCTTAAACTCAGCAAAGAGCTCAACATACCTTCCTTCGGGTGTTGTCTGGCCTGAAAAGCGAAGCCAACAATGTATAACGACAAGTCGATTTTACACCATTTTTCCTTCATTTGGTTGGTTTTCATGCAATTTGTATTAGTTTATCGTCGGTTAGAACGCCGTAAAATCGTCGTCTATAGCGACTAGTCGCATATAACGACAAATTTCAGGCAAAAAATACTTCAGTTTCGCCGCTTACAACGACGGAATGACAAAAAATTCAAACAAAAAGTAGGTCACTGAGAGTTCATAACTGAAAGTGTTCGAAAATACACAAATTCCTTTCATCGCAAATGAATTTAATTAGGTTCCTTATTACTCTGTTCCTAAAATTTAAAAGCGCATATACTTATGTACTTCTGTTTTTTCTTATCAATCATTTGCTCGGTAAGTCGGATATAACGACCGCGCCGGCTATTGCGACCACATTTGGCTGGTCCCTTGGCAGTCGCTATAAACGGCTTCGACTGTACAAATTTGTTTTGTCGACTTTGGGTTTTTTATTAGGCATCTCCTTTAAACAAAAACTCTTACTTTGCATTTACTTTAACTTATCTAGGGCTAATTTTTTAATAGTCAGTTAAACCTCAGATAGTTCTTATTCTATGAATAAAACAAAAAGGTGTTCCTGTTGTTAAACTATTTATTCGTTTAATAGATTGAATTATAGTTTGTAATACGTTAAATACTAACGCTGAAAACATTAAAATACATTTTATTTTTATACATATGCAATTATGCATATCTTGAAAACTGACTTATTTCATACACAAAACAGATTCATGGTAGGTATGCCATTAGCGTCAAAAGTTTTCCCCGATATATCGTGTTTCCTCATCAACAAAATGTGGGTCCAAGATATTATCCCTTGGGCCAAATGTCTGCAAGATGCACTCATTGCGGGTGGCAATGGCACAGTGGATATAGTGTTTGACTGCTGACCTGGATGTGTGGGTTCGAGCCCCAGTCTAGGTAGCATTCTTTTCTATAATATTCCCCAATTTCAACTGGATGTCACCCGTGGAATTTCATGAGTTAACTAACATGTAATTCCCAATCCACTGTGCCAACAAAAATCTTTCCTTTCCTTCTATTCCTTCTAACTAGTACCGTGCATTGCATTTAAAAAGACCTGAAGTCTTACAGACATAAAGTTAAAATTATTATTATATACAATATAAAATTGATTTTAAAGATAGTTGTGATAACAACAACAACATAATTCTTCTTCCCAACGAAAGAGTAGTTCCTCCTCATCACCAAAATGAGGGTCCAAGACTTTTTTAATGGGGCCATTGTCCTGACAGATGCTTACTTAGAATTGATTTCGATTTTTTGCATTCTTTAATTGCGTCTTGCGGAACAACTGCCCCATGAAAAAGGTCTTGGACCCTCATTTTGGTGGTGAGGAGGAACTACTCTTTCGTTGGGAAGAAGAATTATGTTGCTATCACAACTATCTTTAAAATCAATTTTATATTGTATATAATAATAATTTTATGGGGAGGTACTTCTCTATCATTTACAAGAGGAAGAGTATGTTGTTTGGTATGTTGGCATCGGAGGTAATTCCATTGGGTACGGCCAATGTATCAACTAAACTCGAATCAAAATTTTAATTTTTTGTTCGAAGCAGAAATTTGAATGATGTCCGTAGTAGATTCGAAATTCGTGTCCACTCACGATTCTCTCTATTTCTATCCCTTGCATTCTGAGAATGCAATGTAGCTTGCCCAGATATTTTCCCATGTTATTTTGATGTTCTTATTCATTATTTAAATGTATATTTGTATATAAGGATTTTCTATTGATAAAGTTTTTTTAATTTATGTTTTTTTCTTTAATTTCAGTCTTCAGCTGACAAGGATCTGGTTTTGTGCGGGCCAAATTTCTTTGGCCAGCAAACCAAATCACAAGAGATAAGCGGAGGTTCATAAACAGAAAACTGGTAATAGAAGACACAAAAGGAGTTTAACAAAATAACAATCATATAAAATAGCTATCAACGGCTAACTACTTTAGTTTACTTAATTCAAAAAAGAATAACAACAAAAACTAAATATAAAGAAAAACCTAGCAAAATTTAGATGATATTGGCAAAGCCCACATAAAAAAGCAATAAGTGAATACAAACAAAAAAAGAAGATTAATCGAGAAGGTCTGGAGATTTTCAATTGTTTTAGCGTGTGAAGAACACATAAACAGCCATTATAGAAAATAGTATAAAATAAAAAAAAACTAAGTTTAAAATATAATGACACACAATCTCGGAATGGCTCCATATCGACTGCCGGGGCCAGGTATTTGCCCGCCCGATTTCAAGCCACCGCCACCCACAGAATCGCTGAACATCATATCAGCACCGAGCAATCCCAAGAAACGGCGGAAAACATCGAATGCGAATGCGGCGAACGCAGCCAACGCAATGCTATCACAACCCCCGCCCACACCGCAGGACCTGTTGCCACCACCGCCGATGAGTGGTTTTGGCGACACAATTGTAGCATCGAATCCCTTTGACGACAGCCCGCCCATGAATAGTCCCTCGGCCATGAGCCACATGGCGATGAATCACTTTAATGCTGCAATGAATCCCCACATGCATCCACATCACCCGCATCATCATATGGGCGGGCCGTCGATGCGTGGCATGAGCCCGATGGGAATGGGGAGCCCAATGGGAGGTCTAATGGGTCCTGGTGGTCCGATGGGTCCTGGCGGTCCAATGGGTCCTGGAGGTCCAATGGGTCCTGGAGGTCCAATGGGACCTGGAGGCCCGATGGGACCTGGCGGGCCCGGAATGCAATGTGGCGGTCCAATGCCACCTCATATGGGAAACCGTGGTGGCGGTATGGGCAGCCCCATGGGAATGCGAGACGGAGGGGGAATGCCACCCGGTGCATCCATGGGTGGAATGAGTCCGATGAGCAGCATGGGCCCGAGCATATCACCGATGGGTCCAATGGGAGGCATGTCGCCGATGGGCGGCCCAAATAATTCTCATATGGGAATGAACTCATCGATGGGCCCCAACGGTCCCCGGTCGATAGGGAGTCCCATGAGCGGCGGTCCTATTGGCAGTCCAATGAACTCGATACCAATGGGATCGCCCATGGGCAGCGCAATGGGCAGTCCCTTGGGTGCTGGCGGACATAACGGCCCAAATCAACCACCTCACATGAACAACGGTCAAATGGGTCCACCGATGCACAGCCCTCTGGGGAATGGTCCAGCGAATCACAGTCATATGCAAGGAATGAACAGTGGTGGAGGAGGTGGTGGTGGAGGAGGAGGCCCGCCACCAAATCACCCAGCATCACGAATGAACGTCCACAATGGTGCAATGCCAACATCCTCGGCGAGCGGCCCGATGCCACCGCATCAAATGAATCAAATGTCAGCGGCGGGTTGTCCCACGAGTATGGGGATGCAGCAGTCGGCACCACTGATGACTCAGGCGAACAGTATGAATGCAGGTGGCCCAGGAAGTGGTGGCGGTGTGGTCAACGTCGGTGGAATGGGTAGTCATGTGCATCGAGCTAGTCCTTTAGGCGGAGGTGGTGGAATGAATCCAATGAATCACCCAAATGTTCCTATGCACCAGTCGGGGGGAATGAGTGGTGGTCCACCGGGCGGGGGTGGTGGACCACCAGGACCGCCGCCCGGAATGATGAACCCAAATATGCCGAACATGCCACCTCATATGTCGCAACATATGGGTCCAGGAGGACCTAATCACCATCTAATGCATATGGGCCATATGGGTGGACCGGGAGGCCACCCTGGCAGTCCAGTTAACGGTCCACCACCGAATTCAATGGTTCCAAATTCGATGTTTGGTCCAAAACCGATGCCAGTGAGTGCGGGCAAAATGTATCCGCCTGGAACGCCAATGGTCTTCAATCCACAAAATCCGAACGCTCCACCTATTTACCCATGTGGCCTGTGTCACAAGGAGGTCAATGACAACGATGAAGCTCTATTCTGTGAATCTGGTTGTAATTTCTTCTTTCATAGGTAAGAAATTATTTTATTAATTTTTTTTATTAAATCCTAATGAAATTATAATTATTATTAGAACTTGCTTAGTTTCTTATAAATACCAAAAACGCCTATACTGCAAAATGTTAGAAGCACTTCTTGGAAACATGATAATTTGTTGGTTCATTATTTTATACGTCGTTTTATCTGTAGAATATTTTATAGATGACAAGCTGACCCTTACCTTACGATTCGCAGGGACATCACTTTCAAACTCATACTTCTTTATAAACCTTTCATTATTGTGTCGAAAATAAGCCGTTTTAACTTAGTATTTTGTAGGCCGTGGCGTAAATCTAATAACGTTGTTTGTACGGGAACAGTTTACTTTATAAGAATTTATATCTGATATCCTCTGACAATTTTTACTGGAGAAGAGCTCAAATTTTCACAGACGTTTTTTTTTAATCAATCTTGAACTTTTGAGCATAGTTGCAGGAAAATCGAGAACGAATTTTTTCTTGAAACGGTTAAATGTATTTATTTTTGCCAGACGATTTGCTTAAGCTACGCTAGGATTATTCGATATATGGTGTCCCATTATCAATGAACCAAACTAAAATTAGTGAACGACCAGGTCATGGCCAATTAGAATTTTTTTAACTTGTCTATACCAGGACCTGTTTTAGTCTGCAGTTCTTATGATTTTCTTCAGTTCTAAAACTTAATTTTTCTGTTGTAAATCTACATTTTTGCAATTGTTATAATCGCACATTCCAAAAACAAATAGAAAGCGAAGTAATTAAGACCTTAACCCATTGAATGCCTTGGTTATTAGAGGAGTAATAAAGCTAAAAAGAATTGTTTTGGATCTAAAAATAAATCGAAATAAGAGGCGCACAAAATTAGAACTATAATTTCAACAAAATTCGAAAAACTCATAAAGGACCCCGCACATTTTGTATAAAAAAGTGGGCTGGGTTAAATTGGCTGAAATTTTGGTATGTTGTTGGTTTTGTGTTCCTGGCGAAAAGTTTCCGGGTCTGAAAATCAACGGTTCTTTAGTTATAGCGGTTTGAAAAAGTTTTGCTCATGATAAATGCAAATTATTGCCAATAGAATATTGCGATAAAAACAGGTATTCACCCAGGGCTCATAAATTAAGAGCCTCATAAACCTATTTATTCACCCAGCAATATAAGTGAACATTTACGAACGATCGCAAAAGTTATGAGTGGTCTCGGCCACTCCTAATTTACGAGCGCTCTCTTCGAAAAGTTGTCCGAAAACTTTCGCAATAAAACGTCCCTTCCCCCAAGATAAACAGAAAAAGGTATGGTCATTTGATACACCCAATTTGCCATCATGACATATCTGGGTATTTCTATGACGTCACAGCATACAATCATCTTTTGTTATTATTTTCTGTTTAAAGTAAAATCATAATTTAATGCCTTGTACGTAGATCGCCCTAAATTTTAGCTCCCATACAAAATTCTTTACCCAAGCTACATTCTTGAGAGAATTTTGTATGGGAGCTAAAATTAAGCGCGATCTGCGTACTAGGCTTAAGCATTCAAAAGAATTATTGTTAGACGATAATAGAAAAATCATAATACATATTTTCATGGTAAATTCTTTAAAAACTAGTACCTATTATTTGTTTCAGAGATTATATAAAGTACAACACTGATATAAGAAGCTCTGATAATCCAAGAAATTTCTTTCTTATATCCGAGTTTTTCTTATATGCAAACAACGGATATAAGACTATTTCTTATATGAGAAACACGGATATAGAAATTAAATTTCTTATACAGACAAAAAGAAACACAAAACCAAGCAATAACATAATATATTTACTGAGTATTCTAGCGCTTTTAGGCTGTTTCTGAAATTCTTTATGAACATTAAAAGCTGTCATTAACCATAGAAAGGTTGTTATGGTCACAAACTAGTTTTGGAAAAGGTGAATTAAAAAAGGTATTGATATTCTGTTGGCGTTGGATAAGCATCCGGTTGTCTATCGTTACCAAAAACAGTTTAATTTTACAGTTTGGGAATGTTTGGTTGGCTCTCTTTTTCGCTCATTCGCTCTCATATTCAAACATTGGCTCTCATTTTCGAACATAGAAAAATACTAATGAGTGGTTGGTGAATAGCACAAATAATTTTCAAGTTATGAAGCTCATACGAATACCAGCCTTAGTTTTCATATATTCATATATTTATTTATTTAGCTTAATACATGCAACAATAACATAGCTTAAAAGTAAACTTAAAAATTTAACTTACGTCTACTGTTATTTTTTTTTTTAATTTTATTTTATTAATTTTATTTAATGGAATGGGCCCGAAGACCCACCCATCTTTTTTATTGAAAAAAAAACTTAAAACTAAATCGTAACTTAATAAATGAAGAAGAATTGGGGTTTTAGGATGAGTTGTAGAGAGAGCTTCTTAGTGAGGAAGAACTAAATAAAGAAGAATTGGGGTCTTAGGATGAGTTGTAGAGAGAGCTTCTAAGTGAGGAAGAACTAATATGGAAGTAAAAGGTATCTTTTGCGTCATTAGCCAACCGCAGCATTCTAGAAATAGGTTAAAAGAGACCGTAATTTGTGCGGTGAAGAGGAAGGCGAAAGAGAGGAGCAGATCTTACGTGTCGTGGGTTAGTATAGATGGGAATCGTTTCCACAAGAAAAGAAGAATCTATAGTCCCTGCTAAAAGTTGATGCAAAAAGAGAATATTAGCTACTTCACGGCGTTTTTGTAGGGTTTGCAAATTGATCAATTTTAAACGATGTTCATAGCGGGATAAAATGCAGTTATCAGACCAGGGGAGACCACGGAGTGCACATCTAAGAAACCTACGCTGTACAGCTTCGATTCTTTGGGAATGAGAGTTCTGATAGGGCGACCAGACTTGACTAGCGTATTCAAGGAGGGGTCTAACGAAGGTAATATAAAGGGATTTAGTGACGTAGGGGTTCGAGAATTCCTTAGACCAACGTTTAATGAAACCTAAAGAAGAGTTGGCCTTGTTGATAATATGGTCGAAATGGGCTCGGAAATTAAACTGACTGTCGAAAATTACTCCTAGGTCACGAATAGAGCAGACAATTTGAATAGCAACTTCGTGAAAACAATAAGTTCGAGGAGGAAGTTGTAATCGCTTACGAGAGAAAGTTAAGGATTGGCATTTAGTAACAATGAGTTCTAAAAAATTTTTGTCACACCAAGTTTGGAATGAGTTAAGGTCGTTTTGAAGTAATGTAGAATCTAAGTTTAAGAAAAATAATTTGGTGACTGATTTTATCAAAGGCCTTACTAAAATCTGTTGTGATAACGTCCACTTCATTTCCTTTTTCGAGTTCGTTGAGAGTTTTAGAAACGAATTCCGTAAGGTTAGTTGTGGTGGATCTGCCTTTTAAAAAGCCGTGCTGTTGTGGGGAGAAGAGAGGTTTACAGTGAAAATAGAGAGAATCGTAAACAGCTTTCAAAGAGTTTGGGAATTGAGGAAAGCTTGGCAATAGGGCGGTAGTTAGCAACATCATTCTTGACTCCTTTTTTATGAATAGGAAAAATAAAAGAGTCTTTCCATAATTTTGGAAAAGTAGCTTGAGAGAGTGAAAGACGAAATAGTGCTGAAAGAGGATCACATAGATGGTAAGCACATTTTTTCAGTAAGATGGCAGGCAAACCATCGGGACCAGGGGAGAAATCATCTTTAAGGAAACTTATCTTTTCGGCGACAGTGTTAACACCTACTTTAATTGAGGCGAAGGAGGTGCATGGAGCATCTTTTAAGTACTTAAAAAAATCGTAGTCAGGTTCTTGAGGATTATGACTATACGACTGACTGAAGAATGAGGCAAAAAGGTTTGTGATTATTTTAGAGTTGATGAAAAGCCATCAGATTTCCGTTTAATATTAATAAACTGGTAGAAGCGTCTGGGCTCTGAAATCAGGCTATTTTGCATTTTGTCAATGTTTTCTCAATAGAGGAGTTCCCAAAGTGAAGAGAAGCGGTGTTGAGCTTGCTGGTAGTTTGAGAAGTCCAGAGCAGATCTGGTTTGCAAATATGATTTCCACAATTTATTTCTCACGTTACGAAGGGTTCGCAGTTCTTTATTGTACCAGGGAGGGGAGGAAGAGACATGTTTACACGGAACATAAGGAACGGTCCGAACAGGGCAGTTAAAGATAGACGTGTAGAAAAATTCGAACGCGATATCAATTGAGGTGTTGTTATTCAGGAAGGAACTGAAATCAATGTTGTTGATAAGATAATTAAGATAAGCAAAGTCAGCTTTGCGAAAGTTAAAGAAAAAAGAATTTTCGGACAAAACTGACCCAAACTGACATTCATATGAGAAATTAAGGGAGAGAGGGGGGTGGAAGTGGTCGCTCCAATCTAAATTGTATAAACTTGCCTTAACGGCAGCATATACCCCGTTTGCAGGCTTAGAACTCGCTTTTTTCCAAACCTGTATTGAGTTGATATGAGCTTGAACTGTAGTAGGTTTCATAGAATTGCTTACGACTGTATTTTTGCGTAGTGTATACTCAAATTTATTCAGTTTTGATTTGTTTTTTTTTTTTTTTGTGAAAAAAATATTTTGAGGCTATTCTTTCTTCTGGAATCTGAATACCATTTCATTCCATACCATGAAGAAAAACTTGGGTCTAAAATCCGACCCTAATCAAACTCGATCTTTCGATAGTGCTTGTAAACGGGGTAATATAATCATCATACAAACTAAATTGTAGTGGAGCAATTACGTGTACCTTTCAAATAAAAATTATGAAAATATGTTGCCATTAAGTTACTTAAAAAGTGTCAGACAGAATTTGCCTTCCATATTAATATAATGATGATAATCAGTCCTACTGTCAGTTTCACCCGGACAACATTTCGCCCGAAAGTGTTTTGTTCGCCCGGATTTTTAAAAGCTATTATAAGGTTCACCCTCCATTTTACAACGCCCGAAACTTTTCCGTCCGAAACACAGAATAAGGGAAGAGTGAAATGTAATTTTTCCAGGCGGATTTTCTTTCACGCGGAACTCACAATAGGGCTGAATAATTTTTGTATGGCCCCAATGTGAAAAATACATGTGCTTTAAACAAAATATTTAATTTGTATTCTTTTGTTTAAATTTTTTTTGATACATATTATAATTTTATTTTTATCATTTCAGGACATGTAGTGGCATGACGGAAGCTGCATTCCAATTACTAAGTAAGGAAATCTACGCAGAATGGTGCTGTGACAAATGTCTGTCTTCCAAACCGATCCCAATGGTCAAGTTCAAATGTTGAAATAATATCATTCTCGACAAGAAAGAAAATTGAAAAAGAAACAACAAGAAAACCACAACAACACCACCGTTACCACGATAAAAACAAAATTACACACATTTACATTGTGAGATAATCAGATAGAGCTAAAACTTCAATTGGAGTCAAATGGTAAACCGAGTTTTATTCATTTGTTTATACATAAAAAAAAAAATAAAAAAAAAACAAATAAAAAACACAAAAAATTACGAATAATTGTAAAAAATAATAAATATATAGAAGTACATATATTTAGAAGTATGTAAATGGTTCACCGGGTTGAAAGTATCCAATTACAATATAATTATATAGGACATTATTATAAAATTTGTGTGTATATACAAACCAATTTATACCCGTGATTAATTTTACTTAAGACTTCATACAAAACAAAAACAAAAAAATCAACAGCAACAGCAACATTAATGCTCCCACACCATCACTAAAACTCTCTCTTTCTAGACATTAAACAGAACTCAAGAATAATCGTGTACATTTTTTGTGGCAGTTTTGATGTGTGTGTGTGAACATTGGGCGAGAAATAAAAATAAAAAAAAAAAAATAAAAAGAAAAAAGCATAATATACAAAAAAACTTAGTATAAATAATAAATTACATTTTAATAAAAAAAATTAAGAAGTTGTGTGAAACCGAGAATGGGCAAATAATAAAATTAAACAAAAAAAAAAAAGATAAATCAACCAGGACTCTTTTTAAATGTTAACATAAAGAAAAAAATTTTAAAATCAGTATATAGATTTTAACTAAGTTATTTATAAATAAAACTAAAAACGAAACAAAATATATATATATATATCCCTTGATAATAAAACAAACAAAAGAAATCACACGAAAAAAAAAAAAAACAGGAACGATTCGTTTATTTCCTAGTATTTAAACTTTTTTTTTTTGTTTTTTGAATGTTTATATATTTTACAGTCTTTGATCTCATTATAAACAAATTCGCCTAAAGGAATACAAGAAATGAGTTAAATGTAATGAAGCTGAAGATCGCTGCATCCGAGGTTTTTTTTTTTTTTAAAGTAGCAGACCTCGAAAAGTATCAATGATATTGGAAAATTTTGTGCAAATAATTTTCCAGGGGCGATGTCCGTTACTTTTTCAAATTTGCATCCCGTTATATTTTTTTTTATTTATTTTTTAACATTTTAGAATTTACTTTTTTTTTTAAACGAGCAGATAGACCAAACTAATGGTAAAAAATATATGTCAAACTATTAGCCAAAGTTTTAGTGTAAAAATTGTAAAAAACAAAAGTCAATTATGGACAGTGTGAGCAAAAAACTGGTTAAAAGTAAAGTTTTTTTAAAATTTCGAAAAATAGCCGTTACTCGAAAACCGTTAGGTTTCCGTATGAACAAGTTACCAAATTCTGAAAGGTCATGACCTGGCCTATCACCATATTCAGTTTTGACCATCCTTTACGGGACACCCTGTATATAAAAAAGATATAAGCTTAATCGCGTTTTTCAAAATTGCGGCTGACGCACAACAATTAAAGCCGTGCCGCTTTTTTTCTATACTCAGAGACAACCCATTTACCAATTTCAATCATAAAATTCGAGCGGTATTTTTTTGCAAATTAAAAAACCTGCCGACTGGCCTTTTTGTTATTTTTTCGTTTTATTATACCTAATGCTAGGCAAAAATAAATGGCGTAAGAACACGAAAAAAAAAAAAAAAACATCGCCTCTAGAGATTGGAAAACTAAATTTTTCTGTGTACTTTTTTTTACGTAGCATTCGTTGATCCGAAGTTATAAGGGGTCAAAATTCTGTTGTTCTTTTTTTATGTTTCATTGTTAAAAACGCTTATAAATAAAAAAAAAAAAAACTAAGGAACATCGCCTGTAGAAAAAGGTCTGTTCTACACAGCGCAATTTTTTTTCCCCGTTAGTTTGGTCTATCTGCTCGTTTAAAAAAAAAGTAAATTTTAAAATGTTAAAAAATAATTTTAAAAAAATATAACGGGACGCAAATTTGAAAAAGTAACGGACATCGCCCCTGGAAAATTATTTGCACAACATTTTGGTATTTGAAATTTTGCAATATCAGTGACACTTTTGGAGATCTGCTACTTTAAAAGAAAAAAAGGCAGCGATCTTCAGCTTCATTATATGTAATAAAAAACTAGTAATTCGTGATAACTAAATTTAATAATTTTGAGGAAGGTATATTTTTTAACAAAAGTTTTATTCGTTTTCGCGATGAACAAGAAGCAAACGACCAACGAAGACGTTTCAATACTTTAAATTTTTAACATTTAAAATTATTAAATGCAATGCACCTGAAGGGTGGCGCTGCAATGAATCCAAAAATCATCGCGACCGTGATTTTGTTCCATGTTTGAGCTTTTAGTTTACCGCTTAAAAGTATTTGACAAGTTAGCTATGAATTTAAACATGACAGACGCCATAGTCATCCTATGATTGATTCATGAGTAGGTAGGATCGAACCTTTATGTTGCGCTTACATAAATGCAACATTTGCAATAATTGCAAATTATTTTAAAAGTTCGAGTTCGTCGGAGAAAAAAAAAACACTTATTGAGAATTCACTTGACGAAAGTGAATTTGGGTGTTCCACAATTCGTTATTGTGAATTGGAATTTCGAAAATAAAAATGGATGTTCTGTAGTTCGGTTTATTCCATTTTCTGAACGCATTCAAATCACTTTGTTTATGTTCTGTGAATTGTCTGTGAAATTGGTACAATTGCTGTTAGCTTGTGTATTTCTTCGTCTTCGTGCTAAATGTAAGAACAAATTATATTGTTTGTTGTTTTTAAGTGTTTATTTATTGTTTTTTTTTTTTTTTAGGGGAACATACGAAAGAAGAAGGTATTCCTGAAATGCTTGAAGGAACATCCTAATTTTGCGAGGGGTTTCTCAAATCTCACACCGAGTCATTGTAGGACAATTTGTCCACTTCACTTTGAAAATTAAAAAAAAAAAACAAGAATTTACTTTATTTATCACAAGAATTCATATATTCTCGCACTCAAATTATGTTAGGTAAATTTAATGTATTTGATTTGTCTCGCAAAATTTGCCTCCAACTTTTTATTTGGAATTCTGTTTCCTTTTTTGCCTTAAAATTGCCAATAATATTGCATACATGTGCAAAGCAGCACTAATTTCACTTTAGAAACAAAATAAAAATGGATGATCATCCGGTTTTGACAGTTCGAAGCAATTTTGGAGTTTTCGAAAATGATCGAAATGTAGAACATGCAATTTCATTACACGTGATATTGAAAAGTGATTTCAATTCACTTTCGATCGAATTCCAGACCATGGGCAATAGTTGCAATTATTGATTTATGAGCAGGTCTCTTTTGGGCATAGAGACCGTTTACAGTACACGTACGACAAAAAAAATATATATATTTTAAATTAGTGGGGTTTTCCATTGGTAAATTATTATGTATTTGGTGCGGAATTTGATTTTTTTCGTGACGAATAGAATGATTTTTCTTTTGATATGGTATTTGTGTATTTTTGTGTCTGTGAACCTGTAAATGGTATCGGCTGACGAATACAAAAAAAATCATTCAACAGTTTTTATATGTACATTCATGTTTGTTTTTTTCATTTCATTGGATTTCAATTTTGGAGTTATAAATAGACGATTACAAGGTTGTAATCAATGATGAGGGATAGGTTCTATTCTAACGACTCATTTCAAACTGCTTCCGTTCGAATTCAATTATTACTTTTTAGTCCTTATATTTTACAAAAAAAAGCTTTCTCTATTGAAATGAATTAATAGGCGTGTAGGTACCACAAACTGAGCGCTCAATGTCAGATTAACGGGGTCAGAATCATTTGGTGGGACAACATTCGCCGATCTCTTTCAAAAAAAACATGTGTTATTATTCTCTTACAAGTTTGGAAATAAGATTTCATCTTCTCTTTAAATATTTAATTGTTAAAATAAAAAACTTATTGAAATTAATGAAAATTATTATAGCTAATTCAATTAGTTTGAGTTTCCAACAACATTCCGCCTTTATTTTGTATTTATTTACCACTTTCTTATTTGCACACCCTCAAAAAATTATAACTTGGTTGTGAAACAAACAGCTGTTTCAACTGAGAAAAAAATTGAATAGTGAATCCAAGAAATTTTTGGATCAGAAATCTCCGCAAAAAATCTCAGTGCTCAGTCGAAATTTTTTGTCTCACTTAAAAAATCCTTGAGCGCTCGGAGTGCTCAGTTGATGGTACACGCCTAATGAAAACATGCACTTGTCAAAATAACACCTGGCAATTTTACTGGTGTTAGTAAAAGGAGGGGTAGATCCACCGAAAAATTCGGATCTGCAAAATTGGTTCAGAATCAAAAAAATATCAATATTTTTTGGCCAATAGAAGATTTTATTGTGATTTGACATATATGAATCAAAAAAGTATTAAATTTTGTACCAATGGAAAACCCCATACAATTTTGGTTGGATTCAAATTTTGTTTTAATTCATCCACCAGGCAAAACAATTATCAATCAATTATTTTGCATGTTAATACAAATATTTAAACATAGGGGCATATTCATCGTCGTTGATAAACTCTGGTTTAACTAAACTGCAATTTAAGACAAATTTGGCTCAATGAATGCAGCCTTTTTTCATTAACAAAATGCTGCATTTATATTTTTATAGGTACTTGTATATTAATGTGTTATACTACAAGAATAGCTTTAATGATATTGACATACTGAATTGCAAAAAAATAGTATCAACATCCAAAAATTTGATTAAGGCACCTATTATGAATCGCGAGTCGCAAGAAATATTTGGCGAATCGGACTTTTGGCATTACCGTTTATGGTTCACCTAACTATATTCGGCTAAAATGTCAAAAATGTGTTCAATTGAGATGTTGCTCTATTCGAACGCCGCAGTTTGCTATTCTTAAAACTACAATAAAAGTGATTTAAAAAACGTTCGACTCGAGTCGAACGTTCGACTCGCGAGTCATAATAGGGCCCTAAACCTAAGTTTTTCTTAATAAGAAGATACAAAATTTGAATATTAAAATTATTTCTGTTTTAAGTGGACCGAATAAATATAATTCAATTCAAAAGTACAAGTCACCTCAACTCCAGAAATTGATATGTTTCGCCAAGATATGACAGTGGGCTCTTCAGTCAGTCTGTCATACCCTACTGGGTGCACGAATTTAAACAAATTCCCCTAGAATAATAAAATTAGCAGTATCTTCTTGCTGTGAATTTTATAAGAGTCGGTAAACATCGACCCTCGTAGGGTATGATGACTGACTGAAGGGCCCACTTTCATATCTACGGGAAACACATTAATTTCTGGAGTTGAGAGCACTTGTACTTTTTAATTGAATTAAGTTTTTCTTAGACACAGTTTAAAAATGACTATGAATCCCCCGAATGTCATTTAATTTTGGGATCTTTTACTTACGAGAACATTTGATTAACTGTAGGACATCAAATTTAATTGGAATTTCTATAAATTAGTATACATTGTATTTTTCTCACGGAAACTGTAACGTAGGCTTAAGACTGTGATCTATGAACAATACTGCTTAGCATTTACCACCATAACAATAAAAGGAATTATATCCATTTTTTAGACAAATTTTAAACATAAAACTAAGCAGAATTTTTATTTACGTCCTCAATCACTGTAAAGGCCTTTCAATTTTTTCAACATTTCTGTGTCGTTAAAATTTAGTTTGATATTATCTAAAGACACGTCAAACACTCATGCCCAACACCTTCTGACGGCTGAGTCAGATAAAACATTTGAAGTATTGTTGCAAATTGGTTTGTCAATTGAGCAGTGAAGACATAAGGCGTGTTCTGGAAATGCAAATTTCAGAGGGCCTCAGCAATCTCAGTTGCCTGAACAGAATTCTTCAGCAAAAAATCTCAGTTGGCTATCAAAATACTGAGGAAATAAAATTTTGGATTTGTTTGCCCAGCTTTTGATGGTGCAAAATCTCCGATGTCTCGTTTTGCTGAACACGCTAATAATAACTGATGGTTGGATTAAATAAATTGGGTGGCGCAACGGCTCGTGAAGAACCAGGGGTGGAATCGGCTAAGGTGATAGTTGATTATCAATTGTTGTGATCGTCATTATGACTATTACTGTCTCTATTTTTGCCCTTAGATGTGATAGAGACAGCTATCTCCAAAACGACGATCACTATAATTAATAATCAACTATCACCTTAGACGATTCCACCTCAGGGCCTAGTGACTAGCAACTCGCAACCTGTTCCTGTGTGCGCGTGTCGACAGGAATGGAAGGGACCTACATTTGTATGCCAAATCCGAACGGCAAGACGAGAAGCCCTTATTCATGACAAGTGATACTCTTGGAGGATTTGTCAATCCCTCGCAAGAGGGTTTCTTGATTTAATTCTTGTTAAGATTTGAAAAACGTGTCTCAGTAATAAATAAATCAAGAAATATAAGGTTCAATAAGGAGTAAATTGTACTAGTATCTCCTATCGGTCGAAATTCGATCTTTCACCTTTTGTACCCTTAACAGATACAAACGCACATAATTTTTGGTTTGTGCACATCACTGTGGGACAAAACCTTTCCTTACATATTTCATGTAATTCCGTTGAGTATTTACGGAGAAAAACGCTGGACAAAGTTTGGCCACCGCGTATTAATATGCAGATATCTATTAAATTGTTCATGAAAAAAGGATTGACAACAAGGGAACATTTAAAAAAAAAAGTAGAACAGAAACTTTCACAAAATCTTATCATTTGATAAATACATTTTTTTTAAGAAACACTGAGATTCGAGAGAACGCTATTTAAGTGCTGGACAGATGTGTCTAAGGAGCTTTCAGCCTATCACAAATTCTATCGTAATCGGAATCTTTTTACGAAACCCAAAAAAACTATCAGCAAATCCGTTCGTATGGGTAATTTGTATGAGATTTTCCACTACGATGGATTCTGTTATTCGTTTTTTAAGGATTCGTAACAAGTTTCCGATTACGATGGAATTTGTGATAGGGCTGATTGTAAACCACTGAAACATTTGAAATTGGGCAATAGCTTGGAATTCAAATATAAGCTGTAAAGGTGTCTGCAAATGAAAAAAGGTAGGAATAGAGACGGGATAAAACTGGAGTGGAGGGAGAAGGTATATAGTTCTAGAATGTCCACCTCACAGGCGATTCTTGTGATGATCAGCTCAGCTCTCGAGTTTCATACAAATCGAAGCATTTTTGCTTGGAGATATTCTTCGGAACAGCTGTTGGCAACATTTTTCCGACATTATTTGACATAAATTGTTAGCGGTATTTGTGTACGATTGTGAAGTGTGAAAAAATGTAAACAATACAAAAAATCAATCAAAGAAACTAATTTTGTATACAATATTGCTTGAATTTGCGTTTACAGGTCAAGAGCAAACGTACAAAAAAAGTACCAAACAACAAGAGCTTGTGGTAAAATTGTTGCAAGAAAAACCAAGAAACTACACTTAAACGTCACCAAGATGTTACTGAAGTTTGGGATGCAAAATCAATGCATCGCCGTATTTGTGTAATTTCCCGAAGACGGACACCTCGAATGTTATTTGAACTTCTGACGGAGTATGAGTTGCGGAGAATTTTCCGCTCCAGCGACGGATACATTCCTAGACCCTATTTCTTTCTTTAACTTAAACTTGGGAAAAGAGTAGGTATTCCTAAAGTTTTCTGGATTTTCGTGACAAGGCTTCATTTTATGTCTAGAATTTAATAACAAAAAAATATCTACACTTAATTCGAATATGACTAATTATATGAGTTCAAATATACTTTAAAAAATATAAAATGCCAAAATTCTTTAACTGACTTTTATCTGCAATACTTAATGGATTATGTTTTTTTTTGTTTCCCATAAACATTTTTGTTTGCATCATATGTATTTTATATTCGTCCTTCCTGTATTAGCTTTATCTTTATATTTTAAAGTTACATAACATAACTGTGTGTGTTTATAGTTTTTTTTTTTAACTAATCAAATTCTGTTTTTGACAAATAAAAACATAAAATCGAAGAAAAATAAAATTTAAAAAATTAAAAATCTTGTAAAAAAAATTAATAGAAATACCTGAAAAATTAAAATAATGAAATAATGAAGAAAAAAAATATTAAATAAATAAAATGCCTTGTTAAAAAAATCAAAAAATATATTGTTTTGGAATAATTTTTATGACAGTCTGAGTGTGGAGTGGCATGTGAATACTTATTTCTAAAAATAATCAAGTTCTGTCTCCCATTTTTATATTACACTGATCGCTATAACTGGCCCTTAGTATTTAATTCCATAATACATTTTTGCTTGCCCATAAAGTATTATGTAGGTTTCGTGTCAAAAACAAAAATCAAATGTAAAATATCGATGTGGGGGATATCAAAAAAGTGATATTCGTCATAACTTCCATCGGCTTATTTTAAATTTTCCCTCCTCTTTTTTTCTAATCTAAAAGTTGCGGGAAATTTTGTACCCTTTTCTTTTTTTTTTAAACAAACTTTGAATACAAGAAAATATACTCCGAGAAGAGAGCTACCAAAATGGCTAATAAAATATTTGATGTAAGGAGAATTTTACTTTTGGAAGAACAAATTTTCCGTGAAATATTTCGAACTAGGCTGAGTGTTTTTGTGATTCCTTAGAGGGATCATAACTATGTCCATGTAGTACAGGAAAATTAGAAAAAAGAAACAATCGTTTGATGGAACCGAATATAGGACGGCTGAATTTTTTATACCTGAAATAGGGTTATTAGAAAAGCTTATGTCCAGTTTTTCGAGACCCCATCCACCTGGGGATTTAGTAAGACACTTACGTAAATTGTTCTCATGACACAAATTATAGACCAGAATGTTCAAATTTTCGATATCCCAGTCCAAAGTTAGAGCTTTTGGAATATTAGCTGCTAAATCAATTGAGTCGATGTTACAGTAACTTTTGACTGCGGTATCACATCATCTTCAAAAATTTATCAATATGTTGGAAATTTATTTTTCTAAAATTATTTTTTTGAAAGAAATTCACTTTAGTTTTCTCAAAACGACAAAAATGTGTTAATGGTAAAAAACAAAGAAAATAAATAAACACAACCTTGAAAATATTGCACGTACCGAAAAAAAATGTCTACATGAACGAAAGATGGTTTAATTGCCTCCAAGCTTGGACTTAAAATTTGTCCTCTAAGATTGATAGTTTCGGAGATATAGACATATGTATTCGCGTTTTCCAAAATGGCGGATTTCCCCAGGGGGGTGGCGGGCGTCCCGAAAAGCTGGACACAAATCTTTACATCGTTTTGGAGAAAGTAAGATTATTGCGCTTGATATTTCTAAAGCATTTGATAGAGTTTGGCATCAAGCTCTCTTATCGAAAATGCGTGCATTTGGTATCGATGAATCTCTTCTTCGTTGGATTAGAAATAACCTTTCGGACCGTTCAATACAAGTTGTATTGGACGGTTCCAAGTCTGAAATTCACAAAATAAATGCTGGTGTGCCCTACGGATCCGTTCTGTCTCCGACTCTCTTCCTTATATTCATAAACGATCTTTTATCTGAAACTTCTAATCCATTAAATTGTTTCGCTGACGACAGTACCCTCAGCTTTTCATATTCGTTCTCATACTCCGTTCAGTTCGTATTTTCAGAACAGGGAAGATAGGGTGTTTGCCTCTCATCCTTACTTTTATGGATTTCAATAAGCTATCTCTTTTTTATAAAGCTTTTGCATTTTCCATTGTTGCCGTATCGCGCATTATAATTTGGCATATTTCTCTCTTCTCTCTCATTCAAATGTCAGTAGGGTTACCAACTGCAAATTTAGATTTCACAAACAGAATAAATTTAGATCGTAAACTAAATCTAAAAAAAATTAATGTCAATGCAAATAAAATTAAATCTATCTTTTTCCACGCCACCAAGAGGTAATATAGTAGGCGCGTTTTTTTAAAGAGTTCCCCAGGAGGCTTAATCTCTTTTTACATAAAAATAAATCACAGAAAAAATAAATTGGGTTTAAAAAAAAAAACATTTTATCACTCCGACGAGTAGATCCTGCTGCTACTCCAAGAATAAAAATAAAACGAAAAGATGTAAGCAGTGGCCTGATTAGGGAATACAAAGCGAATCGTTTTCAATTCGATATCTCCTTTTCGACTCGCTTCGTATTGATAAATTATTGAATTCGAAGCGAGTCGTAAATTATACTTCCAAGATTTCCAGATAATTGACAGCTGGTTTCCAGGAAATATTTTTTTATTGCAGTCATGCATTGTGAGATTTCAACTTGTTTTGTTGTCTTTGGCTTTGAAATTAAATATAATTGCAAAATTAAATTCGAAATAGTCTAATTTTAATTCATTGTATAAAACGCGAAGTTAAGGAAATATAAAAATATTCGAATATTGAGTCAAAACAAAATTTTTGCAAAGTTCTTCGTCACCGCTTGAACATCCTAGTCTTTTTTGTTTATTTTGTTGATCAATTCATTCACTTAAGTTCTTTGGGCTTTCTTTTATTTTACAAAAAAAAAAAAAAAACAATTCATGCATTTTGTGTAGGAGGCCTGTGACCATATAAAACTGCAGTGGTATTTTCCTAAAGTTGCGATGTGTGGGTGCATTGAGTGCTCCTTTGCCTATCCCTTTTCATTTTCCCCTGTAAATTCAAATACCGTGGAAAATTGGCTCCTGCAAGTTTATCTAGAAAAATATTATTGTTTATTTCTTTACTTTGTTTTTATAAAAAAAAAAATATTAACACTCTAATTTTTGTTTATTCAACAAAATACCACTTTCGACCGTGTCGATACACCAATCCGCCAGAATAAACCTTTCGGGAATTCACGCATTAAAAATTGAAATCTCTTTTCGCATTCGCTTTCGATTTCCAAAATAGGGCGAATGTAAAACGACAGCGACGAAAGCGAAAGCAGTAATACCAAATCTCATTTTCGCCACCTAAAACGATTCGCTCCGTATTCCCTAATCAGGCTACAGAAAAACACGAAGTGACAACACTTTCTTCCTTAAAAATAAAATGTATGCTCTCAAAAGCTTTTATAAAGCAATTGAGATTTGGTAAGTTGCGTTCAACGCCGTCTGCATGTCACAAAGAGTACCCTGTATGTGATATCAATTTTTTTTCGATTTAGATTCCAATGTATTCCCCATAAGAGGAAACCAAAAACAGCTCTAAGAAAAATTAGTTTTATCAAATTATTTTATATGAACGGGCATACAAAACACAATTAGAATAGAATAATAAAATATGTTAGTTTGTAAATCAAGAGGAAAATATTATCGAAACTTAATACTTATTTGCTGTATTTTGCAGATAAAAATGTAAGAAAACCCTGTGTTGTTGTTGTTGTTGTTGTTGTTTTCTAAAAGGGATGAATGTCGCCGTCAAAATGATATCATGTGCGTAGACGGAAGGGCTTTAAGGGAACTAGAGTTACCCATGGATTTAATGAAATATTATTTGAACATATTTTTTTCAGGAAAAGAAGAAGAAGAATTGCGGTAGATGCACTAAGCTGTCGCGCGAAAAGAAAATATAAATGGTGTAGCCCTTATAACAACAAAAAATATTTAATATTAAAACTCCTTTTTTTCTGTGGGTTTCGGGTCGGGTGTCGAAATGTAAGAATCTGAGGATGCTAATCGATTTAGAAGGGTGGTATTGCCTCGTGATTCGGCCAGCGCTCTAGCACCAACAGAAACCGAGAAATTTCACTTTGAAATTTGACAGTTGTCGAAATGTCAAAATCTGAGGATGCCAATCGATTACGAAGGGTGGTATTACCTAGTGTTTCGGCCAGCGCTCTAGCACCAACAGAAACCGAGAAATTTCACTTTGAAATTTGACAAGTGTCGAAATGTCAAAATCTGATACCCTGTTTAGATTGGGAAGTTTGTGTACGGACTCACGCGAGTTTGTAGGCAAGAGAAGTGCGGGGAAAGAGGTCTCGTGAGGCATGTAGAAAATATAAACACCGGACTCATGAGTCTGCTTTGTTGTTCTTTCAATGTGGAAGTTGTTGATGTTGTTATTGTTCCAATGTATTTTGAGGCGCCCCACAGTTTGTAATGTAAACACGATGGTACTCACCAGTCCGTACTCAATATTCCCAATCTAAACAGGGTCTGAGGATGCCAATCGATTTAGAAGGGTGGTATTACCTAGTGTTTCTGCAAGCGCTCTAGCACCAACAGAAACCGAGAAATTTCACTTTGAAATTTGACAAGTGTCGAAATGTCAAATCTGAGGGCGCCAATCGATTTAGCTGGTGGATTTTACCTACTGTCACGGCCAGCACTCTAGGCGCAGTTGTTGATAGTCCGAAAAATCACACCTTTCACTTTGACAGTTGATAGTTAGGGGAAAGATGTAAAAAAACGAGTAAACCCCCAGATGGCGAAAAGTCAAAAAACCGATGCGTTCTAACTCCAAAAGAAAATGCGCAAATTTGCACTAAAAGTCTTTGTATCTCTAATGTAGAAATGTAAAAATGTATGGAAACTTGGCACGAACGAACAATTTGGCATGAACAAAATTTTGTTTTAATTTGGTAGTTCAGAGCTACTCTTTTTTTTATTGTTTCTGTTGCATTTCTATCGTATATTAAAAATCTGGAGTAGAAGGAGTAATTCCAAATCGTCAGCTCGAAACCACGATTACGCTCATCTGTTTCATTGCTAAAACTGCAGCGAAGAAAATTTCATCTATTATATGTAATATATGTATGAAAATGTAGGTATATCACATACAGGGTTCACGCTTTGACTGCTAGGTGCCGTAGTACCAAGTGTCAATATTGTTTCAGTCTCCTCACATTCTCACAACCACGGAGCAGACAGGTCATGATGAGATGTACGTGGGCTTATGGAATATTACAAAAACAATTTCAATGGAAGTCAGGGGTTCTGATTTTTATTTCACAGGCAATTTCTTAAGTTGAGTGCAATGCAAACACCAGCCAGCACGTGTATGTTTGAACTTGAACGGCAGCGTATGATAAGCTCATTAAATTCTGATCTCGACAGCATTGTCCAATGGGGAATCAAAAATTATGTAGAATTTAATGCTTCTAAAACTCAATGCTGTCTACTGTCGTTAAAACGAAACCCACCCCTCATGCCACTATCCATGAGTGGCACTTGCATTGAGGAAACTGAAAAGCTTTCAGTCGTCGGTATGTGTGTCACAGACCACCTTTTATGAAACAACCCCATATATTCGACATCGCCAAAAATGATGCTAACACCGCTTTCACACAAGGAAACTGAGTTGCCAGATATAGATAATACAAATTCTATATACTACTGAAATACATCAGCCAAGTAGAAGACTTAGCATTATTTAATTGGACTTGTTGAATTATTGATTCAATTGATCAATTAATTCAAAGTCCTGACCGTTATCTGTTCAACAACGTTAACCGCAACCTCTTACGAGCCTTATTTTGGAAGTTATGGCCATATTAAGATTTTTAGTTTTTGGGTTGAAACAAGAAAGATTAACTTTGAATCAAAATTCCTCTGCAACCAGAGCCCACACAATGCTCTAGTTTTCAGCAATGGATAGCTCTCCAAAAACTGATTAAGCGGTTAATAAACCGCAAGGCCTACCCGGCCTTATTTGTGGAACTGTAGACATCACAAGTCATGCAAACTTTCAAAACTCAAGAAAATCGATTTTAATGGATTTACTTTGAATTAAGATATCTCCGCAACCAGACCTCCTGAAATGTTCTAGTTTTCAGCTATGGATAGCTCTTGAAAAACTAATTAAGCGTTTTGCAAAATGAAAATGACATCATAGCCTTATTTGCGGAACTGTAGGCATCCAAAGTCGTACAAGCCTTCATAACTCAAAAAAATAACTTTGAATGCAAATATCTCGAAAACCAGACCTTATAAAAGGGTTTGCTTTGGATGTGCTGGTGGCATTTGACAAAACCTTTCTATATATGTACGTTTCAATGGGTTCCAGAGACTTTCGTAAAAAAATGCGTTTTTAGTGGTAAGGGGGTAGTCCATGCTTTTTTTCGAAAATCGATTGGAAAAAAAAAGTTTAGTTTTGAACGGCAATGCAAAGGCCTGACCGTTATCTGTTCAACAACGTTAACCGCAACCTCTTACGAACCTTATTTTGGAAGTTATGGCCATATTAAGATTTTTAGTTTTTGGGTTGAAACAAGAAAGATTAACTTTGAATCAAAATTCCTCTGCAACCAGAGCCCACACAATGCTCTAGCTTTCAGCAATGGATAGCTCTCCAAAAACTGATTAAGCGGTTAATAAACCACAAGGCCTTTCGAGCCTTATTTGTGGAACTGTAGACATCACAAGTCATGCAAACTTTCAAAACTCAAAAAAATCGATTTTAATGGATTTACTTTGAATTAAAATATCTCCGCAAACAGACCTCCTAGAATGTTCTAGTTTTCAGCTATGGATAGCTCTTGAAAAACTAATTAAGCGTTTTGCAAGCGAAAATGACGTCATAGCCTTACTGCGGAACTGTATGCATCCAAAGTCATACAAGCCTTCATAACTGAAAAAAATAACTTTGAATGCAAATATCTCAAAAACTAGACCTTATAAAAGGGTTTGCTTTGGATGTGCTGGTTGCATTTGACAAAACCTTTCTATATATGTACGTTTCAATGGGTTCCAGAGACTTTCGTAAAAAAATGCGTTTTTAGTGATAAGGGGGTAGTCCATGCTTTTTTTCGAAAATCGATTGGAAAAAAAAAAGTTTAGTTTTGAACGGCAGTGCAAAGGCCTGACCGTTATCTGTTCAACAACGTTAACCGCAACCTCTTACGAGCCTTATTTTGGAAGTTATGGCTATATTAAGATTTTTAGTTTTTCGGTTGAAACAAGAAAGATTAACTTTGAATCAAATTTCCTCTGCAACCAGAGCCCACACAATGCTCTAGTTTCCAGCAATAGATAGCTCTTCAAAAACTGATTAATCGGTTAATAAACCGCAAGGCCTTCCGCTTCAAGCTTTTAACGGCCTTTAGTCCTTAATCATTGGCGTTTCGTCCCGGCGTTCTCACTTGGACTCTTCAGTTGACAGTGAGGGCCTTGTAAAGACGCAATTTTTATTAAGATCAGTCCAGCTTGCATACATTTTACAGCGAAAATCAATTGTAAACTATATCCACCCAATTTAATTTATAAATAACAATAAATAAGAATAATATAAAAAATTCGTTCCATACGCTAAAAAAACAACACCCCATAACCGGAATTTTGTACTATACTCTGTCCAATAAATATGTGCAGTACAGGGAAGATAGGACACGTTTGTATCTCACTCTAACTGCAAAGGAATCCCATTTAGTTGTGTAAAAGAAATAATTGTCAAGGGTTTCCGTACTGCATACTATAAAAATGCTAACAGCTTAGAAGGGCTGCCATCTATGCTTTATTATTTACTTTAAAACGAAGAAATTCATTTTACAAAAATCATTAATTGAATTCTTAAAATGCTAATCCCAAAATCTAAAATCAAATATAATTAAATCTCGGATATGAAAATTACAAAATTCAAAATTTAAATGTGAAAATCTGGAAAATGTCAAGATTTTCTAAGGTAGAGTTTTTATATGTCAACTGAAATAAATTGATCTTATATTTTTCGACACCACCAACCGGTAAGATAATAGGCGCTTTTTTTTAAGAGTATCCCCAGTAGGCCTGATCCCTTAATAAAAAGAAAAAAAAAAAAAAAAAAAAAAATCATTCTTCCAATAAACAAAATATACAATACAAAATCTAAGCAAGGAACTTAATTTCAATGTAAATTACACAGCACCATATCACTTTATTTCATTTGACGACGAGTAACTGCTGTTGCTTTCGTCATTTAAGATTATTGGGTCGCATTCATAGTTATTTTAGAGATGGGTCTAAGAAATATAGGTTTACTTGAATTTTCGGACGTTGATTCTATTTTTTTAAGTTCATCATTTCAAAATATTTGAAGCTATTTGTGTAGTATACCAAGTTATTTATCTTATAAAAAATATAAAAACAACAATTTGTAATTAAAATCGGTCTGTATTCATTGAGCCAAAATTGTCTTAAACTGTAGTTAAAGCTGGGTCTATCTGCGACTATGAATATGCCCCATTATATGTAGGTATGTACATACATACATAGGTTCAAAAGTTAAAACAAAAACACAGTTTATCTTACACAGCACTAAAAAATAAGTTTGAGTATTTAATTTTTTTGTTTCACAACCAGAAATCAAAACGATTTATTAGTAAACGGACTAAATACTTAACATCAATACAAATTATGTGCCAAACCGCACGCGCTCGAAAACCCACTCAAATAAACCCTTTTTTAATGGCTTTAAATTTTGTTTTCCAAACTTCCAAGAAAAAACCAAATCTATGAAACAAACAAAAGCAAACGGTAACAATTTTGTCTTCAAGTTTCATTAAAAGCGTATAAAAAGCTTCCATCCTGAAAGCTCCCTTATAAAATCCAAAGAAAAATATGCATTTGTAAGCATTATCATTGCAGGGATGGGACTTTTTGAAAAAAAAAAAAATCCGAAGTAGATTTGAAGAAAAAAGTGAAGTAGATTGAGAAAAATCGAAGTAGATTTTAAATCCATATTTTAATTATTTTTAATATAATTTAATTAAACAAAAAAGAAAACTATAAACATGAATTGAAATCCTTTCAGATTTTATTATTTACGTACCGTCGCCTGAGAATTGTTTTGTTCCATACGCTACTTTTGTCGTTTTTGAGTTAGGAATGGATTCTATGGTAATTTTGTATGCTCTTTCTAAATCTGTGATCCGATTCGCGCTGTCATTCCCGAGATATCGAACACCGATTTTGTTCCATATCCACCAAAATCAACAGTTTTTAGAACTGTTTTGTGCCATAATCCATTTCTTGGCGTTTGGGACAACTTTTCCATACAATTTCGCTCAGTTTTTTTGTGAGAGTTGATTTGTTCCACGTGCATATCACGGCCACAAGAGATAGAGAAATACTAAGAAAGTTGAGTGGTATTGTCCTACGTGCACTTTTGTTAAAGAAATGCTATGTATGTGGGACAATGATCGCAAACAAAATTTTAGTATTGGCTTGTGCCACCTCCATTACAGTTGTGTAGATATTCGGAGACGATTGTATGAAAGCAGCTAGTTGTGGCTTGAAGTTGACTGCCAAGGTAAAAGGACGTGCGATCGCGGATGTTTTCGAGTTTTTTTTTTTGTAAAGGACACTGTTTCATCTGAACCTCGTTCTGTGGCCAGCGGTATCCTTAAGAAAGTACCTGCTTATTTTTCCAATTTATTTAAATAAATACAGAATATAATTTTTTTTTTTTTTTTTAAATAAAGCATGTTTGATGGCGAATTATTGCCCAAGGATCTTAGTTTTTTCCTCTTCGTCGTCGGGATATTTACCAAGGAATAAAAACATACTCAGTTATTTTAAGGTAACACATTGTATGCTAACTGTTATTTTTGCTGATTCAAGAGCTGATCTAAATTATTCAGCTGACAGCAATAACCCAAGAACATCAAAAACAAGTCAACAAAGCAGTAAAACTGCTTTAATTTCATTTCTTTTTTTTTAAGAAGAATGTTAAGTGTTTTTTGTTTATTGGATTTGTTAAATAAAAACTTTATTGAAAAAAGAGATGTAATCGATTTTTTTTCAAATTTTATCATCCAACTTCATGCTTTCTTGCCTTTCAAATATACATTAGATGAGAATTGCTTTGTGCCATATCCATTTTTTTATGTTCCAAGTGTATAGAAAAAAAAAATCATTTTCAAAATGTAGGAGGTGGGACACAAGTCAAAAAAGTGGACTTTTACGCTAATTAACGTATTATTGTTAACGGCTTGGCAAAACACTTTGAAAATTGGTTGTGAAATCCTCATAAGACTAACTTCAATTTAAAAATATAAAAAAAAAATCCTATCACAGTTTTGGAGCACCAAGTACGCAAACCTTTAAATGCGTTTTTCTCGAAAAAGTGCCAATGGCGTATGGAACAAACCAATTCTCGAGCGACGATACATCATATTTCAATATAATATTGTTTAATATTAATAACACTTTATAAATTAATTTGACTAAAATAAAAACAAAAACTAACTAAAAATTAAAATTATTTCTAAATGTATAGGTATTTTATTATGATATGATATCAAATTTTGTGTAACAGATATAGATATCAAATTTTGTTTAACAGAAACAGACCAAAAGATTTTCAACCTCCATGCAAAAGGATATTATTAATAATATACTAGATAAAAGGGGAAACCAAACACAAATTCACACATCCAAGCGAACTCTTCCTAAGATTCGTGTCCACATGAGTGTAGTGAGTTTCAATGCTTTGTTAAAATAATACTCAGTTGCGTATTTGTAGGTATTTTGTTACAAGTTCATTTTTTTAATGTGAATTCTGGTGTTCCGTACCTACTAGAGTGAAAAAAAGAAATAGAAGTATTTTTGGCCTTTTTTTGTAAAATTAAAGAAGGTTGAAGCAGTGATTTTAAAAAAGAAGTAGATTTAAATATTTTGGTGATCGTGCGAAGTAGGAAGTAGATTTGAAAATAAATTGAAAAAAAGAAGTAGATCTACTTCAATTGAAGTAAAGTGGTGTCACTGATGAGGATACGATGAGTACGGCTGGACACTCGAGCCGTTCGAAAGGCATGTTAATAGTGGGGTGTACGCTTGATAATACGAGAAAATGCACATACAGACAGTGATTATTAAAGGGGATTTAAGCAGTGGCGATTCCTCTCAGTTAGCAGGTTTATCGCCGCTTAACCAAGAATTTAAATGAATCAATTATATGATGCACTTTTTATTTTCAAAAAGTAACAAATTGTCAATTTTGAAATAATGATAATGATTTCTTACAATAATCAATACGATAAATACAAAAAACTACCTACCTACCTATTTTCAAATCATATTTTCCTTCACACAACACAAAACTCCCATCTTCCTATCTGCCTCAGCGTTACAATATGCGATACCAAAACCAAATTCTCTGCATAGAGCATTGATATAATAATAAAAAAAAATAGATACCTACCTAACCTACCCACATTGTTCTCTTAAAATTATATTTTCCTTCCTGCAGACACACAACACAAACCTCTCATACACAAGTCTCCCTTGAAGCATTTTAGCTTGCAACATCTATGCTGAACAATTTCATACAATTTTTAATAATATCTATACAACCCAGTGGGAAATATCGTCCCCAATGAATTTTATAGCTGAATTCTTCAATCAATTCACTAGACAAATAATAAAAGGAAACGTCACGCAATGATTTAGTGAGTGAAGAGTCATGCGAGGTTTCCTCAGTTCATAGATTTGAACCCACTTTCTGCTTTGTGTTTAGAAAACAACCCTTTCTGTCGTTGAATTAAAAATTGCTTTTGATATGGAAAATTATAAGATGAAAAAACTGTTGAAAAGTCATGTAGAAGTTCATCAGTTCATCGTCTATGTCCACTCATATGCTTTGTAAAGTGTGCACCGCCATTGTGTGTTTTGATAGAAGTTGATTTTTTTGTGTTCTCTGTGTTGACATTGTCTACTAACAGTAGATATTATAAGACGACTTATGAATTTCCATAAAAAAGAGGCAATCTCAGATTTTTTCAAAGTATTTCAGTTTTTTTGTTATTCACCACTTCGCATTTGATGTGGTGATTAACCAACTACCACTGACCTAGTGATTTAACTTTAATTTAAAGATTTAATTCTATATTTAAATTAACCAATCACAAATAATTCATAACACAACAGAGTTAATGAATTTATTATTTATTTCATTTTCTTCACATTTTTCATATTGAATTAACTGATTGCTGAATAAACAACTACCTACTTCTATATCTTGTGATTCGATAATTGAATTTTCATTACCATTTTCATCGAAAATATTGAACTGATGAATAAACCACATACATTTATGCAGTGAATTCATAGATTATGCAACCACCATGTTTTTCATCATCTGGGTCGGTGAATAAACAACTTCCAACGAAGTAGTGATTTCGTTGGCGAATTCGCATCGGATTTTCAGCATGTGCCCCCCGCCTATGATGAAAATGCGGTAGGAAGGATGAATGCGTGTGCTTATTGTTTTGTTATTAGTGTTCTTTGATTGATAGGAGTAAACATTGAGATTGAGTTCTTTTAGCAGTCAATAATTACAAAAAAAGTGCCTAATTCGCAAAGCGCGATGTAGTTCTTTTTTTTTGATATGTTGTTGTTGTTCGAAAAAACCTGTGCTCGCTGCAGGAAAAATGCAACAGTGAAAAAAACGCAAAAATCACCTAATTTTTTCCGACATTTTCCTTTATAACTTTGGAAATATGCAACTTACAAAACAACATCAATTTTAAACGCATGTTATATTTGTGTTTCTATGTATCCATGAATTAAAAAAAAATCTGAAAAAATAAGTAAGTTTGAAGCACTCAAAAAATAGGTCAAAAATTGTCCAATTCTGCTAAAAATTTGTAATCAAATGTTCTTGAGTATTACAAGACGAAATTTGATCCAAATCGGTCAAATAGTTTTGGCAAGAATACTGATGTTAACTAAGTGCAACACGCAATGTTTACATCACTGCTGTGGTCAATGTAAGACAATTAAGTTGGCACTGTACACGTACTGAGAACCCTTAACTATCATAAAATATAGTTATAATATTTACATCTTTTTTTAATCCAAGTGAACAATTTTCAGAACTTTTAAATTCAGTACCAAAGTTGCTTCAAAAAAGATATAAATATTATAACTATATCTTATGATAATAATTATTCCTTCTTCGTGACTTAGCAGCATAGGTATATGGTCAACTGTCAACTCATTGAAAGGCAATAAACTAAAACTAAGAATTTATATTCAACTTGTTTTGTAGGTTAGAATTATTTAAAATATTTTGAATTACTTTTCAAAATATAATAAATTGATTTAATAAATTGATTTAAAAAAACATTTAAATCATTTAAGACATTTCTTAATATTGAAAAGAATAATAATTGCATTCAAAAACTAAAATACAGCCAAAAGCGGATTTAACCTTGATATTATTTTTATAAGATAAACATTTAACATAAAAGACAAATGTCGTCCGTGTGTGCGCGCATAACTCGAGAACGGGTCGTTCGATTTTCACGATTTTAGGTTTGATGAATTCGTATTGATCCAAGGAAGAACATAGGACACTGTAGAAAAATCCCGAAAAAATTTCGGGAAAATTGAACAGGGATCATCCTTCTTTTAATGCATATCTCGAGAACGGTGTCTTCGATTTTCACGATAAAGGGCTTAATGAATTCTTATTGGCTCTCGAAAGGACAAAGCACACTGGGGGGAAAATCCCGGAAAATATCCAGGAAAATTGGAAAACAGGGAACATCCAGTTTTAAATGCATAACTCGAGAACGGTTACTTCGATTTTTACGATTTAATAAATTCGTATTAGTTCAAGGAAGGGCATAGTATATTGGAAATAAATCCCCTAAAATTTCCAAAAAATTGAACATCCGGGAACATCCGGTTTATAGTGCATTACTCGAGAACGGTTACTTTGATTTTGACGATTAAGGGCTTGATAAATTCGTATTGGCCCCAGGAAGGGCCTGAGAGCATCGGCTTTATTGCATGCAATACGTGGACAAATTGCAATTGAAAAAAAACATGCGATTCGCTTTACGAAATTACCAGTTCGCTGCAGATTTCTCCAGTCAATTTATTGGCGATGGGCAATGGCGTGATACCAGTGGACTTAGTCATCGGACTTATTGAATTTCCATCGAATTTTCGCTACTTAACAACAACGCCGGAAGAGCTCATCGCGAATGTTTTTCCAAATTTCACTCAAAATTATGTTAACCATGATTGGCTAAGTTCACGCGCGATTTTGGTTGCGAAAAACAAGAATGTCGATAATTTGAATTTCGTCATTCAAAATCAAATCGTTGGTGGGTTAATTTATTCAAATCCGTGATGGATGAAAACGAAGCCACCAACTATCCCACGGAATTTTTGAATTCTTTGGATGTTCCGAGCTTTTCACCACACAATTTAAAATTGAAAGTCGGCTCAGTTATAATTTTGCTGCGCAACCTCAATGCCCCAAAACTTTGTAACGGAACACGTTTGATTTTGAAGTGCATCAAATCAAATCTTATATTCAAGCCACGATTTTCAGGGGAAAATTCAAAGGCGAAGATGTTCTCATTCCACGGATTCCGCTTATTCCTAACGATTTACCATTCGTATTCAAGTCTTCAATTTCCAGTGCGTCTCGCTTTTGCTATGACAATTGACAATCAATAAGTTGTAAGGACAATCGCTTATTGGATGTTTGTGGCATCAATCTTGAATTACAATGTTTCTTGCATGGTCAGTTGTATGTGGCGTTGTCACGTATTCGCAAACCTACCGCTGTGTACGTGTACGCGCCTGAATATAAAACGAAAAATGTTTTTTACCATTAAAGCTCTTCAGTAATCCAATCATTTTGGTTTCATTGAAACACATCGACATTGTTAATTTAGTTATTTTATTGTATTTAATAAAACTTCATAATAAAGAATTTCAATTGACCGAATTACATGAAATTTCATTGTATATCATGCTCGGAATTATTATTTTCTTTAGCTAGTATTCTATATTTTTTTAAAATTGAAGCTATAAAATATTAATAACTATGTTTTAGAGACCTGAAGAAAAACGTAACCACGTTTGAAACGTCGCCGTCGTATGATTTTGATACTTAGATACAAATATAGACCTTAAGCCCATTTAGAATTTTAACATATATTTTATGATAGTTAAGGGTTCAAAGTACGTGTACAAAAATCAGTGCCAAGTTAAGTGTCCTACTTTGCCCACAACAATGTCGGCGAAAATTTTCTTTCCGTCGAAGGAAGAAGCGAATTTAAGTATCGATAAATTTTTAAACTTTTATTTTATACCTATTATATATTAACGTTTTTTTATTAATTGTCGTTATCAATAAAATTAAAAAAAAATATATGATTTTGATTTAACCTTCCCCAGACCACGTAGCTAAACCAATACCATAGATAAACAAATAAAGATATAAATCTTTGGCTGTCAATCCGGTTTGCCTACAAGCTAAAAGGTGGGTTTAGCCGTGTGGGAATCAGTAAGTTTTACTAGTGTGCTTTAAAAAACACGCATACTAGTGCAACTTACTGATTTCCACCACCGTAACTTTGTTGCTGGATTTCACATTTATTCATGGACACAGAATTAAATTACAAAAACAACAATGTAAACAAATGGGTTTTGGGGGGTAAAACGTACGAAAGATGTGTATCTTTATATTGTTTATCTATGCCAATACTAAGGACCAGGAATCACAACTGGATTTGAGATATTTTTATATGCAGCAAGCACCCTTTGGAGATGGAAAGCTCTCCCATAAAGCCTGTACTGTACATATTTATTGGACATAGTACCTACCTATAGTCGATCCACTGTGCGTCAGCTCAAAAATATTCCGTATCGATATCAGTGCAGATTTTTTAGAGGTCAAATTTCTTTATTTCCCTTTAAATATTATAAATTCTTTTTTGCCACCTTTATACTGAGAACCAGTAGAAGTAGGTACCTCCATTTATTATTTGGACACAAGAAACAAAGGAAAATATGAAAAAAAGCTGAGTTTTTTCAAAGGGTTTGAATTGACGTAATAAATAGCTGAATATAGCCCTTTGTCTTATGAAAAGGATTCACTTTGAATACATTTTATAGAACTTTAAAAATAGTTATGAATCAATAACTTTTTTTTTATGTTAACCTTTATTTATTCAAAAGATTAAATCGATTTAAGCAAGGTTAATTATATTGCCACACATGTCATGGCAACCAAAGATTACCTGCTCGGTTCGGGTAGTCGAAATTAAAACGAAACTAAAGGAGTAGAGTAGGTAAAGCATATATAATATTTAATTGGTTTTGGGGATAACCCTTTTATTCCTAAATAAGATATTAAGGCAAATTAAATTAACCTTTGTCCCAAACCTAACATTATGCCATCAGTAAAAATAGAATAATATTTGAGGCGATTTACATTTTGGTGTCATCGACAGAGTTCTAGTTTTCATTAATTCCACATTTTGTTTTTTAAAAATTTCGACCACTGCAGCTCTGAGCGCCGAACGTGTTTGTGATATGATTTTTTCAGTTTTCGTTCAGAGTAGGGCTGGAGCATATCGAGCATGGTCTGTTAATCCTCTGACCCGAGCGTGTTATTCTGATCACTCTGATTTATTTTCGTAACATACACATTTCAGCAGGGGCGGACTCAAAGTGCCTCCCGGGACTTTTAAAAAAGGATCACAAACTACACATTGATAAAATTATTAATTATTATATTACTATTTGGGGCCAACTTCACATTTTTTTTTTTTTGAAAATTTGGGGGACAACTTCACTGAAGTCAAAACTCTCATTTAAAAGTAATTCTCGCATACATAATTCTGTTTCTAATATAATAAATATTTGTAGAATTGTTTAAAAGCTAATTTTGTTTAACATTATTTCTTCACTCTTTTCTTCAACCATTATTTCTGCAATAGTTTAGCTTTGTATGCTCGACTGACTTTTTTGAATCTTAAAATTCAAATATTAATTATTAATATACGTTTCCACAGTGCAATATCCTGAACTTTTTGTAAAATACACTTGTCCATGATTTATCTGGTCTCAACTTTCATCTCAAACACCAAACAAAATAAAACAAACAGACGTCCATTGTCTAATACTGCCAGCTTGAGTTTTGGAATTCTAGTTTGGAAATGGTAATTTGATGTCTCCAAATTGTTGATCTGTGTATAAAATTTGAAGGAACTCTACAAAAAATGGAAATTAGGCGCGAAAAAAAAATTAATTAGGATATTTGTACCGTACGTGTTGGTTTTAAGTTGATTTCTGGAATATTAGATTTGAATAAGATGTGATCTCATTTTTAAAGTTGGGATTTTTCTGGGAAGTCGACAGCTTCTGATATTGAGCTACAAACTTTTGAGTTTTGGGTCTCTCTTTCT
Organism: Melangyna quadrimaculata; assembly: GCA_949320155.1. NCBI lineage: Eukaryota > Metazoa > Arthropoda > Insecta > Diptera > Syrphidae > Melangyna > Melangyna quadrimaculata. The sequence continues at coordinate 186,612,987 of OX439483.1, forward strand.
CATTATTTTCATTGTTTTATACATAGAAATCCTTTCTAGACATCTTTTCAAATCTCAACTATGGTATTTGTTTAAATTTTCCAAGAGATTTGTGGGGATGTCTGTCAAGTTAGCATTACCACTTAAAAATTTAAAGAATCTAATAAATGGACTAATTGTCATGAATTTGTCGTAAGCTTGTCGTTAATTTGTCGTGAAAGAAAAAAATTTGGCGCGCATTTTTTTTTTTAAATAACCCTGAGTAACTTGACAGTCACAAATTTTTTTTTTAAAAAAAGATACCAATAATTGTCGTAAATTTGTCATAAATTTGTCTTGAAACAAAATATTTTGTACCACTTTTATTTTTTGAGAAAAAAATAAAAAAACCATAACTCTCTAAAATCAATTTTTTTTTCAATAAATCTAGAACTTTTTTCCTAGAAAATTTTTTGAAATAAAATTTTTCCAAACCAATGTCGTAAGACGTCCTTAGATAAGTTACGTACTCAAATAATTTGTCGTGAGGTCTCCAACAGAGCTCTAGCTCTAGGGTCCTTCAAAAAAGGTGTCAGGGCCTCAAACTCAGATCTTAGGCCTCTAACAGAGATGTAGGCCCTTCAAAAGAGATGTAGGCCTTTAACAGAGCTGTAGAGGCCTCCAACCGAAATCTTTATTCGTTCAAGAAATGTGAAAGGGCTTCCAAATAAGCTCTAGGACCTCTAACAAGAGGTGTAGAGACCTCGGACAGATCTGTAGTGCCTCCAACATAGCTTAAGAGGCCTCCAACAGAGCTCTATGATCTTTCAAGAAAGGTGTAGGAGCCACCTTCTGAGATCTAGGGCCTCTAAAAGAGCTTTAGAGACCTCCAACAGATCTCTAGAGTCTTTGAAAAGAAGTATGAGGCCCTCAAAAAGAGCTGTAGAGGCCTCTCAAGATCCCTTTAGGGCCACAAAAGCTCTCTATTTACTGTGAGAACCCTCAAAATACTAATTCTATAAGAAACTTTTCCCCTACAAAATAAAAAGTAGCGCAGATGCCTTAATGTACTTATTGTTTACCCAGGAGCCCACCGGTCAAAATCCCAGTTCCCGGTGGCCCAGTCCGCCCCTAGATTAACCTAGGCTAAACTACATAGACCTACTTTTGCCAAAAAGTACAAAAGCGGGAAATAAATATCTATGCTGAAGACACCTGAATGCAAAAAAAAAAAAGAATTGAAAATTGTGTGTGGTGGTTTAAATTTATCTGTCCGAACAATTTTCATATGTTTTTTCTGCAAGAAGGTTTCTTTAGCCAACATTTTAAATTCTCACTTTTGCCTTTTGTCTGTTCTGTTTCTCCTTATGTCCTTTTTTAGTTTGCTTTTGCTCAGACTGTGGTTGGTAAATTTTATATTCCATCAGCCTTTAAATTCAAATAACCGTTTTTAGTTATATTTAAGGTTATCGTTATGTTACATCTCGAGATTTTCTTTTTCTAAAAAAAAAAAAAAAACCGGAACAACATTTAAAACTCTTCGAGTGACCTTGCTAAATTACCCCAATATTAACCATACAGGTTTATTTCGGTGACGGGAAGAACCAAAATGTTATCGATTATTTTAGTTTTGCCGACGAGTAAAACTTGTCAAATACTTGGCAAGCCCTTGCTGGATTTCAGTACCAAAAATTAAGACTAGGGAGACTTTTCAAACACTCGTGAGGCCCTCCCTAGTGAAAACTTGTTGGACATAATTTCAGTTTCATACGACGACACTTTTTTCCTTCTTTCCTTTGTCCTCTTTTCATATGACACTTTTCTATGGCTGTGAGACATCTTTATGTATATGCATAATCATTTGTTTCGTTAATGGCTCCACTGATTTTGATTAAACTTTACAATCCATCGTCGTATTTTTAAAAATATTGCATTAAAGGAAACTGCATAGATACTAATAAATATACGTAGATAGATATTTTAAATAGGTGTATGGAGGGTCTAAAGTAATGAGCGGCCGTTGAATACCAGCCTAACCCTTATTTTAAATAAACAGGCAATGATTGCACTATAGGGTTATTTCATATTTAACTACAAAAACCTGTCACCAAATATTAAAATCTCCTCTTAAAATATTTGTTTTTTTATTTTTGTTTGTCAACGAAATCCATTCACTTTTAAAAGCTTCACTTTTATGAAGCAAAGCTTATAAGAACCATTAATCACTGTTCAATGCAAACAAAATATTCCAACCCCCTCGATAAATAAAGCCTCATTTGGTAAAATATTCCTGAACAAGAGCTTTTATCTCTTCTCTAATTATCCTGTGTAAATGAATCCCAACAAACAGCAAAAGTATTCAAGACCACCGACATTAATTTCTCAACTGAAATTAAGTATCGCATCGCACTAGTGTTATTCACTAATGAACTATTCAGTCAGTATGTAGGCACGCCGGCCGCCGACTATTTATATGAGTACCATATGGTTGGGGTTGGTCGTAAATCATTCCAACAACCCCATACATCCTCATCCGCCTGCAACAAAAGGCCATCATGGGTAATGCGTCAAGTTGAACAATGGATTACTAACGAAATATATAAGTATGTATGTTGTCAGTACATTATGTATATGAATGTCTGCATATTATAATTCTGATATTGGCGTGGCGCGGCTCCGCCGGCGTGTCCGGCAATTATAGGATTATGTTTTTTTTTAAGTTTAAAAAGTTATATTATTAAACATAACATAATAATGACATGGGAAAGTCAAAGATGAAAACCTACGAAACCCCCTTAAATTAGAAACGGCAATACTTTTCGAATGCTCTTCGTATTGGGCTTATTAAAATGCTCAATTCCTAATGGCAATTTATTTATGATAAAACAAACTCCGAGAAAAAATTAGATTCGTTAAACACCCCATATCGACATTTGACAATTCAACCTTTCCTTTGCTATACTTTCTGTTCCATAAACAGAAACAAAAATTGAACTCCAAATGTTCTCTCAATTGGCGTTAGGCAACAACTCCATAGGAAAAAAAACGCGCAAATCGATTTGGAAACATCGCCCAAAAAAACTAAACAAATTGTTGATGTAATTTTGTTTTCAGTTTCGGGCGCTGTTTGAATTTTTTGCAATTTTTATCAAGGTGAAACAACGCCGAAAATTGTATGTTGAAATTGAAAACTGGAAATAAGGCCAATATCTTGTTAATGGGTAGTTTGCTGAAACTATACAGTTGTCCAACAAAACTTTTGACATATAGGCGCCTACCTGGCGACTGGAGCATACCCTAAGCGGAACGACGCGACGGAGCCGCGTGAGCGGCCCTAAAAGAGGGTTCAAATCTTTTGAACTCGCGAAGCGGGCCACCTTAGGAACTCTTGTTCAAGAAAACTGTTGACAATAATTTCCTTTGAAATTTTGTTTGGAAAAATCACGCAAAATTGAGGAAAGAACCCCCATTTTATTAGTCGGAACAAAAGTAATTTTGGGCGATATTTCCAAATTCTCTTTTGTTTTTGGCGATAATTCCAATTGGATTTGGGTGTTTTGTTTTTGGTCGCAATTGCCTAACTTAAGCCATTTTTTGGAATTAATTTTTTTTTTCAACTATGTACTCTGTATTTCGGTCCGAAAGTCAATCCTATTCGAAAGTGCTTTTCGTTCCGCTTTTGATTTTGTACTCTGTAAAACATTCGAAACGGAAAAAATAGTACTTAATACTTTTCCATCTTACGGATTAGTTTTTTTCTAGTCTCGAATTATTTCTCGAGATCTGTCAAATCAAGAAATCAAACAAATAACAAACAAGGCGGATAAGCAAAATATGGTTTTTAAAGAAAGAATTTAAATTAAATCAAAAGGAAATAGATTCGGTTGAACTTCGGATGGAGGCAGAAAATAATGAAAAACGGATTGCACGGAAAACCATACGGGACAAATCAAATATTATGCAAATGTGTGATACAAAAAATTGTTGGATGTTTGCTTGGCGTACGGGGTTCTTAAATGTCCTTTGGCCAAATCGGTATGAGCACACATGAACTCCACCAACATCTCGAATTGTTTGTGTTTTGTAATTTTGTTTTCCTGTCATTAAATTTATTTGCTTAAATTGGTATTATAACTAAGATTTTCTAAAAAAAAAAACATACATTTTAAGACTTTCCTTCCCAATTCCGTTATCAAATTAGTTGTAGAAACAATTTTTCCGTATCAGATACTTTTGACGTTCGAAAAAGTATCGCCACGTACGAAAATTCCGCTTTAGGAATTGTCATTTCGAAAGTAGTAGATTTAATTCCGCTTTAGAAAAAGAAAGTGCAAAATATTCGTTTTGGGAAATTTTCACTTTCGGAATAAAATACAGAGTAGGCCCCTGAATTTTTTCAGATTTTTAAAATTATGTCGCAAGCATCAATTCTATGCAAAAAGCAGTATTTTGAGTATTTAATTTGTAAAAAATACAAATATTGGTTTTTAAATAATATTTTTGATGTCAAAATCATCTCCGAAAAACAATAAACAAACATCAATTTGTATCTCATTTATCGTAATAAAAATGGGTATTATTTTCAAGGTTTTAAATTGCAATTCGTAAAAGTTAGACAAAACAACCCACAAACCACCCTTTATGTAGGTATATTATTAGGGGTTGGAAATATTTTTAGCTTATTCCTAGTTTAGTAACGAAAAAAACGGTTGTACATTTATTACGGACTGATTCTTAAATAAATATAATATAGACCAAAAATAGTACATTTTTTTTTTCTTTTTTATGATACTAAAAGATTTTGGCTTTTGGCGTGCCAACGTACGGTCTTGATCTTTTTTTCTTGTGGTACCTAGGAGAAAAAACAAATATTTTTACCGAGTGCAACATTTTATTTGTAAATTTTGGGTGGACCAGGTTTTTTTTTTTTGTTGTTTGGAATTAAGTTTCTTGTACCATAAAAAGACTAGACATTTTTTTTCAAATTATTAAAATTATGTTTAGAGATCGTCAGCAGTTTTCTAAAAAAAAGTATGGGCGAGTTCATAATCGTAGAAATATGCGGCAGATCTGCCGCATGCCTGCTTAGCTTCTGCGTATCGATTTTATTTTTCTTCTGCCCGCAGAAAGCAAGCAGGCGGCAGTTTTTTAATAAATTTGTGTTCGTAAACATCGCAGCCAGAAAATTATTTATAAAAAATCCGATTATCAAAAAAAGGCGATTCTAGGGCTTTTGGGTGACATTTGGAAAGAAACATTCGTTGATAGATAGACAAATATCCTGATGATTTATGTACTTCGAAGCCATTTCATTTACAGGGTAGGTCAATCACAACACACATTCCCATTAATTATGGAACCCAACGTCGTTTAAGTGGCTGCCTTGGCTGGCTTCGCAGCAGCGAATTCGGTCACTCCAATTTTCCAAAATATTGTTGATGGTTCGGGCTGTAGCTCACGGATTGCTTGTATGATATGGCCTTAAGTGCTTGAATCAATTCCTGATTGCTGGCATAACATCGGTCCTTTACGTTTCCCAACAAAAAATAAGGTCAAAGGGGTCAAATCGCAGCTCTGCTGCGGCCAATTGACATTGAAAAGACGGCTGATAACACGATTTTGGAATTTGGTTCGCAAAATATCGATTGTGGTATGGGCTGTGTGGCATGGCGCACTATATCCTGCATGAACCAAATGTTGTCCAAATCCATGTCTTTAATGTTAGTAAAAAAAAAGTCGGTCAACATGGCTTTGTAACGAACATTGTTGCCCGAAACGTTGTTCCCAGCCTCGTTTTCGAAAAAAATGGTCCAATGATGCCACCACTCCACAATCCGCACCAAACTGTCACTCTCTATGGATGCTTTGGTTTCTCGACAGTAAGGTGTAAGGGTTTTCTGAGCCCCAGATGCGGCAATTTCGTTTGGTAACGAAGCCGCAGAGATGAAAATGTGCCTCATGGCACTCACTTTGGAAATAAGTTTTAAATATTTCCCAACGTTGTTAAGCGTGAAGCGACTTGGAGGTATAATACTGACTTCCCGTCAAGATTTCGTTTGGAAACAGCTATCAGTGTAAAAATAACATATGATTCAAAAATAAACCCCTAGATGGCCCACCCTTTACATGTTTACTTGTTTTAATTAAAATTTTTTTTTTTCAGCAGAATGTTTTTTTTTTTCTTTCAAACTGCCCGACGCCGATTTGATTTCTGCGTACTTTTGATGTTTATGAACGTTATTTGTGTTGCAGGCCTGCTGAAGTCAAATTTCATTTTTTGTTTACGAACACAAACCTTGCAGATCTAAGTTAGTCAGACGATTACGAATTCGCTCTATGTTATCGAGTTTTTAATTTAAAAAAAAATATAAATATTGGGTTTTCAATAATGATTTTGGTGTCAAACATCTTTAAGCGAAACCTTTATCAAAACAACTCCCAAAACCAACCCTATAATAATATTATTTGTCGCTTGTGCGGCATTTAGTAAAGAAAAAAATGGTACCACATTCAATAACTAGATTCTAAAATAGATCAAAAATAATACAAATGATAAATATTGATTTTATTGACTTTTTGTGAAACTTTACAATTTTTAACTGAGTTAGTTTTTGACTGATTTTCAGTATCTTTATGGTTTTTCAAACAGGAAAGTTATTCCTTTTTAATAATACAGGGCGTCCGGTAATTCGTGTGCCATACTTTGGGATGTAATTCTTGGTTATGTTCTTAGAAAAAAATTGTCAACTTTGACATAACTTTTTGACGATTTAAAAAAAGGCTAACTTTGGTGTACCTTGATCCATGTTAAGGTCAATTTCTCTGTCAGTACTAATGGTAGGGACCTCATTTTGGACCTTTTTTTAATAGAAATACTAACCTTTAAGTTGAACTTATATGTTTTTAGGGTTACCAGATATTAAATTTTAAATGGTGTTCAATTTTTCTTGCGAGGTAAAATATCGGAATTTGGGTTAAAAGTGTACTTATGCCTACTTGACTTATGCTGGATTTACATGTATCTTCGTCTGCAAATATGAAGAAGAGTAGAGCGGGACAGATGTATGCTAAAACTCCGAACGTGTGAAAGAGAACCATCAAGAAGATGAACATGTTCGTCTTCATATCTGCATTATGGCACTTCCTATATGCTGGATTTACATGTATCTTCGTCTGCAAATATGAAGAAAAGTAGAGCGGGACACATGTATGCCAAAACTCCGAGCGTGTGAAAGAGAACCATCAAGAAGATGAACATGTTCGTCTTCATATCTGCATTATGTCACTTCCATTAAAGTTAGCCTTTTTTTTAAATCGTTGAAAATCAGACTTTACTGTGGAACAATTTTTTTTTAGAAAATGACCAAGAATTACATGCCAAAATATGGCACACGATTTACCGGACACCCTGTATACATTTTTTGTAGAAAATACAAAAAAATGTATATATTTTAGAGTTTATATAAAGGAAAATAGGCAAATTGGGACCAGCACCAATAAGAACGGCCTTCATAGCGTATATAGGTACATGTTTATGCATTCATTATCCGTTAACCGTTTGTCCAAATTCGCTGTGTGACAAAAGTTATTTTATTTTGATTAAAATGAGTTTTAGGGTCACAATTCCTTTTTCCATAAGCCATTTTTTTCTTTGAGCCATTTTTTGGAATTAAGTTCCTTGAACCCATGACACACTACCTGAATTTTTTCAGATTTTTAAAATTATATTTAGGGGTCGCAAGCATTATTGTATGCAAAAAGCAGTTTTGGAGTATTTAATTTGTAAAAAAATACAAATATTGGTTTTCAAATAATATTTTTGATGTAGAAATCGTCTCTGGAAAAAAGCAAGAAAATATAAATTTTTACCTCATGTATCAGAATAAAAACAGGTAATTGTTTTTAAAGTTCGTTTGCAATTCGTTAAAGTAAAAAATTAAAAAAAAAACTAAGTCAAAAAGAAGAAAACTAAGTTCTATGTAGAAAGCTGATGCTATCGCTCAAAAATGCAATCGGATTTCTCAAATGAAGACGTGTCCGAAATATTTTGTCACGTGCCGCCAATGGCACGCGTGCTATTGGTTCGCCATCGCTGCCTTAGGAAATATTTTGAAAAGGAAAAAACAGAATCAAGTATAAAGATTGGTATTTAAATCCAACTTCACTCTAATAAAATAAAGGGTGACTTTGATGTTCTTACAGAATTGAAAAAATGATGCAATTAAAAAAAAAAAAAGCGTCTAAGCTAACTTGGACCATTTCAGCCTTCTCTCACCTACATTCTGACTGGATCCAGTAGATACTCTGTTGCCTACCAGTTAGCCTGTTAGTATAGATTTCGAACCATTAGATAAAAAGGTTCTATCCTAACTCGCTATATTTTTTTTTTTATTTGTCCATAAACTTGTCACATACATATTTCATTTATAAAACTAACAGCATGTTAGTGGTTCTTGCTGCCGAAATGATCGATAGTAAATAAATGTACCACCATAAAAATTGCAAAATCAAAACTCCACGACTATGGGCATACCTATACTACATATGTATGTATATAAGAGTATCTAACAAAAAACAAACTCGCTGACAAATCAAATAATTCTTTCTTTCATAAAACTCATAATACATAAATTGAGAACTCGAAATAAAAGCTATTAATCATTTTTTCACTTTTCTTTTCCTCTTCAACTGGTTCTACCATCAACCTCCTCAAGCAACTTCTTCTTCCCTTTTGAATTTGAAAGGAAGATGACTTTATACATTATAATCGAAAATTGTATTTTTTTTAACATCATTCAAATATTGAAATATTTCAAACAAAAAAAAAAAAAAAAAAAAAACAGACCCAGGTGGATTTTTCACTTTCAGATTTAAATCAAATTTGTCATTTTATATGTTTAGGGAATTTTGCCACGTCCTGTTAACATTGAGTTGGGTAAGCGTAAGAACACAACGAAATTGATTTTTTTGAATGTTAACACGCCCGCTTGTTAAAGAAAACCTGTTGCCAGAGATAATATACAAATACATTCATACCTTACATCCTACATAAGTTTTCTTTTGTACGAATAAAAAAAATGAAAAGAAAAAGTATTTCATTGAATTTATGTATTTTTTTCTTATTATTATTCTGTAAACATTTTTGTTGATGTCGAAATCACATACCAAATTCATTCAATTTTGATTACCTATATACCTACTATTCATGAAAGAAAATCTAAGTCATTTTAATGAGCATTGGTTTGACTGATTCAATGAAATGAAAACTTTTTTTACTTGAAATCAAAAAAGGCAAAGTTTAACGAAAAAAACATGAACTCGAACGAAATATGATAATATGAATCAAATAAAAGTCTAAAACAGTGACAGATGGTTGTCTAAGTTAGACAGTTCAACAGTTTAATAAAACCCAAATTTTGTCAAGATTAAGATAAGCAATTGGAGTGACAGAGACAGATCTTATACAACTTACAGATTATATTTAAAAGGGAAAATCGACTGCGGCGTTAAGAAAAACTAAAACTTGGGCGTGCTTTCCGCTCTACACTCATCCCTAAAACAATGTGTTTATCTACGAATCTGAAATTTTCCCTTGTAAACTGTAAGATCTAAGACCGATTATCCAATGTTACTATAATTTACCTAAACCATTGTGGTGTGGTTCTCAAAATTTAAATGAGAAAGGACCGTTTGACTAAAATTGTTGTTTTGGCGTGAGACCAGTAGTGACGCCCAGTAGCGGTTCTAGGATTTGGCTGTGAGGGGGGCTTGGAAATCCAATTTGAGACAAAAATGAAATTTCACTGGCAAAAGCTCATATCGCCCATTAAAAAGAGCATAACGTCATAACTCAAAAAACCTCAAACTTCAGAAATCGCAATTTAAAGCAATTTAAAGCTTGCATGGCTGTTTTTCATAATCATCTTCATTTGTATCTAGTTTTTTCTTTTTTCTTGGTAGAGCTTTTAATTAAAATTTTATCGCAAAATATGACACTTTTAAAATAATTGTTGGACTGTTTTCACTTCAAAGGTCCCTGCGTAAATGAAAAAAAAATACAATATTTCCACAAAAAAATATTTAAAAGTGACAGTGTATAACAAATGATGCTCTATAGCCTTTAATTTTTCAGTTCTAGAAATGACGTTTTGTATCATTAGGTCAAAATTGATGTTTTCTGAGTTATGACGTTGTTCTTTTTAATGAGCGATATGTATGTGTTTCGGCAGTATGAGCCCTCCGGAGACCTCATTTTCGCAAACTTCCCAAATCAACTAGTAGAGTAGGTACCAGTTTTGTTCGAGCTGTCACTGTAACGCACAAAAATATTTTGCTGATTGAAAAATAAAATGTCAAAACTTCAAGACTTTTAGTCGGACATAAGGCAAAGCCGTCCCAAAAAATAATATGCGGCCTAATGCATACGCTTTATTTTCCTGCTCAAAAAATATATCGATAAATTTGCAGGTCAGTCTAGAGTCTATAGATAGAGAGATTGCAAATAATATTCATTTCCATGATTTTCTGAGAACAAAGAGAAAACTAACGCTTGTGAAATTTGGCTCCTTTACTAGATTTCTTGTATGTGATTGCTTAGTCCAAAAATGTTTTGTATGTTTAATTGACTTCGACCTTGGAAATATAAGCCCCAAGATTCTCTAAGCCCTGACTGACCGTAAGAAACAATTCCTGTTGTTTTAAACAATTACACTAAAATTGACACGTCGTTTTTCTCCAATTCTGCATTTTTTTATTGTTAAATAAGCTAAGTTTCATCGTTCAGCCCAGACCCCGTTTTTTTTTTCAATTATCTCTTCAATCTTAAGCCCCAACTTCGGATTTCAAAGTCCCTAAAGTTAAGCCCCGAAAACCCTCTGAAATAAGTTAAGTTTTTAGAGAATTGGTTGTTTAACCCAGACCACGCTTTTTTTGTCCAATTCTTTTCAGTGCTTAGTCCTGAGCTTTTTTTTCGTCCCAATTTTCTGGGCTTTGTTTTTAGAATACTTGTCTTTGCGTTAAACATGTCCGTTATTCGTAGCCCCGAACTTGATTTATCTTGACAAAAAAAAAAAAAAATTACATAAGATGTAAATTGTTCAGCCCCAACCTCGTTATTTTGTTTGATTTCTATCAAGTTTTACAGCTTAGCAATGTTTGAGGCCAATAAAAAAACTACACAGTATGTAATCTATTGCTTTTTATAATTCAATTAATTTTAGAATCAGTTGTGGGGGGGGCTTTAGCCCCTATAGCCACCCCCTGGATCCGCCACTGGTGACGCCCTGATTGGGACTGACTTTTGCCACTCCCTGGTGGCTAACGTAATACAATTAAATGACAATACTAAAAACTAATTTACTAAGAATTCGCAGTTTAAACAAAAAATGTTTCTTAACTTTAATTTTTGAAAAACAGTAAGCTTTAAGTCTTGTTCCGTTTGGCTCTAACAATTCTCTCGGATCAGTATTTAAAAGGATCAATTGATGAATCATTGCAAAACCTTAAGATACCTACTACATTATGTACAATATTTATTACAAAACTCTGTTTGCTTGCAAAATGTATTCTGAGTCTTCTGATTATTACAATATTTGTATTGACATTCAGTAAATGTAAACTAATGACGGTGTTCACATTGGGATTGGACTGACTCTCCCGACTATTTTTGACTTCTCTGAAATGTATCTCATTCCCACTTCATGGTTGGAAAGAGAGAAAAGTAGTACCTACAGTTTTGACAATGTTCACATTGGACTGACTCCTGCGAATTTACAAAAGAAAACGTCAAAAAAAATCCACAAATGTTTGAATTTTTAAAAAATGTACTTCTTTTCTCTATACCTAAGGCCTAAGGTGTGTAGGTTTAGTCCACACACGAAAAAAATCGTTTGGGAGCGGTGTCTATTCCCCCTCATTTAGGTGGGAAGGGAAATTTTCTAAAAACCTACTTATGTATACACCTTTTTGCAAAGCCAGAAATCTCTTCTAAGGCCAGTCGAATTGTAATTTGAAATGCAAAAAATTAAATAGTGGATTTTTTTTCTTTTATTTCGTTAGGGGGGTTCATAAGGAGTGTTCAGTACGGTTTTCGACCACCTAGCTCTTTTGCGTTAGCCGCTATTTTGAATATTCGGAAAATCGTTTTTTGTTAAATAACTCGTTTATTTTCAACTCTTCACTAAAAATGCCCTTAACAAAAGTTGTTTAAAATTTAATTATCTACAACTTTGGTCAACACAATTTTTTGTCTAAGATTGATAGTTTTCGATATAATCCGGTAATTGTGATGTCGATCGGTTATTTATAGGTTAAACGCAATAAAGGATATTTTTGTTTAAAAACAAAAGAATAAAGTATTTTTTTTTCAATCATTAAAGAGGCCGTAAGGAGCCTACATAAAAAAACTCGACCTCCTATCTCTACAACTTTGGCCGCCATCTTGAATTGAAAGCAAGTTGGTTTTTGTTAAACAAATTATTCACGAACAAGCTTTTTATGACCTTAACCCCCAGTTTCACAGTGCAAGTTTAAACTCCACTTTTGGTTTAAACTTCAGATCAACAATTTATTCGGTTTCACAGCTTCGTTTAAACCTTGAGCCGAGTTAAAGTATGCATTTTTAACTTTCCCTACGTCTTAACTGCACATTAGGCCCCACTGTAGATGTCTGGCAAGGGTCAAATAAAGTTAATGCCACCATTAGCCCAGTTGCTATCTACAAAAAAATGACCTGAAATGGTAAAAATAGTACTGCACACTTTTCTTTCAGAACTTGTTAGAGGGGGTCATTAGGCATCTTTGTATTTGTTCTCGGGAAAATTCTCCACTGCGTAAGCCGCCATCTTGGATTTTCTCTCACTAGTTTCTAATATTAGCAAAAAACAACTTTAAACATAAAAAATGTATTGAAAACAATGGCAGCACTTACAATCTCGTGCTATATCTTTTTTTAAAGCCAGATATCTATTTGGTGTTTAAAAATTTTTATTTTAGTGAATAGTTTTTGAAAAATAAATTTTTAAACCCAAAATTTTGAATTTTTTTTTAACTTTTTTTTGTAAATTTTACGAAATTAAATTTTTTTTTTTTTTTTAATTCAACTCCCTTAATAATTTGTAGCTGATTGCTGAAAACTGGATGGACTTAAGTGCTTTAACTCCTTAGAAAATTGAAAATTAAGAAAACTACTTAGGTATTTGTTAAAAAAATGTTTTTTGTGTATTTACAGCCTTATGCATAAACAAATTATAGTGAGTGCATAGCGCTATGCACTCTTTATAATGCCTCTGAACGCAAAAACCTTATTCATTAACTTATGCAACGTTGAATAGAGGCAGCATAAGCTAAACGCGTTTGGAGGTTGTATAGGGCCTACATAAGGGTTGTTTAGTATCGGAATGTCTTTTTGACTCAAACACAATAATAATGTAGATAAGGGGCGCTTATTTTTACAATCTTTGAGGAGTTGAAATCTGACTGTCAAAATATTTTATAAAATTAAATACAACAATAAATAACGTTGGTTTTCTTAATTAATTGTACATTTTTGTTGGAATATTGTTTAAATAAAATTAAGAATATTTTTTTCTACACTTTATTTTATAGAATCTGCTTACAAAATGTGCATGACTTAAAGATATTCCATCAAATTTTACGACTTTTGCAAGTGCTCGACGGCCTGCGTTATTTCAATAATTTTATACAAAGAATCACCTTCATCATTTTCACGGGAAAATACAAATGAAATTTTAGAATTACCAAATAAGCATCACCCTTGTATTTTTCTCCACAACAAAACCATCACGATGTGAGTGAATGGAATAATTCATGGAATATATAAAAACGACGTATTTTTTGTTTCAAATATTTTTAATTTTATTTGTGAACTCAAAAACTACAAAGCAACTATATAATTATTATAATATTAAAAGAAATTAATAAAAAAAACAAAAAGAATCCAATCAACAGAAGAATTATTTTATTGATTTTTCACACAACACACACACAGCTGAGTCTCGTTTGTCATTTTTGAAAGTAAAACGTAATAGATTTTCCTTTTTGGTACTATTTTTGACACAAGCACATTATAACTATAATGGATTGAAAACTATTTTATACATGACAATTTATGCAACGTTGAATAGTGGCTACATAAATCCTTATGCAGTGCATAACTATTCATCTGTTCAGCGGATTCTAATGAATAAGGCTGTTAGTGTTTAAACTTGGGATCTTTGAAATTACGAGAATTTTCATGTGCTTTTCTATCGGAGTCTATTGTTTACCCTCTCCTCTACTTATCTCTTCTTATATTCATTCTTGAGTACAATTCTCATATTTGGGCAGGTGCCCCAATAACCCACTTGAGTATCTTAGATAGGATTCAAAAAAGAGCTTTGAAAATGATAGGTGACAGAAATATAACAGAAACATTTGCATCCCTCGAACACCGCCGCGATGTTTCATGTCTAACATTATTTTACCGTTACTTTTATAAACACTGTTCTAGTGAAATAGCCAGCTGCATTCCTCCCCTAAGACAATTCAACCGTAATACTCGTACCTCTAGGAATGCACATCAGTTTGCCCTCGAGTCCAACTTCGGACGTACTGTCAAGTATAGAGATTCTTTTTTTAGCCGCACTACCCGAATGTGGAATGCTTTACCCAGCTCTATCTTTCCCGACCATTTTAATATTCAGAGGTTCAAAACCAATGTGCATCGGTATCTCCTCTTAAATCCTTTCGTATTTTCCCAACGCTCGCACTGTGTTTAAACATTTTAAGGGCAGCCAAATCCCTTTAGTGCGCGCTCAAACAAAAAAAAAAAAAAATTCTACGTTTCATATTAAATGCGAGGGGGTTACTCAACATCTTGGTAAAGGTATTTAAACAATATTATGCTACGGCTTTTGCCTTTTTTATTGGGAAGATCACGATGAGCAATATCTACCTGCATCTACACAAATAAAGCCGTAAGGTTCTAACATACCAACGTGAAAAATTCGGCGCGACAACGACAAAAAAAGACAAAAAACTTCACAGCCACCAAACTTCTACCATCATATTGCTTCATTCTTACAGTATCCAAAGGACAAGAACAAAAACTCTAAGAAAAAAAAAACCATCTTTTTTTTGTCCTTCCCTTCCTCGTCAGTAGGTTCTAACTAATGTATCTGTCTATTATGCTTGTGTACGTACAGTATATCGCCAACTGGCCGAAATTTGACCAAAAACTCACTCACTCATAAATTCATCTTGACACTTGAAAGAAACTTTTCTCTATAGAGTCAAACAATTAGTTTGAAAATTAAATCACATAAAATTTGTGTTTAGTTTTTAAATAAATTTTTATTATATACATACATATGTACATAAATAGCTTTAAAATTTTTTTGTGGTACCATTTGCTCAAAAAGTATCCAACCGATTTCAATAAAATGTATATGGTTTAAAAGCAAATTTTTCAAACCAATTGTGTGACTCTAGAGACATTATTTTTTTCAGGTGTCAATATGAGTTTTTGAGTGAGGTTTGGTCGAATTTCGCCCAGTGGGCGATATACTAGTATGATGAGATTTCACTAAACAGGGTGATGAGATTTCACTAAACAGGTGAGGTTTGGTCGAATTTCGCCCAGTGGGCGATATACTAGTATGATGAGATTTCACTAAACACCATTCGATTCAATTGTTTTAGTAAATCTGTTGCAAAAAACAACTTCTGCCTTCTTGCAAGCCTTCCACCTACCTCAGCCGCTGCGGAACAACACAAATATACATAGGACATATAAACAGGTGCAAATGTGGCTTAAAAACGATTTGGATGCCACATCGTGGGGCTGGAAGAAAACTCTTCATGGGTTAGAGCCCATTACCACCACTGCAGATGTCGCTCCGAAATCATTGATCAAAACGATTGCAAGTGCAAAACAGATTATGGGGAAATGTGTGGGTGCCGTAAGGCGGGACTTAAGTGTTCTGTTTTATGTGCAAACTGCTCCAGCGAATCTTGCGAAAACGTTGTTCACATTCGGGAGCCGCTACAAAATGAGGATGCAGTTGAATCAAACAATCCCGGAGAATTACAAATACGACCTGACAATACGGAAGACGAAACACTTGCCTTGGTTGAAAATGAAGTTGATGATTTTAATTTGAAACTACCATCATCGAAAAAGAAATTAAAATCCGGTTAAATATTAAAAGTATTTAAATGCGTGGACAAGGCCTACAGGGAAAACCACGTCACAAAAAAAAACGCGCCTAGTACTCTACCTCTACGGTGGTGCGGAAAAGAGTTTAGGGTATATCGAACACAGCCTCCGATAGAAAAGCATATAAAAATTCTCGTATTTTCAAAAATCCCAAGTTTAAACACTAAAAAATCATTTTTTTAAGAAATACCTAAGTAGTTTTTGTAATTTTCAATTTTGTAAATTTCAATAAAGTTCTTCAGTCAACCAGGTTTTCAACAATCGGCTAGAAATTATAAAGAGCGTTGAATTTTAAAATCAAAAAATTTTTTTTTTCAAAAATTTGAGTTTGAAAATTTATTTTTCAAAAACTTTTAACTAAAACCAAATTTTTTAAATATCAAATAAAAGAATGGATATCTGGCTTTAAAAAAGATATTGCATGAGATTGTAAGTGTTGCCATTGTCTTTCAATATTTTTTTTTGTATTCAAAGTTGTTTTTTGCTAATAATAAAATCTAGTACTTTAGTAAATACAAGATGGCGGCTAACGCAGAGGAGTAATTTTCCCGACAAAACACTCCAGGATGCCTAATCACCCCTTCTAACGAGTTCTGAAAGAAAAGTGTGCAGTACTATTTTTTCCTTGGCAAATGCTCATTCCGACTGGGCTACATCCCATAAGACATCAAAAATTCAACTTTGATAAAATAACGCAATGTTGAAACATATCTTTGCAATTTTAACACTCGCTACCTACCTCTTAATTGCACCCGGATTGAAGATTCTTAGTATCCATTTGTTCTTAGCTGTTTGCAGAAAAAATCTTAGCTTTGATGAAATAACGTTCTGTCTGGCGGCCCTGGGCTCTTAGTCTAATAGGTACATAATAATACAAATTAAAGCAAAAAAAAGGGAAAATCTCAAAGAAAAAAAAAAAAAAAAAAAAAAATATTTACGAGTAAAACGTAAAAAAACATTTTTCATCTTGAAGCAATTTATCCATAAATTCTCTCCGAAAAAAGGTTACCCATTAGTCCTCGTGGTATGAGTTTTAATAGCTGGAATTCTTTATGAGTCAAAATACTACTTAACCCAAAATGTGTTGAACCCTTCCGGGCCAGATGTTAAAGTACACAACATCTAATGAAACTTCTTCATCAAAATTAAAGCTTCAATGTCCTATTTATTTTATTTGTTCTCTTTTAGGTTTATTATACAATTTAAATTTTTGTATACTATAATAGAGGAATTTTTATATTGTTTGGTTTCATAGCATGGGTTAAGGATTAAAAGGATTAGAAAGAAAACAACAACTAAATAAAATAAAGTATGGCTATATATCTAAATCTGTAAAAGTTGAGAACTTAAGAATTAATGTTTTTACCCTTAGAACATAAATGGATTTTAATATACATACAATATAAGATTTATATTCGTTGAGCCCTGAAGTAAGTCACCCTGGGTCAACCCAAAGTTTTTTGTTTTAAAACCTGAACTCACTCTGACGAGCAAATTCTAAAAAAAAATAAAACCTGGGGGCGCCCTCAAGTCCCCATAGAATAGAGTTGAAGAAACGAATGAGTTGTAAAACTGACATGAGCTGTCAAGATTAATTTTGTTTGGATTCGCACCCTGGAGGATATTGTTCATTTTTGATATAAACGAAACAAATAAAATAACAGATAACATTCAGTAAGACCATGAAATTGTTTTATTCGTTTTTAAACCTAAATTAAAACAAATTTTAAGTTTTTGCTTAAAATGTCAGAAACGCAATATAAATCCCTTGGGTGTTTTTTGAAAAATAACCCATGTTTATGTTTTTTTTACAACTGTTAGGCTTGTCAAGAAAACCTGTGTCAACCCTGATATGTAAAGTTCAACGAACGAACGAACATACACTTTCATGTCTTTTGATAAAAAAGGTGACAAATTCAGAATGTTTTGTTTCGAAACGTACGTTAAACGTTTTTTTAGTGCAGAAATACTAGCAGATGAACAAAAAAAATTGTATTTTGTGATAAAAATTATGTTTGAATGGAAATTAATGAAATAAATGAAGCCCATTGAGATATAGGGGGAAAATAAACAGGTTAAGTTAACACGAATATTTACCCCTATTGCGATTGTCAATCGTTGATTGATAGTTGATTAATATTGAAATTCGATAAAGGATATTAAACCACCTAACCGAAAAAAGCTTTGGTCATTGGGAATTATGCAGACCATTGTGAACTTGACAACTATCAATGAATAGTTGAACTGATTTTCAGTAAATTGAGTTTAAAAATCCAAAACATTATTATTTATCAAATGTCAATCAACAATTGACAATCGCAATAGGGTAGAATAACTTTTTACTTATGGTTATCTAGTTTTTACACATATTCGATCAGTATGGGGTATATGGGGGACAAACTACATATATTTTATGGTGTCGAGAATAATCAACAGGTTGCCCTAAAATCATATTTTTTGGGAGACGAGAACGAGAGTTAATTATCTCATAAAATTCCACGGGTGGCATCCAGTTGAATCTGGCCAATCTGGGGAATATAGAAAAGAATTCTACCTAAACTGGGGCTCGTACCCACACGTCCAGGTTACCAGTCAATCACTATATCCACTGTGCCAGTGCCATCCGCTGATGGGGTACCGAAGCACGGAGCATGTTAACCAAGTTTAAACTAGATTTTTTGTAATAAAATCCAGCAAGGGCTTGCCAAGTATCTGAAAAGTTTTACTCGTCTAGATTTTTCCTACTGAAAAATTATTTTTTTTTTCTTATTCGATAGATAGTTGACCAAAGAGGATTAATTTCAGTTTTGCCATCATCATGGATTTAACTTTATTTTAGTTTTTACTTAATATCTTTTTTTTTTATTTATTTTTTAATTTTTTACTAAATCGACTTTATTTAAAAAGAAAAAATGGGCACGATTGAATCGAACAAACTTGCTCTCGTAGCTTACAACTTGAATGTGTAGCTTAAAATTGACATAGTGGTTATATAACATTATGATATCATTAAAAAAAAGTTTTTAAAACAATTTAAAATATAAATTACAATTACATTACAATAAGAAGGTGAAGAAATTTAAATATTCAAATAATTGAATTATAAATTATTACTATAAATTACTTTAAATTTGCCTTTTTTTAATAGTTAAGACATATACCCCCTTATTTATAAAGAAAAAATAGTTATTTCAGCTCCCATGGAATAATAATTTTCTGGACTCAAATCAAAGGCATTTGCTTAGTGCTCCATTTGAGCCCGGAACATTTTTATTCCATGTCGTAGTTTTCCTAAACACGGGAGCTGAAATAACTATTTTTTCTTTATAAATAAGGGGGATAAAGCTCAAAAAAAGTATGCCATCTGATTTGTTTTATAAATATGAATTTATGAAAAAAAAACTCAAAAATCGTTAGATCAGTTTTTTTTTAAAAATTAAAAATTCTTGAAAATTAAAAAAAAAAAAAATTTTGGTATGCCAACTTTTAGTATTTAATAAAATACAACTTTTCACAAAATGGGGAGTACGATAACTTGGGCGCCGAAAATTGATAGCAGATTTTTGTAGAACGCTCAAATACAAGCATTTTTTTTACTAAGGGAGGGGGGGTCTATCTCGCCCCGTTTAGGAGGTAGGGGCGATTTTCGATAAAAACGACAAATATTTAAAAGCAACGACAATACTTAAAATGCAAAACAATACATTTTTGAAAAGCCAGAATTCTGATTTTTAATCCTGCATTTAAATTAAATTGTTTGTGTCAATAGTTTTCAAAAAAATTGCATTCAAACTCAAAATTTTGATTAAAAAACGCAAAAAGAAATTATTGGATCAATTTTGCTCAAAATTGTGATATAGAAAACTAAATTTTATTTCAATGCTCACATCAATTCTGAATCGAACAAAAAAAAAACCGAT
The DNA here is from genome assembly GCA_949320155.1 of Melangyna quadrimaculata. Taxonomy (NCBI): domain Eukaryota; kingdom Metazoa; phylum Arthropoda; class Insecta; order Diptera; family Syrphidae; genus Melangyna; species Melangyna quadrimaculata. The sequence continues at coordinate 186,633,081 of OX439483.1, forward strand.
AGCTTTTATGTCCTCTAGTTTTTGAGAAAATTGAAAATTACTAGAAGTACTTATTACTTTTCATACATTTACATTTATCATTATGTAGCTGTTGACATTCGAAACAGAGAATACATTCAAAGTTCCTTAAATGCAAAAGAAATTTCGCACACACCGAACCTCGCACATACCCCAAATCCTATAGTGAGCCAAGTCAAGGTCGCAGTGGGGCAGCATGCCCCCCCCAACGCCGTAAGGCTGGGTGTTGGGAAAGTATGATAATTTAGATTAAATTTGTGTAAGAATTAATCCATGTTCTATTTTGACTATCAAAATAAGACCACGTAAAATACTCAAGCAAAAAAACAATTAATTAAATTAAAATAGTAGTTTTGGTAATTTTTAATTTTCTCAAAAACTAGAAGACATAAAATCATTTTGTTTTCGGTTTCTGACTAAGAAATAATATGAGCAACGATTTCTACGAAAAAAAAATATAAAATAAAATCTCAGTTTTGAAAAAAAAACAAAAAATATGGATAAATTTCACTTGATTTAAAAACTGAATAATAAAACAGAGTATTGGCTTTCAAAAAAGATATAATACTTTATTGTCGGTATTACTGTTATTTTTAAATGATTTTTTTTTCATTTTTAGTACTTTTTTCAAAAATTGGCCCTCCCGCCCAAACGGGGGGAGATAGACCCCCCCGACTAATACTAAAAATTTGACCCCTCTACAAAAATCCGTCATTATCAATTGTCGGCGCCCAAGATATCGTACTCGTGCCCACAAAATTTAAAAAAAAATCATTTACCCGTTTTCAAGATATTGAATTTTCAAAATTAAAAATTATTTTTTTTGAAAAATTGTATATGCAAAATTGATAGAATTGCAAAGGAACTCTTACATAAAAATTTGGTTAACGAGAAATTTGAAAACCAAATAATCGGTTCTACGACAGGTACCGTTATTAACCGTTATAATTTTTTGTTTTAGCAAAATATTTATTGTAGTAATTTTAGTAGCTCGTAATTTTTGTATGAAAATCGTTCGAGTCGTTTTTAAAATAAATCAATTTTTGAATATTGGTTGTATGGCAAGTACCGTTATTTTTTGAGCTAAAAAATAATTTCAATTAACCCTCCAGGGAATTCCCTAAGAACCTTAAGTCCAAAGTTTGAAGAAAATCGCTTCATCCGTTTAGGCTGCAGGTCGAGGTACAGACAGACAGACGGACAGACAGACAGATTTGCCAGACTAACTTTACTAACCAATACTACGTATATCGCAAGTTAGGGTTGCCATGGGTCCTCTCTTTGAAGGACATGTCCTCTTTTTAACCCCAGCACGGGACGTCCTCCAACTTTTTAAAAAATTAAGAAACAAGTAATTATGAAAATTTAAAAAGTCTCCGAGCTCTGAATTTAATAGAAAAACAGAGCCAATACAAATCTGATTGAAAACATAAAATGAAACAGATCTTATCTTGACTCCGGTGTGTCAACTATCTAAATTTAGTTGAACGAGCCCATTTGTTCAGCTTCATTGTAATTTGCTTTGTTGTTCCCCCTTTCACCAAAAAAATAAATGAATATTTTATGCCGTTCGGTAAAGGCTTACGGAAGTAAAAAAGGTAACATGGCATTAAAGTGTTACCGCCTTTTTTATAGTTTTTTTTTTTTAGTTTTCATTTATTTTAGAAATTGTTTTCTCCTAAATGTAAGTGTCGTAAAAAAAAACATTTTCCTCCTCTTCCGTCTACCCTAACTGTTTCTATCCCAATTTTCTCATATATGATTATTTTACCGAAACCAATAAATAAAACCAAAATACGCAATAACAAATCAATCTATTGATTATTATTTATATTTTCTGAGTGAAGCTGAAGGTATCGGCATCACAGATCAAATTATACGTATACAACCAACGTATGAACATCGTATGTACAATGTACATATGTAAATTATTTTTTTCTAATCAATATCTGGTAAGATTGCTATTCTTGTAAGGCTCAATAATTCAGTAGCATTCCCTTTGGTTGGTGAGATACGTGTTGTTTGGCTATTCAACCAACATCAATGCCACACCACAATCCCACAGAAAGTCTGTGAATTCGCAGAAAAATAATATTGTTTGATTTTCATCACTCTAATATTCGGATCGGATGTGTGGCACTTAGTAAAAGCACCAACGTGTATTTGCACACTCAATTCATTCATTTAGAAATCAACCCCAATCACCACCCACAACGATTCATTCACAAATTTTCTTGGTTTCTTAGATTCGAGGTATCAATCCCTCAATCATTATATTGATTTTCATTTGAATGTTGGATTTGCATTTAAAGAAATAAAAGTCTTAATGAATTTCGTGGGATTTAAACAAAAAAAGAAAAAAAAAAAACAATTCGACAATATAGAAACAGTCTGTGCATCAGCTTGTACAATTTTGTCTTGAAATTGCCTTTTAGATATCTTTTTGGATAGGTGACAACGTGCGACGACGGGTGGTTCGATGTGCTCTTTATTAAATCCAACAAAAAAAACAGTAGAGGGAAACAGGAATGTATCCATAAACCCAGTACCTACCTAGTGGCTGGCGGCAGAAGAAATGTTACATATTATATAAATATACATTTACATTCAGTCGGATCGGATCGGAACCGTTCAATGTTTAGCAAATATTGACTCGATAAATAATGCCAAAACGCTGAGATAGCTATACAAATACATATAAAATAAATCTTGGGACTGACTGAAATGTAGGTTTATTTTATTTCTTATATTATTGTTCACTTCTGTATTTAATAACATGGCCTGAGGAAAGGGTATTTCTATTTATTTAAACATCCACGCTGGGCAAACGATGGTACCTTTTGACAGTGAGCCTAATTAAATGTTTATTTCCAAAAATAATAATTGATTTCGTTTATTTTGAATGTTTTTTGTTTTTGTATCCGGTTATTATTAGAGATCGAGTCTTTTAAAATAAAATGCCTCACTGGATCGTACAAATATGATCTGGTGGTTCTTATAAACGGCTTAAATTCTTAAATCTTTTATTCGGTCTCTCAGACAACAAAGTCATGTTTTTATTCAGTGGAAAAATAATGAAAATAAAAATAATAAAGAATAGTTTTAATTTGGAAGGTTATTGCATTTTAAAAATAGTTTTGTTTCCTTCAAGTCAAGTTAAAAGTTCCAAGTACGTGTACAAAAATCTGTTCCAACTTAAGTGTCCTACTTTGACTACTACACAGCAATAATGCAAACACTACGCGTCACATCATGTTAACATCATGTTTCTTGCCAAAACTAGCTATTTAACGGATTTGGATCGAATTTTCGAATTTCGTCGTGTTCTACTCTACTCCAATAAAAAATCTCTTAGTGAAATTTCTCAAATTCGGCTTAGTTTTCGAGTTACACCAAAAATATGGCAAAATGGCCAGTGTGACCAATTTTCTTAAAAAACAAATTGGTGAATTTGGGCGAATTATTTACTTTAAGCAAGCTTAAGTTCCAAACAAACATATATTCAATAATAAAAACCCGTGAACGTAATTGTTCCTTTCTTCTTTTCATATTCGGTTATATTCAATAGCCTACTATGGAAAATTAATTTCCTTTCATATGATAATTCTTTAAAGCTTATTTGGGTCAGAAAATTTAAAATGGCCAAAAATGTACCTTCAAATTTTTGGCTAAAGTTAAACTTCTTCGTGTTGCGTGCTTATTATTAATATGTTCATAATGTTTTTTTTTTTTAACTTTCTGTTCGCCATAAATAAGTAGTACCCCGTAGCCTAATGGTTAGTGCGTTCGACTGTCACGCTGGAGGTCTGGGTTGGCTTCCCAGCCTCGTCCACCTAAAAACTAAAAAGTTTTTTCAGGGCTACTGCCTGACAAATCCCCCAAGAGTATCACTTGTCACGAATAAGTGCTTCTAGTCTATTCGTTCGGATTCGGCATAAAATTGTAGGTCCCTTCTATTCCTGTCGACAGGCGCACACAGGAATGGTTGCGAGTTGTTAGTCACTAGGCCCTGGTTCTTCATGAGCCGTTGTGCCAACCAATTTAATTTTTTTTTATTTCGCCATAAATAATATATTGCAAGACAATACATTTTTCTAATTTTCTATTTGAACAAAAACACAAACGAGTATAAAGAGATACCAAGTTATACTATTTTAACACGTTTTCATTTATAATGTAGAGATAATGTATAAGTCTGTAGGTAAGTTTATTCAAGCGTTTCCTTCTGTCTTCAATGTTAATACTTATTTACTTATTATTCGACACTATCCTTGAACTATACGAGCAAAAATTTACGTGTAATCCAGTCTTGTATTATGTTTTTGAATACCATACCAATTATGAATTTAATGTCCACATTTAGTGGTGGTATGTGTACATGTTGGGGCGTATTCATAGTCATTTTAGCCCTGGGTCTTAGTTAAGCATAGGTTTGGTTGAATTTTCGGACGTTGATTCTATTTTTTTAAGTTTATCATTTCAAAATATTTGAAGCTATTTGTGTAGTATACCAAGTTAATTATCTTATACAAATATAAAAACAACAATTTGTAATTAAAGTCGGTCTATTCATTGAGCCAAAATTGTCTTAAACTGTAGTTTAGTTAAACCTCGGTCTATCTGCGACTATGAATATGCTCCATTATGTCGGGTGACATGAAATAAGTCCAACGAAAATACTAGCTTTCACTATCAATTTGTTTTTGACTTAAAACGTCAGTAGATAGTTATTTCTTCCCTCACGCCATAAATAATTTTTAGAAATGGAATAACGAATTACTATTTCAGCAATATATGTATTATTTGAGCAACCTGTCACAAAAATTACTCGCAAGAAAATCAATGCAAGCGCGGATCCAAGGGATCCAACTTTTGTTTTTCTATATGAGTTTGTTTAAACTAGGAGCAAAAGCTAGATCTAATTGTCGCCCCCCCCCCTTGAGTCGCATGTTCTATGCATATAACTGCTCTCAGTATTGGTAGAACATAGGTAAATAAAACCAACGCCCAACGTTCAACATCAAGTCGCAACTCAAACATTGGCTAGTTAAGCTGCACGATCTTATCACTAACCATGCAGAGTCATGCAGAGTTATAAAAACTCATCTTGTAGGAGGGGATGTTCTTTCCTGGTATTTAAGGTTGTGGGTATGTATGTAGTATGTATGTAGCAGCACTTCTCTTCCGTAGTAGATCTCTCTCTCTCTTTTCGTCAACGACAATGCAGCTTTTTTTTTCTCTCTGCCGCGCTTATGCTGTCCAGAGACCACAGAAAACGTTGAACAAGCAGAAGAACAAAGGAATTTATTATATAAAAAACAAACAATTAACAGCAACAAACCTAAATTATGGCCTCATTGTGAATAGCGAATCGAACGTTCGCTTAAAAGCGAACGATTTAGCGAATTTCACTTATCACGGTATTAGCATGAATGAAAGAATACAAGATTACGACACTTCGGATTTTTCGCTTTGTTATTGTAATTTTGAACACGCTTCGTGACTCAAGTGGAGACAAAAAAGACTAATCTTTGGTATAATTTGTATGAGATATAGGGGTGCGAAAACTTTAAGTTACTTGAACTTGTTATTAAAATGATTTTTTACCATTATTTTTTTTTTAATGTTGTGGGCTATATTTTGATGATATAAAAACAACAATAAAAATAATAATTTGAATTCTTTTCATCGCACTCTCTATTTTTGCTTCATTTTTTGACTATTAACATAATTTAAAACAATTGAATATCAATTATAGCCAAATCACAATCATGCGTTAGGTCGCTCCGACTTTGACATATTGAATAGAAACAATGAATTCGTATGAAACCAAAATGTTACCTCAGGCGTTGCGTCGCTTCAGATCGTAACGCCCGAATAGATCTATTTTCTATTCTGGCTTCGCTTTGACAATTCACAATTGACAATTCTCATTTTATTTTTGTTGTGGTTAGATTTAATTTGGGTGCGAAAGTTTTTATTCAATTTAGCATTTCTTATTTAAAAAAACTCTTTCAATAATTTGTATCAATAAAAAACTTTATATTTCATTTATCTGAGTGACTCGATTAATAAATGCAAAAACAGCAGCAGTGAAATTATCTAGTTAATATGAGTTTTAATTATTGTGGTTCAATATCCAGTACTTCGTATGGAGATTCTGCAAACTAAATTGCATACATAATTATGTATTTTCATTTTAATTATTCCAGCAGATACCTACATTTTGTAGTTGTATTGATTGAATCAAAATACATATTACTAACATTACCAAAAGCAATAAAATTAATCAATTTCCTGTGAAATCTATTCTTTATTTTGTTTCATTTCAAAAGAATAAAAAATGTTTGATTCTTCACAGCTGTTTTGTCAGTACCTACCCTCCTTAGACGTGTTCGATTAAGTATGAATTTAGGTTCCGGAGAGTAAATTCACTCCGGTTTGCGTACCTCTAATGCCACAGTATTTTTATTTTTCAATGTAGGTTTTCTTAATAGAAATTAAAAGACACTATTTTATTTATTTTTGAGCCATGACTTGTCGAAATTTGTTAGATTATCGCGAAGGTGAGTTCAGATTTTGTTCTCGTTCGCACGCATTTAATTTCAAAAAAAGGCATGACTCAAAAGTCGTCGTGCTAATGTAGACGAGAGAACGAACAGATTCTGCAACATCTACAAAGTTGCGGAGATTGTATACAAACTCTTAGGCCTAATTTATTCACTCAAAGTTGAATATAACTTTGGGATTTTTACAGTCAACTTGAGAAATAGTTTTTATACACTCTAAGGCCTAATTTATTCAGTCAAAGTTGAACATAACTCTGGGATTTCTACAGTCAACTTGAGAAATAGTTTTTATTCACTCAAAGTTGACGTTTTCAACTTTTTATTTTCAACTCTAGAGTTGATCAACTTTGGATTTTCTCAACTCCCCGAAATAGTAGAAGTTAGCGAGCATACTCGGGATTTATCTTAATTTCTGTCTATTCATTCATGCTATTCAGTTCTCGGCAGATCACCGAAATCAAGCATCGTCGGGTGAGTTAGTACTAAGATGGAAGACCGCATGAGTTTTTTTTTTGGTTTCATATTTTTTTTTAGGTATAACTGAAATTTGTTTATAAAAATGGTGCCTTTCCCCCACCAAAAATAGAACAAGTGTACAATTTCCATAAACAGATCACTTCAGTATTGCGTTCCATGTTATATATGGAATGATTTGCTGGTCTTGTGATGTTTAAGTAGTGGGCGACGATCCATTCATGATTCCATTTCACAACAACTGTTCTTACGTTTCATGGAGTTGTTGATCTTTGTTTGGCTTTTCCTGTTTGACCCTGCATTATTCTTCTCAAACATTTGACAAATTTCTACACACCAAAAAATAAAATAAAAACAGAGACACTCTTGCTTCTCCATTTTCCGCAAGGAAATTATGAGAAATTAATTTAAAGAAACAGATCTTTTATTCTGTCAAATTCCTATCTTGTCAAAGCCCGAAGCCTGACGCGACATTCTGTTTTGCAAATTTTAGGGTCGCGCTTAATGACACATGATGTCGTAAAGTCGGTAAAAAGCCTATCAAAGTCGGAGCGACCTAACGCGTGATTGTGATTTGGCCATTAAAAACATTTTCCGGTAATATTTTTTGTGTTTTTAGAATGAAAATCTATATTAAACATATAACAATTCGCGAACAAAAAATCATCTCTATACAAATTTTCTTGGCTGTCACATCTGTTGTTACGTTTTGTCTCCAAAAACGTAGGAAGTGTCGTAATCTTGTATTCTTCCATTCAAGCGGTATTAGCGTTAGCGAGCTTCCAGATTCGCTTCAGAAACCAATGCTGCCAACAGTTTTCAAATGAATTTACACATGTTAAACGTCAAATGGCTTGACTTTTTATTTCTGTTTGTGAATCTATATATTAATACGCTTAGCAAATCCTAAGCAAAACCTAACGGTACACTTTTCTCTGTAAATAATCAACGGAACTACATAAATTATATAACGTTGGAAAGGTTTTGTCCCACAGATGTGCAGAAACCAAAAATGTTGTCTGTATGTAGCTGTTAAAGCATTAATTTACATTTTTCCAGATAAATGATTTTTATTATTTTAAGGGTTCGGATAAGAACTCTGACATTTTGGGAGATGGTGACCATTATTTATTTGGATTTTTTGGTGAAAAATTAAAAGTCATAACTTGCCGGACAACAGAGAAAGTTAAATTTTTATATATTTTTGCTCAAAAACAACTTCCATAGGAAATATACCTATAAATGTTGAACTATACTATAGTAGACTTAACTTTAATATCAAAAAACAATTTGCTTGTGTGTATATACATACATAATGTATGTCAGTATATAAAAAAAGTAAGTATTATTTGCAAAAGAAGTATCTACATACATAATGTTTATTAACAGAAATTTGTTTGTTGGCCTATTTTAGAAAGCGCGACAGATCGTATCCATTTATTTAAACCGGCCACTATTTTTTTATTCTTCAGGGTCGACAGATAGATGTATGTATGTACATACATACGTACATATATAATGTAAGTTACTTTAGCAGGAATGGAAGACTACCCGTGAAAGAAAAAATGCAGAATCAAGGCTTTAGCCAGCATAAATGTTACTTGAGTGTGGCAGTGTTTTACGAACTCGGGATAAGTTATTATTTTTTTTTTATTAAGGTGCCTGGTGCTGATGTATGTACATACATAAGCCTGCAGGCTATATGAAATTTGGCCCCATTGAAAAATGTACCCAAATGTGGGCTCATAATGAAAAATGGCTCCATTTTCAAAATGGAAAAATGGCCCAAACTTCGGAAAATTGACTCCAAACAAAGCATGCAAAATTGACCCAAAATAAGTTTAAGATGCAACAACAACAGAAAAATTACAATCGTACAAAAATTGTTTGGCGACGGTTTGGGATAGCCTTAAAAGTACCTACCTTGCCTGACCCACTTCACAGGTTCAATGATTTTAACTCCCTTTTTTGGGTCCTCTGTCCCGCTCACGTTAGGGTATGCTCAGTCGCCCTGCAGGCGCCTAAGTTGTCAGTTGGTCTGTGATCAAAGTTTTTGTATTTTGGTTAAAGAATAAGAGTTTGGACCATTTTTCATAATGAAATTTCACCCCAAAATTAAGAATGAAAAAATGCCCCAAAACCATGAAAAATGGCGCCAATTTACAAATTTTAAACTTTTATTTGTTTTTGCTGTTTCCCATATACATTTTTAGGGCTATTTTTCATTTTATGTTTGGGACCAAATTTCACGTGTCCAAGTCCACACTGTAGGGGTATTTCTGATTGTGATTGCTAAATAGTTGCCCAAAGAGCATATAAAATAGTTTTGACACTACAACGTAAATGATATGATTAGTTTAATAGTTTTAAGGTGTCTGCCTGTCATTAGAGGTAAGGCCTTAAATAAAATAACGTAATCTTGCAACAATTGTATGGAACTTTTACATTAGTTTCCTCCTAATTATTCCAAAATTCAAGATTCTTTGTATCTATTTGCTTTTGCTAAGAGCAGACAACAAATTTTGGGAGTGGATGGATAATCCAACCAATAGAAGTCAAGATATTTGCTTTTTAGGAGGACCTTATCGGGTTTTTCTTGGACATTTATAAAACGCAAAAGATCAGCAAAACAAAGTCTCAAAAAAAAAAAAAAAAAAACATTAAGGTTCGCATAAAAAGCTAATATCTTGAGTTACATTCAACCCTATTACGGTTGTCGTGTCACTAAAACGACAGTAAAACGACAAGGCTCTACAGGCAACAGTTGGCGTTTAAATAAACCCAAATCTTCGACTTTCTCTCCAATCTCCAACCATCTAATCATTATGACGAAATTAGTTTTAATAAAGTATCAATTGCCGCCTCCAGGGACGTGTCGTTTTAGTGACACGACAACCGTAATAGGGGTGATTGTATAGTGAAACCACGCAAAAATCAAACAAATTGGTTGGCGGTCTTAGGTTTAGAAAAGTAACTGTTGTATTTACAAAGTAATTAATAATTTTAGTAGGGCAAAATTAGTTTTAACTGAGGAAGGGTTATTTTTGGTTGATTTATTGTATGTTGTTAAAAAGTAAATATTTTTTTATTTTCTAACTAAGCGGCAAAATATTTTCATTTTTTTTTGAAAGGTGCGGAGGTAAGGTCACAGATAGAAATAAGTTATAAGAATCAGGTATTGTTCAAATAAAATATTTATGAATCCTTATAGTAAAGGCTTAACGACATTGACCTTTTTATTTTCCAAAAAGTACAAAAGTAAGAAATGAATTATGAATATCTTTGCTAAAGACAAAAAACAATTTAAAATTATGTATGGTGGTTAAATTTATCTGTCAGAACAATTTTCGCATGTTTTTTTGTAAGTAGTTTTCTGTAGAATACATGTTTATCTTGTCTTTTTACATGTTTTTCTCACGTTTGTACTTTTTGCAAAAAAGCGTGTTACTTACTTTCTGTTGGCTTTTTGGCCACTGGCCGATACTAGTTGTTATTATTTGTTTTTTAAAAACCAAAACAATATTCGTATGGAGTATCATTTATATAACTATTTGTTTTTTATATAAAGTAAAATTGCTGGCTAAACTTTCCAATAAAAAAAATTTAATTATTCGTAACTTGTATGTGTGTGTACAGTGCAGATTGCAAAATAATTTTTATTTTCCTGAAATGTTTCCAGAACGATTTGGTTAATTAGTTACGGCATTAAGAAGAATACCTACAGCGCGAGTTAGTTTAAGGTCCCAAATCATTTGCATTTCGCAACTGTTTGACCAATAAGTTCATTGTCTATTTCGGTTCATATTTATTTCTTTTCCTTCGCATATACTAAATACGCATTTGTGTTTCTAATTGGCAAAATAATATTTCCACATTCATGTTCATTATTCTAACATAATTAGTGATTGATTTCGTGTCACTTCTTGAAATCAATTGGGTTCTTGCAAGTTCAGGAAAGATCTCAAACCTAGCTTCGACCAAACGGACGTGAGAGATTGAGATTCTGAACTTGCCCTAGAAATCGACCATTTTATCGACGCGGAAGACCTACAAATTTTAAAATCGATTGGCATTTGTTTTAAAATACATATAAAATTGTTTATTTTTTAAGTTTTGCTTTAAATAAACAATAACAAAATAATTTAAAGCTCTTTAACTTTTAATTCCATAGAGTTATCACATAGAATTTTAGTTCGATAAGTTTTGACTCTTTTAGCGAATAGATTAGCGAAAGTTCGCTATTTGTAATACAGTGATAATCAAATTCGCTATAGTTTTGACATTTGAAGCGAACTTAACTTAAGCGAATCGCTATTCTAAATACGAAATTTGCGAATTCGCAAAGTTTTGAGTTCGATTCGCTATTCATAATGAGGGCCTATAGCTATGTAACTTTGGTTTTCTCTTCGACGCGCTTATGCTGCCCAAAGACCGCAGTAAACGTGGTGCGAGCAGAGAACCAAAAAGAAAAAGCAAAATAAAAAAAAACCAAAGAGAAATAGCGGCAATGTAGAAAATTAAATATGGTGGGTTTAGTTTCAAAATATTAAGCAACAAAATTTTATTGAATAGGTTAACAAAGGTTAAAAAGAAAATTTAATACAAAATGGAATTCAACTGGCAATTTAAATAGAATTTACAGGCAATTTAAATAGAATTTACAAGCAACCAATAACTGCGTTGAGCGAACTTTTGATGATGCGGTTCGGGAACCTCAGTAAAAAAAAGGTAAGCTAAACGCTGAGTGGCTAATAAAAAAACTCAAACCTTTGATGTAATATCTTTTCAAGAACCTTCGCTTGACGAGATACCAAATGAAAGTGATGTGTTGGGGTTGGCATCTTACTTACTTTACTTTTGATGGCGCTCACAGCCCAGGATGGGCTTCGGCCTCAACTAACAAGCCCCTCCAGCCAGCTCTGTCCCTAGCTAGCCGCTTCCAGTTGCGCACACCGAGTGCTTTGATGTCGTCATTCACTTGATTGCGCCACCTGTTACGGGTTCTTCCTCTGCTGCGTACCCCATCGGGGTTGGATTCGAAGACTCGTCGGGCAGGTGCGTTGCTGTCCATACGCTCCACGTGCCCAACCCATCTCAGCCGCTGTATTTTCAGCTTTTTGACCAGGTCAACGTCGCTGTATAGCCCGTATAGCTCGTCGTTGAATCTTCTCCTCCATACTCCTTCGATACACACCGGACCGAAAATCACACGAAGAATCTTCCTCTCAAAGCACCCTAGCAGATTTTTATCCGAATCTTTCAGTGTCCATGCTTCTGACCCATAAAGCAGGACCGGGATGATTAGGGTTTTGTATAAAGTCTCCTTGGTTCTCTGAGAGAGGGCCTTACTACTTAAATGCCTTCTTAGACCGAAGAAACAGCGGTTGGCAAGAGTAATTCTTCGCTTGATCTCTGCACTGATGTCATTCTGCGATGTAATAGTGGAGCCCAGGTAGACAAAGTCCTTGACAACTTCGAAGTTATATCTGTCCATCGTGATATTTTGCCCGAGTCGACGATGTTGAGATTCCTCTCTCGATGACAGCATATACTTCGTCTTGTCCTCATTAACCGCCAATCCCATTCTAGCCGCCTCCGATTCAATGCTCGCAAATGCCCCTGCCACAGCTCGCTTCGTTCTGCCGACAATGTCTATGTCATCCGCATACGCAAGCAATTGAACGGACTTTTGATAGATTGTACCGCTGGTGTTGACATGTGCGTTGCGTACAATGGCTTCAAGAACGATGTTGAATAGGTTGCATGATAACGCGTCGCCTTGCCTCAATCCTTTCTCAACAACAAAGGAATCGGTGGTGTTCTTACCAATTTTGACGGAGCAGCGAGATTTCTCCATCGTCATCCTGCACAAGCGGACGAGTTTGGCAGGGATGCCGAGACTCGACATGGCTCTGTATAATTCGTCCCTTTTCACGCTATCATACGCGACTTTAAAATCGATAAAAAGGTGGTGTGTATCGATCTGGAATTCCCGGGATTTTTCTAAAATCTGTCGGAGTGTGAACATTTGATCGACGGTTGACTTGCCTGGCCTAAAACCGCACTGATAAGGGCCGATCAGATCGTTGACAAAAGGTTTTAAGCGGTCACACAGGATGGCCGACAAGATTTTATAAGCGAAGTTTAGGAGACTAATTCCTCTGTAGTTGGTACATTTCAGAACATCTCCCTTTTTATGGATGGGGCACACTATACCGAGGTTCCATTCATCGGGCATACTTTCCTCCGACCAAATTTTGCAGATGAGCTGGTGTATGCTCCTAGCCAATTCATCTCTCGCTGATTTAAATAGTTCGGCTTGTAAGCCATCCGCACCTGCAGCCTTGTACGACTTAAGTTTGGATATCGCCAGCCGAACTTCGGTTAGGTCGGGTGGACGGAACTCTTGGCCATCATCGTCCAAGTTGAATGGAGCGTTCTGCCTATTAGCGGCATCTCGGCTGTCTTCGCCATTAAGCAGTCTAGAGAAGTGTTCTTTCCAGATCCTCAGCACTGACTGTGTGTCTACTACCATATTCCCACTCTCATCTCGGCAGGCTTCCGTTCTAGCCTTGAATCCTTTGGTGGATCGCTTCACCCTCTGATAAAATTTTCGAACATCTCCCCTACCGCTACAACCCTCAATAGACTCTACCGCCCGCTTCTCGTGCTCTCTCTTTTTCCTCCTGAGAAGTCGACGCTCCTCTTTTCATTTCAGCCCGTAGAGCTCCCGGGCCACTCTCTCAGCAGCTCTTGTTCGAGTCTGCAGCATTGCCTGGTAGGCCTCGTCCTTAGCTGCATGCGCTAGCCGGCACTCTTCATCGAACCAGGGGTTTCGTTGTATTCGCCTAGTGAAACCCAGCACATCAGAGGCGGCACTTCTGATGGCTTGTTGACAGTGTTCCCACTGGTCCTCTGCACTTGATGCTGGTGGCGGACCTCCTGAGAGATTAAGAGTTACGTGGTCTGCAAAAGTTCTGGCAGTCTCTTGCGATTTAAGCTTCTCGACATCGAATCTTTTCACCGCATCTGCTCTGCGTTGTCGCGTCATGGATATCCGCATACGTAGTCTAGCTACCACCAGGTAGTGATCCGAGTCAATGTTGGCCCCTCGGATCGTTCGGACGTCCAAGATACTGGAAGCATGTCTCGCGTCTATCGCAAAGTGGTCGATTTGGTTGACGGTTACTTGATCACGCGACCGCCAAGTCCCCTTGTGTATATTGAGGTGTGGGAAGTAGGTGCTTGAGATGATGACATTTCGCCCCGCCGCAAAGTCTGCCAGCCTTTGTCCGTTGCCGGAAGTTTCGTCGTGTAGGCTGTGTCCTCCGACTATCGAACCAAAGATGCCCTCCTTTCCGAATCTTGCGTTGAAGTCACCAAGAATGATCTTCACGTCGTACTTCGGGCACATATCATACGTTGTCTCCAAGAGATCGTAGAATGTTTCTTTGGTTGAGTCTTCTCTCCTTTCATGGGGGGCGTGAACACAAATCAGCGAAATGTTCTTAAATTTGCCTTTGATGCGGATTGTGACCAGGCGCTCGCTTATACTTCGGAAGCTCAAGACTTCTTGCCTAAGTCTTCCCCTTATCACAAAACCACAACCAAAGAGCCGCTGACCCTGTTCCTTCAAGCACCCGCCGTAGTAGATGTCACACGTTTTCAGTCTCCGTACGCCCTCTCCATCCCATCGCACTTCCTGGATGGCTGTTACGTCAGCCTTTAGCCTGTCCAGGTTCTCCACTAATTGTTCGGCTGCACGTGTTCTGTATAAGGACAGGACGTTCCACGTGCAGATTCGAAATTCATTGTCCTTGTTTCGTTTGCTGGGGTCGTCAACTTTAAAATCATCCATATCCGAGGCTTGTTGTTGTTTCGGAACAACTTTTTTTTACGTGGTAGGGAAGTTACCCCGACGCACAACCCCCGACCCGGAGGACCAGACCCTTCGTATAACTCCAAGGGAAGGGAGCCGGATAAACCGCTCCTTATAGGCCTGAGCTACAAATATATCGTAGTAGCCCATATAAGGTGTTCACTAAGTAGTTCAACCTAACTGGAACTGTAGACGCCACCGTTGATTCCATCTAGAGAATTCGTCCGCTGCCGCCTCGATGAAAGGAGAAGTGCCTTAGTGGGAACACTCCTCCCCCCCCCCTCTCTCGTTGGCTGTCCCCAACAGCTTTCCACGGGGATTTAAACCCCGTCTCCAGCTGAGGTACTAGACACCCGATGTTCACCACGTGGAGGTGAGAGTAGGAGTTGGTAGACAAAGGTGGGTTTTGAGAAAAACCTGTGGACGCTTGTGTCCTCTGGAATGCACATAACTACCCTTTTGGCATCGCGTCCTGCCTTTTATACTTATTGAAAAGAGCTTTTTCTACATAAAAGCTTCAACAACTGTTTTGAATTCGAATGAGAATGCGTAAATAAGTGTGCTATTACACCATGCATCTAGACGCGTGCAACTTCTTCGAATTTTCTTGTTGCACGAATATTTTACCAACGCGACACCGGGTAGATTTTCTTTCGTCTCATCTTTTCGAATTTGTTTTCTCTTTTGCACTTACATTGTTCGAAAAGTTGCACGCATCTAGATGCATGGTGTAATAGCAGACTAAGTTGAAAGCTCTTCTGTGTTCGAAATTCAAGCAGTTGGTGGTGCCAAATAGTAATTATTTGAATACACTTTACAATTTACACAATACGCGTTAGAAAGTTTAAAACATAAATTTACATTATGAGATTTCAATGAATATGAAAATTATTAATACAATGAAATGAAATTAAGAGAAAATTATGTTCTAGACACACGTGATAGTGAAAAATTAATTATAAATTACATGGAAAATTCAGAAATAAATGATTTTAGTTATATAAATGCAATTGATGTCTTTTAATGTAAAGATGATGCTAAGTGGTTATACATTATGTAATGGTACTCTTTTATTGTGTTATTCATCTTTATTTATATGTATCTTTACTCATATTTAAAAAAACCCTTTTAAAACACTTTAAAACGGTATTTAAAATTAAGTTTCTCCAAGTAACTTACAAATGTTCCCATATGAAACCTTCATACCGGCACCCAACAGGCAAGAAACAACGCCAAAATAAATAATTTTATTGGATCGGGAAATCGATATTTTTCATCATCTACGAGTATTTCTTCAATTTCTTTTTTGTTTCGGGTAATAGCCAAAGAGATTTAAATTCACAATCAAAATCATTTGGATATATCTGACCTCAATGTAATAGCCAGTTTCTAAGTGCGATAAAACAAGAATCAAAAAACCCTCTGAAAATTATGAAACTGTTGACCTTTTATTTTTACATATGAAAAAATTGTTTCAGGGAATTAGGGTGATATTTGGAATGCAATATTTTTAGAAAGTTATAATATAGGTACTTCATGTTTCCAAACCTCAAATAAAAATTTAAGTATACTGGCTAGGTAAATTATTATTCTCTGTCCAATGAATATGTGCAGTACAGGGAAGATAGGACGTTTGTATCTCACTCTAACTACAAAGGAATCAATCCCATTTAATTGTGTGAAAGAAATAATTGTCAAGGGTTTCCGTACTGCATACTATAAAAATGCAAAAAGCTCAGAAGAACTGCCTATGCTTTATTATTTACTTTAAAACGAAGAAATTCATTTTACAAAAATCATTAATTGAATTCTTAAAATGCAAATACCAAAATCGAGAATCAAAAATAATTATATCTCGGATATGAAAATTACGAAATTTAAAATCATAAATGTGAAAATCTGGAAAATGTCAAGATTTTCTAAGTCGGAGTTTTTATATGTCAACTGAAATAAATTGGTCTTATATTTTTCGACACCACCAAGCGGTAAGATAATAGGCGCATTTTTTTAAGGGTCAGTAGGCCTGATCCCTTAAAAAAAAAAAACAAATTCATTCTTCAATTAAACAAAATATACATACATATTATCACAGGATAATAAAAAATATACCTAAGTAAGGTATGTGCATAGGTTCAAAAGTAAAAGCAAAAACACAGTTTATCTTACACAGCACAAAAATGAGTTTGAACATTAATGTTTTTCGTTTCACAACCAGAAATCAAAACGATTATAAGTATATTAATACTTTTAACATCAATACAAATTACGTGCCAAACCGCACGCGCTCGAAAATCCATTCAAATAAACCCTTTTTCTTAATTCAATTAGCCAAATACTTTTTTAATGGCTTTTAATTTTTTTCCTAACTACCAAGAAAAAACCAAATCTATGAAACAAAAAAAAGCAAACGGTAACAATTTTGTCTTCAAGTATCCTTAAAAGCGTAGAAAAAGCTTCCATCCTGAAAGCTCCCTTATAAAATCCAAAGAAAATTATGCATTTGTAAGCATTTCCAATGCCACACAAAGAGGATTGTTAACGAGGATACGATCAGTACGGCTCGAGCCGTTCGTAAGGCATGTCATAGTGGGGTGTACGCTTGATAATACGAGAAAATGCACATACAGACAATGGTTATTTAAGGGGATTTGATATATTTTTATATGCAGCAGGCACCCTTTGGAGAAAGAAAGCTCTCCCATAAGGCCTGTACTGCACATATTCATTGGACAGAGTTTAGTGTAGCTTTAGCAGAAGATTCTTCTCTACGCTTCTTCCATTGATAATTTGCTTGCGGTCTTCAATGGTGGAAAACCACCCTACATTTAGCCCTCAGTTAGGTGGTTTTCAACCATTCCTGCTTATTTCCACAAAGCTTTATAAGCTTTAACAACTAATTTATTGCTTACTTTAAGGACATATTAACATATAGATTAAACGCTAAGAAGCCAAAGACATACTTATCTATGTACCTACATTTTTTTAACATTAGGTTTCACTAAAATAAAAAAAATAAAAGAATATTTTTCGGTGTAAGGCTTTATTAGGTTTGTATGTAGGTACATGGGCGTCGTGACCCCCCCATGGCTGAAAGTCTTGATCCGCCCTTGCATAAATCATGCTGAAAATGAAAATAATTACCTATTATAAGTTCTGTGTACTAAGCTCTAAGAAAACCTTTTCACTATTTCATTTCTAAAACTTAAATTCTCCATAGAATCTAAAAGTAACACATGATTGTATAACGAGCAAAATATGTAGGTATTAATATATCTTATGAGTTTCTTGACTGACGTTAACATTTTCCACTTGACAAAGGAACGTAAACTGAATAAGTAGGTACTTTAGAAATTTTCAAAGTGATATATGGTTTATTTTCATGAGTAGGTCTAATACCTACCTGCTACCTGCTTTCTTTACCTAGAAACTATTTTATATGATCCTGCATCAGTAGCGTACGCAGGATTTTGTTTGGGGGGGGGGGGGCTCGGTCTCAATTTTGGTGATTTTGGCGTATAATCAACCAGCAGAAGTGGAATTTCAATCAAAAAAAAAAAAGGAAAAATACACAAAATACTCCCTATTTAGACTAGTAAATACCGATGGCGGCGCTAGTGTCCATGGCCGCTACCACGGACATTGACCATAGATAAATCATTATATAGATGAGAATCCTTGGAATTTGATCATAGATAAATCATTATAAAGATAAATTGACCATAGATAAATCATTATAAAGATGAGAATCCTCGGTTTATCCGTGGTAGCCGCCATTTTGTGTAGTCCATGAAATATTCACCAGGGTCGCATGCTAATTTGCTGGTGCTAATAGTTATGCAATGAATTTTACCTTTCTTTCTTTGTAAGCAAATATTTTTTGTAAAAATCAACTTTGACAAAAATCCACTTTATGGACTGGATTTAAACAATGTCAACGGTAATAGGGGTAGGTGAAAAGTTTATTCACATTTTCTATGAATAATATATATATATAATATATTTTATAGCTATGTTATATACCCGTGTTTTTTGAGAAAGTGAATAGCAACTCAGCAAAATGTTTACACGCAAAATAATAATAAAACAAATTATTATAGAGAATTTCGTTTGTGTTTTCCTTATAAAACTTTTACTGAGTTGCTAGTCACTCTCTCAAAAAACTCGGCTATAACATTTATTAGGTCTGTCCCTTTACTTTGAGTTTCTGTAATTTGTAGTTCCAAGTCCTGTCAAGTTCATACAAAAGAAATGAAATTGACAGAGCTTGGGAACAAAATGCACAGCAGAGTAAATGAACATACATTATTATAGTATAAGGTAGCAGAAGCACTAGCTATACAATGAAAAAATTGGTAACATTTTTCAAGGGAATTCTCATAATACAAATTATTTGTTTTGCTAAACTCATGTTTTACTTAAGTAGAGTTGAAATAAGATCAATTATAACAATTTATTCCAATTTTATTTCTATGATTGTCAAAATAGAAGTTTATTTAATTATTTATTGATCGTCAAAAATAGTGCATTGACAAAAACTAAAATAAATGTTTATGTTATTTTTTAAGTTTTAGCTAATCATCATAGTTTAAAACGACGCCGACGGCCCATGAACTAAAAAAAAGAGTTTGAGAAGATTGTTTACCTCTGATACAAGTTAATGCCTTGTAACGTAGCATTAGAAATAACATTCGGCAGAAAAGTATGCATCTTACAGATATTTAAAAATATTTTTTGAATATTTGATAGGTTATCTAAGCGCGAAGATACTGGTTAAAGCATAACCAAAGCATTTGACCACACTAAAAAGCAATACAAAGAGAGAAGATACTAAGAGAATGCATTATCTTAATAAGTACACTGCATTCGTTATTTCATTTCGGCATTTTTTTTAAATGGGAAAAGAAGGAACAAATTATATGTGTGAAATCATTTTGCGAATTTTGACTGATTGCAAAGGAATTTCGTTTGGGTTTCTATGAATACTGAAATACGTTTGAAATATCAAACAAAATCTAGATTACGTGTGGTATAGTTTTTTTTTTCTTTTATTAAAATTGAAAATACCTACTGCTAAAGTTTAAAATTAACAAAAATAAAATTTGAACTAAAAAATAATAAAAAAATTTCTATGATGCATGAAATTTTAGCACAGTATACCATATTGCTTGGGGGGGGCTCAAGCCCCCTAAGCCCCCACCAAGCGTACGCCACTGTCCTGCATATTTCCACTAGAATAAACTTATTTTTGCCTATTTTTTTGTTCGTTTTCCTCAGGTTAGGTGCCTTTATTTATTTATTTTTATTTTAAGTGCTAAGATAACTCAAGTTATGAGAATAAAGTTTGTGGTCTAATCTCACGATTATATCGACCTTGATTTAATTAAACAAAAAATTGTTCAAGCTCAATTGTTTTTACATCATCCGTTAATATATGGGCGAGTGTCAAGAGATTGTTAGGCAAATTCAATGTCAAAGTTCTTAAGGTACTTTCATCCTTTTTGAGAAAAAATTGTGTTTCAGCAAAAAAAAAGAAATTGTAGGTATAGGGAAAAGTTTTCAACTGGTTGACATCTATTTGAGTTGTTGTTGAAGAGGTTTTAAGTAAAAACAAAATTTATATCAGATCTCTTTAATAAACAACACAAATTAGTTAAATAAAAATAAATTGAAGAATGTACAAGTGGATTTATAAATAAAATACATGACTTTATCGCAAAAAAGTTGCTACCAAAGTTATCAACTTGTTGCGGTAAATTTTACCACAACAAGTTTCACTGGCTTATTTATAATTATCTATCCATTTTAGTCCTTTCTTTTCCGTTGTGGTGTGGCTCCAAAATGCTCTTTGAGTTCAGTATAGATAGCTGCTGTTTCCATCAACCAGAGACCTGCTTTTAAAGTATTTTGGAAAAGCAACCCAAGCAGGTTGTCATAAGTCAAAGAGGAAAATGTGTGACGGGCGGTCCACACCAACAATATTTAGTACCATTGGGCGACAGATTGTCGCACGCTATAGCCATAGAACAATTGGGTGCAGCGCATGAACGCCCACGGAATTATCCCCCGTGGGTGAAAAAAAGGAATTAACCCCCACCGGTGTTAATTCCTTTTTAAATTTGGAATTAACACCCGCGGTGGATAATTCCTTTTTCTGACGGGTTTCAATTCCAATTTAAAATGGAAATAAACCCCATCTGGCAGGCACCTATGAAATTAGTCGGTCTGCCTTCAAAGTTTTTGTACTAAATAGTACTTTGGGTGGACCGCTTCGCGGGTTCAACGATTTTAACTCCCCATCCCCATAGGGATTTTTCGTATGATAACACACTCGCAGTTATGCTGCATAGCTTTCGCTCCGTCATTATTATTTTAATTCCCTTTTTGGGTCCTATGTCGCCTGGCAGGCGCCTATGTTGTCAGTCGGTCTGCTTTCAAAGTGTTTGTATTAAACAGTGATTTGGGTAAAAGTATTTAAGAAACATATATGTATGAAGTTTGGGTCTAAATGCCAATTCCAAAAAGCAAAACCACCCGCGGGTCTTAGTTCTTTTTTGTAGTGGGCCTTATTACCACTTTAAAAAGGAATTAGCACCCGCGAGGTTAATACCTTTATTTTTGGGAATTAACACCCGCGGGGGATAATTCCGTGGGCGTTAATGCACTGCATCAAACAATTGCACTTCCTTAATTTTATACCTATATCGACGAGTACAGGTGGTCCACATAAACATTGATTGTGATACAGATGGTCCACACGGAAGTATAATATGAAGAACCCGACCCATGTTCAATGACTTGTGTGACACCTAGTTCACACCAACGTATTTTTAGTATGGCATAATGCCCAGCCTAAAGTGTCTTGAACACATAAGGAAAAGCATAAGGAAAATCACTTTGATGGTACCCTATCCCCTTTAAGTCTGCACGAGAGGATACAGGCTTAGAGTAATTAAACTTTCGCGTGAGTTATTGAATCCTGTCTCGTCGTTTAGTTCAAAGATGGTGGTGGTCCCATCTGGCAAAATGTTTTCCTCCAAAGTTTAAGTTTGGGCCAGTTTGGGCTGGGGACTTTGCGTTTAAATCGATAATTTTTTCGTTCATCTTTTAAGACCAGTGGGAAACTAACGGGAAATGACTGAACTCGTCCATTGAGCCACTCTTGGAAAGAGATCGCATGCGTGGCTTGATTCGACAACTGCGCGCATCTCAACCAATCGGCAAGATGTTGCAGTGAGACTGTGACCGAATACCACACGCACGGGCGAAAGAAATGGCAATATAGTAAAGTGACGGATGGGCGAGACTAGACCGTCATCCATGATGGACACTGTTTTGAAAAGCGATTTAAGAGTGTGGTCAACGAAGGAAAAGCGAAAAATTATATGACAAATTTTCGGAGAAATATTCTAAGAAGGAAAGTTGAAAATTGTTAAAAATCCCAAAGGGGGAAATTGTAAAAAGAATTTGGGGAGGAAAATAGATTGCCCAGAGGTGACATGAACAATTGACGTAAGAGGAGATATTTGATTGGCATTTTTATTATTGAACACAATAATATTTACAATTTGAATTAGATTTTAGATTAGATTTTTATTCAATATAAAAGATGTACAAATCTTATAGTATGTCTTAATTTTAAAGTATCAGATTTGGAGGTGTTTATCCGGATGCCCCATTTCTTGTAGAAGACGTAGAGTCTGCTGACGTGGTGCTCAACTTTGCGTAGGGAGATTTTCGCATCCAAATGGTACAGGCTGGTCTGATATCATCCAGACTGTAGGGAAAGGGGCCTAGCTTCGAGCCTTGGGCAACTCCGGATTTGATGTTTTTCACTTGTGATTTGCAGTTGTCAATTTGTACGTAGAAATTTTCTTGAAGAAAGAAAGAAAGAAAAGAGAATTTTTGTTAGTGACGGGTGTAAGAGTAATAGGCGAAGCTTATGGATATGGGCTTCCATCCATACGCTGTCGAATGCATTCTCGACATCCAGAAAGCCAGACTACATGTCCGGGTGACGTAAGAGGAGATAGGATTGGGTGGAGAAAAAAACTTTTCTGTCTTTATATAGATTGATTTTGGCCAATTAATTTTATCTTTTATTGTATTTAATTTTCGTTTTGGTTGTGGCCATAAAGTTCGCACTAAATTTTACCCCGTTTAGGCTTTCAGACCGTTTAGCTAATATCCCAAAATTGCGGGACTCGCGACCGTTTTAAATTTCATTGTGTGTTCGTCAACTTCCCCATAGTGATTTTTCTTTGTGTCCTTTGTGGCCCACTATTGTCTTGTTAATTTTGATTTCATAATTTTTATCTTTGAAAAATTGGCCCTCTAGCAATCTCCAAGGTTATTTCTTAATAATTGCTTTGTATTCGAAAATATTCTGGGTTTTCTACCTATTTTTATAAAGGTTTCTTTTAAATAAACATTTTGTTTTTGTGTTCATCATTCACTAAAATTTAGATTTGGAATTTTCCTAAATTGTATAACAAATAAATTGCTGTCGCCTACTTTAAGTTTAAGTACACCCTGTATCTTGAGATTAAATGGAAACACAAGAAATATATTTTATATAAACGTGTTTATTACAGCAGGATTTGAGAAGGAATAATTTAATGAAAAATAAAATATACTAAAAGCTTTTATCAAAGCTAACATAATTTAAATATCTAAGGTGATAACAATAACAAGTATTCTTATTATTTTAACACTGTATTTCAACCAACTTTTTATCTACGTTCTTATCATTCATTTTTTTTTTTATTAATCGAATAAATTGTTCGATTAATAAAAGCCCAGAAGTTGCTGAACCCACCCCATCCCTGAGCTACTGAGTGACAGCACTATATGTGTTGTCGGTTGTGCAAATCATTAAACGAACCCATCAAATGCAACCTAAATTCGCGTTTAATAGTTTCACACCATTTTTTAGTGTAGAAATTGACTATAAATAATAAAATAAGTACCAAAAGAAACCTATAGGGTCGCTTGAACTGTGACACAACAGTAATTTTTATTTTATTTTTTTCTTGAATTTTGAAACATTTTTTCATAGAAATTACAGATTTTTAAATGATTATTTGCTGTGGAGTAATTAATTTTATAATTTTTAGAAAATGTTTTTATTTGAATTTCAAATTAAAAAAAAACACTTAAAACAGCTAAAGCCGCAGGAAAAACAAAAGCTTACAAAAAAAAAAACAAAAGTAAATTGTTGATTTATCAAATGCTAAATTCCGACTTAGAACGACATATCATAAATACTAACTGGCGTGTCATATACGCTACATACATTAATGTCTTTAATATTATCTCATTTGAATCGTAAGATAAAGTTCGGGCCAAGCAGTCGTGCATTTAATTGAAAATTATATACCTACGTATTACGTATGCAGGAGAAATTTGTTGTTGTTCACTGCGGCGTATGTGTACTTTTTTATTTTTATTTTATTTAAATGTAAACTCTTTTCTTCAATTATGCACCTAATACGATTGTTATAGTTATCTAAAATGTTGATGTTATATTTATGATGTTTTGATGGTAGTGTTTTTAAACCTATACTAATCTCCTTTAAATATAACATCCACATCAGATATAATTAAATTTGCTTAATGAAAGATTAAGCATGAGTTTTTCGCATAGAGTGTGACAAAGTCTTCCATTATCTGTTCATACTTCGTAATGATTACCCATCGGGACCAGATGGTAATCCTCCAATAATTGAAAAAATTGTAGTTCAATGTTAGCTTCCCCTCTTCTATACATATTTTGCCTATCTCTTAGCTCAGGTAAATTTCCAAATATATGGAAAAAATAATAAAACTAAATTGCGACAGCTACCGTTCGATCAAGCTGATGTCACACACCATGAAGATCGTTGAGCGGGTATTGGATGGTCACCTACGAAAAATAATACGGCTGTGTGACGACCAGTGCGGGTTTGTTGCGGGTAAATCAACCACAGATGCTATTCAGAGTATAAGAATCAGAATGGAAAAATATAGGGATGATCACGGACATATACGAGCAAGTTAACTCAAATGTAATTTGCCTCGCAGGAATCACCGAAGGGCGAAGAGTTCCCAATTAGAGTAGGTGTACACCAGGGAAGCGTCTTGAGTCCTTTGATCTTTTTTACTGTCCTTGACTTTCTGCTTGAGGATAAGGTGACGGACCCCAAAGTGAATCAGTTATTCTTTGCCGACGATGGAGCCGATGGAGTGAAGATCCTGTGTCCTTGCAATGAGCACTTGATGTATGGGTGGATGTTCTGGAGGGAAATGTATACCGCATTAGCGCGAAAAAGACCGAATACCTATGCTATCCATTTTCTGATCCACACACAGGCCTATTCCGGACATCTATTTGAATAGAACAGTGCTTCCCAAGTGCGAAAAGTTTAAATATCCTGAATGTGTGATCAACAGTGAAGGATCTTGTGATGACGACATGGATGAAGTGGCGGGAAAACTCTACCATCTTCTGTGATCAAAAAATTCCCCCAAAGCTGAAAGGAAATCTCTACACGCTTACATACGGTTCACAGTGTTGGACAATGTACAAGAAGTGTGAGAGTAAATTGACGGCAGCTGAAATGAAGATGCTTTGTATAACAGCAGGAGTGACAAGGCGTGATCGAATAAGAAAGCAAGAGAATCCGAGGAAGCCTACACGTCAAAAATACCATCTTGGACAAAATACAGCATAACCAACTTAGCTGGTACTGTCATGTACAAAGAAGATGCCATGAAAACCCAGTTCAAAAGGCAAAAGCACAAGACGTTCCAACATTATCGCGGAAGAAAGGCAGGCGCAAAAATTCCTGGATGAAACAAATGCAACGACACCTGCATTTAGTTGGCCTCAGACATGGAACAATCCAGAACCGGAAGGCCTGTCGACGTTTTCTGAGGTCAACCTGGCGAACCCCATAAGTGGAACCTTAGGTGAAGCAGTTGAGTGGGACAGTTGTGGTCCCCCTTGAGATCATGACAATCGCCGGCAAAATGAAGAAGAATCCCATTACCGTACTAATAATGGCATACATGAACCTTTTACCCGCTTTTGAACCTGAACTCAAACCTTTTTGATTTCAATGGCAGTAAGACTAGTCTAAAAATGCATTAATGTTTTTGATAAATGATCTTTATTGTCATTGTATACTTCCATGCATATTTTGTATAATATGTACCTTATTGTTTGTATCATTATTTTCACTTACACTGCACTAAGTGATGAGCCAGATGAACACTTTTTTGTGTTGGCAAGTCTTTAGTCGCTAGATGTCATTTGTACTAAGCACTTTTCGACAGAGATCTGACTTGTAGGTTGGGTCCATTCCCTCCCGTTAAGTTGATACAACGGCACTACTTACAATTATACCGTTTTGTAAAGCCAGAAATTGTTTGTTTTATTTTTTAAATAAAGTTGTTTTATTGAATGGTTTTTGAAATATTAATATTCGAACTCAAAAATTCATTACTTCATTATTATGTCATATTTTTACAGGTATTAACAAAGTTGTATAAAATTCAGGGTTTCATTTTAAAACAAATATATATTTGCCCATTATAAAACCTCCATGACATTAGAACCAGACTTAAGGATCTCACAAGCCAACGTGAAATCGCAGCGAATCTTTAGCAACGTAAAAAAAAAATAAAAACTAGTTTGATACTGGAAATTTTCTTACGTTAAACTATTACATTTCGTATTATGTATACTATTTGCTATAGTATCTTGTTAACTTGTTTACAATTTTCTGCCAGTAACTTAATTCATTAATTTTCCTTTACCAGTGTTACTTCCTTTTAAATAAAATATGTCTTTACCTCTTGCTTATAAGTTATATACAACAGGTTGATTAACCTAATAATAATAAAACTCTATGCCTGTAAGACCTCAGGTCTTTTAAATGCAATGCACGGCACTAGTTAGAAGGAATAGAAGGAAAGAAAAAATGTTTGTTGGTAAAGTGGATTGCGAATAAGATTTTTATTATCTCATGAAATTAGACGGGTGGCATACAGTTGAAACTGGGGAATATAGAAGAGAATGCTACCTAGACGTCTACAGTACGAAGACCAAGCTGCGACTGTTCCGGTCGAACGTAGAGTCAGTACTACTATATGGGTGTAGTATATGGAAAGTGACCGCCTCTGTCACAAGGAAGCTACAAACTTTCGAAAATAGATGTTTCCGAAACATCCTAAGGATTTTTTGGCCGAACACCATCTCCAACCAAGAACTCCTTCGGAGAACGGGCCAAAGTCATATTGACATCGTTATTAGGAAAAGAAAGTGGCAGTGGATTGGTCACACCCTACGTGCGTCGTCGTGGTGCGGACTCTATTGCAAGACATTCAATGAAGTGGGATCAACTCATCCAAGATGGCAGAAGACCTGGAGGCCAGAGAAAATCTTGGCGCAGAACAGTCGACAAGGAATCACAAAAGCTCGGTAAAAGTTGGGGAGAGCTAAAATACATTTCCAGAAACCGAACGAGATGGCGTGTAGCGGTAGTTGACGCCCTGTGCCCCTTAGAGGGGTCAAGGATCTAAGTAAGTAAGTAAGTAAACAAATTGTTAAAAAAACAACGGCAACACTTAGAATGACCTGATATACTTCCTTGCAAAGCCAGAAATCTCTTCTTTTATTATATTTTTGAATAAATTTGTTTTAATGAACAGGTTTTGAAAAATTAACTTTCAAACTCAAAATTTTGAAAAAATAACTAAAAATGTTCAAACTATTTTTTTTTTTTTTTTTTTCAAAATTTTACGTTTTTAAGTACAATTTTTGTTTTTAAAACTCACTGATCTTATCAGTTTTTAGTCAAACATTGAAAATCGAATGGATCTAGGACTTTTACTTTTTTAGGTATTAAAAAATTAAAAAGACCAACATCTTAGTCAAAACAAGAAAAAATGAGTTTGATGCCCAAACTAGACAGAAACTTTTCCAGCATCTTTGACCGCATTTTTCCAGCTGTGAATTTTGTCAAACAAAAAATTGGGTTTTTAGTATGATAACACACTCGCAGTTAGGCTGCATAGCTTAGGCTCCGTCATTATATTAATTATGAATGTTTGAATGTGCAACAACCAATTGAGTGGGCTACCACCATTACATTTGGCTGGCATTATTGCAATTTCATGGTTGCCACACTAATCATCAGATTCCTTTAGTGGTGCTTAGTCTTTATGTTCAATTTTTAATTTATAAATTAGTGCCGTCAACTGGAATTGAATTTAGACCAGCTATTCCTCTGAAGCCGATGCACTACGGATTGCGCCACCGAGGTCACCTGATCAGTAATCATGCCCATCCAATGTAGGGTTTTGTCTTTATAAATTGCATTTTGAAACAACTAGCATTTTTACTAGCCGCACACAATTTGGTTGTTGATCATAATTTTATTTCCATTATTCGAACTTTTTGGTAGAAACGCTATGCAGTAATAATAAAACTGATCTTCCGAAATACTGCTTTTCAAAATTCTGCCTTTCCTTACAAAAATTCTGTTTTTCCAAATTCTGCTTTTTTTCGGTTCTGTTTTACAAAATTCTGTTTTTCAAAGTTCTACTTTTCATAATATTGATAAGTTATAGTATGTAGTGAAATAAAATTCAGCTTATTTTGATTTTTTTAAAAAACATTCATTAATGATATAACAAAAGAAAAAAACAACATATAGTAATACATTATACGTCATACATAGTAATTATTACCCAAAACAAAGAAAAAACATCCAAGCTAATCCTCAGAGAATATATACATATAGGTAATATCTATTACTGCAACTCGCTCAAAAAATAAAATAAATTGGGTGGATCAACGGCTCGTGAAGATCCAGGGCCGAGTGACTAACAACTAGCAACCATTCCTGTGTGCGCTTGTCGACAGGAATGGAAGGGACCTACAATTTTATGCCGAATCCGAACGGCTAGACGAGAAGCACTTATTCGTGACAAGTGATACTCTTGGAGAATTTGTCAATTCCTCAAGAGGCAGTAGTCCTGGAAAAAAACTTTAAGCAACTCGCTTAGGGAAACCAATAATTTGTTCTTTATAATAATTGTTTTTTCTTTTTTTATTTTTGTCTACACATTTCTGGTCCCTCGGCTTCAGCTTTAGCAGTGAACTTTATATGGACGTGGAAATCTCGTTAGCTCCTCTTCCTGCTTGGCCTTCATGCCTAAGAAAGAAATCGACTTCGTTACTGCCAAGCTGACAAACAGTAAAATTGAAAACGTTGAGCTTAGAAACGTAGTAGAACGTTCCAGAATTTCCTTTTGCGCATAGGAGCACAGCCTGAAGATCATAAACTGAAACGATAAATCCATCACTTGAAAGCAGGTTATCTAGGTTCTTCTCTTCGCTAGATAATATTTTCTCTTGCAAGTGCTTTTCGTATTTTTCTCGTAAATTTTTTTTTCCAGAACGTTTTCATAAGCAACGCAGTCCTCACATTGATCCTTCTTTGGGCTTTGGAATGATATATCATAATCTTTCTTTAATATTCGATAGTACGACAAGTACTTAGCAAAAGGAAGATTCTTTTTAGTGCATTGGTCAACGTCATTTCTGTGTAGTTCGGAACTTGTTTTGCCTCCGTCAATGTATTCCCTGTTTGAACTTGACCTGCAGTTGTGACTTGGCATGTGCTCTTTTATCCCCTTTTCTTTCTCAATGTTAAGTTTATTCTGGGGTGTGTGTTTGCCTCTTTTATACAAGTCAACTATATTTGACACCTTTAAGTCCTTCTTTGTTAGAACAGTCCTAATAGGTCTCTGACTTATTCCTAGAGTTGACATAAAGAAGCTTTTACACACCCTTATCCGCGTATTTTCGACATTAAAATAAAAAGCATTATTTCGACTTCGTTTCTTTCTTATAGCGGGTATCTCAAATGTACCTGTGTTTAGGGTTGATCTCCACCATAGACCCAGCAAGAAAGTTTCTCTGCTTATCGACACATCCTAAAGCCCAGTTTTTTTGAAAAACTATAATTCTCTTTTCTTTGCTTATCTTGGAAGAACAATTCAGTTTACAATAACAGACTGGACCTATTTTCCGTTCCGGCACAATTTTCTTACTTTTAGGTGCAACATACGATAGCCCTAAGCTCCGCAAAGTGTGAGCATTCATCCTCTTAGAATTTTTTTTTTTATTGGTTGGGCATATTTTTTGTATTTCTTCATCTTGTGGTGATAGTGGACATGGTGTAACTTCTTCTGTATCCTCAAATTGCGGTGCTGATCGTAAACATGGTTCAATTTCTTGATCGTTGGGTGGACAAAAATTTGGGTCTTTATCAACATCATCAGATGAAAAGTCTTCATCTAAAGATAATGACTCGTCTGTGGAAGATTCCTCAAAATCCTCAACTTCCATATTGGAGGGAAGTACTTCACTTGTTTCACAAACAGGAAATTTCTCATAAATTAAACCATATCTAGGTTCAACATTTTCCGGTCGCCTAGTTTCAAGTTCACATCTATGATGACTATTTGTAGAGAAATCGGTGTTGACGTTTTCTTTTTCGTGGAGAAACTGCTCACGTCTGTATAAAACTTGCTGTAATTCCATAGAAGATTCTTCATCTGACGATGATGCACCATCCGTAAAAGATTCAGATGAATCCATAGGAATTGGAACAATGTGGAAATCTTCTGCATTTTTTGAAGCACTTGTTTCTATTTCATAGTGTGCTGAAACACTTGGTCCATCAGGTTCTATATCCTCCGTACTCTGTATATTCAAAGGATCAGCTTCCAAATTGTGTGTTACCGTGAACATAGTCTTTTCTTCGGAAATCTGTGCTTTGCTTCTTCTTGCCAATTTGACAAGTAATTCGGAACGACTAAGAGGTACACTAACAAAGTTAGCAAAGATAGTAAAAGTTGTAGTTTCTGTTTTTTTTTAATTGTTAAAGAAAACCAACACTTTTGCCCTCCTAAGGCAAAAAGAACAAGAGAAAAATTGGTATAATTGGAAGTAAATCCATTTGAGTTTGTATGGGAGTTTGGAAGAAAAACCATTTGAGTTTGTATAAACTCAACTAACATTCTGACATAAAATAGAAATGTCAGTAGCCTGATAAAATTTTTATATGACCCGGGGTTTAGACAAGCGAGTAGAACTAGTAGCGTATATGTGTGTTAGTGTATCTGAACACGAGAGAGTCGACTAGCAGGGCAAATAGTATAATATTTTTGCCTGCGAGTAGCCTGCCAGTTATGCTACTAGTGTAGTGTATTTTTTTCATTTATTTGTTTTGTTTCCATAGTTTCCATAATTTGTATATGTTTCTGTATGAAATATTTTTACTAGTCACACATACATCCATAAAACTAACACTATGATACAAATGCTACTAGTTCTACTCGCTTGTCTAAACCCCGGGTGAGAGCATTTAATTATTTTTTAAGCTTATTGTCATAAGACAAAAGTGTCAGTTTTTCTGGAAATTACGTTTAAAGAATCTCACAACTTTTTTTGTGGAAAATGTAAAAATTAATAAAATGTCGAAATGGCGAAATGACGAAATAATCTTACCGGGTTGCTCCTTTATTATTTGGCATTTTCTTAGTTGTGTGAAGTAGCCCGTAGCGTAATGGTTAGTGCGTTCGACTGTCACGCTGGAGGCCTGGGATCGCTTCCCAGCCTCGTCCACCTAAAAACAAAAAAGTTTTTTTTCAGGGCTACTGCCTCTGGCGAGGAATTGACAAATCCTCCAAGAGTATCACTTGTCACGAATAAGTGCATCTCGTCTAGCCGTTCGTATTCGGCATAAAATTGTAGGTCCCTTCCATTCCTGTCGAAAGGCGCACACAGGAATGGTTGCGAGTTGTTAGTCACTAGGCCCTGGTTCTTCATGAGCCGTTGTGCCACCCGATTTATTTATTTTTTTTTTTTTTCTTAGTTGTGTCGTTTTGTTGGAACACACAAAACCGATCCAATGGACGATAACAGCGAAACTAAAAAAATGCCATAAACAACGCGGGAACTAGACGGAGTAGGTTAAAGCCGATTACACAGAAAAATTGCAATTTTTTTGATCAGTTCTGTGTTCTAAACTAAAATATGACAAATTTCGACTTATGCCACTCTGCCGGAAAAGCGACGATTTGTCTCATTTGTTGTGTTGTTGTATAGCGTATAAAATATATCAACTCACAGCGAGACACGACTCAACAACACAACACACGACTCCAAAATACAGCACACGATACAGGTGTGGTTCCGGCTTAATACCTTATGTTAACAATGCAATGCTTCAACATTGTTCTGTTTATTTGGAAAAGTATCTTTAGTTACTTTTGAACTGTCACACACAGCCAAAACTGTCATCGGTATACTAAATTCTCTTTCTCAATTTCTGTTTTACAAAATTCTGCGAATAATAAAAAAAACGTTTCAAAAATGTAAAAAGCGCGAAGTTTTTTACATTTTCGAAACTTTTATTTATTATTCGCAAAATTTTGTAAAACAGAATTTTGAAAAGCAGAATTTTGTAAAGTAGAACTTTGAAAAACAGAATTTTGAAAGCAGAATTTTGACCCTGGGAATTTCGACCCCAACCCCTTATACATAATAATAATAAGTACAAAGATTAATCAAAATCGTTAGAACCGTTTTTGAAAAAAATTGATAAAACTGAAATCGTTGTATATCAGCTACTTGTTCTAGTTGAACTAAAACAAAAATTCGAATTTGTCCACATACAAATACTTCACATCAAATTTGAAGCCAATCCGTCCAACCTTTTAGGCTCTAGCTCGATGTACATCAGGACGCCCATACGTACAGACAAAAAATACCGACGGACGTCTAAACGAAAATCACGTTTTTGGACTTCTCCATAATCGTAACGTTAGTTTTTTAGTAAAAATTATTTACAAAACTGAACTTTTTTTAACTCTGACCAATTTTAACCTACTAAACGATTTTTTGTAAAGGATCAAAATAGAGTATGAAATAAAACTTTGAGGAATAACAAAACTAAAATCTATTTTTTTAAAATAAAAAAAATGAGGGTTTCACTTTCACTGTACTAAATACGATCAAAATATTTATTTAAAAATATTTATAACCCTTTTTAAATTTCCATAAAAGTTGCTGAATGAAGTTATTAATTTTCTTCTTGAGTATGAAACATATGCGAATCACCCTGTAGATTGCCAGATTACTGTCTGCAAGAAGTAGAGTGGGTCCTTGAGAAACTTTGACGGCTTTCACACAAGGAAACTGAGTTGCCAGAAACTGGCTAGTTTGTAGGCGAGAAGGGTGTGAGAGGAAATTGTTTGTCTTCCTTTTACGCCCTTCTCGCCTAGAAACTAAAAATCGCCGGCAACTCAGTTTCCTTGTGTGAAAGGGGTCTTTGATTTATTTTCCTTATATTTGTTATATATATAGCGTCCTACTTTTTTGTTTGTGTTGTCAT
The DNA here is from genome assembly GCA_949320155.1 of Melangyna quadrimaculata. Taxonomy (NCBI): domain Eukaryota; kingdom Metazoa; phylum Arthropoda; class Insecta; order Diptera; family Syrphidae; genus Melangyna; species Melangyna quadrimaculata. The sequence continues at coordinate 186,666,470 of OX439483.1, forward strand.
CAACGACGGATGTCGAAGGCATTCATTTTTCAATTGATATAAATAATAGGATTGGGACATGGGAATTCAATTGAAAACCGAGATAATCTTTTTATAAATGTATTTAAGATTTATTTTCTGCTCGTTTGTTTGGAAATGGATACGTGCGGATGACAAATTGTTGAGTTGTTACATTACAAACATACATACAATCATTATAAAGTCAACGAATTGTGGAGATGTAAATAAATAAACATCACAATATTTATTTACTTTAAATGTTTTAGGATGCACAAGCGAATCTTAGAGGTAATAGAGGTAATCCGTTTTAGCTTCAAGAAGCCATTATAAATTGTTCACTTAAGATGAACACAGCATTATTTTGTTTCATTTTAAGAATTCTACGTACAACATTCATTATATACCGACGTTTATACGAACTGGGCTGCCAGGAAGTGCCACTCCAAACGTGATTTGGTAGTAGTTATAGAGAGATCTCCAAAGCAACCCTTGAAAATGTTTGGGTCACGTAGCAGCTTGTTATAAAACTGGAAAAGTTCGCTCTTTATAAATTTGTATTTTTTTTTTGTTTTTATTTTTTTTATTGTTTTTGTGAAAATTCAAGACAATAAACAATGAAATAACAAAAATTATATCACTAAATCCCCATGGCTAGTTCAATTCATATCCATCCGATCATCCTTTTACCCTTTCTTTAACAGGTTCAAGTTCTACTATGCATGAAGATGTTTCCTTAAAACTTGTCGCAAGGAAAGAGGGTTTGCCTTTAAAGTTTAAGGGTCGAAAATAAGGCAGGGCAGAAAGAGGAATAGATGGCAAAAAAGGATACAAGGAGGATAGAAAATGGGTAGGAATTTCAAGTTTCAGAGAATGGGGTCTGCTTCGGCATCAGTTAGGTACCTTGTCGGAATAGGGGGATCTTGCTTGAAGCTCCTTATATACCAGTGAGCAAATCCAGCGAGCATGACAAACTGGGAATTATAACGAAATTCTTAAAGCCATTTAAAACATCCATTAAAAAAGAAATAAACCATACAAAAAACTTCAAAACCCTATAATGTGTTTTGCGAAGGTTTTAGCAAAAACCTGAAACAAAGTTCTATTTGAATTAACCGGAATCCTTAGTGCCATGATTTTGGTTTGAATTTGAAAAAAGCTTAACCGGTGCATTAGCAGCTACCCGTTAGTTATGTCAAACTTAAACAAACAAATTGAATATCTTTTCCAAGGAATCAAACATACAAACATGCTGGACAAATTTTAAGTAAAATTCACCAATTCGCTTAGGATTTAGCTCAAGCCCGGTTTTATAAGCCTGGATACACAAACAAACAGAACGACAGTGACGGACAAGGCGGATGGATGAACACAGGAAATCTTTGCTTGCAACCAAGGTTTTGAGCTACATTACTCAAGGTTAAATGCTCAAAAAAAAAATTTATTTTGGAAGGATTGAGAAAGAAACTGGTTTAAAGTTAAGTTTTTTTAAAAATACCCATTTGTTGTTTAGATACAAACAAAAGTACGATAACTTTGGTGCCAAAAATTGATAACGATTTTTTTGTAGAGGATGGGGGAAGTCTATCTCACCCCGTTTAGGAGGAAGGGGAAATTTAAGAGAAAAATAACTTAAAATAGAAAAAAAATATTAAAAACCAACGGCAACACTTAAAATAAAGTAGTATACCGGTTTTGAAATCCAGACATCTGTTCTTAAATCCTCAATTTAATATAAATTATTTATGCCAATAGTTTTTTGAAAAATACGCATGCACATTATTTGACCCGTTTTCAATATATTGAGTTTTCAAATAAAAATTTTTGAATGCAAAATTAAAATACTCAAATTAAAATAATCTTCTTTTGAACAAAATTTTGTTGAAATGGATGAAGACATTAAGGAGTAATTTGAAAATCAAAAAATCGGTTGTATGACAGGGGTACCGTTAATAACCGTTAGTGGTAATTTTTTTTTACTTAAATATTAACCATATCCTGAATACTAATTCATATTTTTTTTTTGCCAAAATCGTTGTAGCCGTTTTGGAAATAAATACGTTATTGTTTATTGGGCGTATCACATTGGCAGGTACCGTTATTTCTTGAGCTAAAAAAAATCAATTTCATTTCATTTTACAAATTCTTAGATAAAAATAGTCTGTAAAGGTGTATGTAAATGATTCTACTATTGTCTTTAATATAAATTTGGTAATCCCCTTAGGCCTAATTTTTTCGCTTTCCATTAAATTTAAATTCGCTACTAAAAATTGAAATTGATTGATTTTAAATATTTGTATTTATTCACCCTCCTTTAACGATTTAAAATGAAGTTTAATTAATTTAAAATTGGTTTTAGCTAAAACGACAAACAAAATCGACTTTTTAAGGGGGATGTTTATCCATAAAAGATAGTTAACGAACTGTTACCATTTATTCAGTCTCAATTTTGTATACACTATCAGATCTTTGTCAAAGAGCGCTTAAATCAAGCTGCAACTTACGACCAAAGAATTGCCAACACAAAAATGTGTACATCACTTAAAGGCTATTGATTATGTCCTAAAAAACAGGGCAATAAGGAACTAAGACGTTACCGGGTTTTTATTGTAAAAATCATTGTATGGGTTATTGAAGATGAGAAAACCGCGAAGTGCTATTAAATGAGAGGGTGCAATTTTGAGGAGGGGGGGTAAATGCAACCCTTTTCGTTTTTTGCATATAACTAAAAAACTAAGCAAAATTTCGAAAAAATGCCTTTAACCTTTACTGTAGAAAATAAAATTTACTATCGAATAAGCCTACTCAGAAAATTTTAAATAAATTTTTAATGTGCTAAAATAAAAAAACAAAATTGCAAGAAAAAGTCAAAAAAAATTGAAAATTTTTTTGGTTTATTTTACTTATTTCCCCTTAACTTTTTTTCCGATAGAGTTCGGTATAAGAATTGCTTCACATAAAAGAAACATTTAAAATTTTCTTCAAAATGGCGTTTTCAGAAATTTTTTTTAAGACAAAATTAACAAAGATATAGTCGCTCAAATTAAGCTATTTTTTTGATTTCTATTGCGTTTGCTTTGACATTATTTTAATTCTTATTTTTTACAACAAAACTTAATTTTATTTAATAAAACAAGAATAATAAGTTTATTTATCAATTATAATTGATTATTATTACAGTGTTGTTACTTTTTATAAAATGTGAAAATGAAAATCATACAAAAATAAAATAAAATGGTCACTTCTAGGCTAGATTTGATTAAATCTCTTGAATATCGCCATCCATGTCTTCAAGAATATCATCTTCTTCTTTTTGCAAGCCATCTAATGCTGAATTTGAAGATTATTTCAGTTATGAACTATTACCGTATCCAACAGCAATTTTTGAAGGGTTAAACATGAAAACAAAATAAGAAAACAGACTTATATGAGTTTTTCACACCCGTTGAATATCATTGTATCGATAATATTCATTACGTTATTGATGGCGGATATTTAGTGCACAAAATCGTGTGGAACACTAATAAAACATTTGCAGAAATAAGTACCAAACTTGGAAAGATTCTATACCAGTTGCAGTGTAGTTTTTAACGGTTATCCAACTGATTTAAATATTGGTACAAAAAGTGCAGAAAGGTTGCACCGGACCAAACATGTTGGCCTCATCAGTTAAAATTAAAGATGAATTGAAAGCACTTTCCAAACCCGACAAATTTTTGTCAAATGAGAGCAATAAACAAAATTGTATTACATACTTCATACAAAAATTCTTGGTCGCCTATATACAAATCGAAACAAGCCCACGAAGATGCGGATGTACCCATTTTGTAATGTGCAAAAGAAAAGGCATCCTTGTCAAATAATGTGATGGTAGTTGGCCAAGATATTGGTCTTCTTATCATCTTGTCATTGCTACCAGAGCAATTTCAAAATGTGTACTTTTTGAAACCAAGCATAGGAAACGTACCTGCAAAATTTTATGATCGGAATAGTTTTAGTTTTCCGCAACAACAACAATATCTTGGAATTATGCATGCTTTTAGCGGATACGATTCCTCATCCGGATTTTTTAATGTAGGGAAACAAAATCGTGTATGGACACGTTTTTACGTGAAGATGCTAATAAAGAAGTATAGGTTCTGCATCCCAACTTCTTGCAGCATCTTTGTATGGGGTGTTGAATAACACACTAACTAGGTTTCTTTTAACACTTTTTTGTGAGCTATCAAAAAATGCTAATTTTTCATTGGCCATCACATCACACAGCCCGCCTTAAGGACTTATTTCCAAGTAGGTACACCAGTGGGGGTGGAAAGTATCTTAATATGGATTGCTACCTAAAACCATGAATCAACCTCCTGCACCAGATGATTTTCTGAAAAAAATGGCAGGCGGATATAAAACGGGTTGTCACGGAAGCTGCGGGTGTAAAAAATTGGGGCTTACGTGTTCTATGTTTTTTAAGAATTACATGGGTGTAAACTGCGACAATTCGCAAGCAACGTTCATAGAAGAAGATGATATTCTTCAAGACATGGATGGCGAAATGCAAGAGATTTAATCTGATCTAGAAGTGAACATTTCTATTTTATTTTTGCATGATTTTCATTTTCACATTTTATAAAAAGTAATAAGACTGTAATAATAATCAATTATAATTGATAAATAAACTTATTATTCTTGTTTTATTAAATAAAATTTAGTTTCGTTGCAAAAAATAAGAATTAAAATAATGTCAAAGCAAACGCAATAGAAATCAAAAAAGGGCTTACTTTGAGCGACTATATCTTTGTTAATTTTGTCTAAAAAATTTTTTGAAAACGCCATTTTGAAGAAAATTTTAAAATCTTGCTTTTATATTAAGCAATTCTTATACCTTACTCTACCGGAAAAAAAGTTAAGTAAAATAAACCAAAAAATTTAATTTTTTGCATTTTTTTGCAATTTTGTTTTTTTTTATTTTAGCACATTAAAAATTTATTTAAAATTTTTTGAGTAGACTTATTCGATAGTAAATTTTATTCTTTAACGGCATTTTTTTGAAATTTAGCTTGGTTTTCGAGTTATATTCAAAAAACGAAAAGGGTTGCGTTAACCCCCCTCCTTAAAATTGCACCCACTCATTTAATAGCACTCCGCGGTTTTCTCATCTTCAATAACCCATACAATGATTTTTACAATAAAAACCCGGTGACGTCTTAGTTCCTTTCTATATGACATAATCAATAGCCTATTAGTGCAGTGTTAGTAGTTAGTAGCAACAGACAGACTACAAAAAAAAAAAACACTAAGGAGAACGGATTCTCAACACAAAATGAGACAATCAAGAACAAAACATAAAATAATAATAACACAAAAATTGTGTGGTCTTCAATACACTTTTAAGTTAAATTTTATTAATATTGAAGTCAAAAATATTTCCGTTTAAATTTAATAGCTTGCACATTCGAGTTTAACGGTTCATGCATTCCATAATTAGTACGATGCTGGGGTAAATTCATCAAATCCCGACTGCGAAGGCTGTGGGCCTCCACGAAAGTTGAAACATAAGCAATTTAATAAATCGGGCGCATCGATAACACCGCTTATAAGTTGGTGTGCGAATACAATATCATTACTGATCCTCCGTTGTGACAAATGGATCTGAAGAAGATTTATTCGATACTCGTAATGCGGAAGGTTATAAGAATCTGCCCATTGTAATCCCTTCAACACAAAACGAATAAAATTACGTTGTACTGCTTCTATTCTATTTTTATGAACTTCGTAGAAAGGAGTCCATATCTGAGATGCATATTGAAGGTGAAGTCGAACTAAGCAGTTGTAAAGAACGAGGGTTACGTAAGGATCTTGAAATTCCTTAGCCCATCGCTTTACAAATGCCAACATAGAGTTGGCATTTTTAACAATAAAATTGATGTGTTCCGCAAAATCAAGCGTGGAAGTAAAATGAACTCCAAGGCCTTTAAAACATTGAACACGAAGTAAAACATGTTCGGAAATTTTATAATTATATGAACTTGGAATCATTTTTGACATTTAACTGGGTTCAGATTCAAACCGTTTTTATGACACCATAAAACGAAATTGTTAATATCGTCTTGCAGAAGCAATCGATCGATTGCAGATGCAATGCTTTTGAAAATGTTCATATCATCTGCAAATATAAGAATTTCGCTATTACGTACACACAAAGGGACATCATTAATAGCTAATATAAAAAGGAGAGGTCCCAAATGACTACCCTGAGGAACCCCTGATTTAGCAATAAAAGGGTTGGAGAAAGACTCTCTTAATCGAACCTGGTAAGATCTTTTCTGGAGATATGATGAAATCCAAGCGATGACCCCATGAGGAAATCCAAACACTTTAAGTTTAAATGTGATAATTTCATGGGATAGTTGATCAAAAGCTTTGGAGAAGTCTGTATAGATACAGTAAATTTGTCACTGTCGATCGATTCTGCATAAAACCATGTTGTTGTTTGCAAATGATATTTTTACAGTTGAATGTAAATCAATCGTACACCAAAAGCTTCGGAATGCAAGATAGTTTAGAGATTGGTCTGTAGTTAGCAATATCTGATTTGTCACCTTTTTTAAAAAACTGGCGTGATGAATGCCTTCTTCCAAATACTGGGAAATTTTCTCGATCTTAGAGACAGGGCAAAGATATTCAGAAGAGGGGATTCTAAGATTGATTTACATTTTTTCATAATAACTGGAGGGATACCGTCTGGTCCTGGTGAAAAATCTTCATGAAGTATAGAGAGATAATTTAAAACTCTGTCAATATCGAAATGAATATTGTTAAATGTAGCCTACGGACAATCGAGCAAATAACGGAAGTAATCCTCATCAACATTGATTGGAGTGTCAATAAATGATTGACAAAAATTATTAGAAAATGCCTCACAAATTTCCGGGGTACTACTTAAAATATTATTATTAAAAGTAAAATTGAGTGGATAACCATCAGATTTCTTTTTTAAGTTAACAAATTTCCAAAAACTTTTGGGTTCAAGCTTAATTGAACTTTCTATAGTTTTCAGGTATTCGTTGTTTAATTAGCGTTAACAGACAATAAGCGTTAACAGTCGATATTTTGTTTGCTTTTTTTTTGTTATCATAAAGTGCAATGTGGGAAACAAAAGCAAACAAGATTTCTTTTCAGAATCCAAAACATGCCCTTTATGACATGAACCTATATCGCATCAAGTAAAAATGATCACACCAAAAACATAAATGTTATAAAAGGAGCCAAGTTCTTCTACCGGGTGGTTCAATTTGAAGGGTTGATGTTGAATGTGAACCACACCTAAACGTCAAGTTTTTTTCTGTATTTCATTTGACATTTCTGAATTTTAGACTAATTCGCGTTAAAGTTATTCAGGCTTAAGCCTAGTACGCTGCTGATGCGAAACGAAAAATCCCATACAAAAATTACATGACGAAATCATAAACGAAAAATTTCGTTGTGCTTTTTGTTCTGTGGTACGCTGTTCGACCAGCGAAATTTATCATTATACCAGATTGTGTTGACAAGTCTCCACTCTCTTTTTGAAATGAATAAATTGCCCGGACCATTATTTGTGTGCGGAAAAATGACATTTGGGTTTTTTCGTGTTTTTATTTGTTGTGTCATTCATTACAGCACTGTTTTTGTTTGATTTTTTCGTTAAATTTCGTTTTATTTATTTGCAAATTATTTAAACTCTCCATGAATATTTTTCCGCTGTGTTTTCGTAAGCATTTCGTTGTCTTTCTGGAGACCGCAGGAAAATTTCGTTTCGCATCAGCAGCGTACTAGGCTTTATTATGAAAAGGGGTGTTCAAATAAAAACGCATATCGTGTACTTCGTGATTTTTTCGGTCAATTTAATCGTCTAAATGTGCGTACAATTGGAAAAATCGTGCAAAAATTTGAGCAAACCGGGTCTGTAGGAGATGTGAAAACACCAGTGCATGCTCGTACAGCTCGTACTGCAGAAAATATTCCTGCTGTTCGCGATTTCCAAAATGAGGCCGGTCAGGCAGTTACTGTGAATGGTGTTCGCTATCGTGAGATAATAACGAACTTTGTATGGCCCGAATTGGAAGATATGGATGTGGACGATATGTGGTTTCAACAGGACGGTGCCACTTGCCACGGAGCTAACGAAACAATGGCTCTTTTGCGCGACAAATTCAATTGGCCGCCAAGATCATGTGATTTGACACCGTTGGACTTCTTTCCTTGGGGTTATTTGAAAGAAACGGTGTACGTCGATAAGCCAGCAACAATTCAAGAGCTAAAGGATGAGATAATTCGGCACATTGACGGCATAGAACCTCAATTATGCCTCAGCGTCGTCGAAAATTTGGACCATCGGATGGAGGTGTGCCGCCGAGGTCGCGGCGGCCATTTGGCCGATATTTTGTTCCATACATAATTAAACCATACCAATATAATCAAAAATAAATGACAATAATTTCCTAAATAATTTGTATTTTATTCAAAATCAACATCGGCCCTTAAAATTTCACCACACTTTATAAATAAAAACCCTTGTGTAACAAGTCAGCCGTTAGAACTATTAAGATCTTAAAGTACGCAAGGTCTAAGTTTATTAATTTTAAATATAAAATATATTTAGTAGAGTAATATGGAAGAACCTCAAAATTATCAGAGAAATCTGTTATTTAATGATTACTGACTTAAATTGAGTTGTTAGTTAAGTTTTCATTTCAAAATTGAGTAATTAGGTAGGTAATAAAAGAAAACTTGCCAAGTAAACCAACTGAATTTAAGTCAGTAATCTTTAAATAACAGATTTCTCTGATAATTTTGAGGATCTTCCATATTACTCTTCTTAAAATATTTGTTATTTAACATTAATATATTTAGAACTTGCCGTACTTTTAGATTTCACTAATTTGTACGGCTGACTGGTATTGCAAAGGTTTTTGTATATAGAAGAACTTGCCTCTTTTTTTAACACATATGTTTTTGGTGTGATGTCATTAAAAAAAATAATCAATTGAAAAAAAAAAAAAAAACAAAACAAAAATTAAATCTTGTAACAATTTAATAAATATCAATGGTGTCATCTTTCAAAACTTTGCGTGTGCATTACACGTTTTACAAAGTGCATTAGGTATTTGTTTTAATAATAATTACTGCACAGAAGTCACATCCTCAAGTCACAAAAAAATCCCATCATACAAAAAAATTCTTCAGCGTTTCACGTCTCATACACTTATAACGTGGTTGCAAGAAGAATTCATCTAATTTATGCATTTTATGGCCAACAATATTAAAAGTCCTATCTTAAATCAAGCTCTAAATTACACTTTTGAAGTTATTTCATCAACATTTATGTAATCATGCCAATGCGTTTATATTCATAAGTTTTAAACATTGATGGAAAGCAGAACATTCCATTAGTACCTATAACAGCTGTTCACAAATTTTGAAATAAGTTTAGGAGCTTATGAGGTTCATCGCCTACGTTTAGGTATCAGTAGCGTATCTAGGATTAAGCTGTGGGGGGCCAGTTTGAGACAAAAATGAAAATGATATCTAAGAGGTCTCACTGGCAAAATCTCATAAGTGTTTTGGAAATATGAGCCGTCTGGAGATCTCATTTCGGTGAACTAGCCTGATATTTTGCCGATTGAAAAATAAAATGTAAAAACTTCAAGACGTCGCGTCGTCACTTTAGATCTAGAATCTTGAGGGATTGCAAATGTTCATTTGCTTCTGCATGATTTTCTGAGTGCACAGAGAAAACTAACACTTTTGGAATTTGGCTGCCTGACTAGAAATCATGTATTTTTTGTATTGCTTAGTCGAAAAATGTTTTGTGTGAATAATTGATTTCGACATTGGATATAAGATTCCTAGTAAGAAAAACCATTCCTGCTGTAAAGGATTTTCCAATAGGGACAGTTGATATTGACAGCTCGTGGCGGCCATATTGATTCTCTTACTTTCTGTCAAAATATCGTCTTTTAATCAATTACTAAAGACAAATCATTATGGTAAATTACAGCGTCGAGCAACACGTGCAAATGATAAAACTATTATCAAAATGGGTGTTCTGTTGATCCCAATTTTGGTCGAAAAATTATCTTTAGCGATTTTTTGATGAATGGGTACGTGAATAAGCAAAATTGCCGGATTTGGGACGACACCAATCCACGCGAGATACACGAGGTGCCAATGCATCCAAATGAAGTTACTGTTTGGTGTGGATTTTGGCCTGGAGGAGTTATCGGTCCGTACTTCTTCGAAAATGATGTTGGCCAGGCCATCACCGTAAACGGCGAAAGCTATAAATCGATGATCACCAACTTCTTGTGGCCTGAATTGGATGATATGGACACCGAAGACATATGGTTTCACCAGGATGGTACTACTTGCCACACAGCTCAAGACACAATCGATATTCTGCACGAGCGGTTTCATGGCATGGTTATTTCACGCAGAGGCGACGTGAATTGGCCACCCAGACCTCTTTGGAGTTTTTCTTGTGGGGCTTTCTTAAGTCGCAGGTCTATACGAATAAGCCGCAAACCACCGCGGCCCTCAAACACAACATAATCGATGCCATCGGTCAAATTCAGCCTGATTTATGCGCCAAAAGTCATCAAAAACTGGATCTTCCGAATCCGCGCCGCGCCACCCAGCGAAGCCGCGGCGGCCATTTGAACGATGTTATATTTTACACATAATGCCATTGATAGGGCTCTCAACTAAAACCTTATTGATATCTCATATACAACTTGTTTTATTCAATTTTAAACTCGACCCGCCCTTAATGGAAAACCCTTTATTAACCAATTGCACTAAAATTGACACCTCGTTTTTCTCAAATTCTAATCGGGTTTTAGTCCCAAATGCATTTTTTTGTTTAAATAAGCTAAGTTTTTAGGGTAAATTGTTATTGCAATTGTTATTGCAATAAAGATACTGTTTGGTGTGGATTTTGGCCCAACCCCGTTTTTTTTCAATTATATCTTCAAGCTTTAGCCCCAACTTCGGACTTTGACAGTCCCTAGAGATAAGCCCCAAACAACCTCTGAAATAAGTTAAAATTTAATTGAATTGGCTCATTAACCCTGAAGCCTGACCACAGTTTTTGTCCAGTTCTTGTCAGGCCTTAGTCCCCAGCTGGGTTTTTCGTTCCAATTTTCTGGGCTTTGTTTTAAGAGAATATTGTCTTTGCATTAAAAATGTCCTTGTCCATTATTCGTAGCCCCGAACTTAGTTTTTCTCCAATTCCCTTAAGACTTTAGACCCAATCAAAGTTTTTTCGGGCTTAGAAACATGACATGTAAATTGTTCAGCCCCAATTTCGTTATTTAGTCTAATTCCCAACAAATATAACAGCTTAGCAATATTTGAGATGAATATAAAACTCTACACTCTGTAATGTATTGCTTTCTATATTTGAATTCATTTTAGGATTCGGTTCTGGGGAGGGGGAGGGGCTTTAGCCCCTATAACCACCACCCTAGATCCGCCACTGATAGGTTTATATTGGTATATTAGACAGTACACACACAAGTGCTTATAATGTAAACAATTCAGTTTAAGGTTCTGTTTTGCCTCCCTTCAATTTTATAAAGACATTCTGCCAGATGCCGCTAGCGTTTAACGAGAAACAAAGAACTTGTTTTCACACAGCATGCAGTGTAACGACATTATTTTGCAAATCTAAAAATTTAAGTTTGAGGAAATTCCTACAGATAATCATACGCAGGAACAAGGATTATAGCCAATATACCTACATAATATCGAACCACATGCTGGGTGTTGATTTAATATAGCATGGATGTGCACAATTTGTATATGAGAACCAGTTTAAGGTGGTAATAAACGAGCCCTCTAAACTCAAAACTCAAATAATATTTTTTGTGTTTTATGCATAGGTACAAAATTTTCAAATATTTTTTTTGGAAAGCGTTAACATAACTTAAGACTGTTCGTGCCATGACGACCAAGTCCCACGCAAATAAACAATCTAGTTTTCGAATAGGCATTAGAGAATTTTACATGTATTCTGGCAAGGGGCTAGTAAGGGTTAGCAAAGGCTAGAACCAGGGCCTTGGCGATTAACCCTTTTGCCTCGTCAGGCGAAAAAAAAAGTTGGCTTATGTTATTATTGATCCTGTAAACTTCTGCTTGTCAGTCCAATGCGCTACCCACTTGGCTAACTCGCTATACAAAAATTCAATGACGAAAGTGCTTAAGTTTCATACTCTAGTATTTCATACCATATTGCATAACAAATATTTACAGAATAGCACAGGATTTTATGTATTTGCTTTTTAGGTAGAACAACTTAGAACAGGGTCTCTGTTCTAACTTGTCTGACGTTTCGTACAAATCTGTGCTGTTCTGTTCTGATCTAAATTTTTCCTCACTGAAAAATCCTATTATATACAGATGTGTCACACCCATAGTAAAAAGTGTGATATGAAAAAGAAGACAACGGAACAGTGTTACCGCTGGATATTTTTGAAAAATGGCACTCGAAGAAAAAGGTGGCACATTAAAATAATAAAAGAGGAACACCATATTTGTATGAAAATTGTCTTCAGAGAAAAAATATCTCACCAAAATCATAACATTTGAAGAAACACACACAATTTAAACGAACATTTTTCTATGATTTATTGTAACGCAAACCTAAAAACTTAAAACTTAACACTTCATTTTATATTTTATATTATATATACATATATATAAATAATACTACGTATTCAATTGAACAGAAAAATAACATTTTACTGATGTTTCAAAAACAAAATTTGTTTTAAAACTAGTTTAAGGAAATTTACAATTGCAATTGTAAGACGATTAAATAAATAAATAAATAATACTTAACTAAAAGGTACAAAAGTTAGGAATTCGTATCATATTTTATTTTTTTGTAATTGTTTCTCTAGGATAAAGTCGGGTGATATGGCACCACGGGGGATATGGCACCCTTTCAATATTTCCCACTTAATGACTTTTTTTGTAAACAATGACTTCAGAATAGCTTTAAGTTTCACACAAGCTTCTAACGGTGCAGTTGAAATCCAAGAAGCTTGTGAAATGTTTAAACTACAACCAAAAAAAAACAAAAAAGAAATGTGATTTATTTGTAAGATTATTTTTTTTTGTATTTTTGTAAATTTACTGTAGAAACGAAAGTATTCGATGTCAGGTCTTCGTTTAAACGGAAAAACAAAGGGTGAATCGTGTCTGTTTGTTTCTTTTTATCGCTATAACTGCTAATACGTAAATGTTCTTTACATTTTAAAGAACAGTGGCAATGTCCAAAGGGTGATATGGCACCCCCCAAATTCAGTACATTTCCACTGGTGCCATATAACCCCTTCCTGATTCTAATACATTTTTGGTTTTAATTTTATAACAGTTTTTTTGTAGCTTTCGAGTGCATGAAGTGCAAAATTTTTCAAGTCCCACTGCATTTTACGTATATAAACAACAACTGTGGCAAAAATCACTTAAAAAGTAAAGTTCCATATCACCCGCCAGTAGGTGCCCGCCATTTTTTTCACTTGTCATTTTTGTAATGTATTTTGTAATTGAAAAAAAAATATGTTTTGCATTGTGAAATCCCCTAGTAATCCATTTTTTTTGTTTACAAATAAGCTACAGATTATATAAATCTATGTTTGAAATGATTATCCTATTTATTTTTAAAGTTATAATAAAAACAAAAAAGGGGTGCCATATCTCCCGCCTTTACCCTATATTTTTTTATGAGCAGCTCATTTGGGTTCCACTCAGTTAGATCACCAGTTGTACTTATTAAATTTAAAGAAGCCAACATATTTTCACAAGTTTCAGTTCTAAGTCGGTTGGTGAGTTTATTTTTCATTAAAGAAAGTTTTGAAAATACTCTCTCAGCGCAGGCGCTGCTATGTGGCAAAGTTAATATATTTGCAACGAATTCATACAAATCAGAAAGTAGGTATTCATTCAGACAATTTTGAATACTACCCACTTTAAACCAAAACATTTCAATTCTTTCGATTTCGAAAATTGATTTGAAATCTGTGTAGAACGACTTTGTTTCGAGAAAGTTGTATTGTTTGATAACCTTTTCAGGATTATTGGTAAAATTATTAAAAACTGAAACTAGTTGAAAATATGTGAACTTTTGTTTTGACTTGGGTCTAAATGCCTCAAAATATAAAGTTTTTCATCTTTAATGTCAAATCTTTTAAATATTTCGTCACAAAGTATTTGATAATAGTTAAAAATTGTTTTTTTTAACTTCAACAATTTCATTTTCTGTTAATTTTTCATTGATAACACAATTTTCGGTTTCAGAACCAATATAGATATCTGTAATTTGTTTTATCAAATTTTAATTTTTGTAATCTATTTTCAAAACATTTTTGCCAAACATAAATTCTTTTAAAATAAAGTTTTGAAAAATAACCATTAACATCACACGCAAACCCAAATAAACAGAACTCATCACGCTGATGACTTTAGTTTTCCAATAATCTATTAAAATTCCAATTCACAATAAAACTATTGCATTCCATTTTCCATTGATTGTCACAGTTTTGTTCAATGTGTTTGTTATGTTGAACGAAAACGTCAGAACTTTGATGGTATACGTATCGTATGCATGCATGGAAATGGAAAGGAACAAAAAACATAAAAAGGCATAGAAAGGTGTGGTGAATTTCATTTTTTTTGTTTTAATTACTTGGAATTCTAAAAAAGTGGCACAGACTAAAAGGTTGTGGCTCGGTAGCACAGGATGAAAAAAGGTGGAATTGTGCCACTAAAGTTTCACAGCGGTAACGCTGCAACGGAAAGAGAAAAAAAGTGTAGCATGATAGTGAAATTGCGTGGTGCTTATGAAAAATTTGTTTTTGGTTTACAAGAGATATTCCTGATGGGGTACCGGAACATGTCCAACAAGTTGTTAATTAGGGGCCTCACGAGTGTTTTTTTTTTATAATTGACGCGCACTCAAGGGGTTCTTAATACCCTTAACATGTAAAACACAGTGCGAGCGTTAGGAAAATAGGATAGGGTTTAAAAGGAGAAACCGATCCACACCCACATTAGTTTTGAATTTCTGAATATCATAGTGAGAGGGAAAAATAGAGTTAGGTAGAAGGTTCCACATCCGTGTTGTGCGGCTAAAAAAAGAATCCCTGTACTTGACAGTACGTCCGAAGATGGGCTCAAGGGTAAACTGATGAGTATTCCTAGAAGCGCGAGTATTGCAGTTAAATTGTTTAGGGGGAGGAATGCAACTAGCTTGAAAAGTTTCCCTCGTATACATTTGTGGTTCTGAAATCCAGAAAGGGCTTGCCAAGTATTTGACAAGTTGGGCTCGCCTAGATTTTTCCTACTGAATACTTATTAGGGCCTTCCTTAAACTACACAGAAACTTGGCATTTTTTCAGCCGGTATAAAATTGACTTCATTGTTAATTTGACAAATAACAAAGTGTTAGGAAATAGTAGTACGGCTCCAAATTTGCAGTTTTGTTTTGCATTTCAATAGGGTCAGTACAAATTTTGAAGTCCTTAATTTGGAAAAAGAAAATCATACTATCCTACTAACTGCATAGTGAAGTAAGCAAGTCACATTTGATACTTGGACTTAGCCTAT
The DNA here is from genome assembly GCA_949320155.1 of Melangyna quadrimaculata. NCBI lineage: Eukaryota > Metazoa > Arthropoda > Insecta > Diptera > Syrphidae > Melangyna > Melangyna quadrimaculata. The sequence goes on from OX439483.1 coordinate 186,682,109, forward strand.
TCTAGAAGTGCAAAAATACTTGAAAAAAAAAAAACTGCACATTTGGAGCCTTACCACAAAACTAGTACGCTTGATCACGAGATGCACCATGTGATCTGATAACTTCAGGTTACTCGATTACATCCACAATTTTATGAGCTACAAAATCGGGAATAGAAATTACAACAAAAATGCAAAAAACACTGCTAGGAAAGTATAGAAGAAGATAAATATAGAAGTTTTTTTCTCACTGTTGTTTTTTATGTTTTAGGGGTCGCTCCGAATTTCAACTTTGCTACTTCCTACGGATATTACTCCACACCTAAAATCACAAGAAAAACCTCAAAATGTTTGACAATATGTTTAGCTTTTCGCCAAAAATACATGCAAATAATAACATTTTGGATAAAATTATCTTCTACACTTTATAGAACATAAAATTTCCATCAAAAAATGTCCTAATTTTTTTTTTTGGTAGTATAAAAGGTTTTTACGCTAGAGGACGGATGGATGGGCGGACAGACGGGTGGATGGACGGACGGACAGATGGACGGATGGATGGAAGGATGGATGGACAGGTGCACGGATGGATTGGTGGACAGTTAATTTGAAAATATACACATAGATAATATTGAAAATACTGTCAGGTTGCTTATCTAAAATTGATTGATTAATAAAAAACCTTATGTCAATTGTAACTGAAATAATTGGTAAGTTCCTATACTTTCAGTTTCTGTAATTTTCTGTGATTTTCAGTCAAAAGTCATATAAGTCAAGTTCATATAAAAAAAATGAATGAAATTTACAGAATTTGGGACTAAAAATCAAAGAAAATCGCAGAAATTCAGAGTAAGGGAACAGACATAATAAGTATTTTAAATATCGTACTGTAATAAAAAGTTTGAAGTTTCAAGTGGCTTGGGGCAGTACCAAAAATAATTCGATTTCAAAAATGTTTCGGATTTTATAAATACATTTATGGACACAACTTTTATAGCCTTATTCTGGCATCATCAATGATGCCTCACAAGTCACAATAAGACAATAACCTCAAAGCTTGTGGTGAACTTGCCTCATAAAAACTTAAAAATTATGATCTGCTTCTTGGCAGATCATAACTCACGTTGTTCTTATGATGTTTCTTGTAAGGGCTTCTTGTAGGGTTTCTTGTAAGGGCAATCAATTTGGTGCGTGGAGTTCCAACTGGCTTAACATCCAGTTGAATTCCAAAACTACAAAAAATACAAACAATCCTCTCCATAGAAATATTAATTCATATACAGAACAACACCGATATAAGAAACTATGATAATCCTTGAAATTTATTTCTAATACCTGATAAATAATAGAAACTGAATAACTTCTTATTCTCATACAAATATAGCTTTATTCAAAACTAACGTTTTCGAGAATATCTTCTCATCTTCAGGTTTTTAAGCAAATTGAAACATTTTTTACATATACATAAATCAAAAATTGATGTGATTTAAAAATTATACATATACATATACAAATAATTTTCAATTTAAAGAGTTAAAGTAATTTTATCTAATAATTATGAAAGCTAATGGTTCGAACTGGCTATAATAAAATTTGATGAAAGTAAGTGAATAAATGCGTTTAGAAGTTTGTCTCAAATATGTCTTTAGCTGTTAATGGTTCTGAAAATGCATGCAATGAAGATCGTTCAAACAATTTGTTTTTGTTCATATTATTTGTGCGATGTATGTACAATTCTTCATATGCATTTAATAATTTTGGGTTATTTATTTGTTTTAATAATCTAAAACCTGCCAGGTTGTGATTAATATCAATCATATGATCAGCTGGAGTCGACTCATGCACTGTCTTAGAATGGATTGATTTATAGTGTTCTGACTATCTTATTTTTGCCGTTCTTCTCGTTTGGCCAATATAAACTTCATCACAATCTTGACAAATAACGGAATAAATTCCAGATTTATCGAGAGTGTCAGTCTTATGTTTTATTTTTCCAATAAGCGTTTTGACTTTATTCCCAGCGCTATTCGGTGACAATTTGATTGAATAATTATTTAACACTCTCATCAAAGAATATGTCAATCCTTGAACAAAGGTACCACCCATAAATGAGATAACTTTTTCTTTAGATGGAACTAAAGCTGTTAAATCTTTTATTTCCTTTTTTCTTGAATGTTTTTTTTAACAAAGAATCAACAATTTGTATACTATAACCATTTATTGTGGCTATTCTATGAATAGTTGCCACTTCTTTGATGAAATTGTTTTTACTGAGAGCAACATTAATAGCACGGTAACAATAAGAATTAAATGCTGCAAAAATAGTTTGCTTTGGGTGATAAGAGTTTGATGGCATGCATCTTTCAGTGTTTGTTGGTTTCCGATAAATATCAAACTCAATATGATTTTCAAATCTTTTAATCATAAGGTCTAAAAATGGCAAACAAAAATTTACTTCTGTTTTAAAAGTAAACCTTATTATTCCTGGCATAACACTATTTAAGAAATCGAGAAAAATATTGAGTCAGTCTTTATGAATAATGATATAAGTGTCGTCAACATATCTAACCCATAATAATGGAAAGTCAGGGCAGTTCTGCTTAGCTTTGGTTTCGAATTCAGCCATGAAACAATTTGCGGCAAAGGCAGCTAAGGGGTTACCCATTGCTAAACCATCAATTTGTTCATAGACTTTATTATCAAATTGAACATAATTCTTTGAAAAACATAAACTGACAAGACGCATGTATTCGCTTACCTTTGAATCATCTAATGTATTTAAGGTTGTCAACCAATTTTTAATGGATTCTTCAGCATTTGCTACTGGAATACTGTTGTACATGTTGTCGATGTCGATAGATGCTTGAATGAAGTCCTTTGGAATTTTAATTTTACCTGCTTCACTGATAAAATCAAACGAGTTTTTTTTACATAATATCCGGCTGGTTGTTGAAATCTTGAAAATTCTTTGCAAAGCCATTTTGCTGTGTCATGCACTGGTGATCCAACTCCACTGCAAATTGGTCTCATTTTTAGGTCTCCTTTTTTGTGGAGCTTAGGTAAAGCATAGAGTTTCGGAATACTAAAGTTAGATGTAATTAACTTTTTTCTAAGATTTTCGGTTGTTACGTTAGTGCATGATTTTAGCGTTAATTTTGTTTTTGCTTGCCAACCGTTTAGCTTTGTTTGTGGTTTATTGACGATGACGTAGCTTCCGTTATTGAGTATGTTTAAAACCTTCTCAACATAGTAAGATTTATCTAGAATGACAACTTTATTTCCCTTATCAGCTTTTAAAATGATAATGTTGTTTTCAGAAATCTTTATACGAATAGATGTCAATACTAGGTTTTGTTGTTTAGATAATCTATCATTTTCTTCATTTTTAGATGATATGAAAGCCTCAATAGATTTTTTAACATCAACTCGGATTGCATTCCGGACATCAGGATTACAAGTTGAAATAGTTGTTTCGACTTCTGCAATTACTTGATCTAAATTATCACTTCCGTGGATTGCAAAATTCAGTCTTAAGTTTAATAATTCCATTTCATCGTTTGGAAGTGTTGTTGAAGAATTGTTAACGACGATATCATTGATGATGTGTATTTGTGGTTTTTCGAGAGTTTGTTTCTCTGATAGTTTTTTAAATTTGTCATTCAATTTTTCTTTTTTGCTTTTTTCAATTTCATTGATATAGAACATAAAAACATCAATGAAATCATTTAACATTACTAAAGTAGTGTAATGCATTCCATTTGTTAATATTTTGTGTAAATTGTACAGGTCTTTGTCGACGTTGTTCAAACAAGAGTACGCGTAACTGATTTCAGAGTTGAGCCAGGGTTTTTGAGCTTTTCTTATAACTGCTGTAGTACGTAAATACTGATGATTTGATTTTGATAAAATTTGGTATAATTTTGTTTTTCCGACATTTCAATAAAAATCCAATATTTGCTCTAATCTTTATGCATTTTTCTTTTAATTTTCGAAATCTTCGCAATGATGTCCTTGCATTATTTTCTATGAAATTCTCGTTATTAACATAACATGCAATTGTTCTAGTTAAAGCATCATTGAAGGCCATTTTTTGATTTGCTTATTTTCCAAAAATAAGATGGTCATAACACTATAAATCAATCCATTCTAAGACAGTGCATGAGTTGACTCCAGCTGATCATATGATTGATAATAAACACAACCTGGCAGGTTTTAGATTGTTAAAACAAATAAATAACCCAAAATTATTAAATGCATATGAATAATTGTACATACATCGCACAAATAATATGAACAAAAACAAATTGTTTGAACGATCTTCATTGCATGCATTTTCAGAACCATTAACAGCTAAAGACATATTTGAGACAAACTTCTAAACGCATTTATTCACTTACTTTCATCAAATTTTATTATAGCCAGTTCGAACCATTAGCTTTCATAATTATTAGATAAAATTACTTTAACTCTTTAAATTGAAAATTATTTGTATATGTATATGTATAATTTTTAAATCACATCAATTTTTGATTTATGTATATGTAAAAAATTTTTCAATTTGCTTAAAAACCTGAAGATGAGAAGATATTATCGAAAACGTTAGTTTTAAATAAATCTATATTTGTATGAGAATAAGAAGTTATTCAGTTTCTATTATTTATCTATAAAAGAACTCATACAGTGCCATAAAAGTAATTTATTACTATATTTAATTAATTAATTAATTTCTCATACCTGAGTTTTTCTTATACTTATGTAAACAACAGATATAAGAAAGACAATTTTTTGGCTCCTAACCTTTAGCACCTCATATATATGGGATATTCGCAAAAAAAGTATGCCATCTAAAAGGTCAATAATTGGTCAAAAAGGTTAACTGGTTTCAGAAGTTGGTCAGCCATGTGAAATTTGTAATCAATGGTTAAAGTTTTGTCAAGGTCAAGGTTTTTAGCACCTCATTTATGGGATATTCGCAAAAAAAAGGGTACCATTCGAAAGGCCACCGCCTTGTGATAAAAGGTCAGCTAGTTTTAGTAATGTCATTTTTTTTGCGAATATCCCATGTATGAAGTGCATAAGGTTAGAAGCCCAATTATGTATATGAGAAACATTTTTTATATAAGAAAGGAAATTTATCATTCGGACATTAAAGAGACACAAAACCACATATTTACTGAGTATTCTAGCGCTTTTTAAACTGTTTCTGCAATCCCATAAGAAAATTAAAAGCTGTCATTAACCATGGAAACATATTTATGGGCACAAACTGGGTTGGGGTCGAAATTCTGTATGGTCAAAATTCTGTTTTCAAAATTCTGCATTTCAAAATACTGTTTTTCAAAATTCTGGTTACACAAAATTCTGTATGAACAAAATTCTGTATTTTAAAATTCTGTATGATCAAAATTCTGTATGACCAAAATTCTGTATTTCAAAATTCTGTATTTAAGAAAAAATCGGTTTGATAATGTAAAAAAGTGCGCACTTTTTTACATTATCAAACCGATTTTTTCTTAAATACAGAATAATTAAAGATTTTTTATGATAAAAAGCTTGGCTTTTGATTCTGCCGTAAGATCAGTCAATACTACCATTCTTTGCGAGGTAAATTTGAAGATAAGAACATTTTGAAACTGAAAGCCTGTTTAAAAAAAAATGATATGCCTACTGGGAAGACATCAAGCTGAGTTTTGTTCTGTCTTCGAAATTCAAAGAAAGTAACGGAAGTATTCAAAGGATGCAAAACAACATTAACAGTATTGATGGTTGGAAGATGGATGGGTCTTGCCCTCAGGTTGAGTAAATAAAATGGAAGCAATATCAAAAAAGTTACCAACATGCATAACATTTTGTCCATTTTGTATCGAAAATGTATACATCTCGTTTAAAAAATTTCAAGAGACGAATAAACATCACAAACTCGACATTTACATCGATTAATAATAGATTCGGAAAAAAATATGAACAGTCGTGAGCGATGTTGTGCGTTTCTCAATATAAGTAGAAGTGAAGTTGGACATTATGACATTTGGAATACCAACATATGTCTGTATTCGAATACGATTTTCAGAAAATGGTTAAGAGATTTTAAAGACGGGTCTGATTTCACAAACGCACGGGTGACAAGGTCAAGAAACCCAAGATGTCAAAAAGACGAAGGAAAAAACAACCGGAAAAACGAATCGTGTGATCGGGCACTTAAATAAATACCGAACTGACAGATGAAAATTGCATGAAGCCAACGAAAAAAAAAAAACAAGAAAGAGTTCCTTCTCCCCTTTTTCCTTTTAGACGACAGTTTTGAAGATACAAGTGCTGCCAAATTTGCATTAAATGTAAAGTGAATTAAATTTATTTAGGTTGGCATTACACTTTGCTGCAAGTGTAAGATATTTTAGGTGTTTAAAGAAAAATAGGAGTACAAATGTGAAAAGAGGAGTACGCGAGTACGGAGGTGTTGAAAGTAGTACAATACTCCTGTGGGAGTACTTTCGGCAACACTGGCTTCGAGCCATTTGGCTCTCTCTTGTATGGCAAGTTTAAGTAAAAATTATTATTGATTCAAATTAGAAATTAACGGCCTTTAGTCCTTAAAAAATCGCATTTCGTCCCGGCTTTCTCACTTGGACTCTTCAGTTGACAGTGGGGGCCTTGTCAAGACGCATTTTTTGTTAAGTTCAGTCCAGCTTACATCAATCTTACAGCGAAAATCAATTGTGAACAATATCCAAGTCCAATTAAATAATGCTAAGTCTTCTACTTGGCTGATGTATTTCAGTAGTATATATAGAATTTCTATTATAAAAAAAAAACATTCATAATGTAAAAATTATTATGCCAACTTCACAGACGTTAATATGCCAACTTCACAGACGTTAATATGCCAATACTTAAATTTCTCAAGTTTCAGAAAATTCAATACCAATATCTAATTTCGCTCCATAAAAAAACAGTTTGGTATACATTTATATTTTGATTACATAATAGGTATACCTACTTTTCTTGCTCCTTATTCCATTAAAATAGGTTCAATAAAATAAAGTCTGTCCTAGCACACACGTATTTAGCCTTTTGAATTAGCAATGTCATCACTTTGCTTTTGGTCATTTATTTGTGTGTGGAAGTACAGGATTAAGAAGGTTGTTTACACAAAATAATATTTCCCTTTGCTCGACAGATTGCAATTTTTCATCTACAATTTCAGTGTTCGGACTTAAACAATGCAATAAATAAATAATAAAAAAATTCAAAATAATCAAAACGAATAATATACTAGATAATTCACTGTCTGATAAATTTTAAAGCTCAGTTTTACAGTGGTAAATTACCACCATAATTAACTAAGTCTGGAAATTTGATTGTCTACAGTTAACTCTAGTAGCAGTTTTTCATTGGAGGATGCATGATGCAGAAAGACAGCAAATCCCGCGAGTGTGAAATATCGAAAGCACTCTGCTGAATGTTGAGTTAACTGAAGTTATTTGTAACTTAGGTTTCCTTTTTTTAACGACATTAGTTTAAAATTACGTATACGACTTATTCTAGAAAAGTATGATGTACATATTCATACAGAATATCCGCATACAAAATTACCTTATTTAGAAATTCGAAATTTTATAAAAAATGCGGTAGGTAATTTTGCATTTCGTTTTATAAATTTTCAAAGGAATCACTTTATTTGGTAGAATGAAAACGTAGTATAAGTCCGAATCCTACGTTCTCTTTTTTTTTGTGGGTAAACAATAACCTATTATGTTTGCCTTTGAATATGGGAAATGGGATTTTATTATTTTACTGTCTCTGAATTGAGTTAAGGAACCTTCTTTTCTTTTTTTTTTCTTTTGTTTTAGTGTTGACAAAAAGAAAGCATTTCATAATCAAAACAAAGAAAAGGACACTCATATAATGTAATGTTTATATTTGTTCATGTTACTCCAAATCCAATGCAATGAACAGACAAAATTGTAAACGACACACATTTTACTCAATCAATTTTATTCATTAGTAGGTACGAGTATAATAATAGGATATATAGTGCGGAGGCTTAGCAATATAATTGTGCACTTTGTGATACAAGCATGAAATTTGTATCATAGTTGGTACCTTGCAAAAACATGATTTTAAGATTTTGGGCCACTTGATATGTCCGCCCCTTTAGGTGGGCGGGGCAACTTTGTTAGGAAAATTACTTTAAATGGAAAAAAAAAATATTTAAAAAAAAACGACAATACCAACAAAATTTTGTTTTAGCTTTTTTTAAAGCTAATACTTCATTCTCTTATATTGTATTTAAATAAAGTTTTTTCAATGGTAAGTTTTCGGAAAACTATATCTGCAGGCCTGACTTTATGAAAAATTAATCAATTAAGTAAAATGAAATAGTAAGAAATACAATTCATAAAATTAATTCAATGAATAATTGTTACAAAAAACTATGCACACATTTTAAAATTTTAATAAAATTTGGTTTAAAAAAAAGTAGGTATGTCAAACAAATTTGAGACATATACCTACTAACACACGATTTTCTATCGAACTACATTTTTAGATTTTTCGAGCGTTATAGTTGGTGGGCCAAAAACATCTCCCAAATTAAGTAATAATTAATTAAAAATAGAAATAAATACAAATTAAAAAATTAACACGATTAAAAATCATTACAAAAAGAATACAAACGATTGCATGCATGTCAAAATTTTAATAAATTTTGGTTAAAAAAAAGATTGTCAAACAAATTTGGGACGTATACAAACAAAAAAAATGCAAAGGGTACTAACGATTGTCTATCGAACTGCATTTAAAGAATTTCGAGCGTTATAGTTGGTGGGCCAACTACATACATGACCCAAATAAACTAACAATTAATTAAAAAATTGAAATAAATACTAATTAAAAAAATTAACACGATGAAAAATTATTATCAAAAAAGTACAAACGATTGCATACATGTCAAAATATTAATAAATTTTGGTTTAAAAAATTGTTTGTCAAAAAAATTTGGGACGTATACAAACGAACAAAAAAAAAATCCAGAGGGTACAAACGATTTTCTATCGAACTGAATTTTTAGATTTTTCGAGCGTTATAGTTGGTGGGCCAACTACATGTCCCAAATAAAGTAATAATTAATTAAAAATAGAAATAAACAAAAATTTTAAAAATTAACACGATGAAAAATCATCATGAAAAAAGTACGAACGAATGCATACATGCCAAAATTTAAATAAAATTTGGTTTAAAAAAAATGTTTGTTAAAAAAATTTGGGACGGGTACAAACGAAAATAAAAAAAATTCCTGAGGGTACAAAAGATTTTCTATCGAACTACATTTTTAGATTTTGCGAGCGTTATAGTTGGTGGGCCAAACTCCGTAAATTTATTAAAAGTGCATATATAAAAAAAAACGGTGATGGTACAAACAAAACTAAAACTGGTACAAACGTATACAAATGAAGTACAAACGATTGCAATTAACAGTTTTGCTCAACTCAATAGTTGGTGGGCCAACTACATGCAAGCTACAAAATTTTGTTTTAGCTTTTTTTAAAGCTAATACTTCATTCTCTTATATTGTATTTAAATAAAGTTTTTTCAATGGTAAGTTTTCGGAAAAATATTTTCAAAGTCAAAATTTTGAAAAAAAAGTTGAAATTTTTTTTTTAATGATTTTTTTTTCAAAATTTTACGTAATTAATTACTAATTTTATTTTAATTTTTTAATACAATTATTAATTGGTGATAAAATGGTAGGAATTAGATGGTTGTTAGTTGTTTGGTTTTTGAGAAAGTTTAAAATTACCAAAACCACTTTTTTTATAATTTTTTTGTTTGTTGATCTTTAAGTACATTCAAACCGCCTCTTTGATCTAAAAACACGCTGGATTTTTATTTTAGGATTTTTTCTTACTGAATCAAATCGCAGGCGGAACAGTTTATCAAACTGTATTGTTTCTAGAAAGATTTGGCCCACCTATGATAAAGCCCGAACAATTGAACTAATACACAGACCCAGGCGAGACATATCCAGGGCCATTGCAACCTGTAGCGGACACTGGCCAATAGGGGAGCATGCAGCGAAGCTGGGCTTACCTCACAATACTAACTGTCGGAGCTGTGGGGACCAGCAGGAAAAGGAAACTGTAGTTCATTTCCTCTGCAAATGCCCTGTTGTGGCCAAAGATAGAGCTCGCAATCATTCGGAAGGGCATTTATTGACGACATTAACGAACTTTCGGAAAAGAAGATCAAAGACTTGATTTCTTTCCTCAACGGGACGGAATGGCTCAAGGACAAATTTCGGCTACCTTTGCATCACACCTTCCGTCGATTCCCTATGATCTCAAGGAAATGTACTAGGGTTCTGGCTGGAGTTCATGGTGAACAGCGGATTGATGATCTTTCGATAAGATCAGTGGATGCTCCAGTGTCAGCCAACAAACTGTTGGGCAAACTGTGGATGGTGCGGGTGCTAGTGAGTGATCCGCTTTCTGATGATTGTGCTAAAAGCTACCCAGTCATTCCACAAACAACAAAATCCTTTCAATCCTATTCTACATTCAAACCAAAATGGACGATATCCCGAGGATATGCCCACAATCTCTCATTTGAAATATATCCACAGTTTCTAACGGGTTATGGTATCAAAACGGCGCACATAAGCGCTAATTGGGCTTTGGCCTAGGCTGCCCGTGGCCGCCATTTCTGCCTACCTATCTATGTACCTAGATACAATATCCTAAAATCAACATACTACATATATAAGTATATATTATATAAAATGTGACAATATTAATGAACATCAAATATGAAATTTGTATATATGTACATACATATTGTACAAACAAAATTAAAAGGCGTTTGTCTACTGACTTTTTCTTTCATACAAAAGAACACGAAATAAATCTATTGAAAAAACGGTGTAAAATAAGGTAGATGGTGTAAGGCTCCTGGGGAATCTATTTTATGCTATTGATTGAAATGAACAACCAAAAAAATAAAAATCCAGGGTGTTTTTAGATCAAAGATGACGGTTTGCATGTACTTAAAGATCAACAAAAAAAAATTTTAAATGTGGTTTTGGTAATTTTAAATTGTCTCAAAAACTAGACAATTTACAACCATCTGTTCCAACCATTTTATCACCAATTAATAATACTATTAAAAAATTAAAATAAAATTTGTAATTAATTACGTAAAATTTTGACTTTTTTTTTCCATTTTTTACTTTTAAAATATTTTTTTCGAAAACTTACCATTGAAAAAACTTTATTTAAATACAATATAAAAGAATGAAGTATTAGCTTTAAGAAAAGCTATAACAAAAGTTTGTAGGTATTGTCGTTTTTTTTATATTTGTTTTCCATTTTAAGTAATCTAACAAAATTGCCCCGCCCACCTAAAGGGGAGCACATATCAAGTGGCCCAATCTCTTAAAGTCATGTTTTTGCAAGGAACCAACTATGATACAAATTTCATGCTTGTATCACAAAGTGCACAATTGGTCTTTATATGGGTGCTATGCCGCCCCACTAATAGGAAGGGGGTCTTGTGTGTTAAACGATAACATAAATGTACTAACTCGCAAAAAAGCGCAAAAGATTCAAAGCCTTTTATTTGTTATTTTGTTATTTATTGTATAAAATGTATTATGCGTGCGAATTATTTGTTAAGGATGTGTATATAGGGTGTCCCAACATCACCGGCCTAGACTAGAACCATGTTGTAGGTACTGAGGTGATCGAAAAACTTAATAGGTAACTTTCTCGTTTTCGCTTCCACCAAATGTATTTTTTAACAACAAAATACATATAAAATTATTAACAAAATAAAATTAAAAAAAAGGTATACATACAAGAAAATTTATATATTTGAATAAAATCAAATAAAAAACTGCGTCTAATCTTAAGGGTGGTTAAATTTTAAAGGACGATGTTGAATGTGAACCACACCTTAACGTCAAGTTTTTTTCTGTATTTCATTTGACATTTCTCAATTTCAGACTAACTTAATTTGAACCATGGAAAGATACACAATCGAGCAACGCGTTAAAGTTATTCAGGCTTATTAAGAAAATGGGCGTTCAAATCAAACTGCATATCGTGCACTTCGTGATTTTTTCGGTCAATTTATTCGTCCAAATGTGCGTACAATCGGAAAAATCGTGCAAAAATTTTAGCAAATCGGGTCTGTAGGAGATGTGAAAACACCATTGCATGCTCGTATAGCTCGTACTGCAGAAAATATTTGCTGCTGTTCGCGATAGTATGGCTGAAGAGCCGTCCACCTCAACTCGTCGTCGTGCCCAACAATTGCACCTCTCACGCTCGTCGTTGATAAACATTATGCATAAAGACTTGCATTTACACGCTTACAAGGTGCAATTGACTCAAGAACTAAAGCCTCTTGACCATTTCAAGCGTCGTCAATGGTCAGAATGGTGGCAAGAAATGGCAACAGTGGATGATCAATTTTCGAAGAAAATCATCTTCAGTGATGAGGCACATTTTCACCTCAGTGGATTCGTCAATAAGCAGAATAGCTGCATTTGGGCCACTGATTATCTAAGAGTGATTGTCGAAAAAACAATGCAACCACAAAGAGTGACTGTTTGGTGCGGTTTATGGGCTAGCGGCATCATCGGACCACCTCGAAGTCAGCCGGCGCACTTTCGATTTTCGGAAAAATAAAAATGCCAATCGATGTATATCTTATTGTACACTTGATTTAGCAACAACAAAAATGTTTGCACACACCCTCGTTTTTTTTTAAATAAAAAAAATAACTTTGTATGGAACTTTGAAACGCCCATCTCCTTTACTTTATCGGATATTTTTATGTACACGGGCTTAAATCATTCTCCTATTTCAAACCATTATTGTACATAGCACATTTTTTTTAGAACTCCCCCAATCAATAAATCGATAATGAAAGTTTGCAAGCCAAATGCTTTACTGTGAAAATCTTTATATTACCAAACTAACCCATGATATTTAATATTAACCGCAATCTGTTGGTAGAGTGCGCCGGCTGACTTCGAGGTGGTCATCATCGGGCCGTATTTTTTCCAAAATGAGGCCGGGCAGGCAGTTACTGTGAATGGTGTTCGCTATCGTGAGATGAAAACAAACTTTATATGGCCCGAATTGGAAGATATGGATGTGGACGATATGTGGTTTCAACAGGACGGTGCCACTTGCCACGCAGCTAACGAAACAATGGCTCTTTTACGCGACAAATTCAATGGCCGTGTTATCTCACGTGGTGATGATGTCAATTGGCCGCCAAGATCATGTGATTTGACACCGTTGGACTTCTTTCTTTGGGGTTATTTGAAAGAAACGGTGTACGTCGATAAGCCAGCAACAATTCAAGAGCTAAAGGATGAGATAATTCGGCACATTAACGGCATAGAATCTCAATTATGCCTCAGCGTCATCGAAAATTTGGACCATCGGATGGAGGTGTGCCGCCGAGGTCGCGGCGGCCATTTGGCCGATATTTTGTTCCATACATAATTGAACCATACCAATATTATCATAATAAAATAAAATGACAATAATTTCTTAAATAATTTGGGTTTTATTCAAAATCAACATCGGCACTTAAAATTTAACCACCCTTTATACAGCCAGAGCCAATAGTTGATAACAAAATTAGTGAAACCGTTAGAATCAGTTTTCATTCGTTTTTATTCAAATTATCTTCATTTTATTTGTTTTTGAATTTACAATGTTAATAATTTTATATGTAAAATGATACCAAATAAAAAAAAAAAAAAAAAAAAAAAAAAAAAAAAAAAAAAAACGTACTTAGAGGGGGGCTCGAATGACTGAAACCCCCCGAAAGGATTTTAAGAAAAGAGTTATCAAGAATTTAAATACAATGGGGCGTATTCATAGTCATTTTAGACCTGGGTCTAAGTTAAACATAGGTTTAGTTGAATTTTCGGACGTTGATTCTATTTTTTTTAGTCTATAATTTCAAAATATTTGAAGCTATTTGTGTAGTATACCAAGTTAATTATCTTATAAAAATATAAAACCAACAATTTGTAATTAAAATCGGTCTGTATTCATTGAGCCAAAATTGTCTTAAACTGTAGTTTAGTTAAACCTGGGTCTATCTGCGACTATGAATATTTTAGAAGCCTATTAGACCGAGAGAATTTTGGTCGTGAAAGAAAAGCAAAAAAAATTAATAGTATAAGTAGTCCTGGTGAAGGTGATAACCAATACGTTCGTCTGTCAGCATATAGTGGCCCCGTTACCCAGTAAAAGTGCATCAAAAGTACAACTTTCTCTCTGATCTGGGTGGCCCCAAGATCCAGACAGACGTCCCCGAAACGCGTTTTTAGACTTTTAGCCATGAACTCCCTGAGTGTGAATATTTACGTGACAGACGTCTAAGTGGCCCCGAAACCCCCGACAGACGTCCCTGAAAACGCGTTTTTTTGGCGTTTTTTGTCAAAAAGGAAACCACTTGAAATGTATCACAAACGAAAGATCTTGAGTAAAGTTCCTCATACTTTTTTCAATAATTCTGGCGAATAAAGTGTTAAAATTACAAAAAAAAAGTTTTTTTTTTGGTAACTCACGCAGGAAGGACTTTTTCGAGGAATAGAGTTCTGAGCATGATTTCTTACTTAAAAATCAAGAGTTCTAGAGTTCCTGATGGGTTTCAGAAAGAGTTGACTTAAGACCAAACATTTTCAAAATAAAAAAAAGAGTTCTGATTATAGTTCCCGATAGAAAACAAAGAGTTCTAAACATTTTCCTAATAACTTTTTTTTCTAAAACTAATTTTTCAAAAGTTATTCCTAAATTAAGGTGCCCATTGAAAAAATCAAAAAAAAAAAAACACGGAGTTCTGATTTTGAAATGGATATGTACCTAGTAACGTTAATATTAAGATCGTACCATGTATAGTTAATTAGTTAGATTCCATACCATTATGGTTCATTTTACAGAAATATTTAAGTCGTTACTAAATTTGATTATTGGTAAGGCCCAAAGTGTTTATTTTTACTCTTAAAAAAATTGAGCCAAATCTAAAAAAGATAAGTCCCTGAGCCAAGTTTAAAAAAATAAGTCCCTTTTGACTCATATGAGTCCCAGTGGTAACACTGGTTACTAGACACCTAAACAGTTTTAAATTCTTAGTTTACAAAATAACTCGTTAACCTTTGAAGCAAGCCCCCCCCCCCCTGAAACAAAATCCTGCGGCTAATAACGGCCGGTGATGTTGGGACACCCTGTAGACCCTGTATTATTGAACAGTGTACATACATACATATAGGTAGACTTTATTTGCCGACTTCTTATTTTTTAATGAATCGAAGATAAACTGGAGCTGCACATTCGAGAATAACTAATTAAGCTTGGCGAATGGCGATGTCATTTGAATTTTTCTTTGAAAACAAATAAATTTAAATTGAGAATGCTGCTCTTCAGTGTAACCATTTATCGATTTTAGACAGGATGTGAACATAATGAATTCGGTAGTGTAGTCATTTAATAAATGTTTAATTAATTGCATGTCTAACTGAACTAAATCTAATATTAAAATTATTACCTATAGGTATAGCTGACTTAGATTTATGATATCATTTATTTTTGTATGGCGAGGTCTTATTCACATGAAAGCGACCACCACGATAGCCACGAATGAAAGAACAATTAGATAGTATATTTACAACGTTTATAAACCTAAATTTTTGCACAAAATCCTGATAAAATAGTAGAAATAAAATAAGGATTTCTGTTAATATTTCACTTTAATTGCTAAGAGACATTTGAGCAAGAGATTTCGACACAAATTGCAATTGATTATTGTTATTATGCTCTGTCCAACAAAAATAGTCAGTACAGGGGCCGAATAACGTCTTCAGTGAACGAGTGAGGAACTCCTACACGTTTTCGAACTATCGAGTAATTACTTTGGTATGATGTTATACGAAGTATCACGTATCGAATTGAGTTCGTATTGTACTAGTATAATTCTAGTACATTTTCCTAAACGTCAATATTCCTAACATTTCATTGGTCGATTGCCACAGATGCTTGTGTTGGGCTCATGTTTTGTTTACATTTTTTGCCTTTGGAATTTAATTTGGCCAAAAATATTTATTTTAATGGGAGAAAATTAGTTGATATTGTGTAGGATTATATTTGAAGAAAACAGAATAATTTTATTTGTCTGCCATTTTACTGCTCACTCGTCTACCTAGCATTTATCGTATGAAAAAACACTCGTTCACTGACGAGGAAATGCCAAAATTCGAATTCGATACTCGATACTTTACTCCATATCTTAGGAAGGAATCCCAAATGCAGATAATTCAGTAATATATTGCTCACTCAATGATGCGGTTAGTCGGCCCCAGGACTTATGGGAGAGATTTTTGAGGGGAGAGTCCGATCACTACGGCGCCGCAAAATAATAACGGATTTTTGTAGAAGAGTTTAGTACAATCATTTTTTACTATAGGAGTGGGTTGTCTATCGCACCCCGTTTAGGAGGTAGGGGCATTTTAGAAAAAAATTACTTTAAATGGAAAACAAAATATTAAAAACAGCAGCAACACTTACAATGAAGTACCTACTTTACAATTTTTAAAAGTCAGACATATGTTCTTTAATACTGAATTTAAATTAAATTATTCATGTCAACAGTTTAAAAAAACTCAAAATTTTGATTAAAATTGAACACAAAAATGTTTAGACCAGTTTTTTTGTTTTAAAATGTGAAATTAAGTGCTAAATTTGCATTTAATGGTCGATGCTTATAGCAATTCTGAATCGAACAAAAAACCGAATGGATTTATGTCTTCTAGTTTATGAGAAAATTGCAAATTATTTTAACTACATTTTTATAATTATTTGTTTGTATTTACGGTGATCTCACTTTGAGAATTAATGTAGGGTAGTACGATATCTACGGTGGCGGCGCAGCAAAATAAGAACGGACCAGAAGACCCGTGCGAAAATTTCGCACATTCAATAAGGCTATTCAAATAGAATGTTTGAGCAAAATAAATAAATTCTTTCTATTATTGATATGAACATATTAGAAGAATTTAATTTAAATATGATAGATATGCATTCAAGTGATCATAATATTTTTTCTAATAAAATGTGATGCAATAAAAAAATTTCTTTGATTATTTTGATTCTTAATGTATTTCGATTTGATTGACATACCAAAAATATTTTTAGCATTGATCGTTCCTAAACGAAATGTTACACAGTGTAACACTTTTAACTATGACATTTTAATTTTTTTTTTACACAACAATAGTTAACTTTTTTTAGAAAAAGAACGAACCACTGTCATTTTGCCGAGCTAGGGGAAAGTGTTTAGAGATTTCAAAACGTTAAAATAGTGAAAACACTAAATAAAAAAGTGAAATAAAAGTTAACATAGTGAATATTTGCAATACTTTATTTAAAAAAAATATGCGTTAAATCGTGTAAAAACACCTATAATATGGAGTTTACAATTTTTGCATCTCACGGGCTGATTGTGTCTCATATTCCACATAATGTTTCTACAGGATTTAATGCAGCGCCGCATATGTTATAAATTTTTTTTTTTTCAATGAACTATTGCATGTGTTCAATATATTTACATTTATTTCACTTTTTTATTTAGTTTAATAAGCTTTTTTACTATTCTCCAAAATACATCTCTCAAAAACAAAATTAAAAATTCTTTTGGGGGGCCCAGCATTTAGCTATCCCACTGCATTCCGAGTTCCGACCCTGTGTGAATGGCTTTGTGTTTGTGTAACTCACACTATTTTGAAAAAAGCTTCACTTTTTCCTTTTTTATGCCCGTTCCTCTATTTCTTCTTCTAAGATCTTAAATTAAAGAATTATTAAATATTTTTCTTTCATTCATGCAATCTAGTGATACCTAATAAATGCATTCGGCTTTTTATAATGAGAAAAAATATTACAAACAACAGAAGTAGGTAACAAATATGTTTCTCCACAACTCACTCAATGTGCAAGCGAAAAAAAAGGACTATACATTACAAAAGTAATAAATATGTTTCTTTCATTCAGGCATGGTGTAACTACAGAATGTTTGAATAAGATAAAGCTAGTTAAACCTATGGAATGTCCTCCAATAGTTCTGATAAATCATTTTCCAGTAACTGCAGATAGTTGGTAGAGTTCAACTTAAGTGGCTGCTAAAATTAGCATGTATTCAAACCAAAGATTGTCAGAGTGCACCCGTTATAACTGTTTTAGTAAAAAACATACTTAAAAAATTATCTAAAACCACACAAATAATTTTTATTCAAAGCTTTTCGAGCTTAAAGTTAACAAAAATATTTGTTTTTAAATTTTACCTGCCGCTGTTTTTCCAAGTTATCATAAAATCTATTGGTTTTTCGGCAAACTTGTTCGACTTTTATTTTTAGTATTGTTACATACATTCAAAAAAATTATTAAAACATCATGTTGATGATGCATTTTTTGGAGAAAATTGACCCCAAAGTCAAAAAATTATCATGGGCAGGAAAAATGGAAATGGAATATCTTAAGACTGAGAAAAGATATCAAATTTATTTAAACACAGTTACAAAGGCATTTCTTCTAAAAATAAAGGCCTAAGCGAAGTTTCTATCATTATTACTTACAGCGCAATCAACGTTAACATGGGTCAAGGTACACCAAAGTAAGACTTTTCTTGAATCCCCGGTAAATGATATCAAAATTGGAGATAGGCCCTTACTGTAGAACAATTTTTTTCTTAGAATATACCCAAGAATCATGCCCTAAAATACTATTGACGAATTAAGGGACACCCTGTAAAAATGGCAACCGGGGCTACCCGTTCAAGATGAGCCAGAACAAAATCTTAAACTTCTCCCCTAGCAAAATTCGTCAATTCACTTAGGCACTAGCTCTTTGTACAACTACAAACATACCGATGGACGTCATGACAAAAATCACCTATTTAATGGACTTCCACAACATTGTAATGTTAGTTATGATTAAAGCCTCAAAATCTGTTTACATGAAACCTGGCCTAATAGTACAATTAAAAATAGAATTTTTGCTTAAAAATAGGAACAAGAAATAGAAGAATAATAACCTGTTAATTTCCAAATAGTTTAAAAGCTGTCGAAATGGTGTGTAAGCAACAAAGTTTATATTTTGAAAAAGGTATATTTTGAAAAAGAAATATTATACAATTTCTATACAGTTTAAAAACTCTTTGAGGGACAGTCCCATCATTTGTTGACTAAACATACTTACTTACTTACTTACTTAGATCCTTGACCCCTCTAAGGGGCACAGGGCGTCAACTACCGCTACACGCCATCTCGTTCGGTTTCTGGAAATGTATTTTAGCTCTCCCCAACTTTTACCGAGCTTTTGTGATTCCTTGTCGACTGTTCTGCGCCAAGATTTTCTCTGGCCTCCAGGTCTTCTGCCATCTTGGATGAGTGGATCCCACTCCATTGCATGTCTTGCAATAGAGTCTGCACCACGACGTAGGGTGTGACCAATCCACTGCCACTTTCTTTTCCTAATCACGATGTCAATAGGACTTTGGCCCGTTCTCCGAAGGAGTTCTTGGTTGGAGATGGTGTTCGGCCAAAAAATCCTTAGGATGTTTCGGAGACATCTATTTTCGAAAGTTTGTAGCTTCCTTGTGACAGAGGCGGTCACTTTCCAAGTACTACACCCATATAGTAGTACTGACTCTACGTTCGACCGGAACAGTCGCAGCTTGGTCTTCGTACTGTAGACGTTGCTCCTCCAAACTTTAGACAGCATGCCGAAAGCAGCTTTAGCTTTGCCGATTCGGCAGTTAACATCTTCATCCGTACCACCCCCGTCTTTTGAGACAACACTACCGAGGTACAGGAAGTTGTCCACAGCTTCAACCTGCTGTCCCGCAACGACAACTTGAGAAGAAGATTCAGAAATGTTGAGGATTTTTGTTTTCCCGGTGTTGATCCTCAAACCGACTTTGTTTGCCTCGCATTCCAGATTAGTCACCATATGGTGAAGATCCATAATGTTGTGCGAGAGCAAACAAATATCGTCAGCGTAATCAAGATGTTGCAGGAACGAAAACATCGTCCATCGAATTCCACGCGCTTGCTCGGCTAGAGCTGCATGAAGGACATCCCCTATAACCACCAGGAAAAGTAGCGGAGATAGCAAACATCCTTGACGAACTCCGCTATGGATATCGAAGTCCTCTGATACCTTTCCGTTGTGTAAGACTTGACACGATGCACCCTCGTAGGTAGCCTTTATAACGGCGATAATCTTCTCGGGTACTCCTCTCCTACGTAAAGCGTACATACATAGTAGACACATAACCAAAACGACGACGCATGACGCACGCACGTTAACTGGCTGAACACAATGACGAGGGTGACGTAGCTGCATTTGCAATCCGTGCTGCAGTATTTGTCAAAATATTGAATACACACAAATTCAATGTTTGCGAACACAATGCGACGCAGCTGCTATCGCATCATCGCACCGTATCGCACAAGTTGGTCAACTGTATACTTTTGCTTTCACATTCTGAATAGGAGAAAAAAAAGAATCTACCGCGAGGAAAAAAAATTATATAAAATTTCTGTTTTCAGCGTTTTTGTGTTGTATTAAGGCTCTCACAAACCAATGCGAAACATTCGGTGCGCGAAGAAACATTCGTCAGTCAAAATTAATTTACATGGTGATAAATGAGAGTGCCCACACAAACGCGGCAAAGAAACATTCGGCTTTCAAAATGTATTCACTGGATGATAAATGAGAGTGCCCACACCAACTGCGAATGTTTCTTCGCCGCACCGAATGTTTCGCATTGGTTTGGGAGAGCCTTTAGGCTATAAAAACAGTGAATGAATGTGAAACAATTATTTAGCAATAAATGCGAGGCATATATTTTGGAATTTACTAACAAAAATGATCAAGCTGTACTGCTGCATTGTGGGCACATAGAAAATAGAGCGGACCATATATTTTCTACTTGCAGCTGCAGTTCTTGTTACGGCACTCTATTGTGTTCAGCCAGTAACCAAACACTAAGCTACTTGCAAATTTCTCTTCGAAATAGAATCAAGAGCAAGACTACAACTGCAGCTGCAGCACTATTATTTATAATTGGACTAAACAAAGTTTTGTCAAATTTCTAGGGCTGGCCACGAGACGAGAAAAGTCTCGGTCTCGATCTCGGTCTTGTCATGCGAGACTGGCTTTTAAGCAACCGAAACGAGACCGAGACAAGACTGTATATTTGGACCGACATTTACAGAGAGTCTAATAAATTAAAAAAATCGCATTTCAGTTAAATATTTATTTTCTTCTGCACGTATTCAAACTATAATCAAAAATAATATTCCGTTCCAAAATCAAGAGGTTGTCCAGAAATCGTATTTTTCGGAGACGAGACCGAGACGTGACTTTGTTATACGAGACCGAGACGAGATTGAAAGTTTTCGATTTTAACGAGACCGAGACGAGACTTACAAAAGTCTCGCAGAATCTCGTCTCGTGGCCAGCCCTACAAATTGCATCCTAGTGACTGGGGGCAGTGGCGGATCCAGGGGGTGGCTACAGGGGCTAAAGCCCCCCCCCACATCCGATTGCTAAAATAATTTGAAATATAGAAAGCAATACATTACAACGTGTAAAGTTTTATATTCGTCTAAAATATTATTAATACGAGAATTTCGATGGACAAAATAACGTGGTTGGGGCTCAACAATTTACATGTTCTGCAACTTCTTTTCTAAGCCCTAAGGTTGGGGCTAAAATCTGAAGTGAATAGGAAAAAAAACCAATTGGGGCTATGAATAATGGACATGTTTCATGCAACGACAATTTTCCCTTAAAACAAAACCCAGAAAATTGGAAAAAAAACAACTTGGGACTAATAAGGTCTGAGAATATTGGACAAAAAACGTAGTCAGGGTTACACAACTAACTCCCTAAAAACTAACCTTATTCCAGAGAGCTTTTGGGGCATAAGTCTTAGAATTTTTAAAGTCCGAAGTTGGGGCTAATGCTTGCAGATATAATTTAAAAAAAAACGTGGTCGGGGCTTAACATTAACATGTCAAAAGCAACAACTGTTTACCTACACTAAAATCTTAGCTAATTTAACGAAAGAATCGCAATTGAGGCTAAAACAATAAGAGAAAACACCTGGGTGTAAAGCTTAGTGTAAATGTTTAATACAACAGGAATTGTGTCTTACCGTCTTAACCGGGCTTAGAAAATTTTGGGGCTTAGTTTTTAAAATTTCAAAGGTCCAAGACAATACATACAAAACAGTTTTGGGCTAAGCAATTCAATACAAATTCTCTAGTCGAGGAGCCAAATTCCAAAAGCATGAGAAACTCTGTGAACTCAGAAAAATCTTACAGGTGAACATGAATATTTACAATCTCTATAGACTCTTGAGTGACTTACAAATTTATCGACACATTTTTTGAGCAGGAAAAGAAAGTGTAGTAGGTGCAGTGTAAACGAAAATTTATTGACACTTGCAGAATTGGGCCATGCAGCTTATTTTTTAGAGCAGCTGTTTCTTATGCCCGACTAAAAGTCTTGAAATTTTGATATTTTATTTTTCGATCCACAAAATATTAGGGGTATTCATGCAAACGCATGAATTTTCTATCGGTAGAAATGAACTGACAAAATTTGTATGGGAAACATTTTCTGCAAAATATAAAGGGTCCGCCGTCTAACGTTTTTTTTCAACTTGTGCTTATTTCGTAAATGGTAACACTTAGCTCATGTCTGATTTGACAGATAATTATTTTTATCCTTCCGCTAAACAAATATGGTTGTGTATACGCTTGAACAACGCTAGGAAATATTGCGACATTACTTTGCCGATTTTGCCAAAAAAATCATCTTTTCAGATGAAGCTCATTTTGATCTTGGCGGGTATGTAAACAAGCAAAATTGTCGCATTTGGGGCACAGAAAACCCGCAAGCATACATTGAAAAGCCGATACACCCAAAACGAGTCACTGTTCGGTGCGGATTTTGGTCCAGAGGCATAATTGGGCCATTTTTCTTCAACTGAGCAAGGAGTGGCCGTTACAGTCAATGGCGATCGTTATCGGGCCATGTTGAACGAATTTTTGTTCAAAAAAATTGAAGAGGAGGATATTGGCAACATTTGGTTTCAACAGGACGGCGGCGCTACGTGCCACATAGCCGAAGCTACACTCGATGTTGATGAGTCATTTGGCGGACCCTTTAGAATTGTATCTCACTTTGAAGCGAAAAGCGTAGAAAGAAACCATTAGAAACTTTGTGACGTTTAATTTGACATTTGACTTAACTTAGCTGTTTGTTTCTATCGTTTAAGGTTAGACCGCACACAACTGCAGCGGAACTATACTTCACGACGCGGCAAAACATTATTTGTATGAGCTATATCGCACTAAGCGGCAACTGAACTTCATACATTTTCATACAAATTATTGTAAATCGCAGTTCCGCTGCAGGGCAGTTCCGCCTAGTGCGGTCTAACCTTTACGCAAAAATTTCTAATAGGGTGTTCATGTAACCTTTTGCGTAAAATTATATTTTTCTACAAAGCGAAAAATTATATCGTTACATGAATACCCTTATTATTTTCGTGCTTTCCAGTGACAATTTGAAGAAAACAGGTAGGTTCGTTGATTTGGCTAATTAAAGAAAATGAGATCTCAGAGGACTGATACTGTCAAAACATATACGAGCTTTTGCCAGTGAGACCACTTAAATATCATTTTTCTGAACTAGCATTACAAACAGTTTTTGAATTTTGTTAAAAAGGTGAAGTTCAAAGCATATCTTCAGCTAATTTAAACAAACACTTACCGACATAATGTACATACATAGGTGGGCACTTGATATCTAATCAGTTATTAAGCAATATACCTATAAATAAACGAATTTGTTCGTGTCTTTTGAGGCTGTAACGTGGCTAGAACTTAAAGTTATAAGATTAGTTATACTATCATGTTTTGATGAGCCTTAATATTGTCTTTTAAAAATTATTTCCATGCTTAACACATCAATCCCAAATTCTTGTTATTGTGCTTTATTTTGAAAAAAATTTAAAGTCCGATAGGAGCGGATATAAAGGCACAAAAAACACGGCTATTATTAAAGGAAAAGTGATGTTAAAACTCGTTTTCAGTTATATAACTTCATGTGTACAAACTGGATTTCCAAACTCCAAGCCCCCCCACAACCAAATCCTAGATCCGCTACTGACTGGGGGTGTACATTTTGCCGAAACATTGAACTCCCTTATACACCCACTGCAATAAATCGATTTTGCAATATAGAGCAGCGAGCAGCAGGTAGTTGAGAATTAAGGTATAAGTGAATTTCGAGGCTCTTTGTGGTATCAATATATGGTTAGTGGTATTGTTTTAGAAAATAGTGACACTCAACCATGAGCATCGTAGATTGAACTTCACTTGGTTAGGTATTGATTAAAAATTGCTACGCCAACTCGTTTGTTTAAGTTTGTGCAAGACAAAGACAAAAATGTGTATTCGTGTTCAAGGCAATTCATGCGTGTAGTAGCCCATATAAGGTGTTCCCTGTTCACCAAGTAGTTCCCCCTTACTGGAACTGCAGACGCCAACGTTGATTCCATATAGGGAGTTCTTCCGCTGCCGTCTCATCACTAGAATGCCTTGGTGGAAACACTCGGTTTGTCTTCCACATACTGTTGGCGATTCCGTTGATTCGCTGTATTGAATACATCCACCGTACACGTCATCCTTCTGATGGCTGTCAGCAAAAAGCTGACACACTTAGACCAGGTCCATTGTGATACCACATGAATCTACTCGTTTAAACCAATTGGAGCTCTTTACAAAGCGCGCGAGACTGTTAATGTCCGTCCTTGATAGATCAGTAGGATCATTGACTCATTGATCATTGTACTCATTGTCTGAGTACACACCTCCACCCATACCCCACCTTCGGGTTTTGAACCGTCCGTATAAAAATGAATCGACTCGTCTTGAGTCTGGAAGGTATTGCAACTTGAAAGTTTTTGTCGAAATGGAATTGTGGGATGGTGTAGTCGATGATACTTGGAAGTGAACCGTATAGCTGAGTGGCCTATTTCATTATTGATCCAATGTGAAGAGGCTTTAAGACGGATTGCCGTACTTGCTGCCGTTTGTTTACTGAATATATCGAGGGGTGTCAGATAGAGAAGAGTATCCAGTGCAGCGGAGGGAGTAGAGCGAAGTGCCCCACTTATGCACACAGAAGCTGATCTTTGGACTTTACTTGGTTTATCGCGGTTAATCGCTTTATCCAGAGTAGTCCACCATACTGCATACCCATATGTGAGAATTGGTCTGATTACTGATATGTATAGCCAATGAGTAATGCGGATGTGGCAATCCAAGGTTCTTGGATGAGGACGATATCTTCCCCGTTGCTGGACAGTCGAAGAAGAAGGGAGGCCGAAGCCTTGATGGAGTGTTGGAGATTAATCTGAACTAACTGCAGCATTATGGCTACAATCAGGCAAACCAGCCTCCATGACTGTAACGTCGATATCTCCCGGATCAGAAGACGAGTTTAAAAGCTCATGTTCCTCCAGAAGAATCTTGTTAATGTTGTCTTGAGTATCCATCTCGGATAAAGCGTCGAAGTTGGGAGATGACTTAGGGGCAGCCAAAGAATTCCCGGAAGCATTGTCTTCCAAAGATGGGAAGGTTATCAATGCCTCGGGATTCTGGACCACAACTTCGTCATCATGGGGGTGTGGAGGTGCGCTAGCAGCGTCAACCTCATCTTTTTTATAAACCCTTAGGGTAATGGTATTAAACCCATACCTAATCACACCTTTGGTCTGCGCCAGAGGAGCAAGGGACTCTGTATTGATTACAATAATTGCAACTCTATAAAGACTCCTTTGCTCCTCTAGTTTCTGGATTTTCCAGTTGTAAGTTGGAAGGAATGGATTGGAAAGCTGGATCATCTGGAGTATTTCATCCATACAAGAGGATTCAGTCGGGATCCAAGTGCGCGCTCTTAGTCTGCATGGGATATCCTCCTTAGCGACAACCTCAAGCCTTGCACCGGGCCAGACTTCGTCTAACTTGCTAATACCCAGCTTATATAGATCGCACAATCTCTGATCCTCACAAACGATAAGTTTGGCATGGCATTGATGCCAGCCACCATCGTTAGTGATAAGAGAAGGTCCTGGCTTTTCCCTCATTAAAGTCAAGAAGCTAGCCGAGAGCTTCAGTTTGACCTCCTGCCAACGACCAGGTGAAATCGTGCCATCCATATCGCTCCTATCCATGACCGCAACCACTATTTTACCTTGCAGCACATCGCTGAAGGATTAGCCTTCACTATGGGGATTAAGGGGTTTATGGGGAGTGCTGATGTTGAGCACTTTGCTGCGTTTTGGTTCTGGAGTAACATCCTCCACAGACCTTTGTCACTTTGACGTGGAGTCGCAGCTGGCCTGCAATTTGTTCTTAACCATAAAGCTTCTAGCCCACTTAAACTTCGCTTCGTGCTGAGAGTTTCCTCCGCCCTTGGGTGCATTGCCAAAGATCTTCAGAATCCTCTCAGCATTCCGCTTGTCCCTATAAAAGGTTCCAGAAGGTGAAGTTTTTTGCCTACCCCCACTGGGATTCTGTTTGAGAGGTTTACTCTCATTAGTGGTGGAAGGGCCATGGTTCACAATCCTTCCACCACCGAAGACCGACTTCGACGTTTGGGGAGGATTACTCCCCTTAGCGGGTGCGGGGCCATGTTTCACGATCCCGCCACCGCAAAATTTTGATTTCGAAGTTGAGAGAGGTTTACTCTCTGTAGTGGTAGAGGGCCATGTTTCACGATCCCTCCACCACTGAATTTAGATATTTCTATCCTACTCTCGCTGTTCTTACTATCACTGACAGGAAGGACAGGAGGAACGGCAGACGACTTTTCAGTCGCACTACCGGCCGATCTTGAAAAATAACCGGGCTTACAACATCAGAAAAAGAATTCATTTGATTCCCACGAGTATCGGAGAAATGGTGGTCCATCTGCTCAGAGATCCGTATATGCAGATAAGGCTAGTTAATCCGGAGGTCGCCAGATATCCGGATACTCCGTTGGCGACTGAGCTAGTATTTTAAACTGGGCCCCCAGCCAGGCTGATCATCGGCACGATACGTATAACACCTTGATCCGGCCCAAGGAATATGGAATTAGGTTAGTTGGGTTAGGAAGGATGGAAGGAAGAAGGAAGGTGAAGGGGGTTGGGAAACAAAGTAGGGAGAGGTATGGGAAAGGAAAGTGCCCTTTGGTTTCGGAACTCATCTAGAGCACTTCACTCGAAACTCCTTGACCCTACTCAGCTTCTACAACTCGACAAGTTCGACGCTCAGGTAGAAGAAGCTCGTCAAAGCTTCTGACTATTCATTCAGCCAACCATTTCAGACAGAGCATTATAGTCCTGCTGTTTCTTTTGCTCAGCACTCGCGCTTATAAGTTTAACCAGCAAAGCCCAGATGGACTAGTACCCCATGGCTACCACTTGGAGGTAAAATAAGCACAGTTAGTGCGTAGTCATGCATTATTGAACTGGGCATCACCAAGTTGATACCAATCAGAGCTTTCCCAGATCGTACAGGACCCAGCCATCACACCTATGCTAACCTGTCTTAAAAAAAGGAACTCAGTTCAGAATTTTTAGGTACTCCAATTTAAATTTCTATATTTGATTCTTAGTGTCATGTATTTACGAACTCTGGACTTAGCCAGCTAATAACATTGGCGTACCTAGGGGAGATATTTGCCATGTTTGAGATGAACTTCCTCCTGTCAAAAATACCTGATGGTTTCGATCTTTTTGCTTGCTAACCTCCAAACCTTCCGGTCATAATTCTCCCAGTTAAAGTTAAGAATTGAACTAATAAATAAATTAATTATTAGCCGTGTTTTTTGAAAGAGCGACTAGCCACTCAGTAAAAGTTTTACACGGAAAACACAAAAAAAATTCTCTATAATAATTTGTTTTGTTATTGTTTGGCGTGTGAACATTTTGCTGAGTTGCTAGTCACTCTCTCAAAAAACACGGCTAATATAGAACGGATTGCTTTCTGATTTAATACACGAGGAACCTAACACTTAGGTCAAAGTAATTTACTTTGAATTGCCTTTCCTGAAAGTGGTTTGAACCCCTAATAACTGGCTCTCCATCATCCGCCACTGGTGACAGTTATTAATGTCAATACATTTAGTGATCTGATAACTAATAGCCTTAGAACAGTAATTGGGTTTTTTTTTTTTTTTTTTTTGTTCAGTATCTCTTAGGCCCAGTTTTTCAGTGGTGATTTAATAGAGAATTAAATAACTCTGGAAATAGATCTGTCTTTATTTTAATTAGGAGACTATTTTGTGGGTGAATGCTGTATAAGACTTAAATTCGTAAAATAAAATTTCAAAAGCATTTGTTGAGTAAAACCAAACTTTGGTAACTTGGGTAATTGGGTTCAACTTTAATCCCGCACTGAAAAACTTTCCCTTTATAGTCTCTTTCAAGTAATATCCTAATAAAGGATGGGGATGGGGACTTAGGTACTTAAAAATACTAAAAGACCAGCATTTCAGATTTGTATAATAAAAATAAACGCCTATTTATTTATTCCTGCTTAAATAAATTCTACGAAGGCGTTCTTCCTCTGTTTGTTTCTTTTCTGTTGTTATTCGAAAAAAAAACAAACAATTCCATTTAATTTGACATCATTCTTACAACCAAAAGGAACACAAAACAAAACTCCTGGCTCCAATTGAGCGTAAAATTATTGTTTTGATGGTAAACAAGAAACGTGTGTGCCTCTGCATTGAACTGTGTGGAGTTTGGATCCAAATTACCTTAGGCTAATAAATTTAAATGTTTTTTCAAAAGTGCTTTTGGTAATGGTTTGAGAAAATTACCATTTAAATTGAGCAAAATATTTAAGCTATCAGCAAATTAATTTGTTTTCTATAAACTATTATTGTCTGAAATAATGATCGTAAACAGAAGATAGATAATTGTTTAAATTTTAACGAATAGTCGTTCTTGTTCTTATCTTTAAAAGACTGTGGTATAACTCTACCTTACTACTGAAAAAAACATCATATTTATTTTAATTATCACATAATATAGCAATGAAAACTCGAGGAAAAAGCTACAAGAAAAAACCTTCTTTAAATTGTCAAATAATGTTATTCGAGAATGGAGAGAATAGGAGGCTGCAAAGCACCAAAAGGTACTTATCCCAAATACGTGTTTTTTAATTTTATCATTAAAAAGCTTTAAAAAAAAGACAAAATTATATTTTCCCAGCCCATCTGCAAAAGGGTAAAGAAGATCTTATGCCCTATCTTATTAGCATTCTTCGAAGTAGCATTGCCATCGCCATCGCCATCGCCATCGCCATCGCCATCGCCATCGCCATCGCCATCGCCATCGCCATCGCCATCGCCATCGCCATCGCCATCGCCATCGCCATCGCCGTCGCCATCGCCATCGCCGTCGCCGTCGCCATCGCCATCGCCATCGCCATCGCCATCGCCATCACCATCGCCATCGCCATCGCCATCGCCATCGCCATCGCCATCGCCATCGCCATCGCCATCGCCATCGCCATCGCCATCGCCATCGCCATCGCCATCGCCATCGCCATCGCCATCGCCATCGCCATCGCCATCGCCATCGCCATCGCCATCGCCATCGCCATCGCCATCGCCATCGCCATCACCATCGCCATCGCCATCGCCATCGCCATCGCCATCGCCATCGCCATCGCCATCTCCATCGCCGTCGCCATCGCCATCGCCATCGCCATCGCCATCGCCATCGCCATCGCCATCGCCATCGCCATCGCCATCGCCATCGCCATCGCCATCGCCATCGCCATCGCCATCGAAATCGCCATCGCCATCGCCATCGCCATCGCCATCGCCATCGCCATCGCCATCGCCATCGCCATCGCCATCGCCATCGCCATTGCCATCGCCATCGCCATCGCCATCGCCATCGCCATCGCCATCGCCATCGCCATCGCCATCGCCATCGCCATCGCCATCGCCATCGCCATCGCCATCGCCATCGCCATCGCCATCGCCATTGCCATCGCTATCGCTATCGCCATCGCCATCGCCATCGCCATCGCCATCGCCATCGCCGTCGCCGTCGCCATCGCCATCGCCATCGCCATCGCCATCGCCATCGCCATCGCCATCGCCATCGCCATCGCCATCGCCATCGCCATCGCCATCGCCATCGCCATCGCCATCGCCATCGCCATCGCCATCGCCATCGCCATCGCCATCGCCATCGCCATCGCCATCGCCATCGCCATCGCCATCGCCATCGCCATCGCCATCGCTATCGCTATCGCCATCGCCATCGCCATCGCCATCGCCATCGCCATCGCCATCGCCATCGCCATCGCCATCGCCATCGCCATCGCCATCGCCATCGCCATCGCCATCGCCATCGCCATCGCTATCGCTATCGCCATCGCCATCGCCATCGCCATCGCCATCGCCGTCGCCATCGCCATCGCCATCGCCATCGCCATCGCCATCGCCATCGCCATCGCCATCGCCATCGCCATCGCCATCGCCATCGCCATCGCCATCGCCATCGCCATCGCCATCGCCATCGCCATCGCCATCGCCATCGCCATCGCCATAGCCATCGCCATCGCCATCGCCATCGCCATCGCCATCGCCATCGCCATCGCCATCGCCATCGCCATCTCCATCGCCGTCGCCATCGCCATCGCCATCGCCATCGCCATCGCCATCGCCATCGCCATCGCCATCGCCATCGCCATCGCCATCGCCATCGCCATCGCCATCGCCATCGCCATCGCCATCGCCATCGCCATCGCCATCACCATCGACATCGCCATCGCCATCGCCATTGCCATTGCCATCGCTATCGCCATCGCCATCGCTCGCCATCGCCATCGCCATTGCCATCGCTATCGCCATCGCCATCGCCATCGCCATCGCCATCGCCATCGCCATCGCCATCGCCATCGCCATCGCCATCGCCATCGCCATCGCCATCGCCATCGCCATCGCCATCGCCATCGCCATCGCCGTCGCCATCGCCATCGCCATCGCCATCGCCATCGCCATCGCCATCGCCATCGCCGTCACCATCGCCATCGCCATCGCCATCGCCATCGCCAACGCCATCGCAATCGCCATCGCCATCGCCATCGCCATCGCCATCGCCATCGCCATCGCCGTCGCCATCGCCATCGCCATCGCCATCGCCATCGCCGTCACCATCGCCGTCGCCATCGCCATTGCCAGCGATGGCGTTGGCGATGGCGATGGCGATGGTGATGGCGATGGCGATGGCGATGGCGATGGCGATGGCGATGGCGATGGCGATGGCGATGGCGATGGCGATGGCGATGGCGATGGCGATGGCGATGGCGATGGCGATGGCGACGGCGATGGCGATGGCGATTGCGATGGCGTTGGCGATGGCGGTAGCGATGGCGACAGCGATGGCGATGGCGATGGCGATGGCGGTAGCGACGGCGATGGCGACGGCGATGGCGATGGCGATGGCGATGGCGATGGCGATGGCGATGGCGATGGCGATGGCGATGGCGATGGCGATGGCGATGGCGATGGCGATGGCGATGGCGATGGCGATGGCGACGGCGATGGCGATGGCGATTGCGATGGCGTTGGCGATGGCGGTAGCGATGGCGACAGCGATGGCGATGGCGATGGCGATGGCGGTAGCGACGGCGATGGCGACGGCGATGGCGATGGCGATGGCGATGGCGATGGCGATGGCGATGGCGATGGCGATGGCGATGGCGATGGCGATGGCGATGGCGATGGCGATGGCGATGGCGATGGCGATGGCGATGGCGATGGCGATGGCGATGGCGATGGCGATGGCGATGGCGACGGCGATGGCGATGGCGATGGCGATGGCGATTGCGATGGCGTTGGCGATGGCGATGGCGATGGCGATGGCGATGGCGATGGCGATGGTGACGGCGATGGCGATGGCGATGGCGATGGCGATGGCGATGGCGACGGCGATGGCGATGGCGATGGCGATGGCGATGGCGATGGCGATGGCGATGGCGATGGCGATGGCGATGGCGATGGCGATGGCGATGGCGATAGCGATGGCAATGGCGATGGCGATGGCGAGCGATGGCGATGGCGATAGCGATGGCAATGGCAATGGCGATGGCGATGGCGATGGCGATGGCGATGGCCATGTCGATGGTGATGGCGATGGCGATGGCGATGGCGATGGCGATGGCGATGGCGATGGCGATGGCGATGGCGATGGCGATGGCGATGGCGATGGCGATGGCGATGGCGATGGCGATGGCGATGGCGATGGCGATGGCGATGGCGATGGCGATGGCGATGGCGATGGCGATGGCGATGGCGACGGCGATGGAGATGGCGATGGCGATGGCGATGGCGATGGCGATGGCGATGGCGATGGCGATGGCGATGGCGATGGCGATGGCGATGGCTATGGCGATGGCGATGGCGATGGCGATGGCGATGGCGATGGCGATGGCGATGGCGATGGCGATGGCGATGGCGATGGCGATGGCGATGGCGATGGCGATGGCGATGGCGATGGCGATGGCGATGGCGATGGCGATGGCGATGGCGATGGCGACGGCGATGGCGATGGCGACGGCGATGGCGGTAGCGACGGCGATGGCGATGGCGATGGCGTTGGCGATGGCGATGGCGATGACGATGGCGATGGCGATGGCGATGGCGATGGCGATGGCGATGGCGATGGCGATGGCGATGGCGATGGCGATGGCGATGCCGATGGCGATAGCGATGGCGATAGCGATGGCGATGGCGATGGCGATGGCGATGGCGATGGCGATGGCGATGGCGATGGCGATGGCGATGGCGATGGCGATGGCGATGGCGATGGCGATGGCGATGGCGATGGCGATGGCGATGGCGATGGCGATGGCGATGGCGATGGCGATGGCGATGGCGACGTCGACGGCGATGGCGATGGCGATGGCGATGGCGATGGCGATGGCGATGGCGATGGCGATGGCGATGGCGACGGCGATGGCGGTAGCGACGGCGATGGCGATGGCATGGACATGGACATGGACATGGACATGGACATGGACATGGACATGGACATGGACATGGACATGGACATGGACATGGACATGGACATGGACATGGACATGGACATGGACATGGACATGGACATGGACATGGACATGGACATGGACATGGACATGGACATGGACATGGACATGGACATGGACATGGACATGGACATGGACATGGACATGGACATGGACATGGACATGGACATGGACATGGACATGGACATGGACATGGACATGGACATGGACATGGACATGGACATGGACATGGACATGGACATGGACATGGACATGGACATGGACATGGACATGGACATGGACATGGACATGGACATGGACATGGACATGGACATGGACATGGACATGGACATGGACATGGACATGGACATGGACATGGACATGGACATGGACATGGACATGGACATGGACATGGACATGGACATGGACATGGACATGGACATGGACATGGACATGGACATGGACATGGACATGGACATGGACATGGACATGGACATGGACATGGACATGGACATGGACATGGACATGGACATGGACATGGACATGGACATGGACATGGACATGGACATGGACATGGACATGGACATGGACATGGACATGGACATGGACATGGACATGGACATGGACATGGACATGGACATGGACATGGACATGGACATGGACATGGACATGGACATGGACATGGACATGGACATGGACATGGACATGGACATGGACATGGACATGGACATGGACATGGACATGGACATGGACATGGACATGGACATGGACATGGACATGGACATGGACATGGACATGGACATGGACATGGACATGGACATGGACATGGACATGGACATGGACATGGACATGGACATGGACATGGACATGGACATGGACATGGACATGGACATGGACATGGACATGGACATGGACATGGACATGGACATGGACATGGACATGGACATGGACATGGACATGGACATGGACATGGACATGGACATGGACATGGACATGGACATGGACATGGACATGGACATGGACATGGACATGGACATGGACATGGACATGGACATGGACATGGACATGGACATGGACATGGACATGGACATGGACATGGACATGGACATGGACATGGACATGGACATGGACATGGACATGGACATGGACATGGACATGGACATGGACATGGACATGGACATGGACATGGACATGTCCATGCGACGGCGATGGAGATGGCGATGGCGATGGCGATGGCGATGGCGATGGCGATGGCGATGGCGATGGCGATGGCGATGGCGATGGCGATGGCGATGGCGATGGCGATGGCGATGGCGATGGCGATGGCGATGGCGATGGCGATGGCGATGGCGATGGCGATGGCGATGGCGATGGCGATGGCGATGGCGATGGCGATGGCGATGGCGATGGCGATGGCGATGGCGATGGCGATGGCGATGGCGATGGCGATGGCGATGGCGTTGGCGATGGCGATGGCGATGGGGATGGCGATGGCAATGGCGATGGCGATGGCGATGGCGATGGCGATGGCGATGGCGATGGCGATGGCGATGGCGATGGCGATGGCGATGGCGATGGCGATGGCGATGGCGATGGCGATGGCGATGGCGATGGCGATGGCGATGGCGATGGCGATGGCGATGGCGATGGCGATGGCGATGGCGATGGCGATGGCGATGGCGATGGCGATGGCGATGGCGATGGCGATGGCGATGGCGATGGCGATGGCGATGGCGATGGCGATGGCGATGGCGATAGCGATGGCGATAGCGATGGCGATGGCGATGGCGATGGCGATGGCGATGGCGATGGCGATGGCGATGGCGATGGCGATGGCGATGGCGATGGCGATGGCGATGGCGATGGCGATGGCGATGGCGATGGCGATGGCGATGGCGACGGCGACGGCGACGGCGATGGCGATGGCGATGGCGATGGCGATGGCGATGGCGATGGCGATGGCGATGGCGATGGCGATGGCGATGGCGATGGCGATGGCGATGGCGATGGCGATGGCGATGGCGATGGCGATGGCGATGGCGATGGCGATGGCGATGGCGATGGCGATGGCGATGGCGATGGCGATGGCGATGGCGATGGCGATGGCGATGGCGATGGCGATGGCGATGGCGATGGCGATGGCGATGGCGATGGCGATGGCGATGGCGATGGCGATGGCATGGACATGGACATGGACATGGACATGGACATGGACATGGACATGGACATGGACATGGACATGGACATGGACATGGACATGGACATGGACATGGACATGGACATGGACATGGACATGGACATGGACATGGACATGGACATGGACATGGACATGGACATGGACATGGACATGGACATGGACATGGACATGGACATGGACATGGACATGGACATGGACATGGACATGGACATGGACATGGACATGGACATGGACATGGACATGGACATGGACATGGACATGGACATGGACATGGACATGGACATGGACATGGACATGGACATGGACATGGACATGGACATGGACATGGACATGGACATGGACATGGACATGGACATGGACATGGACATGGACATGGACATGGACATGGACATGGACATGGACATGGACATGGACATGGACATGGACATGGACATGGACATGGACATGGACATGGACATGGACATGGACATGGACATGGACATGGACATGGACATGGACATGGACATGGACATGGACATGGACATGGACATGGACATGGACATGGACATGGACATGGACATGGACATGGACATGGACATGGACATGGACATGGACATGGACATGGACATGGACATGGACATGGACATGGACATGGACATGGACATGGACATGGACATGGACATGGACATGGACATGGACATGGACATGGACATGGACATGGACATGGACATGGACATGGACATGGACATGGACATGGACATGGACATGGACATGGACATGGACATGGACATGGACATGGACATGGACATGGACATGGACATGGACATGGACATGGACATGGACATGGACATGGACATGGACATGGACATGGACATGGACATGGACATGGACATGTTATAAGTAGTATTTTCCTAGCAAGGGTAGAAATCCTGAATCTTAACTTCTTACCTCATAGACCAGACTTACAGCCAACTTGTAACCTATGTAATAGAAGAGAGACAGAAGATATTTTCCCTTTAATGCAGGAAATAAGACGATTGTATTTCCAAGAAAGTTTTTTGTCTTTAAACAGTTTATATTTAATTTTAAACGGCCAGTGGGGTTGGCTTTACTTATACAAATTCTGCAATCATGCTATGACTTATCGCAATAGCTTTTAAACATTTATTCGTTTCATTCAGCTTTATTGCCTCTGTAGGTAAATTCTATTGATGCACGGAGACTTTTTTTGCTCAGGAATTTTAAAGGGGTTGGATTCAATGAATTCAAATGTGTTTTTATTTTTTTTTGTTTAATTAAAATTATTTCTTTCATTTATAGTCATATTCTCTCAAATATAAGTAGTACTCTAAATAATATTTTAGCAAACAAAATAAAGTTGAAGCTGTACGGAGACTTTTTTGATACAGCGTATATTTATAAAAAATTCAGGCAAAGGTGAAGAAATCGATTCGGAAGAAGATTCTGATTGGGTTAGTGAAGAACTAGAGTATGATGAGTCATCAGGTTCCGATACTGAAGCTGATAAGCAAATATTACTTACAGTTATAGTATATAGTTGGTTAAATACGATAAATAAATGACAACACTTAATATTACGATGTATAAATTGAGCGTAAGTTTTTTTGTTAATCTTTGACATTTCAGAGTAAAAAGGGAAAAAAAACAGGAATTTGGCCTTTTTTGAATTTTTTAAATTAATTATCTTTGAAATGTTTGTTTTTAAGAAAAAAATAACAATGTTAACTGGTAGGGGGTTAGTCAATGTACAAACTTTGTATTCATATGTCTTCGGAAATATGAACCGGTTAGGATTTATACGTGAAAAATAGCTTTTTCGACATTATACATTTTTTTAAATGTCAATATCTTCTTAACGGTAATTCGTAGGACAATAATGGTCATAACTTTTTTTTTGGCGGACAGCGTGGTCTATAAGTTTTGAATGAAATGATTTTAGATAGCACTTACCGTTTCGGA
The DNA here is from genome assembly GCA_949320155.1 of Melangyna quadrimaculata. Taxonomy (NCBI): domain Eukaryota; kingdom Metazoa; phylum Arthropoda; class Insecta; order Diptera; family Syrphidae; genus Melangyna; species Melangyna quadrimaculata. The sequence goes on from OX439483.1 coordinate 186,719,434, forward strand.
GTTATAGGTGAAAAACTGATATTTTTGACATTCAACCTTGAATAACTATTGGCGGTTGTGCGATTTGGCAATGATCTTTTGCGACTATATTGTTCATGCTAAAATAAAGAAAATTGCATTTCAAAAGATTGGTGCAGAAATAATGCAATTTCTCTGGTTTAACAGTGCACTTTTCAAACACGTCTGTCGTGGTGTTAGTCTCTACTTTTTCGTCTGCCATTTTGGATTTTGCTCTCTTTATACATAAGTATTAAAATAAAAAAATCGGTATCCATGTACATTATGATTTTTTTTACCAAAATTCGGCAACTTTAACGACGTCTGCCGGCAAACTTTGCCTCTCCCAAACCGTCTGCCATTTTGTTTCGCGTTTATTGACGATGGACACAACACATTTGCGTTATCAGAATCCATGGACCTTATCATTTTTTTTTCATCAAAATTTGACAACTTTGACCCCCCGCCAACCCCATTAAGCCTCTGAATCGCGCTGGCAGGCGTGCATATTTGTGCTCAGCTACACTAAATCATTCCCTCCAGTAAAAATATCTCGTGAACCGATGACTCACTTTTTTTGTAGCCATCTCTCCGTCTATTAGCTACGAGAGCTAGGTTGTGCGATTCTGTCAGGCATTTTAATTTAAATAAATATTTCTTTCTTTAGTCATCTAGAAAACTTTAATTGAAGGACACTTTTTTCCATCCTCAATAAATTTCTATCTATGTATTTTCTTTTTGACGAAATTCAAGGTATACCTACCCATAAATCTTTTCTTCTCTTGACATCATAACAATGGGGTTAAAAATGCAAGACTTAGACAAAGGTGAAAATTTCCATTGGTTTGATTACAAAAAAAAAAATTGTCATTTAAAGAGTTATTTTTATTTATGAATATACCTAGATTTTATGAGATTTAAAAGTGATTTTCGATCGATGACTTTTTTAATTAAAAAAATGTTCTGGCTATTTAATTAAATCACCTCCTTTATGTAGATGTTGCCTACCTACCTTCACATACCTAGCTAAAAAGATTTATAATTCCTGTAAGCAGCTGTGCATAGGTAAAACATGGCAGGTAACCAAAGCACACCTGTGTTCGTGTTCGGGTTAACCAAAGTTAAGAACAAAATTGAGCAACTTTTTGCGGGTTTGTGGTTCCATCATCGGACAGTATTTTTGGTTAACCTTTTCCTTTTAAAATCGGTAAAATGAGATAAATTAAATCAACTCTTCCTATTATACTATACAGGTATAGAACAAAAGAAAGGAGAAGTGTGTTTTTTTACTTCTTTTATTAAAAGTAGCCTTTTGTGGTTAGCAGATGGGTTTTCTCTGATGTTGTAATGGAGTATCCTTGAAAACAACATTCTTTTTAAATGATGAGCAAACAAAGTTTATTTTTTGTATGTCAGCTCGGTCACCTGCCGAAAAGTATGATATGGATTTTTTTGTTGAAGAGGTATAGGTATACGATGACGCGGGCTTATTACAGGTTTTATACACATTCCTCCATAATCATAAAATTATAGAGCACATTTGCCTTTGAAATATAAATATACATAAAGGTGGATATGTTTGTAAAAGGAAGGTGTCGGAAGAGTATTAAAGCATAGGTTAAGTGTACCAGTACCCGGCCACCTATATAAAAATATGAAGATATTGTTGTATTGCAATTAAAACTTAATTTAATTTTTTCAAAAAAGTACCTTTTCACAGGTATCCGGCCACCGAAATTCAGTATTCAGCCACTTTTGAGCTGGTATCCGGCCAGTAAGTTTATTTTGTAAATAGGTGAGTACACACATTTATTTAAGGGTAGGTTTCCCTAGCATTTTGACAGTAGTTCGTTAACTAATTGTTACATTTACATTTTAAAGTTAACATATTAAAATATAATTCAATAAAGTATACATTTCTGTATAGATAATAAACATACTCACGTATGCTCATTATTAAAATTATATAATAAATTATATTACAACTTTTGTGGGAAAATAAAGCGATGAGTTCTAGTCAAATTTAGAGACAAGTTTTATTTTTACATGGCGTGGTTTTTAACTTTATATTTTTTTCTTCTCAAAAAAAAAAATTTTGTTTTACTTTTCTATCTAAAAATATATTTTCAATTTCTTGTTAATAAATGACTTTTAACTTACTTTTGCAACTCTAGTTTCCGCATTTTTATTTTATTTTTAATTTTTTTTTTTTATATTCCATGCCGGCAAAAGGGGTTATGGCTACTCTTAAAATGTTTTTAACACAGCACGAGCGATTAGGTAAGTATGAGAGGATTTAGAAGGAGATACCGATGCACATTGGTTTTGAACGTTTGCACATCGAAATGGGAGGGGAAAGTCGAGTCAGGTAAAGCATTCCACATTCGTGTGGTGCGACTGAAGAAAGAATCTCTGTACATTACAGTACGTCCGAAGTTGGGCTCGAAGGTGAACTAATGGGCATTCCTAGTAGCGCGAGTATTACGGTTGAATTTTTTAAGGGGAGGATTGCAACTGGCTATTTCACTAGAACACTGATTATAATAATAGCGATAAAATAGAGAAAGACACGAATCATTACGGCGGTGTTCGAGAGATGTAATTGTTTCTGTTATAGATCTTTCGCCTATCATTCTTAAAGCCCTCTTTTGAATTCTGTCCAACAAACTCCAGTGAGTTTTTGGAGCTCCTGCCCAAACATGAGAATTGTACTCAAGTTTTGGACGAATAAAGGCTTTGTAGATCACAGCCAGATCACAAGGGGAAAAAACTTCTTGCATCTACGGAGAAAACCTAAACACTTAGCAGCGTTTTTGGCTACATCAAATATGTGTTCATTCCACAAAAGGTGGTCTGTGACACACATACCGAGAACTGAAAGCTGTTCGGTTTCCTCGATGCAAGTGCCGCCCATGGATTGCGGCATTGGGGGTGGGTTTCGCTTTAACGACAGGAGACAACATTGAGTTTTAGAAGCATTAAATTCTACGCGGTTTTTGATTCCCCACTGGACAATGCTGTCGAGATCAGAATTTAATGAGCTTATCATACGCTGCCGTTCAAGTTCCACATCCGAAGGACATGGATGAGAATCTGTAAAAGAATATGAGAAGCTGAGGGTACTGCCGTCAGCAAATCAGTTTAATGGATTAGAAGTTTCAGACCAAAGATCATTTATAAAAATAAGGAAGAGAGTCGGAGACAAAACGGAGCCCTGGGGCAGACCAGCATTTATTTTGTGGATTTCAGACTTGAAACCGTCCAATACGACTTGTATTGAACGGTCCGAAAGGTAATTTCTAATCCAACGAAGAAGAGGTTCATCGAAACCAAATGCGCGTATTTTCGATAAGAGAGCTTGGTGCCAAACTCTATCAAACGCTTTTGAAATAAAAGAAAAACAAAATAATAAACTGAATGTACAGTGTCGGACAAAACAAAAGCACTCAATTTCACTTGGTTACATTTTGCTTACGTAAATTTCTAAACTTGACTATATTTAAATGAAATTTATTTGGTTAATGTAGGTATACATTAGCTTTTCAATCGCAAAGAAAAAAAAATATATTAGTGACACAGTAAAGGAAATATAACATACAATTTTAAAAAATATTAAAAGCAATTCCGACAAAACTAAAGCACATAATTAAAATCTGTAGTTGTTTTCCAATATTTTGTTATGAAGCCATTTTTTTTGATAACTGGTGCTTGACAACTACCAGGCATTGACTCAAAAATAATCGGGTGGCACAACGGCTTATGAAGAACCAGGGCCTAGTGACTAACAACTCGCAACCATTCCTGTGTGTGCCTTTCGACAGGAATGGAAGGGACCTACAATTTAATGCCGAATCCGAACGGCTAGACGAGAAGCACTTATTCGTGACAAGTGATACTCTTGGAGGATTTGTCAATTCATCGCAAGAGGCAGTAGCCCTGAAAAAAACTTTTTAGTTTTTAGGTGGACGAGGCTGGGAAGCGATCCCAGACCTCCAGCGTGACAGTCAAACGCACAAACCATTACTACAGGCATTGACTCAATCAAGTTCTTTATGATTTCCTGGGGGATACTTCCAAGCAATTTTTGTTAGAACAACAAGAAAATCATTGTTTTTGCAGCTATCACGTTGAATCTGGCGATCTTCAATCTCCAATATGTTTTTTTATGGGGATGAGGTCAGGTGACTGTGTCGGCCACTTCAAAACGCTGATTTTATTTTCCAAAAACCAATTTTGCACTAATTTAGCGGTATGTTTCGGATCGATGTCATATTAAAATGTCCATTTGAAAGGCATTTCTACTTCTGGGTGTGGCAGCATGATGTTTTGGAGGACGTCATCATACGATCCATTATACCATCTATTCGATGAGTTGGGCTAATTCTTTGACTAGAAAAACATCCCCAGGCCAAAACATTTCCTCCTCCGTGGTTTATTGAGCCTTTGTGAAACGTTGGCTTAGCACCTTGCCTTTCGGTCAGCGGACTTGCTTCATTCCATCGGACTAGGGTTACCATTTCGGAAAATGACAAAAGGGGGATTTTGAGTTCTCTTTTGCAGGACAGCTGGGTTTCAGGGGGGACAAAATTTCAAAATCCTCTACTTTTAACTTAAGAAATAAATAAATACAAAAGCAACTTGATTTTTTATAAAAATATTAATTCTTTTTAACAATGGTTCATATAAACATGTAGGATATGCCTACTGTCAATTCCCCTAGTCCGTACACCGAAAAACGATGTGCCAATACTGTTAATCCTTGGTAAAAAAAAAACAAATAAATGATTTAAAAAAGGAACAAAAGCTCAGATATTTTTTTTTGTACACACATTCGGTGAGATAAATGTAAGGATAAGTTCAAATCCCTGATAAATTATATTTATCTCCTGATTTTACTTTTTGCAACAAACTGCCATTTTCATATATAAATTTGTAAAAATCACTGCAACTCAATTTATAGTTCTGTTTAACAATCAATTCTGTTTGAACTGATTCGACAAGTGAACTTTTTCTGTCTTTTCGCCAGGTGTTAAACCTAAGACATGTATTCAGTTGTAAAAACTTTCAAAGTTATACCTAGTAAAAGTAAATACCTTGCATGTTTATGTTAAATCCTAAATACCTACCTTGTTTTTTTAAATTGTTTTATAATAAAAAGCTCTGTGTATTTCTAAAAAATATAAATGTTGTTCTCATGGCAAGCTTATGTATTTATTAAGGGAGCTTTAGTTTAAAAAAAAATTAAAACAAATTATTTTGACATCTAAAATTGCAGTTTAATATGTCGATATTTTCAACCTTGTTGTAATGAAGACAGAGTCTTAACCCTTTTTATTTTTGTTTTCTTGTTTTGTTTGTTATTTTTTGAACATGACTTAATTAACAAAAAAGTAATTATAATTATGAAAAGTGACCTATTTTGCGTTTTTTTAACAAAAAATTGCTCAGTAAACGCACACACAGAAGTTTATAGTTTATAAGAACTCCACTGCAATATCAGCGCCACGGTTGCCACGTTGGTCATTTTTGACCAAATTTGGTCATTTTTTTATACTTGGTCACTTGGTCATTTTGTTATCCATCTGGTCACTTTTTTTGAAGAAGAATTATGAAAAAAAAAGTGCAATTTTTTTTTCATCTCCTATGTAAACGTTGCATGTATTAAATTGAACGGACTGCATAACCCATCCACGACCACTTCATTTGACAATTTATTGACAGATGGAAATTTTGAAATATTTTTGGGTTTAAGCGTCTCCGTCTATTTCGCTTGTTGGTTTTGTTGGTTCTTGTTGACAACAAAACATACAAAATGGATAGGCAAGTAATAAGTTATATAAATACATCTTTCTTGTAAAATTAAAACAACATTGCTAAAGGTTTGTTATTGTCGTTACCACACAGCTCAGCTGCTGCTGAAAGAAAGTTTTATGGTTAAGTTTAATTAATTAGTTAAGAAACAGACTTAACTTTGACACCATTAATAATATTATGTTGTCGAAAGAGCTTCAGGATAAAAAACATACATAGCGTTTGGTCGGCAGAAACCTTTTTTTTTAAATAAGTAGATATTATGGGGTATATTCATAGTCGCAGATAGACCAAGGCTTAACTAAACTACAGTTTAAAATAATTTTGGCTCAAGGAATACAGACCGATTTTAATTACAAATTGTTGGTTTTATATTTGCATAAGATAATAAACTTGGTATAATACTACACAAATAGCTTCAAATATTTTGAAATTATGAACTTAAAAAAATAAAATAAACGTCCGAAAATTCATCTAAACCTATGTTTAACTTAGAACCAGCTATAAAATGACTATGAATACGCCCCTATGTGTGTACATTTTAGTAGATTCAATTTAACTATACGCAATTTCGTATTGATTGATTTAAAAAATATTGTGAATTTAATATAAAATGCTGTGAAAAAATGTGATTTAGTAAACAAACCTTTATGTTTATTTATTTATGTTTTAAGGTTAGACCACACACAACTGCAGCGGAAAACATTATTTGCATGAAATTGTAAGCGGCAACTGAACTTCATAAAATTTCATACAAATTATTGTGAATCGTAGTTCCGCTGCAGTGCAGTTCCACCTTGTGCGGTCTAAACTTTATTATGAAGAAGGGTGATCACATTGCCCTTAAAGTAATTTTGTGAATTATGTTGTACCTTTTTGTTTGTTTATTTTTGTTAATTTCTAATTAATTATTTATAATAATACATAAATGAGAAAAATATGGCTAACTTTAATTTTCTGTGTGCTATGAAGTTTTCAGATTTTAATTATTTTGGTCACTTTTTACTCGTTTTGGTCCTTTTTATTTTCAATTTTGGTCACAAGATTTATTTTCAAGTGGCAACCGTGCTCAAAGCCTCATATTTTGTTCTTGTTTTTTTGAATGTCTCGTAGCACTTATGTAAGTATTTTGGATTAGTTCGATAATTTCACTGGAATACTGCGTGGGGAGGGTGGTAAAAGGAAAACAGTGAAAGGGGTAATGCATTGTCTTTTTCTGGATTATTTTCTCCCCTTTATTTTGCAAAAAGTATATCTCGCATGCACTTCATGAACTAAACAAATGAAGCGCTTAGAAGTTGAAGGACGTAAGCGACATTTTTAAACATTTGAGTTATAAGCATTTAAAGTTTATTGCCTATAACTTTTTTTTATGAAAATAATAAAAATACTGTATGGATAATTTAAAGTCAATAAAACTCAGGTGAATTTAATTTCAGGAATCTTTTTTATTTAACACAAATAGTTGTTGAGATATTTACACTTTTGTCGTTTTAACACCTTTATCTAGGAACTTTTTTGTAATAAATTTAATTTTGTTTTTATGAAGGTGTTAAGTGATTTTTTGATATGTTGTAATTTACTTATTTTTTGTTTGTTTTTTTTCTCTTTCCCTTCTCCAGTATCTGCTGAAATTGCATTTAAATAAAACAATTGATGTTCTACAAAAACGAAATTCATCTGTTCTTTTAAATTTTTAATTTTTTCTGCAGAAAGTTGTTTCAATTTGTTCTCTCTTGGCATAAAATCTTGGCATTATAGTCAGGACGTTTGTTACTTTTGGTTATAATAACCTTACTATAAGAAACATAATCATCATAGCATTCTTTGTAAAGAAAAGAACCATACTTCTGCGAATCCATTTTATTGAGTCCCTAAATTGAACCTTGCAATAAAGTAAAAATAAAATTAGTATGCTGGGGTATTCGTGAAGGAATTTTCGTCTGCTTTTTTGCAAAGTCACTGCCGGTTAGGTTTTGAAACAAAAACGTTACAACAAGACTTAGATTTCATTCAAAAACTTCGAATTGCCCGTTATTATTCTTAGGCTGTTCCTGATGAGATTTATGAAGGCTTTGTAGCGTTCTTGGTTGTAGTTGCCAAGTAGTAGTTTTGGGAGTTCATTCCAAATTTTGGATCTTTTTGCCTGCTCTTCTAATTTGATCTTGTTTTTGATCACATTTTTACCTAATCCGCAATAGGGCTCAGGACCTGTTAGGGGGGTTGTTGCTCCTATTTTGGCTAGGGAGTCTGCCTCCTCTTTACCATCGATACCCGCGTTACCTGGTACCCAATAGAGTTAGACATTGTTGTTTTTGCCCAGCTCATTTAACCTCCGCAAGCATTCCCATACCAGTTTTGAGCTAATGGCATAGGAGCTTAACGCTTTAAGCACGGCTTGGCTATCTGACATGATGGCAATGTTACAATTTCGGCAGTTTCTTTCAAGGTTACGTCCTGCACATTTACCTATGGCGTTAACTTCCGCCTGGAAAATGCTTGTAGACTGTCCCATCGGTACAGATAGTTTGGTTCTTGGCCCAAATATATATCCGCCCCAGTCAGACGTTCTCGATCCATCAGTATACCATTTGACTATAAAAGTTTTCTGCTGGGGTGTTCTTCACGGAATTTCAGTCTGCGTTTTTGAACTTAACCTTGTGAGAGTTTCCTGAAGCAAATGACTTGACTTCTGTAATCTTTGTCACACCTAAGGTCAATTAAACACCCATTCGTCAAGGGTATCGGCTATGTTTTGGTATGGGTTACAACATTACGTAAATGACTTGAATTTTAATGTCGTTGGCTCTTAGACTAATAGATGTGTGTGAAAAATAACGCTTTCAAATTGTGTGTAAGACTATACAAAATTTAGCCATCATTTTAAGCCACCTGCGTCGGAATATTCAAATTTGAAGTAGTGTGTGTTGGCTGGTGCCTCTTGCCTGCACATGCACTGAATTTTGTGGTGTTCACCTATAATGTCTTATCTTAAAGTGCCCACTTAACACCTTTATGCGTGAAATGAAAAGTTCAGATAAAATTATTTTTGTATAAAAGACTTAATATAAAGGACTTGAGCGCATTTAACACATTCATCCACAAAGTTTATTATTAAAGTGATTGCATATAACACCTTCATCTTTGGCTAAATATGAATCTAGAGACGATAGAAGAGTACAGACGAGTCAGAAATTTAAGTTTTTATATAACACTTTCATCTGTAGGTAAAAAGCCAAATTTCAAAAAATGTCACTTAACACCTTCATCTGCTAAGCGCTTCAAATGTTTATTCAGTATGATTTTATTTTTCAATGAATTGAATACTTTTTGTTTTGTAGATGGTGATTTTTAAAATTTAATATTCCAAGTGAATTCAAAAATACGTACGACAAAAAAAAAAAAAACAATTACAAAAGTGTTGTGACAAAGTTTTGTGCATTTGAAAAAAAAAAAAAACAATAGATTTGTGGTAATTTAATTGTAATCAGCTAATTGAAACATAAGCAATTCAAACAATTTGTGACACGGACAATTTTCATTCGATTTGTTTTGTTTAAGGCTACAAAATGCCGAACAATAAAAGATAATCCAAAATATTCGGATTAAAAAAAGGAAATATCATTAAAAAAAAAAAGAATAAATTGTGGAAGGTAATTATTATTATGCATTATATTGTTATTTTGAATCATGAGCAGGTAGACAGTAGGTGGGTTACAAAAAAAATATTTGGTGTCTCAATAAATTCATAATTCAATATTTAAATTAGCGTTATTTTAATCAAATTTAGTCTAAAAACCTGTGGGTACTCGTATCTACCTACAGGTATATTTATGAAAGAAGTTTATTTACTTATATATAGGGTTTTCCAATAAGAGGTGTTATTTTTTGATATTCAAATGTTTATGAATGATGTTTATGAAAAAGGACACGTTGTTTTTGTTTCTTTTAACGAGTTTTTTTTATAAACTTGTTTCTTATAAGCATTTTGTTCCTATGTAAGTATTAAGTAGGTTCTCGTATATAGAATTGGTATTTGTTTTGTTTTTTTTTGTTGGCCAAATGTACCTGTATAAAATACCTCCTAGACCCCCCTCCCATGAACAAAAATGCTTTGTTTTGACCCCTCTAGAAAAAACCGGTATCAATTTTTGGGGCAAGGGTTATCGTACTCTCCCCGCAAACTTTTTTCTGAATCTAATTTCCCACATTTCAAAAACCTACCTAGCCAGAAAAAAAACAAGAACCTGTTTACAAACAAAATCAAGAAAAAACATCTCCATCGACAGCAGAAATACTCACTTGCTTTATAAAATTCGAACCATAAGCAAAAGACAACAACAAATCTATCTAACTGGACATAAAAAACCTGTTTATCATGCAACGTTGTTCATTCATATCTTGCTGTGTGAATTTCTTTGATTGGCTGCTTGTGCGTTAATCTAAATCTATCCCTCGCTCTGAGAGAAAAAAAGATCAAGAGGCAAGTTAGAGTTATTGGAATTGGAAATTCGAAATTTTGACTTTGATAATGAAGAGAGTAACGTTCTTTCACTAATACATTGAAATGCATTTACATGAGCTTCTGAAGGGAACCTACCCTTAAGAAGAGATTTCTGGCTTTCCAAAAAGGTATGGCACGGCATTGCAAGTTTTAACGTTGTTTTTAAATATTTTATTTTTGTTTTAAGTCAATTTTTTAGAAAATTGCCCCTCCCACATAAACGAAGGGAAGAAGACCCCCCTCCCGTACGATTTTTTTTTTCTTAACCCATCCTACTCGTTACAGCATTTTGGTGCACCTTATACCAATCACCCTGTATATCGCAAGTAAGAACACTCAATTAGGAAATTATTGACTTACCCTGAGGCCGCACGAGCCAGTACTGGCTTACAAGTTAAAATACATTTAAATTTTCTTACTAACACATACAAACCCGAGCAACTTGCTCATCAACTGGCTTGCCATTTTCGAAGTCATTTGGGAAGCCAGTAGAGAAGACAGTGGCCTCGTTCAGACTTGTATATAAAGCGATATAGATAGCTTTTCGTTGAAAATTTAATGAAAAATCAGATATTCTCTACCAGAACTTTTAATGAGAGGAGGGACCAAGAAATTTTAACATTTCCAAAAAAGGCAACTGGCAAATATGATTGAAGTATGGCTATGATTATGATGAATTATACAAAACCACTTAAAAATCCTAATTTTTTTAGAGTTTATCTTTTGCTTGGGAAAAATGAGAGTTTTGGGGATTTCAGGTGACATTTGGAACATTCCGTTAACGATTTGTCTAGCCATAGACTGTCAAATTAAATTTAAAGTTTGCTTTGGAGAAGATGCATTGAAAAACTTAAAGATATCTGAATTTTTTGCACTGGAAAAGGCCTTTGGGTGACATTTTGGAACGAAATATTACTCGTACGACCTCATTTATTTTCTTAAATATCTGTCAACGTATGAACTGTCAAATTCCATCAAAGGATGGCTACGATGATGATGGATTAAGAAACCTCCAAAAAATTAAATTTAAAAAAAAAAAAATTTTAATTAAATTTTTAAATTAGATGAAAATTTATCCATGTTACTTTGACGCGACAGAAAAGTCTGTCAATGCATCCGTCCACGCATTGGCAGTATTATTCGTTGACCATCGCAAGACTTGATGCAGAATTCAACTTCATTTTTTGTTAAGTCAGAAAAAATCAAAGTCCGATTCCAAAGCAAACTCAATAAAAATGTGTATTTAGAATCCTAGATAGGCTATCCTAGTAGAAGCTGAACGTGACCGCAGATACTTGAAAGCAACTTGCTTACAAGTTGCGTGCTGCCTACGTCACAGCATATTCACGTATACGGACTTGACAGTCAATCTATGTAGCCAACTGGCTTGCCAGTACTGGCTCGTGTGTCGTGTGGCCTCAGGGTTACTGGCAATGGCGAAGAGGCAAGTTAAAGCGGTTTATTATTATAAATGATTTTTTTATTATTTTATTTATACATACATATGTTATTTGTGGCCGTCTGTCTAGGAATCCCAGGAGGACATCTGAACCCCAGTCCGGCCCTGGGTTCTTGTCTCTAGACGAAACTTTGGTTCGGTAAATTCTGGAGACCCAATCGTATAGTATTTTTTTGTTAATTTTTATTCAATTTTTTGTTTCTCTTTTTTGTCACAAGAGAAAGGTTTTTAAAACAAAAATATGTTTTTTTTTGCAGATTCCATATCTACGACATTGCACGTAATACGCCAACCCATACGACTTACATAGATGCTAATACGATGCCACAATAATATATAGCAATGTATATACTTTGGCTCGCTGGCATGACAAAACTGAAAACTCCAACATATTAAATCAATTTGCATTAAGAGTAGCTAGGTAGAAATTTGTATGATATAATTTACTATGCGAATTAATTTCAAAGCAAACTCTTTCTAGGTAGCACAAAAGTTCGTCATGTTCACAAACTCAAAACCCCCCAATCCTACCTACTAAACTACTACTCTATGTTCGTTTTTTGTCAAAAGGATTTAATAATCATTTTAATAATTTTAGGTTCCTCTTGTTTCTATTTATTTCGTATATAAATCTTCATACATAGGTCTAGCTCGGAGCTCGTGGATATATTAGCATTCGCAAAATTTCTTTGGTAATATTATGTCAACCCTTTTTTATGCAACGTAAACGTAACATCCTGTTTTTGGCAGAAATATAACTTTTTACACAAAAATCACATAAATCACAGCGGCTTACTACATAGGTAAGGAAGGTTTGTTTGTTTGTTTTGGAAAAGGATTTTTTGTTGTTGATTATTTAATGAAATATAAAATTATACACGCTAAACGATGCTATGACTAACAAAATGATAAAGTGTGCCAAACAAGAATAATCCTATTGTTCTTGTTCCTTCACAGAACAAAATTGGTGGTATTAAGGTACCTACGTCCTAACATAATACTTATATGAATGCTTACCTATAGTTGTACGTATACTACGCCTTTTTCTTCTTTTTATACTTTTGTCAGATATTTAAGTAATTAGTTTTTCAAATAAAGCCATGATTACATAATCACAAAAGTTTTGATAAACGGGATAATTAGCATACCATAAGCTTACCGAAAGGCTTAGGTCTTAATTTGAAAAACCAACCCACGTCTTTCTTTCATTGTCCTTGGAAATGTTTCAATAGTATCTCAATAATGCTTATGTAACGAACAATTAATACCTATACTGGTAGCATCTGTGGACACATTTGAGAAGCCCTGATGGGAAAATTGCAACATCTTGAGAAATATGCCCGCAATTAATAAAGGTGTTTATTGAACAAACGATTTGTTAAGATAAGAATTAATATAAATTAAGAAAGAAAAATATTTGATAACACAACAAAATCCTTAGTTATGTAACTAAATTATTATCAGCAGGTAGGTACCGTTCCTATTACTTTTTAATCTCAACACAAACAATTACAGAGGAATATTATCTGGGTACTGGGTCATTTCAATATAATATCATATTCTTACTTGTGATATACAGGGTGTCCCGTAAAGGATGGTCCAAACTGAATATGGTGATAGACCAGCTCATGACCTTTCAGAATTTGGTAACTTGTTCATACCGAATCATAACGGTTTTCGAGTAACGGCTATTTTTCGAAATTTTAAAGAAACTTTACTTTGAACCAGTTTTTTGCTCACCCTGTCCATAATTGACTTTTGTTTTTTACAATTTTTACACTCAAACTTGGGCTAATAGTTTGACTTATTTTATTGAATACAAACATTTTCATTTACATCACCATTTGCCTACAAACTAAAAGATAAACTTGAACTTTGACCAAACTTAATTTTTGACCTTAATCTACTTAAGAGCTCCATGAATAAAATTCGTATGACACAATACAGGTTTTATCTTTCAAAAATATCCCGTTTTTCTGTACTTTTTAAAAAGGTATAAGACTTGCTAAAGCGGTGCCCAGATAGAATGTTATAACCGTTTGAATCCAATAAAACAGGTTAAAAATAAAACAAAAATAAAACATTTTTGTTAAAGTATATCGATAAAATTAAAATATCTTTCCAAATGTAACTGGTGGAGAGCTTCATTTTTATGTCTTACGCATTTTTTAAATAAAAACCTTAAATTAAGCAAGGACTTTCGATTTTGTAGGGTGAAAGGGGAAAAGTCCAGTATTTTTGAAAATTTCTCGAAAAGCATCGGGTTTTTTTAAGATATATCTTTGGAAAAATTGTAGCATATAATATTCTACAAAGAATAGATTACTATAATTTTTTTGTTAGACTAATGGATTTTGAGACAAATGAGCGCAAATGCAACGGTGTGGAAAATATCACATTAAAGCAAGGCCACATTTTGTCCCTGTTTTTTCAAAATCTCTTGCTACGGCGAAAAAAGTGGTTGATCTTATTTGTGCGGAATTTTAATAGCTACCGTTTTTCCAAAGACAGCTCTTAAAAAAAACTTGATGCTTTTCTAGAAATTTTCAAAAATATTGGACTTTTCCCCTTTCGCCCTACAAAATCGAAAGTCCTTGCTTAATTTAAGGTTTTTATTTAAAAAATGCGTAAGACATCCAAATGAAGCCTTCACCAGTTACATTTGAAAAGATATTTTAATTTTATCGATATACTTGTACAAAAATGTTTTATTGGGTTCAAACGGTTATTAGTTATAACTTTCTATCTGAGGACCGCTTTAGCAAGTTTGATACCTTTTTAAAATGTACAGAAAAACGGGATATTTTTGGAAGATAAAAACCTTCATTTGGATGGGCACGATCAGGTGATCTCGGTGGTGCAATGCGTAGTGCAACGGCCTCTGAGGTAGCTTGGCCTAGGTTCGAATCCAGTTGACGGCAAAACAATTTATAAATTAAAATTGGAACTATAGACTAAGCACCAATAAAGGAATCTGATGATTGGTGTGGCAGCCATGAAATTGCAATAATTCCAGCCAAAATGTAATACTCGGTGGTAGCCAACAAAAGTGGTTGTTGTTCATTCAAAACCTTCAGTGTTAAATATGACGGAGCGAAAGCTATGCAGCCTAACTGCAAGTGTTATCACGAGAAAACATCTTTGAAGGAAATTGTAATTGTCAAAACATAATGTCGTTCTTTTTATAAAAATACTGATATCTCGTTTTCTCTCGGCTGACACTTAGACTTTAGACATGATTTAATGAATATTAAAAATGTTAAAAATGTAGTATCATACGGGCTTTAGCTACGAGAGCAAGTTTTGTGCGATCTAGTCGTGTCCAGTTTTTTATTTTTAAATTAAATTGTTTTAGTGAAGAGCGTTCAAAATTATGAAAATTATTTTTTCAAAACGAAGCAAAGAGGTTGTTTTTATTTTTTTATTATTTTAAAAAGTCAAAGTCTTTGTGCCAACTGGTTTTCAGTGTTTGACAGTATTGATAAGAGCATTCATTTTTAAAAACGAAAATATTACTTACATTTTTTTCATTTGTTTCCTTTATAAATTTAGAGTTTCACAATTAATTTTTCAAACCCGATTCACTCTTTTGTTTTTGATCTGCATTCCCGCGCAGAAAAACAATCTAGTTTTCGATAAGGCACTAGAGGGTTATACATAGATTCTTGAAAGGCAATAACAAGATTTAGCAAAGGCTGGAACACGGGCCTTGGCGATTATGAACCCTTTTGCCTCGCCAGGCAAAAACAAAATAAAAAAAGCTGGCTTTTATATGTGGGTCTTGGTCCCGTGGTCTTCTTATTGTCAGTCAAATGCGCTACCCATTGGGCTAACTCGCTTTACAAAAATTGATTGTCGAAAGTGAATAAGTTTCACACAAACTTCATAAAAAATACATATACAGAATAGAACCGGATTTTATGTACTTTTTTTTTTTTTTTTTGTATATTTAGCGCGCGCTACCCCTGCGACTACCCTTAAAATGATGAACACCAGCACGAGCGATTAGGTAAGATGGAGGGGATTTGAAAGGAGATACCGATGCACATTGGTTTTGAATGTATGTGATCATAATGGGAGGGAAAAATTGAGCTGGGAAGAGCATTCCGGATTCGTGTAGTGCGACTAAAGAAATAATCTCTGTACTTAACAGTACGTCCGAGGTTGGGCTCAAGGGTTAACTGATGGGCATTCCTAGAATTACGAGTATTACGGTTGAGTTGTTTAGGGGGAGGAATGCAACTGGCTATTTCACTTAGAACACTGTTTTTAAGAATATCGGTAAAATAACGAAAGACATGAGACATTGCGAGGGTGCTCAAGAGATGTAAATGTTTCCGTTATAGTCCTTTCACCTATCATGTTTAGAGCTCTCTTTTGTATTATATCCAAAAGACTTAAGTGGGTTATTGGGGCACCAGCCCAAATATGGGAACTGTACTCAAGTTTTGAACGAATAAAGGCTTTATAAATCACAGCCAGATCAGAGGGGGAGAAAAATGTCTTGCATCGACGGAGAAAACCTAAACACCTAGCAGCATTTTTGGCTATGTCAAATATGTGGTCGTTCCACAAAAGGTGGTCTGTGACACAAATACCGAGCACTGAAAGCTGTTCAGTTTCCTCTATGCAAGTGCCGCTCATGTAGGGTTGCCATGCGTTCTCTTTTTGTGGACATGTCCTCTTTTTAACCCCAGCGCGGAATGTCCTCCAACTTTTTAAGCAATTGTCCTCTTTTTTCCCCTAACAAGTAATTACGAACATTTAAATTCCCCTAACAAGTAATTACGAACATTTAAAAAGTCACCGAACTCTGAATTTAAAAGAAAAACTGAGCCAATACAAATCTGATAAAAAACATAAATTGAAACAGTTCTTATTTTGACTCCGGTGGGTCAACCATCTAAATTTAGTTGAATGAGCCCATTTGATCAGCTTCATTGTAATTTGTTTTGTTGTTCCTCCTTTCACCAAGAAAATAAATGAATATTTTATGTCGTTCGGTAAAGGCTTAATTACATAGACCTACTCTTTGCAAAAAGTTCAAAAGTGCGAAATAAACATTATGCCTATGTAATTAAACCTTAGGTTGCAAAAAATCCAACTTTATTTTATTTGGAGGTTCAAATTATTTTCTTTGATATTTTTTACAAGAAGATTTCAAAAGAATGACAAAAAGAAAGTGCTTATTTAATGATGACCCTTCATTTAGAAAAGGAAGAAATGATTCCGAAGCAGATTGCACAGTTTTTAACTCCAAGATTTCCATTGCAAGCAAAGAAAAGTACGCGATCTAGGACCCCATAACATCTCAAATGAACTTAAATAACAGAAGAAGTTCCTCGGGTACAACAAGAGTTTTGGAAACTTTCATTTTAAACAAGTCAACACAAAAACATATCCAGGCTACCGAGGCAACAATTTCCTTTCACACTGTATGTCATCAGCAATCGTTTAATTCTGTTAATTTGACCACTAAGCTAAACAAACATTTTTTTTTCGAGTCCGATTTGTCTAAAGGAATCTCATGCGCCAGAACATAGACCACTACAATTGTTACCAGTGTAATCGCTCCCCTGTCTATCTCTAAATCAGTGATGGATCCAGAGGGAGGATCATAGGGGTCAAACGCGAAAGAGAAAGATAAAAAAAATTAAACTCAAATAAAAATAAATTCTTTTAAAGTAGATAGACATATGCTTAAAAGAAAAAAAACTGAAGAAGTAGATTTTTCTATTCAAATAGTGATGTCCAAATGGATTCTCATTACCAAATTGCAAAGTAGTGTTCATTCCGAAAAAACGAATTGTGTGTTCGACTTAAAAAATTGTTTCAGCCAACCAGAACCTCACGAATTTTGTATTTACACATTAGAAATTAAAATTTTGAAAAATTTAATTTGAATTTAAGAGGTAAGGTTATTGTTAAAAATAAACGGAATTAAATAATTCAAATTTTCTCATAAATAAACAAACAAAACATTCAACCCGAAGATAAATATAAAAAGTACTTTATAAAATTTAACCTACAAGTTTATGCTGAATCCGAACGGCTAGACGAGAAGCACTTATTCGTGACAAGTGATACTCTTGGAGGATTTGTCAATTATTCCTCGCAAGAGCCAGTAGCCCTGAAAAAAAACTTTTTAGTGTTTAGGTGGACGAGGCTGGGAAGCGAACCCAGACCTCCAGCGTGACAGTCGAACGCACTAACGATTACGCTACGGGCTACAAAAGGAGCCATCCAAACTAGGACTACGATAAATAAAACAAGTATGGATGATGCGCTTATAGACGTGGAATTTAAACCACATGAAATTGAAGTTTGTTTTCAAACATGCACCTTATTGTGGTTGAAGCTGTTAAGCGACATCATTTCGAACATATACGGCGAGACCATGATGAGAGAAGAATAGAGGCGCTAAGCCATAACCATGCAGGCTGAATTCCGAGTGATCGGTATTTTCCCCTACTTGGGTTTCACTAAGTACCAAAACAGCTGGCATGTTTTTCGCAGTATGGACATATGCAGCACAAAAATTCCGCCTTAGTCCCCGAATGTTGCTGTAGTCAACCCTAAATTCACTCACCATTACGAATAAACAGACACAAAAAACCAATTTCGACAGTAACTATGCTAATATCAAGTTTGGGCCCCAAAAAAACTTCACAGCACAAATACTTCTAGTGTTATGCCTAAATAGCAATGTTCTGATCCGCCCCTGGATACCTAAAATCAATAACAGCAATTTATCTGATATGCTTTGGCTTAGTCAATTAAAGGCCTTCCACACTAGCCCACGGTGTATTAATACATGTCAAAAAAGTGGGAACAAATCATGTAGAATAGTGTGAAAACAAAATATGAAAGCCCAGCCTACCTAACCCGACATTCTATCCCACACGATTTGACATGTGTTAATACATGAATAATTTTAGGAATGGTTCTAGTTCTATCCCACATTCTATCACACTTTTTTTTAGGTTAGGTAATGTATTAATACAAGCAAGTGTAGAAGAAAAATATGAAAAGTCATTTCTTTTCCACAAATTTGGCAGTCGCGTGGAATTCTTTCCCACTTTCAATTTGACATGTATTAATACACAGTGGGGTAGTGTGGAAGGGCTACAAGCATTATATGAGAAGTCAAAGCACTGTGAGTGAAGTGGGAAGGAGAGATGTCTCACACCCAAAGTAAAGTGTGATACAAAAAAGAAAACAAAGAATTGAGAGAAAAAAGTGTCGTATGATGCTGAAATTGCACGGTGGTTATAAAATTTGTGTTTTTGGCGTATAAGAGATATTCCTGATGGGGTCCCGAAAAGTGTTAAACAACTACTTTTTACTAGAGATTCCATTACGAGTGTTTGAAAAGTTTTCCTCGTCTAAATTTTTGGTACTGAAATCCAGCATGGGCTTGTTTAGTATCTGACAAGTTTTCCTTGTCTTTATTTTCCCTACTAAAAACTTAGTAAGGCCTTGCCCAAACTAGACAGAAACTTGGCATTTTTCCAGCCGGGTTCTGAAAAAGTTATTGAACAAAAGTTTATCATAAGAGTTTTTGCAAAGTCTGATAGGGAGATGGGTTGGTGCAGTTTATAAAAATGTGAAGGTTTATACAATCTATATGATATGACACATCATATTTCTCATGATGCTAAAAAATGTACCTACTTGCTTTTTGCCAAAAAACAGGTCTGAATTTTCTGTACAACAAAGTACTAACATTTCTTACCTAAAAATAAAAGCTATAGAGACATTAACACATACAAATTCCTTTTTTTACAACAAAAGTAGATATCTACATATATTTTATTTATTTTCAATTACAACGTTTTATTTCTCATAGAACAAGTTTTATTTAGGTTAAAAACGAAATAAAATAACTTAAATTCGTGAATAATAATTATAGATAGATACATTTTTTATACACACTTAAACTACGAGTCCCTACTATAATAAATTTTAGTTTCTAACTAAAATATATACTTATACATATTTTATTTATTGCTGTTTTTGATTCTAAATCTAGAAACATACTACTCAACTATATCATGCTAATTTTTATTTTTTTAAGAATTCTATACACAACATGTAAAAATAGTCTATTATTTATAAGAAGTTACTGAGTTTATCTACAGCATTTATTTAGTTGGTAGGTATATGTAGGTATATTTTCTTATTAACTAAATGTTTTCGATAGCTTTATACTTAAATGCTTAAGCTTATATTATTATTTCCAGTCGATTTATTTTATTTTGATTTAATAATAATAATTATATATAGGTACATACATACACATAATCGAACAAAGGTAATCTAAAATTGTTCGAAGGAGATAGTTCTAATTTTTAAAATTTTAATTATTTTTTAAACAATTTAAATTTTTGATTCTCATATTGCCTTGGAACTTTGTATAAATATAATACAATCAGTTATTTTTATTATCGTTTTACTTACAACAGTGCAATAATTATTTTTGATTTTGATAATTTTAAATTAACATCACAAAAAAAGTTTTAAAATGTGAATTCATCAAAAACTACATTCTTTAATATATAATGTCGTTAGAATATTTAATTTTTGCGTTTTCCATGAAGTATAAGAGCTGTGACGTTTTTCGCCATAATTGAGGCCCTGAGAGCAATACAAACAAGCAAACAAGAAACAGGTTATTTTCAAACACTCGTAGTTTTAAAACAAAGAATCATAGCTTTTCTTTTCTTTTTTCAATATGCTCAACAAATAACATGGTTTTGATTTTGTATTCATCATCCTTCAAAAACCGTTATAACTGATTTTAAAGTCAGATAGGCCATTCTTGCACAGAGGAAAAATGTAAAAAAAAAATAAAAATCGGTAAAGATAGGCCAAAGATTTGTAAATAAAATAAGTTTTTGTATTTATTTATTTTTTATTTTATTTTTAAATTAAGTTTTTTGTTAATCAAGTTGAGATTTAACATTTGTATTAACTTTTAGAAGTGTTAGGATTTGCGGTTCTAACATTATTATAGTTCTTAGTTATGTATATGATCAGTGTAAAAATTGTGATGTATTGGGGGTATAAGCTGCAGAAGGTCCGGAAAATCCTTATTCTTCTCGATGATTATAGTTTAAAGGTCTTCCATCGGGGTATAGGCTTACACTTATTCCTTTCGAAATACAAAACCTTTGAAACTGAACCATTTCTTCAAGAGAATATTGAACAAATATTAAGAAGGGGTAGGTCTTTAAATATTGAAGCTCCATAATTTTGAACCAGTTAACCTTGAGTGAAGTCCATTTGCAGAGATCTTTCTATTTGAAATGTTTTTTTTTTTTCCTAATTTCAAAGTGGAGAAAAAGTGGTCTTTGGGCATTTTAATAACAATAAATGGTTGTTATATCGCTGAGTTTATGACTTCTATCCAATTATCGGGGTTGTAAATATTTGGAAAATATTTTCATTTCTTCTCAATCACCCCAAAATCTTGGTCGCATTGTAAAAACGAATGTCCGCTGACAAAAAAACTTAAGGTTAATTTTATCAACTCTAAGGTCTGGATGAGATGTTATTTGTATATTAGGGTGGATCGTTTTCAGCATTTTTTGTCAAATCACTCTGTGCAACTCATAGTATATGCTTAATGGTTTTATAAACTTATTCTCATCATTGATTTTGAGTCGCCCTAGGGAAAAACTAAATCGGGAAGCCATTGAAAATTCGTAGTTTTCACAAAATATGATATTTTATGAACCCGGGATGGGAATATTTGGCTACAAAAAAATAACGGATTCTGGTAGAGGGACCAAATACAAGTATTTTTCATTACGGGGGAGGGGTCTATCTCTGTCATTATAGGCAGGCCGGTCAATTTTTTAAACAACATGATTGAAAACAATAAGTATTTTTCGTGATTTTAGATTTTTTAAAAAAATAGAAGACATAAAGTCATCTGGTTAACAGTGGTTGATGAAGAATTAATAAAAGCACTTATCCACTAAGGAATTTAAGCCAATTTCTAACCTAATTCCACATTTTTGAAAAAAAAAAATCAGTTCATATTTTTTCAAGTTTTAGTTTGAAAATATTTTTTTTCGATAACTATTAACAGAAAAAACTTGATTCAAAAATTCAATAAAATAACAGACTTCTAGCTTTCAAAAAATGTATCATTCTTTATTATCAGTGTTTCCGTTCTTTTTAAATAATTTTCTAAATGACTTTTTATTTTTAAGTATTTTTTTAAAAAATTTCTCTCTCACCTATACGGAAAGGTAAGAACCTATACCTCCATGGTGAAAAATACTTGTATTTAGTCCCTCTACAAGAATTCGTTATTATTTTGCGCCAACTATTCGTGTACCTAATTCTTAATAGGTAGGTTTATTATTTTTTTTTTTTGTGAAAAAAGACCAATTTTCGATGGCTTCCCGATTTTGTGTTTCCTAAAAAAAATAAAATAAATAGGGTGGCACAACGTCTCATGAAGAACCAGGGCCTAGTGACTAACAACTCGCAACCATTCCTGTGTGCGCCTTTCGACAGGAATGGAAGGGACGTATTTTATGCCGAATCCGAACGGCTAGACGAGAAGCACTTATTCGTGACAAGTAATACTCTTGGAGGATTTGTCAATTCCTCGCAAGAGGCAGTAGCCCTGAAAAAAAAACTTTTTAGTTTTTAGGTGGACGAGGCTGGGAAGCGATCCCAGACCTTCCTAAGGCGACTCAAAATAAATGATAAGGATAAGTTCGGAAAATCATTAAGCATAAACTATGAGTTGCACGCAGTGATTGGGCACAAAATGTTGAAAACGCAATTTTAATATTTTTATTCCAGCCTCCACTTGTTCTGATTGTGTACCTACTATACATAATCAAATGCTTCGGATTACATTTTCTTATCAGAAACCTAGCTTTAAGTTTCAAACAATAAAATGAAATATTCGAGCGCAAAAGTTGCCTAAGCCGAAAATATTTACAAATTTTAATGCAGAAATGTGGGTTAGTAGGTAACGATTCAATTTTCGTAATAAACTCAAATTCGATAAAATTGCTGTTAGGCCACTATTGCACTCACGGCCTTTTTTAATCCTTAACGAAAATTGGAATACTTGATTGATCAATGTAAAACCCAAAGTCTGTTGTCTAAATATTTCACAAAAAAAAAATCGGGAAAAAATTATATTTTCAAGATAAACAAAATTTTTGTCGATATAGTTTTTTTTATTGGTATTCTACCATGGCTTTCATAAGTAGTTTTCACGAAAAGAAATTCTATAGAAATGTTTCGAAGATGCAAGAAAAATAGAACCTAAATGAAGGAACAAATACCTCAAAAATAATAAAAAAATATATTAAAAACGAGCCAAAAATAATTTTTTTTTTAATTTTACAACATTTATTAAAATTAAAATTAAATCAAAAAATATGTTTGTTTAAATGGCTATAAGTTGGGAAATAACTGTTGTAAATTTTTGTCTGATACATTTTTATAAATATGACAAAAGTGACTACATGTGTTCCCAAATTCAATTTTTTGTATCAATCATTACCAAAGTTAGCATTTTTCAAATTTGTTTTTACAAAAATATATGGGATTTCCCATATAAAATTTAAGACGTCTTCGGGCCACGTTAACGTTAATATAATGAGCTAAAATTTTACGGGATTTTTTTTTTTATTTATTTAGAATAAATAAGGGGTGTGCGTCATTCAAAATAAAACAATGACCACCCAAGTGTACATAAAAAGGTGAATTTGATTTGCAAAAGCAATAGTTTATTTAGCAAAATGGTTAATTTCATTTATTTTCAAAAGGGTGAACTCAATGTGAAAGCCTATGCCTACATAGTTCTTGTTCATTTATAATAAATTGGCTAAAAGGGATTACTTATACATTACTTATATCTTATATGTTATTGCATGATTTTCTGAGTGCACAGAGGAAACTCACGCTTGGGGAATTTGGCTCCTTGACTAGAAATCTTGTATGTAATTGCTTACAAAAATCTTTTGAATGTATAATTAACTTCGACCATGCAACTATAAGCCCAAAGATTCTCTAAGCCCTGGCTCGCCGTATGAAACAGTTCCTGTTGTATTAAAAATTCTGTTTTTTTCGTCTCAATTTTCTGGGCTCTGTTTTAAGGCAGTTAGTATCGTTGCATTAAACATGTCCATTATTCGTAGCCCCGAACATGTCCAATTCACTTCAGGCTTTAGCCCCAACCAAATTAATTTAGAAAAAAGTTACATAACAATGAATTGTTCAGCCCCAACCTCGTTAACAATATTTTAGAGACGAATATAAAACTCTACACGTTGCAGTGTATTGCGGGGGGCCTTAAGCCCCTATAGCCAAACCCCTGGATCCGCCTCTGGTACCGAACATTTAAGACTGTAACTTGCTTTATTTTCTAAAATTCAGACTTTGAAATCTGAAATCACCCTCTAAAAAGACAAAAATAAAAAACCTCATAATATTAAAACTATACCATTACCCGCCTTAACATCTATATTAAGTAATGATTTATATTTTTTGCACATTGGTAAAACTAAACCTTGCCTTGCCAACGATATAATAATTTATGCTTCTCCGCTTTTTATAACCACTTTTTATTAAAGTCGCAATACTACAAAATTCATATTGTCGTTTGAGATGATGATTCCTTTTGCTCGACTGCACTGGGACAATGTACATGAGTACAGTACAGCCCACCCCCACGCTATACAATTACAGGGGTGACATGAAATAAGGCCCAACGAAATAAAGCCAAATATCAAAAATTTGGCCTTATTTCGCTTTTAATATGGAAATAAAGCCAAATCTTAGTTTTGGTTTTATTTCGCTTTAGAAAGGCCAATTTGGCTTTTCATGTTTAATGTTTTTTTTTGTTTCAAAAAACTGCAAAAATTAAATGGAATTTTTTAAATCATACATTTCCCATCGGCGTTCCTTGCGTTAAGGAACCTATCCGAGACGGTGGACACCTTGATTTGTTGTTGCAATAGCTTTTTCAGAATGAATTACAACACAAATCTATCCAAATCGCTTTGGATACGATCTTGAACGCTGAAATAGCATTTTGATAGTGGCAGTCATGAATCTAGTATACCTGGACTGCTAGTCAATCGTCATTCTCATTTGTTAAGCATGACTGACAAGAAGTCATTTCCAACATTTGGTTCGCATTAGAATAATTTTGCATTTGAGTGTGAATATGTTTCTTTATTCATTTTAGATATTCAAAATATTTGGAATAAGAATTTTGTGTTTCCTTATTCAATAAAATACTCGGGATAAACCATTATTTTCGATTTTTTATTTATTCCGAATAATTGGAATGGATTTTTCATTCCATCTGAAGCGCGGAGTCAAAAGAATACCAAGACAAAAAACTCAATGCTCATGCGGCCCTCCATCTAAGTACAAACCGCGCCCGAAGATGCTTGATTTCGGTGATCGAACGAGAACCTGTTTTTGTTTTTTAAACCGATATTTTCCGTAATGTCTTTCGTCAAACAGCAATGAATCCTTTATTAAATTAAAAAAAAAACATAATTGTCGTTGCGAGAACGATAAATGAAATCATAGTCGTCCTATTTATCGATACCAACACGGGGAAGCATTTTATATTGCCGCCTTATATTATCGCTGCTCCAATAAGATGACGCCCAATTCTCTCAGAAGTAGGTTATTTGCACGAACATTTTTTTATTTTATTATTTCAATTAAAACAGAGCTCATTTTTATTTAATTATTATTTCGTTTAAGATTTTTTTCCTTTCGATGTCAAAAGATGATGAAAATTCCCAAGTTTAATCGCTAACTTCTACTGTTTTGTTGATCAGCTCTAAAGTTGAAAATCAAAAGTTGAAAACGTCAACTACGAGTGAATAAAAACTATTTCTCAAGTTGACTGTACAAATTCCAAAGTTATGTTCTACTTTGAGTAAATAAATTAGGCCTAAGTCGTTTTCAAATTGCCGCTAGTGTATCGATTTTTTTTTAATAAAGGGAACCATCTTGATATTGGCTCCTAGCAGTCCAGGTATAATAGGTCGATGGTTTAAGTAATGTGCAAGAAGCTTAATACAAACGTCAAAATTTATCCATTTGTTAAAATTTAAACGAGCTCCTGAGCAGGCTAAATTCTGACGTCTGTATTCACCTTAGTAATGTCAAATTTTAGCCATGGGATCAAATTTAACGCACTTTTAACGCAATTGACACACGGCCTTAATTATTTTTCTTTGTGGATTATGAAAAAATAGTTCTTTTTATAATAGTTATAGTACAGTAAGTAATGTAATGTTTTTTCGTTGGTGGAAACTCCTTAAATAATCAAAAAAATGGGCTGCCAGATTTAATTTGGTGAATATCGGTAAGCCAGGGCCCAACAAGCGGGACAAATCGGGACATTAAAAAATATCTATTTATACAAATCTTAAATGCAATGCGCAACATTTTAGTCGAATTAGTACGATGTTAAATTATTTTTAATTAATAAATAATAAAACGAGCTTAGCATTGTACTATCTCATAACATACATACCTAACACTTTACTTAAATCAAAATATGTTTTGTTTACTTAATACCGTACTGAATCCATATGACACCTCTTAACGTTTCTAAATATGAAAATGAGGAATGCTTGCGCATTTTTTGCACGAGCGCACTTTTTTTGAGCGTGTTCTTCAAGTTCAAAAATATTTAAAATTTAGAAAATTTTACGTAACTGTTTTAAAATTAGAAAAATATTAAGTAGTGTCATGCTTAACCCTTAAAATTAGGCTGTTTAAAATTTTGGCCAATATTTTTTGACTAACTTAGAAGTACCTACCGAATTTCAAAGTTATGACAAAATCGAAAGGCCAATAACGAGATTTGAGAACATGTCAAAACAAGTAAGAAATCGGTAATTTGCAAAAAAGAAAAACAAACATTTATTTTAGTTCTTCGATTAGTTTTTGGCTAAAACTTATGCAGTGTTATAAAAACTGTTCTAGGGATAACATGTACGAAGTTTTATCAAAACCATTACATCCGTTTTTTTGAGAAAACTTGTTGAAACCGAAATGTTTGTATGATCGTTCTATCCAGATAAGCTAAAACAAAAAATTGCATCTCACTCCTAGGGAATAACATACCAACAAACCGACGGACATCTTTTGTGGAAAACTAGTTTTTGGACTTCTTCATTATCGTAATGTTAGTTTTGATTAAAACCTCAAATTTTTTGACACAAAACCAATAATTACTCTATAGAGCAAGTAAAAATGGAATATCTGGACAAAATTCGTGACATTTTGTAAATCGGGACAGATATCGGGACATGGTTCAAATATCGGGACTGTCCCGCCAAAATCGGGACGTCTGACAGACCTACCTCCCGCCCAAACGGGGTGAGTAAGACCCCCCCCTCCTATAGTAAAAAATTCTTATATATATTGGGCTGTTCTACAAAAAAAAACGTTTTTATTTCTTGGCGCCTAAGTTATCGTACTCGTGCCGTTAAATGGATTCGAAGTTTCAGACAAAAGATCGTTTATGAAAATAACTTGTAACAGACTTGAAGCCATCCAATAAAACTTTTAATGAGCTGTCCAAAAGGTAATTTCTAATCCAACGAAAGCGAGATTCATCGATATCAAATGAAATGCGTGCATTTTCGATAAGAGAGCTTGATGCCAACTCTTTCAAACGCTTTTGAAATATCAAGTGCAATAATCTTACTTTCTCCGAAACGATGTTCCACTACTCGGTGAGAAGAACCACCAGAGGACTTACTTTGCGTAAGCCGTACTGCCATTCATTAAGAAGCTTTCATTTCCATGACCTTGAAAAAAAGTTACGAAAGTGCAATTGTTTGATAGTTTGAGGGTGAAGAAGATAGATACGCCTATTTTTGGGACAGACTGCACAAATGGTGTGTTCCATCCACTCGGAAAGAGAAAAAATAAAATAAATAAATATCTTCTCTATCTAAATAAATAAAATTTTTAGCTCATTATATTAACGTTAACCCGGCCCCCAAGACGTCGAAAGCTTTATATGGGAAATCCCATGTATTTTTGTAAATCCAAATTTGAAAAATCTTAACTTTGGAGAGCTAAAATCTTACAGGATTTTTTAAAAATTAATTAAGAACAAATAAGGGTGGTGCGTCATTCAAAATAAGACAATGCCCTTTATAAGGACCACCATATTATTGAACCCAGACCACCCGCGTGACAGTCCAAAAGAGACCAGTTCTCAAAATAAACAATTAAAATTTTCAATTATGGTATCCAACTATGTACAACTATAACTGGCCCTTTACATGACTGCCTTGAACATTGGGTTCTCTGTGTGTACATTTTGTATGCACTGCACATGTTTCGTTTCAAACTTTAACGCAGGAAAATAAATCTTCCTGTCAACCAAAAAAAAACATCATAAAATAAAATGTCCTTATTAAATCAAAAGAAAACGCTTCAAAATAAAAACAAATATTCCAACGCACACACGATATCACATCTTCGACACAACGGCACAACATCATTTATCTTCAGCACTCATCATCGGTTATTGTATAGCTTCCACGGAAGTCACTTAACGGTGTCGCATTTGTCGTTGATGGTGTCATCAATGGCGCACCCTGAAAGGATATTGCTAACGGAAGTGCTGATGGTGCACACAAGCTGAGGGCGCTTCTTCCTTCAGTTACAGAACGATAACGTGGTGGCCTACCGGATCTATAAATAAAAAACAACAACAAAAAATAAAACAAACAAAAATTATAAATTAATAATTTTTGTTGCTGATGTGTCAGCAACACAAAGTAGGTATAAATTTATAGCTTACCTCTCGCAATTGCACTTCAGCAAACGTATGAAAGCCGCTCGAAATGTTCGGTTGAAAATTGTGTAAATTATCGGATTTATCGTCGATGACACATAGCCCAACCAAAGACAAGTGTCCACCACATGTTCAGGTACATGGCATTCGGGACAGGCCGCAAACAGGATATTCAGTATGAAAAATGGTGACCAACATAATACGAATGTAAAGAAAACCAGTCCCAGAACTTTTGTGGCTTTCTGTTCTGTTGCTACGGCATTTGCTGACAGATTATTACGTTTGTTGCGACTGTTAAGGATTCTATTTTATATTCAAAATCAGATTCTCAGACTTATTATAATTAACAAAAATACATACCGCAAATTAAGAGCAGGTGTCGTCACGCTATTCAGAGCGAATTTAAAAGATTTCAATTTGCACCTTCGTGTTTCACGGCTAATTGAGTCGGGAGTTTGGGTTGCTTGCTCACAGGTGGGTCCTTGTTGTTGAATTGCCCCAGCAGCAGATGACAAATTAGAAGTATTGGTCCGAGAACTGGTGCTGCTGTTGGCACTTGTATAGCCTAGTTGTGGTTGAGATGAACTTGCCCTAGCCGCAGCTGCCGATGATGGTCTCCTGAATCAGGGGGAGAAATTTAATTTGAAGTTAAATGAAATTCCAACGAGCGGTCTGACGAGTAATTAAATTTCTCATAATATTGGTTACGGTAAATTACCAAACATATTACCTCATCACTATAATATAACACTATACAACGTCAATATCCTTGTTGTGCATAAGGAAATATTTTGAAGTAGGTAGGTTAAGGTATTTTGATTGCTTTGGCATTGTGTAGATAGGGTTGTTGTGTGGAGAAAATTGCTTTTAGTTAGGGAAAGTTAAAATAACGAATAGCTTTATTGGAAAATCGAACACAAATATTCATTGTAAGTTATAGGTATTTGATTTAAGAATCTGTTATAGAAAGGTTATAGAAGTCGTCATTTGATATTCATGATGGGGTTTTACATCGGAAGTGGATCGCAGCTTACCTTCGTAAGTGTGTACTTGTACGCAGGGGCGTCATGCTTGGGGGGGGGTCATGCCAAAAAAAAATTAGATTTGTTTAAAGTCAAATGCCTTATATATTTTTTTTTTTCATATTTTACTGTGTGTATATAAAAGAAAAAATCTTTATTAACTATATTAAAAGGTTTTCCAATAGGGACGGGTTGATTTTGACAGCTCGTGGCGGCCATATTGTTTCCTTTACTTTCTGTCAAAATATCGTCTTTTAATCAGTTACTAAAGACAAATCATCATGGTGAGTTACAGCGTCGAGCAGCACGCGATAATGTTTTTTTGGAGCAGTTGGAAGTTGATCCCAAGTTTGGTCGAAAAATCATCTTTAGCGATGAGGCCCATCTTTGGATGCATTTATTTATTTATTTATTGATTTTGGGAGGGAGGCCTGGAGGCGTCATCGGTCCGTACTTCTTCGAAAATGATGCTGGCCAGGCCATCACTGTTAACGGCGATCGCTTATGTCGATGATCACCAACTTCTTGTGGCCTAAATTGAATGATATGGACACTGAAGACATATGGTTTCAAAAGGATGGCACTATGTGCCACACAGCTTAAGACACAATCCATATTATGCACGAGCGGTTTCATGGCATGGTTATCTCGCGCCGAGGCGACGTGAATTAGCCACCAAGATGGTGTGATTTGACCCCTTTGGACTTTTTATTGTGGGGCTTTCTTAAGTCGTAGGTCTATGCGAATAAGCCGCAAACCATCACGACCCTCGAAGACAACATAATCAATGCCATCGGTCAAAATCAGCTTGATTTACGCGCCAAAGTCATCGAAAACTAGACCTTTCGAATCCGCGCCACCCAGCGAAGCCGGGGCGGCCATTTGAACCATGTTATGTTACTATAACAGGGCTCTCAAATAAAAATAAAACCTTATTGATAACTTATATAAAACTTGTTTCATTCAATTTTAAAATCGACCCGCCCTTAATGGGAAACCCTATAATACATTACCTTTGCTAAAAATAAGTTAAAATAATTTAAAATCGTTCATATCCTGGAAAAAGATATCGTTCCTTAACTCATTTAATTTCCAGGCAGTTAAGAATCAAAAGTCGGCGTGAAATAGCAAACTACGAATGTAATACTAAATTTTCACTGCGCCAAGTTAGGCAATTCCGTTGAAAATATGTATTTCGACCTGCCAAAGCCAATTCAAAATTAAATGAGCTACCTACACAAAAAAATTAACAAATTTGAGACGAAAGCATTTTTTTGGTATTTGCAAAGTTACCTCATTTTTGGTTCCAAAGAAAAGTAAAATAAACAACTGAGTTGAACGAACATTTATTAGCTGGACCATTAGTGAACGGCTCTTCGTTTTTATTCCTGAATGTTACATTTTTTATTTCGGAGGGCCTCAGCAACAGGATACAGTAATCTCCAGTTGCCTGAACAAAAAAAATCAGTTAAGCTGTCAAAATACTGAGGAAAAAAATTTTTGGATTCGCTTGATCATTTGTTTTGAATTTTATTCAGAATTTATTTTTATCCTATCAAAGTTTTTATTTCAGCGAATTGAAGTTGCAGGAAAAATTAGTAAAATATCATAGATACTGTGCACTGTGTTCTGTTTCTTAATTTTAGTAAATAGATATAAATATTCACTACTGAAAATGAAAACAATAGCTCTGATTTTCAAAAATTACCACTTGTGTAAATTGCTCTTTTTACAATAGTGGAATAACTAAAATACATTAAATATTCGTATTATAATTGAATACAAAGATTCGTTTTCGTTGCGTTTCAAGAAAAGTGTGAACAAATTTCACGAGTGATTTTGATATGCCTCTGATTTGAAAAAAATGTATGTCTCTAAGACTTCCACCCATGGAAAAGTGAAAGGCACCTTCCAAAATAAATATGTACATCAAATATACCTTATCTTTTATCTTTCTTACCAGCAAGCCTTTCTAATAAAAATAATGCACAAAGTTGTTAAATTCTACGAGCCTAGTCGCTTTTCGTCAATGATTCCATCCGATTGGTCAAACGGCTCACCGCAAGGAGTTCCAAAAAATCTCATTTACCATAGCTTTTGGCTTTTGCATTATGGGATTCATAGGTTAATTTGTAAAAGTAATCCACATCCAAATCAGTAACAATATTGTTCGATCGTAAATATTGAATAAGTGCAAACAAAATCCTTTCGTAATAGGTTTTCATCATAGTTTTAAATATTTATGTCTCTTACCGTTAACATTAATATTTTTTGGTTAGAATAACTAAATCGAAAGTTATCACTTTTTTTGCCTTTAAATAATCTGTCATACAGAAATCAAACAAAACAATTTCTGTATGTGTTTAAAGATTTTTTTTTTTCAGAAAAAAAATGTTCTTTTTTTTCAAAATCATATTAGTTTTTACTTTACAGAGTGAAAATTTGGTAATAACTCCGCATTTTGATTTTTGGTTGGTTTAACAGGTTTTGGCTGTCATCTCAAAACGGAAACTAGCCTAGGCATATATTTTAAGATTTGAATGTATAATCATATGAGAAGTTTGTTGTTATGTTAAATTTGAAGTACGAGGGAGAAAATTAAAGTATCATCGATTGACTACAAAGTGCCAAGAAAATTAAATTTCTTATTGAATTGAAGTTACCAACATTCAAATTCTCTATTGAATTCTTAATTAACAATCGAAAATCCTACTAGCTTTCTAAGTAATCAACTTTCATTTAATTTTCAATGTGGTTACTAAATAATTATTTCAGATCAACAAAATAATCTTGAGTTCTAGGGGGGGGGGGCACGACCCCGTGACCTCCCCCCCTGTATACGCCGTTGCTTGTACGTTCACGTACATGGATAAATAAATATGTTTATTAATTTTACTGAGTTATTGTTGGACTTTATAAAAAATATAGATAAGGCCAACATTGGTTTCAAAGTAATTTAATTAAGTTCAGTTAACTGCAAGGTTTCTAAAGAGGAAACATTGGGTTTTTAAGAGGTTACTTAGACTTGTTGAATTTTTGACCTTTAAATCTTCTTAGTAATAGTTAGCTCAATGGGCTTTAGGTCAAATGAAACAATTAAATTATGTCTCAACGTTTCGTCCATGAATATGGCCATCATCAGGTGCGAGCAATTTATATAATTACATAATCACCCCTATTCATAAAGAAAAAATCGTCGTCGTTCTATGAAAACTCCCTTAGTCCATTTTCAGCAAAAATGAGATAAATACGCCAAGTTTATGCAAATAAAAAAATCTATATTCTATCAAAACTCCTTGAGCCTCCCATAACTAGGCCATTTAACGCTTCTAACTGTCTTATAGAAATCTATAAGTATTCTTCAAGGTTACTTTTAGATCCCTTAAATTAGTCTAGTTAAGCTCTTGGAGCATCTTATAAGAGGCAAAATGTTACTTGGGAAGCGTTACGTTAGTTTTTAGTTTTTTAGTTTTTTAGTTTTCTAATTTCATTTTTTGAGGAAATCCTCTTAGCAAATATTTTAATAAATTGAATAGATTTAGTTTAACAAATTAATTGATGTATGATTTTCCATCGTAATTCAGAGATACGAACCCTAAAAACGTAACAATGCCTTAACAAATCGCTGCCATTTTTGTAATCAAAATTGATCAATAATTAACACTTTTATTAATAATAATGTGAACTTCTCAAAAACTTAAAATTCCAAAATTTATCGCAATTTTTTTAGCAATTGACTTTGAAAGGCGTTTGCTCTTTAATAAATTGGGTTAGACAAAGAACAAATTCATTTTGGGGGTCAACAACAATCCATTATAGATAAGACAAAACAATCTACGTCTAGCTATATGGGGTCGGTCCACTGTGCGTTGCGTCGTAGCGACTTACAAAATGGATATTTGTAATCTAGCAAGTGGTACCTTTCAATTAATGTATCGCATTATATGAAAGTTTGACTTTTATCTTTAAACCCCATTTGCGGCCAAACTATTCGTCGTAGACCCATCAAAGTCTGCACATTCAATCTTGATTTGCGGCTACACTAAGCGTCGTAGCGACTGACAAAATGGATATTTGTAATCTAGCAAGTGGTACCTTTCAATCGATGTATCGCATGATATGAAAAATGACTTATCTTTAAACTCAATTTGCGAGCAAACTAAACGTCGTAGGCTCCCAAAGTGGGCACCTTCAAACTTGATTTGAGGCTAATTCATGGGAGTGCCACTTTTCAATAAATCCATCGCACTATATACGAAAACTAATTTATCAAAATCGACATATTTTTCTCTTTAAATGAGATTTATAAAAAAGGAGGACAATTTTTAACGTTTCTTAAGAACAGTAACAGGAAAAATACCTACAGGTACACCTAATTTCAGCTTTTTTCACGTTAAACCTACGAAATTTTGAAAGCTTCTTCAACCATCAAGAGGAAGCAAAAATTAAAATTAGTCTTTCCCCCAGTTTTTTCGAAATCAATGCCTTAAATAGCTGTCAAGAAATCTATTTTAAAAGTCTAAGAATTGTGGATTTTTACATTTACATTCTTCGTAAGGGAGCATTATCCGCCTGGTACTTATTCCATATTATGTCCTACTCCAACCCCGTGTTCGTCCCCATCTGCGACCCCATCAACAAAATTTATTTACTTCCTTAATTACGTTATAGGCACTTGGCCAATAACAAATCACCGGCGATATCTCTATGTTTCTAGTATTCAAAATTATGTCTTAATTCGTCCTTTTTGTTTATAAATGTATCCGCCCCTCTAGACCCCATCAACATTTCCATCTATTTACCTGATTCTATGTTTCATCAATAATAATCATATTCCTGCATAATTATTTCAAAAGTGTCTTACGCATACTCGCACTCTGTCCTACTAACGCTTTTTGTATGCATCCATATTTCTTTGAGAGCCCAATACAATCCCGACCTGCAACCAATAAGAATCATCATCCTCCATTGTTGTATGTAAATAAGTCATACGCATACACGCACTCTGCCCTACTAACGCCTTTTGTAGGCATTCATCAACGTTTGAGAACCCCATCAACAATTTGTTTCAATGGTGCAATATATTATTTATATTTTTCTCTGACCAATTAGTATTCAATACCCCCTACTATTATATTTGCTGTTCACATTACTATCCTTTATTGTTGCCAGCTCGAAAGCCATGCAAAAATAGTAGTATTAGCTTAAAATTCTAAGCAATAATAGTAGTGTCAGAATTTTCGTGCTAATGGTCTTCGTGCACGAAATGTTCGTGTTGTGTAGTTTCCTACATCGGTTGTATAATACATTTGTATTTCCAGACTTGGCTCTGCGTACTACTTTTTTTTCGCACGATGCTATCTTACATGTTGCCTTCGAACACGAGTTTTTAGCGTTTGTGTTACAGACAGTTATCTAATATTTTGGTAGAAAAAAAAAAAATTATAACAGTTTTAAACCGTACATGTCATACAACCGATTTTTTGGTTTTCAAATTTTTCACGGTAACTGCGTGGCCGACCTATATTTTGAAGAAGTACGGCCCTTTTTGTTAACGAATCCACTGAGGTGTAAGTGTGCCTCGTCGCTGAAGATAATTTTCTTTGTA
This sequence comes from Melangyna quadrimaculata, assembly GCA_949320155.1. Taxonomy (NCBI): domain Eukaryota; kingdom Metazoa; phylum Arthropoda; class Insecta; order Diptera; family Syrphidae; genus Melangyna; species Melangyna quadrimaculata. Next base: position 186,754,663 of record OX439483.1, read on the forward strand.
AAGTCACAATTCACTTCTGTCTGTTCAGCCAACCATTCGGTGCATTGACGAAGCGACGCTTAAAAGCTCTTGAGTCAGTTGAACCTTGTAACCCAATTAACAATTTAACTTGTATAAGGTCCAATTTTTAGAATTGGTGGATAGGCTATTGCTGACATAGAATAATTTTAAGGCTTAATAATGCAAGTCAAGCATTTAACGATTTATTTATTTCAAAATAGCTTGAGTTCCTCAAAAGTGAAGTCATGCAAGACATTTGTTTAATGTATATAAAACTCCAGCAAGTTAAAAAAAGTTGTTCTCATATTTTTTCCCTAATAGCCTCAATTCGTTTTTAAAAGTAAACTCTAGTATCCTTCGTTTTCATTGACCACTTCACCAAAATTAAAAAAAAAAAAAACGAGATTCATTTTTGAAATCGGTGTATAACAAGACTGATGACGGTAATCAAACATTTTGCACGAGTGGGACTTGCACTTTATTGACTTACGTAAGAGAACATTATAGCTTTTGCATTTTGTTAATAGCAAACTTAAGGAAATCAAAAATTAGTTTAATATAGAGCGGGAATTTTGCTTTGGTTGTGACCTCTATATTGGACTTCCGTAATAAAATTATAGCTTTTGCATTTTGTTAATAGCAAAATTATACAAATCAAGAATTTATATTTGTGACAGATATTGCCATCCCTTTGAAATGTATAGCTTTTGCTTTTTTTTAATAGCTTGCTTACAGAAATCAAAAATGAAAGCTAAGAAAAAAGAGGAATTTTGTTTTTTTTTTTTTACATTTATTGCCTCCCCTAAGGCCTCAGTTATAGCTTTCATTGAAAACCATCATTGAAAAAGTTAACTGTTGATTTTGAGACCTTTCGAAAGTTTAATCATTGAATATTTTAATGCAGAAATAAAGCTTACGACCTCAAAATTATTTCTCCTTCAAAAAAAATTCATTTTGACCCATATCTTCCCCATAACGTAATTTTTAATTTTTCAATGATGAACTACCTTACCAATGATCATTGAAAAAATTAAAAGTTACGTTATGGGGAAGATATGGGTCAAAATGAATTTTTTTTCGAGGAGAAATAATTTTGAAGTCGTAACCTATATTTCTGCATTCAAATATTCAATGATTAAACATTCGAAGGGTCTCAAAATCAACAGACAACTTTTTCAATGATGGTTTTCAATGATAGCTATAACTGGCCCCTAATTATATCTTTTGTATTTTGTTAATAAGAAAACAAACTTAGGTATATCGGAAAATGAAATATTATACATACCTAAATGTCCCCTTAGGTGAGACTTTGATAGAATTAAGCAACTTAATTACACTACTGCATCGCACATATCTTGCTTGAAAAAAAACTATATAAGGACTTTTTTCAAACATATGGTACGATAAAAAAGGTCATGCATACCTTATTTTAATGTGAGTTTAAAATATAATACTTAACTTTTGGTATATATTTTCAAATACTTAAAGAATTTCATGATTGATACTTTAAATTCAATCTTCTAAAACCCTGTTATGGGTACCAATGTTTAATGAAAATTTAGTTTGATTTTTTTGGGCTTGAAGTATCAACTCATTAAAATTTTTACACGCGTATGGTATATTGCCAATTGGCCTGGTGTGTTGCGTGGTGGCCTAATAATAGAGAGAAGCTGAGTTCGATCCCTGGATTCTGAAATTTAATGTGAGTAAAAGTTGAATTTTTTCAAATAAATACATTTCTATACATTTCAGAATAAATAGAAAAGCGGTTCTAACACCCTAAAGTCATGGGAAAATGGAAATAAAAATAAAAACAATAATAATAATAAAATTTAAAGCAACGATTTTTTTTTAAATAACACACTGCTTTACTAGGCCTTTGTAAGGCCTTACAATGTGAGTCATTTCATTTATGCGAATGAAAGTGAATGTCTTATAAAAGTCAGACAACTTGTTTAGTGGAGCAATAACACTGTTTTGCTTTGTTTATTTTATCAATAAGACTTTCCATAGAAAACTATTTAATTATATAGAACTTCTGCTCAAAGGTCTTAAAGTAATTGAAATAGCTTGTATAATGTGCGCCAAACTGATTTGCATAAGGTCTTTATTAGTTACTATACAAACTAGAAAATAGCTTGTGTAGACACTTAAACAAGTTAAATTGCTAGTTGGGAAGCGTGTAAATTCAAATCCTTATTCAAAATTCGCGTCAGTGATGTTCATGATATGTTCAATTGTTGGGCACGATGAAGAGTCGAGGTTGACGGCTCTTCTGCCACACTATCACGAACAACAATAATGTTTTCCGCAGAACGAACTGGGCGAGCATGCACAGGTGTTTTTACATTTCCTTCAAACCCGGTTTGCTGAAATTTGCGCACAATTCTACCGATTGTGGACACATTTGGTCCAAAAATATCACGAAGTGCATGTAAATGCATTTTGGTTTGCACACCCATTTTCTTCAACAATCTTTGCGCTGCTCTCAATGGTTGAATTTATCAAACACTGAAACAAAGAAATGTCAAATTAAGTTGGACAAAAAACTTGACGTTAAGGTGTGACTCACAATTAACATCGTGCATTATGGTTGGACCACCCCGTTTAGAAACCAAATTTATAAAAGCATTTACAAATAGTTCCAACTAGCAGTTAAAGTCAATTCATGATTTGATGGGTTCTATAATCGACATACACTGAGGTAGGTACATCTAAGGCTATCAAAAGCACGGTAGTGTCCTGCCAGATTTTGGCACTACACCCTTTTTATAGGTTCAAAGTCTGGCGATTTTCGAATCCACTCTAACTTCACTACCAAAAAAGTTAGAAATTTCAAATTCGCTGCATCTGCTTAGTACATAAATCTCAGACAAATCATAAAAACCGTTAACTGACTCATTCACACATTCACTCACTGACAGATCATCAAAATTATGGATCAATTTAAGCTTTTCCATTTAGGAGGCAAGGCACCCGCTCATTTTCATATAATTGATATGAATTATTTGGAGGATTTCTGATTGTCGTAGAATTATGAAATTTTTATAGAACGATAGGGCTTGAAGAATAAGTAAAGAGAAAAATGTTAATTTAATCGCAGAAATATTTGGAGCACTTTGGATTGTTGCAGAATGATGAAATTTAGTAGGCTGGTTGGCCTTGCGGTGAATACAAAGAACAAATTGAAAAAATTTAAATTTTCTGTTAAGCGGCGTGGCACCCGCCCATTATCATTTAAACGGAGAACTTCTGATTGATGAAAATTGGTAGAGGGGTAGGACTTGTAGTGCATACAAAAGGCACAAATTGAAAACTTCCTTAATAGGCGTTCCATTGGTAGTTTTTCTCCACTGACTTCCAACTGAAAATAAGAATCTTTGAAAACAGAGGTTAAATCATAACAAAAACATAGTAGTGAGATCTTAAAGTACGCTAAGTTTATTTCTGTTAAATATCAAATATTTTAAGTAGAGTAAAATCGAACAACTTCAAAAATATTAGAGAAATCTGTTATTTAATGATGATTGACCTTTATTTGGTAAATTTACTTGCCAAGTTTTCTTTTATTACAATATTACAAAATTTCGAAATGAAAACTTGACTAGCGAACGCCTTAGTTTTACGTCCTAAGTAATTCTAACAAGGATCTGACAAGTAGATTATAATAAAAGTGGAAACATTGGATTCAATTTAATTTTTTCGAAAACTGTCAATTTAAGCCAAAATTTTGAAGAAGAATATTATAGTGACTACCTAGGTAAAATAGTATATAAGACCTGAACTTTTATACCATTTCTGAAATCAAATCCTGGCTTCAGCTTAACAGAAACGATCAGAAATGTTTTTATAGTTGGTCATTAAACAAGTAAAATGGGAGAGTTTTCAATTCATAACGAGTTTGAAAACAACATTGATATAGGAACGTTTTATTTGTAAGAAAAAAAAAATACTAGATGACTGAATTGACTCCTGAGAAAATCACAACTTTCCCTTAAAGGTACACTTTAAAATTATAACTTTATATCTTAAAATAAATTATAACGAAAATTGGAAGTTCAATTATTTTTTTTTTTCTTTTTAAATCATATACCTACCTACAACATACATATCGCTCTGCAAATATTCGCCTGGCTACGGTCTTGTCTCCACACTTACGTTTAATTAGGTTTTAAAAAAAAAGAAACTATTTGCATTTACTTGAGAGAAAAATTGCACTATAGGTATTTACTTAGCAAGAGTAAAAACAGTTTTAAAGCTTCATTTTGAAATGAATGCTTCATTGAATTGATGAAAAACAAAATTCAAACAATCGAACCAATATGTATGTACATGACAATATAGTATATATGGTAGGTGTAGGTACGTATAGCAGAATCTAGGAAGTTTTGTTATTTATTGCTTCAATGAATTCTCAATTCATCGATATTATCAATTTCACGGTTTTAATTTACTCTTATTAAAAAGTTTTGTTCCATGAAATAGTATCTACTCGTATTTTATAATTCAAGAGGTATCTTATATTGCATGCATGAACATTTGAGCATGGTTATAACAGAAGCAAAAAAAAAGGAAAAATAGTTTGCAGTGCTACAAAAAAGGGCAAGAAAATGTTGCTATTCATACTAGCTATTCATACAGGTCAAGGTGGCCATTCAAATTCACAAACTTTGATAACCAAGAAGTTCTTCGTGGAAATATACTCAAATAACCATAAAACGGTAGGTACACGTACGAGTTCATATCAAATAATAAAACTTGGAAATTGCATTTATTTTCAACAAACTATTAAGTTTAGACCGCACTTCATCGGATCGCATCGTACCTACCTACCCAGGAACGAAACTGCACGGTAAAGTATAAATGGACAACACGGCATTTATACGACCATAACTTTGTAAATAAGTAGTCCATTAAAAACTTACATTGACCCTTGCTTTTTGATTAGGTAAAGAGTTTTCGTTTTTTAATGTTCCATGTGCCAAGCGAGTTCTGTGTGAGTATACAAACATGGGGGGTCATTCCGTAACTAAATTATTAAATTATCGTTAGACGAAACGATATCGTTTGAGCGATAGCATTGCTTTTATTTGACAGAAAACATTTATTTTTATTTCATTGACATTTATGACAGTCATTTTGACAATTCAACTGCAGTATGAGAGTTACTGAAATGTGACATACGTTCTCAAATTGCAAACGATAAACGACACGATAGTGAATGAGTTACGTGAAGAAAATTATGGACGATCTGGTCGACGATCATCATCGTTTTGACGATTATCGTTTTAAAAATTATGGAATGACCTCCTGTTTTTCGTGGTTAAAATCGCCCTCTTTGGCTGGTACCTTGGAAAAGAGGATGTTTGAAATTTTATGTCATACTTTAGACCCGTTAGTCTAATACAACAAGAAAAATTAATACCATTTTTTAGACTATGTCATATATTGCAAAACTAAAAAGTAATTAGTAAAAATAAGTAGATGCAGATTTATAAAACAAAATACCTATACTTAAAGGGTTTTAATCTTAACTATTTCTATTTTTATTATCTTTAAAATCAATATAGCTTATTATGTTTATTTAGGAATAATGAAATTTCCTTGAAAATTTTATTCAATCGTTAGTGTATGTTCTTGAATTTTTCTTACCAAAACCAAAAGTAAACAAAAATAAGAAACATCGGTTCAACTTAATAAACGCTCATTTGGAGCCAGTGAGCATCAATTTGGCATTACCAGAAAGTTTAAACAATATGATCTCGTTTCCTCTTCTGATTTCAGTTTTTTGAAATTTAGAATTCCAATTTTTTTTTATTTTATATTTATCGAACAAAAAAAAACTGCAGAGCTATGACTAAAACAGACGTGCAGCTTTTAAAAGGGGTACGCGCAGTCCAGAGCTCCACGATGATTTGAAACTTTCCTAAAAAAATGCGCCTTAACAAATGGCAAATTGACTAGCTTCAGTGGAGAAAAGTTCAATTGGACCTTAAATCGACCCATAGTTTGATTGGAAAGATTAAAACTTCGCTTTGAACTGTCTGATGTTCAAAGAAGGGACTGTTTTAAGTGATAGTTGTTATGTTATCTGGTAGTTGCTATTTGAAATTGGTAGCTCTAAATCACGTATCTGGTAGTTGAATTTTCAATCACAATATAGGTTCGAATATTTACTGCCTATATAGATTTTGAATGATTTATTACTATTCAATATCAGCGCTAATTGGGCTATGGGCTAGACTGCCCTTGGATGCCATTTCTACATATTACTATTCATATTTGTTAGGATTATCTAATTCCGGAAAACATGTTCAACTTTTTTATCTGATCTCAAAATTTTAAACGGATATAATCTATTACCCGCACACAATAAGCGCACTTGGTTGTGTTGCCTCAACGACTTCACATGCAATTTCGATTGAAAGTCAAACAATTTCGACAATTTTTTTTTTAATTACACAACTGGGACAAAAAAATGTTAAGAAAGCAAATGAAAAACATTTTCAGCATCAGCCTTTTGACACCAAAAGTGATGAATTTGTAGAAAAAGTTCAAATTTTATTTACAGAAATATGCATTTGGCATCACTTTTAGCTACACTAAAATAATTGCTGTGAGAATAAACTCATATTGAATTATTGAATCGCTTTTGCAAAAGTTAATTATTTATGAATTCATATTTGGCGCGGTTTATTGCAATGTTTTTCAGATAGTGCGGGAAAATACGGCATTTTGGAAAACACGAATTGATCTATATCTCCGAAACTATCGATTTGAAAAAAAAAATTTGTTGGAAACAAAATTATCTTTTATTTGTCATCAAAACTTTTTTCTGTGGTGGACAGAATTTTTGAGGTTAGGTTATGTCGTTTTTTTTTTTTTTTTTAATTTTTTTGTTTTTTTTTTTTTACTTTTTCACATTTCTCTCATTTCGTAAGAAACTTACGTAAATTGTTCTCATGATACAAATTGTAGATCATAGAGTTTAACAAATTTTCATTTATTTTTGAAGATGATGCGATATCCCAGTCCAAAGTTAGAGCTTTTGGAAATTAGCTGCTAAATCAATTGTAAATATAGACTTTTCCATGGAATGAAATATTGGTAAGCTGATTTCTTTATAAATGAAAGAGGGTTATTAGAAAAGCTTATGTCTGGGTATTCGGGACGCCATGACCCTGACGAAATCCACCATTTTGGAAAATGCGAATGGACCTATGTATATCTCCGAAACTATAATTGATCTTAGAGGAAAAACTGTGAGACCAAGGTTGTTCCATCTTACGTTTATGTATACATTTTTTCTTCGCTGCGGGCTATATTTTAAAGGTTATGTCGTTTTATTTTTATTTTGTTTGCAATTACACAGTTTTGACGTTCTAGAGAAAACTTACGTGATTTAGGTACCTACTTTCCAAAAAAGAATTTAAGAACACTTAATTTTCAACATTTTGATATACATATTTTTGAAGATGATGCGATACGGCAGTCAAAAGTTACAGACATTTTGGTATTTGTGTTCATTTTAATAACAATTTAGTATTTTATTTACTCCGAAGTTTTTATTTTAGCGCAACCAAAATGGCTGTAACTTTTGACTGTTGTATCAGCGTTAGGCAATAACGCCTAAGGAAAAAGCGCCCAAATTGATTTGGAATTATGGCTCAAAAAAAATATTTTATCGCCCAAAAATAAATTAAAAAATGGAAATATCGCCCGAAAATTGAACATGTAAATTGTGTTTATAAAGTTTGGGATTTTTCCAAACAAAATTTCAACGGATTTTATTGTCAATAGTTTTATTTAACAAGAGTTTCTTAGGTGGACCGCTTCGCGGGTTCAGGGATTTTAACTCCTTTTTTCGAGTCCTCTGCCCCGCTCACGTGACTCCGTCGCTCCGCTTAGGGTATTGCTCAGTCGCCAGGCAGGCAACTTTGTTGTCAGTTGGTGTGCTTTCAGTTTATTTGTAATAAACGGTACCTTGGGTGGCCTGCTTCGCGGTTTCAAGGATTTTAACTCCCTTTTCGGGTTCTCTGTCCCGCTCACGCAACTCCGTCGCTCCGCTTAGGGTCTGCTAAGTCGCCAGGCAGGCGCCTAAGTTGTCAGTTAGTGTGCGACAACAAAGGCGCCTGTCTGGCGACTGAGCATACCCTAAGCGGAGCGACGGAGTCGCGTGAACGGGACAGATGACATGAAAAGGGAGTTAAAATCCTGGAACCCGCGAAGCGGGCCACCCAAGTTACTGTTTATTACAAATATAAATGTCTATTTAAACATAAAATTTTGGGCGTTGTTTCATCTAGACAAATATAGCAAAAACCGAAAAAAAACGCCCAAAACAGAAAACAAAAATACAACAACAATTTCTTCAGATTTTGTTTGGGCGATAATGCCAAATTGCTTTTGGGCGCTTTTGCCTAACGCCTGCGGTATCGCATCATCTTCAAATATATATCAAAATGTTGGAAATTCAGTGTTCTAAAATTCTTTTTTGGTAGGTTTAATAGGTTTGATCAACAAAATTAGAATTAGTTAAACGACATAAAATAATTAAAAAAAAAACGATAATACTAAACAACACTCTCTTATACCTTTTTATAAAAGCCATTTTTTTTTATTTTATTTTTAAAATTAAAATCTTTAAGGAAAAGTTTTCGAAAAATTAATTTTAAGTCGTATAAGGGTTTATCGTATATTTTGCCCATTAATTGTCTACCAGCCGAGCCGCCCAGTTGCATATCCGTTGTTGTGTTGTGCAATTCTTCAGAACAATCCACAAAAAGTTAAAAAAAACATAAGCATTTGTGTGTGTTAAATGATTAACAGCACTGAATTATTGAAAACTAATTTAAAAATTTGCCTCAAGATCCTTTGAATAGAGTAACTCCTCCATTGATCGGTGCACGTGCATACAACTGGTGATGACGCCCACTACCCACCTACTATTATTGATTGAAAGCACATCACTGCATGTGCCATTCAAAATTTAACCGAATGTGTATTTTAATCTTAGTTACGATGATTTTTTAACTTTTCTATTAATATTCAGCAAAGTTACTCCAGAAAAAAAAAAATTAAATCTAAAGCTAGTTAAAATAAGATAAATTAACCTTTTAAAAGTTTCTCTCATTTTTAATTACTTTTCTTCGTGTGAATGCACAAATCCATTACTGAACTGATTGAAGCTATAAGCTCGTAGCCGTAGGTATGCACCTACATTATGTGTATGAAATGAATATAAGAAAACAAGTACATATATATACTTTTGTGAACTGTCAGAAATTTGAAATTATCCACCATCATCATCATAGAACAATTTGTTTCAATGCTAGGTCATTATTTGTGCTAAAGGATGCGAGTAAGTACTTTAACTCCCACACAACATTACTCTGCAAATGCGACCATGTTAACAATTCATTCATCACATCCCTTTCACAGACATTAGGTATATTGATCAAAGCTCGAGTCTTAAGGGCAACCTTTTTTTATGGGTATAAGCTTGCTGTAACAATGTTAAATATAAAAATCTCCTCTATAAACAGTTAAACGGAAACGGCATTGTACAATTTACATCATGCATTGCAGTAATAGCCCTAGAATATCGAACAATACGGAATGAATGCAGAAAGAGCACGCCCACGTTGTTTTTATATGTACCCACTACTTTTCAAAGATTGAATGAAGACAAAGAACTTTTGAATGCAAGTTTCAAGGACAATCTTGTACTGTTTTGTATGATGCATTTTAGACTGTATAAGATATTCATTTAAAACAAACAAAAAAATAAAAAAAAAACATGATTATCTTGAGCAACTGAAAACCTATAATTTTTGCTGCACGATAAGAATTAAACAAAGAGTGACAAAAGGCAGATTAAAAGTGTAGGCTTGTAAAAGGAGGTACATTTTTCTTTAGATTTATTATGTTCAAAAAATGGCTTAAATAAAGCAGTTAAATTTTCCATCTTAAATTTCATGCAAATTGTTTTTTTTTTTTTTTTTTTTTTTTTTGTTACTTAAGAAGTCAGTTACTAAAGAAGTCAGCTATATACTTGAGACTAAAAAGGCACCTTACAAAAATTGTTTAATAGTTTTAATTTGCACAACTGCGTGTTTTTGAATAAGATTTCGACTTAAGCCTATAGACCGAGAGTTAATAAAAAATTCAGTCATTTGCGTAATGTTGTACCCAAAGCCGTAGCCAGGGGGGATCACAGATCACAAAATGTGTTTCTAGTAGGGCTGGCCACGAGACGAGAAAAGTCTCGGTCTCGCCATGACGAGACCGAGACGAGACGAAACTGGCTTTTGAGCAACCGAGACGAGACTGAAAATTTTCGATTTTAACAAGACCGAGACGAGACTTACAAAAGTCTCGCAGAGTCTCGTCTCGTGGCCAGCCCTAGAGCTTTTCTCTTGAAAAAAGTATAAACCAATCTTATATAAGTGATTGTCATCAAATTCGATGATAAATTATTTTCCACAGCAAAATCTACAAAAATGTAAATATACTTCTTGTCTTGGCTACCCGAGAGCAACTAAGTTCGGAAAACTAATTTATTGGTTGACAATTTCCAAAAAAATTGTTTTACTTTTCAGTTTTGGGGCATTCCATGAAAAGTGGACTCTTTGTATCAGGCGCGAACGCAGGAAAAAAATTCGGGGGGGGGGGGGGGGTTTGAAAAATTTAAAATGTTAATAAATATTATATTTTATAACGAAAAGTCGAAATCTTGACTTGAAGGACAATAATGTTTCAACTCCGTTTTAAATGAAAATATCTATTTTAAAAATTAAAACAGTTATTCTTAAAAAAAAAAACCTTTTCTCTGAATTAAAACATTCCTTGTCAGCACAAGATTTTTTTTTTTTTAATTGACAAAAAAAAAACTAATTATTTTATTTGCATAAAAATCTCAATCAGTTTATTATTAACAATGTCGAAAATTAAAAAAATTCTTTTTAAGGTACTGTTAGAAGGTTCCTGCTTTCATTTAAATTGTTTATGTATTGTGGTCCATTAATGAACAAATTTCTACATTTATTGACTAGTTTGTATTCAAAGACTGCTAGATTCCAATTCTGAAGAACTTAGGGCGAGTTCGTATTGCAGAAATCTGCGGCAAGCTTTGTAAATATTTGCTTAGCTTCTGCATATCGATTTTATTTGTCTTTTGCCCGCAGAAAGCAAGCAGGCGGCAGTTTTTTTTATAAATTTGTGTTCGTAAACATGGCAGCGCAGAAAATCCAAAAAAAACGAGATTTTTTTAGTTAAATTTTCACGTGGGAAAAGGCAATTTTAGGGCTTATGGGTGACATTTGGAAGGAAATATTCTGTGTACGCCAAAATTTTGTTTCTTACCTATCTGTTAAGGTATATACTGTCAACTGTTCGGCACAAACTGCCCGACGGCGACTTTATTTCTACACAATTTTTGATATTTACAAACGTAATTTGTTTTGTAGGCCTGCTTATGCTTAAGTCAGATTTCAATTTTAGTTTACGAACACAAACTTCGGAGATATACATAAGTTAGTCTGACGATTACGAACTCGGTCTTAGTTGTTATCAAAATGTACGTAGTTATTTAAAACAATTTTTTTTTAATCAAAATATATACATATTTAAATCGGTGCGGAATGCTTACACTTTCCAGAAGCGACTGCATACAAATGAAATCAAAATTAGTTAAGCCATTACATATGTATTAAAGGTAATCTCTTTATTCAACTGGAAACTTAAAAATTAAGAGTGAAATTCTTATGCGAAGAAGTTAATGTTATACATTTCGGGGGAGTTGAACCCCCAAAACCCCCTCTGTGTTCTCGCCTGCTTTGTATGTTTATATATTTATTATTTGGGAAATAAATGAAAATATTTTGTATGTAAAATACTATCCCTAACCTTACTTCTATGAGTAGTCACATCTCAAAAAACACTTAAATAGTAACATGTCAAATTAAACAAAAATTTAACTTGCAAACAGTTCAGCGTCCTTACAAATTAGCATGATCTTAATTTGAAAATATTTTGGTTTGTTTCATCTTATTATTAATACTTTTTTGTATTATTCTCTTCTTCTATCTTCCCTTTTGAAATGTCAACACCTAGTTTTTGCTTTGAAGCCGAGTAAAGGCATAAATTTACCGCTTTTAAATCATATTGTCAAAATGTCGGGCACGTGACAATTCAACAGTTTAATTTTATGTATTACCAAACTGAGGCTAGTAGCTTTTTATAATTTACGACTTGAACAGCGCAGGAATTGGGCTATTTAATACATATTTTTATTTAATTTTATCGTGCTAATAACATGTAAAAAAAGGTGATAAACATATTGTCGGGCACGTGACGCGTTTTGTTAAAAGTCTTTGAAAACCAAGAAAAAGTGTAGAGGAGCAATAGTCGTATTATAATCGTGTATACTTTGTTTTTTGAAATTTAAAAATTTTTCATCATGTTTTGAATTTAAAAGAACCAATATAAGGTTGACGGGACATTTACACACCCTTTTAGTATGAAATTTTTCGACCCTCCCCAATAATTTGTAATCGGAAATTTAGCCACATTTGTAAGCTTTTTTTTAAGACCTTAATTTTGAAGATCTGACCAATAAAAATGAAGTTATGATTTTTTAAAAGCAAAAAAAGCCGATTAGAAATAATTATTTTTATTCAAATAACAAAGGTTGACAATGATCAAAGCAGAAAATTTCGACCGATTTTTGATAAATTTAATTAATTCGATTGTGACACTAATATAGAACGTAGATCAACAAATGAGGTATCAAATTAATCGTTGTTTCATTTCATTGGTAACAAACAACGAAATCAATCGATACAGACATTCAAAAGTTATTAAGTAAGATGTGTTAAAAATATTGTATCTCCACTAAACGGTTATTTAGGAAAACAGTTTTTTTTAAAACACACTTAGAAACACGATTTTGACCAACAAGACTACGATTTGGACCAAGAAGACCACGATTTCAACAAATATCTATGCATTGTCAGTTCTAATTTCGTACAAGTCGGACACGTTACGGCAATTATAATGCTAAAATTCAGATTAAGTACATTGTTTTCAACCAATTTTTCTTGTTAAAAAAAATTCTTATTTGTTAATTATTTTGTAGAAAATGCTATTTTGCTATAAATACTCAAAGTTTAGCTAAAATAAACCAATGATTAATGAAGTTCTGAACTTTGGTAGTTTTAATGTCGGGCACGTGACGCAAACTACACATTAAAGCAAGGATTTCAAACGATCTAAAAATGTATGAAAATAATCTAGACTCTAGTATTAAGTGGTTTTAAATTTATTTTAAATAGTAAAAACTACGTACGAATGTCGGGTACGTGACAATGGAATGCCCCTTTTAATGACCAAATTTTGCCCAAATGTTTTTATAACCTTAGATTTACCTACCTACAAGGATGTTATTGCTGGATGTAACTAACATGTCTTCGAGTTAAATTGTGTTCTTTGCCTGATTTTACCGTGTTAATTTCGTGGTTTTCGAGACATCCAAATAAAAATGGAAAGAACTCTCTTTTGCTTATTTGAGTTTCATATCAATTAATTTTTTTTTTAAATGGGCACGGCAATTGATTTCTCTTCACAGAATATTTACGGCAATTATTGACAGGCAAAATGTACAAACAAAATTGTCAATCTGCCAAACAAATCCGAGTGAAGGTTTTTAAACGCAATTGTCTTTAATTTGGCATAAGAAATATTGTTGCGAAAGTCTATTGCCAAATCGTGTGCGCGTCAAGAAAGAAAGAAGGTTAAATGTCGAAAATATCAGTTTTTCGCATAAAACTCGGAAACGGTAAATGCTATCGAAAAGTGTTTCATTCAAAACTTTTAGATTACGTCATTTGCCAACAAAGTTTAACGACCCACCGCACCGTTAAGAAGATATCGACATTTCAAAAAATGTAAAATGTCGAAAATTGTCGTTTTTCACGTATAACTCCTAAACGGTTCAAATTTTTGAAAACATCTGAACACGAAAAAGTTTGTACATACATTATGTAAATCCCTACAAAACAGAATTTTATTTTTTTCTTCAAAACAACCGTTTTAAAGATACAATTTTTTTTTTAAAGTTTGACAAAAAGTTCAAATTTCGGTTTTTTTTTTTTTAATTTTTAAAAGCACAAGTTACCGAAAAAAAACTTACGCTCAGTTTAAATATCGCAATATTCTGGGCAACTGCTTACTGCTCTATTTGAGTCCGGAACATTCTTATTCCATGGTGTAGTTTTCCTAAACACGGGAGCTAAAATAACTATTTTTTTCCTTATGAATAAGGGTGTAAGTATATATACAGTCGTGGCCGCCTAATTAAGAACGATATTTTTATAAATTTATAAAATGCATAACTTTTGTTTGGGAAATCTGTTGGGGTTGAGTAGTGGTTTTAATAATAGCCCATGAACTACGGTACACTTTGAGTAATGTTTAAAAAATATAAGCATGAGAATATTCTTATTTCGTCTGGCATTATAATTAAGAACAGAAACAAAATTTTGTCATAACATCAGAGCTTTGGACGGTCTAATCTAAAAAATGACTTCTTGACTACGCAAACACCTTCTTAGCAATCCGTTGAGGATTTCTTTTATCATTATCGTCCTTAAACAACAAATTTTATGGGCATGATTTCAAATGAATAAGACTCCATAACATGTTCCTCAATGTCTTCATAAACTTTCTGGTCAATTCGAGCATTTTTTTCTAACTTATCGACCATACTATGCCAAGTCAATGCACCCTAAACAGATTTCCCATACAAAAGTTACGCATTTTAAAATTTTATAAAACATCGTTCTTAATTAGGTCGCCACGACTGTATATAGCTGCCTACACCTTTTTTCTTTTAAAGAAGAAAATAAAAAGTCTACTGCCCGAAGTTGCTTAAAGAATTGCATTAAAGCCTTCTTATGGAAAAGCAATTAATATTAATATGGACTTTTGATACTTTTCTTTTGGATACAGTATTTATTAATGCGCCTTGGTAGACGCAAGCATAAAAAATATTTAAGATTTTTAATGGTTAATTATAACCGACTTTAATTTTTGTACAACTTCGTCAGCATTTCTGCAATACATTTTCACATACATTTCATTCATCACTAACCAGCATATCATGCAGAAATCCAAAAAAAAGAAAACAACCTCCAACCTTAATTTTATCCAATGAGCAGTAATAAATTTCGCTCCAGCTATTTTCGCAGTATTATATCCTTTAAAATAATTGTAATCCTTAATGGCATTTCCGAGGTTTTTGTCATTAATTGATGGAGGTAATTTATTGCTGTGGGATGAGTAAAAGTTCGCATAAATACATAAAACCGTTGAGTCAAGTCAGCGTGTATGTATATAATTTTGTATAGTAGGTAGAGGTTTGCCTTCTCCATGGTTGGAATTAATTCTAATTAAGTAATAAAAAACAAACCATCTTATGACTCAATATAACAACTTAAATCAATAACCAATAATAATAATTTTAAAGTGATTTTTTCAAAATAAAGATGGAATTATCAGAATTCATTATAATTTATTAAAAAAAGGTTCCAAATAATTTTTTTATCGATGATTTGATTACATTTAGATTCATCGAGTTATAATATTGATAGTACAAGATCCGACAGCAAATTTTGGAAGTGGATGTATAAAAAAAACTATGTAATTCGTCAATAGTATTTAAGACCATGATTCTTGGGTGTATTCTAAGAAAAATAATTGTTCTTCAGTAAGGACCTATCTGCAATTTTTATATCTTTTATCGGGGATTTAATAAAAGCCTTATTTTGGTGTACCCTGACCATGTTGAAGGTAATTGCGCTGTTAGTAATAACGATAGAATCTTTGTTTAGGCCTTTGTTTTAGAAGAAATACTAGTCTTTGTAACTGCGTTTAAATACATTTTATATCTTTTCTGAGTCTTAAGATATTCAGTTTTTAGCCTGTTCCATTTTTTCCCATTCAAATTTTTTGACTTTGGGGTCAATTTTCTCCAAAAAATGCGTAATCAACATGATGTTTTAATATTTTTTTTGAATGTATGTAACAATACTTAAAATAAAAGTCAACAACAAGTTTGCCGAAAAACCCATAGATTTTATGATAATTTGGAAAAACAGCGGCAGGAAAAATTAAAAAAAAAGTTTTTTATAGCTTTAAGCTCGAAAAGCTATTAATAAAAATTATTTGTGTGGTTTTAGATAATTTTTTAAGTATTTTTTTACTAAATCAGTTATAACGGGTGCACTTTGACATTCTTTGGCTAATTTTAGTATCCACTTAAGTTGAATTCTACAAATTATCTAGCTTCATCTTATTCCTAACTTGATGGTGCTTCAGCCCACTTTGGTCGAAAGGTTAACAATTGACAAGATGAAAAGTAAGCGGTAATAGTTGGATAGGAAAAAGTTAGAGCAGTTCAATGGTCTGCAAGATCACCTGACCCTATAATATTGGATGTTTTTTAATGAGGAAGAATGAAATAAATCATTTATTCAACCAAAAAAAGAACTTAAAGTGAATTGGAAGAGCGCATGCTCAAAGAGCCCTCAGAAGTGAGGCAGTAGCTAAAATTATTAATATATCAATATCAGTGAAATACGAAAACGGGCTCTAGCATGCATACAAAAATAGAGAGGACTCATTCGAACACCTGTTAGTTCACACATAAAATACAAATTATCGACAACCACACATATCATTTTTTATGCATTGCTTTTCGAGCTAAAAGCTAAAAAAAAACATTTTTTTTTTAATTTTACCTGCCGCTGTTTTTCCAAATTATCATAAAATCTATGGGTTTTTCGGAAAACTTGTTACTCACTTATATAGTTACATACATTCAAAAAAAATTATTAAAACATCATGTTGATTACACATTTTTTGGAGAAAATTGGCCCCAAAGTCAAAAAATTATCATGGGCAGGAAAAATGGAACAGGCTAAAAACTGAATATCTTAAGACTCAGAAAAGATATAAAATGTATTTAAACGCAGTTACAAAGGCTGGTATTTTTTCTAAAAACAAAAGCCTAAATGAAGTTTCTATCATTAAAACTAACAGCGCAATTACCGTAAACATGGGTCAGGGTACACCAAAATAAGACTTTTCTTTAATCCCCGATAAAAGATATAAAAATTGCAGATAGGTCCTTACTGTAGAAAAATTTTTTTCTTAGAATACACCCAAGAATCATGCCCTAAGATACTTTTGACGAAGTAAGGACACCCTGTATATTCATAGGGGTCCTAAAACTAGTCGAAAAATCAGTTTTTGATGTGTATGTGTGGTACACCAATAAGTCAGAGACATTTTACTCTCAGCTTTCCTCCTGCCAGGCGCCCCAAAGTGGTGGAGAACCCCCTTTTTTAATTCATAGGTAACAGAATTAATTAATATTTCTAGCCAAAAAAAAATGTTCAATTTTTTTTAACAAGAAATTGGCGTCGACAATTTTGAAAATCAAAAATCTGCTTTTTTCTTAACTATTCTCTGTCCCCATACAAACCGATATAAAATCATCCATTATTTTTCAAAACATCAACCATACGTGCATGAATTATATTATGATACACAGAATTTGTTTTTTTTTTTTTTTGAGTCTCCTACGTCCATGTATCATATGATTCATAAACATAAATCAGCGCAGGCAAAATGTACAAAGCAAAATGGCCAATCTGCCAAAAAAATTCAAGTGAAGGTTCTTAAACTCAATTGTCTTTATTTTGGCATAAGAAATACTGTAGCGAAATTCTATTTCCATGTCGTGTGGGCGTTAATAGTTTTCCAAGGTTAAATGTCGAAAATATCAGTTTTTCGCATAAAACGGTAATGCTATCAAAAAGTGTTTCATACAAAACTTGTAGATTATGTCATTTGCCAAAAAAGTTATGACTATTTTTTTCTTGCCACCCACTGTTAAGAAGATATCGAGATTTCAAAAACGTAAAATGTCGGAAATGGTCGTTTTTCACTTATGTATAACTCCTAAACGGTTCAAATTTTGGAAAACTTCTAAACACAAAGTTTATACATATTGTAAATCCCTCTAAGAAAAATTTGTTTTTAATTTTTACTCTAACAAGCACAAGTTGTCGAAAAAAGCTTACCTCAAATTAAATATCATAATATTCTCTTTAAAAAAATATGAAACTTTTTTCCATACGAGTCATAAGTGATATTATATTTTAAGATATTGTGACTTCAATACTTTCAACCGTCAAAAAAACCGTTTTTATGCATATATCTTTTAAACCTTAACTTACTAACTTAGATCCTTGACCCCTACAAGGGGCACAGGGCGTCAACTACCGCTACACGCCATCTCGTTCGGTTTCTGGAAATGTATTTTAGCTCTCCCCAACTTCTACCGAGCTTTTGTGATTCCTTGTTGACTGTTCTGCGCCAAGATTTTCTCTGGCCTCCAGGTCTTCTGCCATCTTGGATGAGTGGACCCAACTTCATTGAATGTCTTGCAATAGAGTCCGCACCACGACGCATGTAGGGTGTGACCAATCCACTGCCACTTTCTTTTCCTAATAACGATGTCAATAGGACTTTGGCCCGTTCTCCGAAGGAGTTCTCTGTTGGAGATGGTGTTCGGCCAAAAATTCCTTAGGATGTTTCGGAGACATCTATTTTCGAAAGTTTGTAGCTTCCTTGTGACAGAGGCGTTCACTTTCCATGTACTACACCCATATAGTAGTACTGACTCTACGTTCGAGCGGAACAGTCGCAGTTTGGTCTTCGTACTGTAGACGTTGCTCCACCAAACTTAAGACAGCATGCCGAAAGCAGCTTTAGCTTTGCCGATTCGGCAGTTAACATCTTCATCCGTACCACCGCCGTCTTTTGAGACAACACTACCAAGGTACAGGAAGTTGCCCACCGCTTCATCCTGCTGTCCCGCAACGACAACTTGAGAAGAAGATTCAGAAATGTTGAGGATTTTTGTTTTCCCGGCGTTGATCCTCAAACCGACTTTGTTTGCCTCGCATTCCAGATTACTCATCATATGATGAAGATCCATAATGTTGTGCGGGAGCAAACAAATATTGTCAGCGTAATCGAGATGTTGCAGGAACGAAAACATCGTCCATCGAATTCTACGCGCTTGCTCGGCTAGAGCTACGTGAAGGACATCCCCTATAATCACCATGAAAAGTAGTGGAGATAGCAAACATCCTTGACGAACTCCGCTATGGATATCGAAGTCCTCTGATACCTTTCCGTTGTGTAAGACTTGACACGATGCACCCTCGTAGGTAGCCTTTATAATGGCGATAATCTTTTAGGGTACTCCTCTCCTGCGTAAAGCTAACCAAATGAGATCTCGATTCAAGCTATCGAAAGTCTTTTCGAAGTCGATGAAGAGCAAATGAAGAGGGGAGCGGAACTCCACGCATTGTTCTATTATGATCCTCAAGGCGTTGATGTGATCAATGCAGGATGAGCCTGCACGAAATCCCGCTTGCTCTTTGTCGAGAGTAGAATCGAGATGTTTTTTGATTCGTTCCAAGATTATTTTCGCCATTATCTTTGCCACCGCGGGGAGGACACAGATCCCTCTTTAGTTTCCGCAATCCGTAAGATTTCCCTTTTTTGGTAGTTTGACGATCATCCCTTTTTTCTGTTCAATGGGAAAACTTTCGTTCTCCCATGCCTGTGCTATTAAGGGATGTAGCAACTTCGCTGATGTTTGTGGATCTGCTTGGTAGAGCTCAGCGGGAATGCAATCCAAACCTACCGCTTTGTTGTTCTTGAGGGATTTCATTGCTGATGTTATCTCGGCTAAACTGGGAGGGCAGGTGCGAACACGGGAACTAGTTTCTGCGAATAGCTCATTTGGTTTAGGGGCTGGAACACCTCTGCTATCGCCTATGTGGTTGAGCACGCTAGCAAAATATTCCTTCCATCTCCTTGACGAGGTGTTATTTTCGGGAGTTGTTGTTTCCAACCAATTCCTTGGTTATCTTGTAGACGGTACCACTGTCGCACCTAGATGCTGCTTCCTCTGCCTGTTCTGCGAGGACATTTATGCGCCTTCTTTTGTCACGTCTGACACTACGCTGCATTATTACGCTTATTATTAATAATCTCTCACCTACTGGAGCAGCCGCAAGTTGGGATCTAATCGCGTTCCTTTCTTCAATCTTACTCAATGTATCTGCAGAAAGCCACGTGCTTTGACTTCTCTGCCTTATACCCACAGACTCAATCGCGGCAGTTGCAAAGGCCTCTTTCACATTGCTCCAGTGTTGGTCTGCATTTACTGGCGTGGCAATGCTAATTACTTCTGCGGGGAGGCGGTCCTTATATCTTTGGCGCACTGTAGGATCCCGTAATCTGTCGGTATTGTACCTGGGTGTACGCAGGAAGTTTTGCCGATTTCCATGTACTGAAGCAATTCGAAGTCGAACGTAGGCCAGCATAAGATGGTGATCGCAAGCTAACCCTACATCAGCACCGCGTCTGTTTCGGACGTCGAGAAGACAATTTTCAAAGCGCTTGCTAATAGCAAAGTGATCGATTAAGTTCGCTGTACATTGGCGATCTGTGGATTACCAACTTATCTTGTGCGAGATCCTATGCTCGAACAGAGTACCTCCAATGACAAGCTGATTTGCGTTACAGAAGTAAACAAACCGCTCTCCATTGTCGTTCCATTCCCCGATACCGTGGTTACCCAGAACGTGCTTCAGCGCTGTGTCCTGACCGACCTTAGCATTAAGTTCTCCCATTACGATAGTGAAGTCTCCATTCGGCGAGCTTCTGAAAACCGCGCTAAGTTGGCTGTAAAATTCGTCCTTCTCGGCGTTCGACGCTTCCTCAGTTGGGGCATAGCACTGGATGATGGTTGATTTTCTTAATTTACTCTGGAACCTGGCTGTCAATATCCTGTCGTTGATGTGTTTCCAGGTTAAACCTTAAGCTTAATCGAACAATTATATAAACAAAATTTTGTAATATTATATAAGCATGCATTCACAGTTTTTTTCTATAAGCCATAATAGCCATATAAAGCAATAGACTTTTGCGACAGTATTTCTTATGCCACAATAAAGACAATTGGGTTCACAAATCTGTACAGAAAAAGTACAATTTGCCGGGGCTATTCACTGTCCCCATACAAACTGATTTTAAAAGATCTCCACGTCCAATACTTATTTTCAGAAAAATGCATTACTGTTTAGTAAGATGCAACATAGAATGGGTTGGTTGAGTAAATTATTGTTGACTGCTGTGCTCATATATGGTTCATGCACTAGCTCATTTCAAATAAATACGTCCAATAAATCATATATTATGATTAATTGTAAAGTATGATAATCCATATGCTTAAAACTTGAAAACGACTGGACCGAATTGGAAACTTCTTTCTGCAGGTTAATTTGAAATTAATACGTGAAGGCTTAAGACAAAAAGTACAGCCTAACAATTCTCAACATATAGCGGTATAAGCGCAACTTTCGTTTTTTTCAGCAGCATAACTAGTTTGATTTTCACGATTATATGATTGATGAGTTTGTTTTGGCCATGGAAGAACACTATGGAGAAAAATCACGAAAATTTCTAGGAAAATTGGAAATCCGGGAAGATCCGGGTTTCAGTGTATTTCTTTGCATTCGATCCAGAATTGGAGGAGAGAAATGGATTTAGATCGAGTCGCATTGAGTCCTTATGTTCTATGAATGGATGCAAGTAGTCGAAAACGGAATTGGTGGAATTTTCTTCCTTAATACGTCCAGTAGAATTGGAGAAAAAACATTCCTGTTTTCACTGTTTGTATGGCTACGATTCGTACGAGATCTCGAGATCTCGAGATCTGAGATCGCCTTGGTTTCGGTCTCTTAGGGGATTGAGGATACGTTGTTATAAAGGGTTGAACCATTCTGCATTGAAATTGACATTGAATATGTAAGTGGATGAAGAACACATTTCAAAGAAGACTGAAATGGCTTAAGTATTGCAGAAATGAAACATTATCACCTAGGACGAGTGCACAATGGCTCACAAACACGCATTGGAAGCCTTGAATTGCCCGTTGAAATTGAAAGATATACGAAATGATGAACGTTTTGGTAATACAATTATTATGCTGTCAGGCTATTTTCTTCATACGCTGCCTGACATTGCAAGATCAACTCCGCCAAATGAATTGAACACTTGCCTAAAAGCATCGGAGATGTGTGAAAAAATTGCAGTTGAAAACGAACAGGCGAGTTACTTTACGAAATTACAAGTCCGCTGCTGATTACTCTAGGCAATTGTTGGCGGTGGGCAATGGCGTATAGTTGAATTTCCACCGAATTTTTGCCGAAATCAAGATTTTTTTACAGCATATATCTTAAAATAATGCTGACCATAATTGGCTGAGCGCACGATTTTGACTGCGAAAAACAAGGATGTCAATCATTTGAATTCGGCATTCTAGATCAAATCGACGAAGAGTTACATTCATTCAAATCCATACACTCCTTGATGGATGAAAAATGTACATCAATATGTATATCACCTTAATAAAATATTTAGTCCTATATCCAAAAATAAAATTGTTCAGTTCATAAAAAAAAGTAAAAATTTACTTGTGAAAAAGATTTTTTTCTTAAACATTTTTTCATTTATTTTTACAGTTTTTTAAAATACCGGCCTTCACCTACACGCTAATATGCAAGTTAGGAACCTAGGCATTTTTTTTTTTTCATATAAAAAACTTGTTTTTAAAAATACATGCTTATGAATCAGATATGATACATATTGTGTATCAAATATGATTCATGGGACGTGTGTTATAGTCGATGTTATTTTTTTCTCAGAAAAAATAATGAACGTATTGATCAGTTTGCATTGGGACAATGAAACTGAATTCCAATATGAATCAAATATGATACATGGACGTGGGAGAGACGGGAAAAACAAAATTGTATGTATCAAAAATGATACATGGGACAGTGAAGGTGTTAAGAATGTTAAACGAGTAATAGCTAGCAATTTTTCTTTGATATCATACTTTTAACTTGCGATAAACGTTGTATAGGGAAAGTTTAGGATTCGTGCAAAAAGTCGAACTCGAGATAATCTGCCCTAGCGAGGTATCCGTCGAAACGGAACATTCTCCGCAACGCATTCTCCGTCGGAGATTCAAATTACATTCGAGGTGTCCGATTCGGAAAGGAAAAATACAAAATGCGACGACGCATTGATTTGACATGCGACAGATAGTTTGGTGCTATATCTTGCACAAGTTTATGAGAGCTTGTATTGTCTGGTGCTTGTTTTTTCGTTTACTATTGTCGTAAAAACGTAAATTCAAGCAACAAGTACAAACAATTTCTTTCTTTAATCATATTTTTTATTTATTACATTTTTCTTACAATTCACTGAAAACCGGAAACAAATTCCGCGAACAATTTCTGTCGGAGGATTTCGGAACAATATTTTAAATTTTTCATCCAAAAGCGCATTACATCGCATGTCAACGCAAAATACCGGGCTGCATCCAATAATGTCGGATAAATGTTCCAAACAGCTGTTCGGAAGAATACCTCGAAGCAAAAAGCCTCCGATTCGGAGGAAATCGGAGAATTTTCCGTTCCGACGGATACCTTGCTAGGGCAAAATAATTTTCCCTAACATTTCAGTGATAGAGAACGCGAAAAAAGTGTGTCTCGCAATTCTGTTTGTCTGTCCGTCTGTCTGTCTTTATCTTGACCTGCAGCCTAAACCGCTGAAGCGATCTGTTTCAAACTTTGCACTTAAAGTTCTTAGGTGATTCCCTAGAGGGGAAATTGAATTTTTTTTTGCTCAAATAATAACGGTACCTGCCATACCAATATACAAAAATTGATTTATTTCAAAAACGGCTCTAACGATTTTGAAAAAAATACAAATACAATAAATATTTTGGTAGAAAATAAAAATATTGGGTAAAGTCGGGTAATATGGCACCACGGGGGATATGGCACCCTTTCAATATTTCCCGCTTAATGATTTTTTTTTTTAAAACAATGAATTCAGAATATCTTTAAGTTTCACGTAAGCTCCTAACGGGTGCAGTTGAAATCCAAGAAGCTTATTAAATGTTTAAACTGCAACCAAAAATACAAAAAAGAAATGTGATTTTTTTGTAAGATTATTTTTTTGTATTTTTGTAAATTTAGTGCACAAACGAAAGTATTCGGTGTCAGGTGTTCGTTTTAACGGAAAAACAAAGAGTGCTTCTTGACTGTTTGTTTCTTTTTACCGCTATAACTGCTCTAAATGTTCTTTTCATTTCGAATAACAGTGGCAATGTCCAAAGGGTGATAGGGCACCTTCAATATTCAGTTCATTTACACTGGTGCCATATCACCCCTTCCTGATTCTAATAAATTTTTGGTTTTAATTTTAGATCAGTTTTTTTGTAACTTTCGAGTGCATGAAGTGCACCATTTGGCAAGTACCATTGCATTTTACGTATATAAATAACAACTGTGGCAAAAAATCACTTAAAAGTTAAGTTCCGTATCACCCGCCAGTAGCTAGGTGCCATATATACCGCCATTTTTTGTCACTTGTCATTTTTGTAATCTATTTTGTTATTGAAAAAAAAATATGTTTTGCATTGTGAAATCCCCTAGTAATCCATTTTTGTTGGTTCATTAATTAGCTACAGATTATATAAATCTATATGTTTGAAATTATTAACCTTTTTACTTTTAAAGTTACCTATGTATAAGAAAAACAAAAAAGGGGTGCCATAACTCCCGCCCTTACCCTTTATAACGGTTATTAATGCTTCTTATCACAGAACCAATTTTTTGGTTTTCAAATTTCGCGTAAACAGCTTCACCGATTTCAACCTAATTTAATTTTACTGAGAGGTCCTTTACAGTTTTAACAATTCTGCATATACAATTTCTTGAAAAAGAAATAATTTTTGGATTTTTAAAAAATATTGCAATTGTTTTTTGAAAATTTAATATCTTGAAAACATGTTTATTATTTTTTTTTTTAATTTTGTGCAAAATTGTATTTTATTAAATACTTAAAGTTTGCCTACCACATTTTATTTTTAAAAATGTTCGAGAATTTTTATATATATAATTTTACAGAGAAAACCGCTCCAATGATTGTTGAATTCTTTTTTTCATAGATTCATATTTATCAAACAAAACAGATGACATACTTTTTTTTTTGAGCTCTATCTGTTTAAGCTATTAAATGAGTGCTTTTAAATTCCTTTTTAAATTTTGTTTAAGCTTTATAGTTAGATACCAACAAAAATATATCATGCAAGAATTTAAAACTAATGTGGTCTTGTACAAAATTTTATAACAAACAAATTTATAATAGATATTTTTTTCCTAAATTGCATATTTACAAAATTATAAGAGAAAATATTAAAAAAAAAAAACCGGGGTAATTTTTGCTTTTTATTCACTATTAGGTTTTTTTTTTGCAGCGAGTACAGGTTTTTCGAAGAAGGCTACAGAATTACATCATTCTTTTCGAGTTTACTGTCGATGTGTCGATTGACTGGCCTATATGCAAATAATTGTATTGGTGGTGTTGTCATAAATGCGTGGGGGGGGGGTGCTCATAAATGGGGAGGGGGGTCATAGCTACATGGGGGGGTCGTGACTGAGAGAAGGGGTCAAGGACCACTCACATTATTCTACCAGTGATAACTTTTTACATAAAAAAAAGGAAAAATCGAATCGTAATACAAAATAACAACCAGAAACAACATACCAATAAATCCACCATTTTGAAACCCGTTTTTCGGGGTGTTCCCATGAAATATTTTGTCCGATTTCGGATATGTTGTTCAGTATAGTGGTAACTGATCAAAAATCAATTTAAAAAATCTTCTAATGCAATTTTGCCAACGTTGAGTCACTAATTGCCAGGACTTTTCTGATTTATGCCTCTCCTGCCTAAAGCATAGTACGCAGCTGAAGTGAAACGAAAATTTTCATACAAAAATTGACATAACGAAATCACAAACAAAAATTTTGTTCTCGTTTTGCTCAGCAGTACGCAGTTCAATAGCGAAAATAGAAAATTGTAGTAGATTATTAGAGTCAAGTCTCCACTTTTTTCCGCACACAATTTATTGTTCGGAAAATTAGTTTGCTTGTTTTGTTTATTGTGTCGAAAAATGTAAATTTAACGGGTTTTTTTAGAAGCAGAAAAGGTTCAAGAATCGACGGAACTAGTAACACCATTATCAAGAAAAGTGCTTCCAGAAAATAAAGGTAAAAAAGGAAAAATAAAGAATAACGTCACTAATGAAGAAAAAAAAATTTGCTGCGTTGGTAAAATCCAACGAAGCTATATGGAAGCTTGACCACAAGCTCCACAGAAACATACACGCTTTTAATATCGTGTGGACCAAAAATATCAATTGATATGAACAAATCAGGTAAATTCCACATTGCCGATGCTGTATGATCTAGATCTCAATAAATTTTTCGAATTTGTAGTCGAGGAATGTATAAAGCGATGTGGCGTTCACTTCGGGACGGGATGCGGTACCACAAAAAACCGAATAAAAAATTGAAATCAGGAAGTGCAGCTGATGAATTACTGGATGATAACCCATCAGAGGAAGTAGAAGTTATCAAAGACGATGCAAAAGAATTTTTAATTTCAGAACATTTAATTCAAGCGCCAACGAAACACAATCTTCTAGCGTTTTAAGACCTGGAGAAGAACTTGTTAACGCCACGGCCGTTCCTAGTAAATCAAACTATTCTTATGTAAGGCCAACCAAAGCGGATGTGGAAGATACAACAGTTGTTATTGAATCTTCTTCATCCATATCTGCGTTTTGAGAATACATTTTAAAATGTTTATATGTAAATAAAAATGTCTCAATATTTTTGAATGAACATTTGTAACGACTTTCAATTTAATTTTTTTTATTTTGACAAATTTCTGATAGAACTCTCCGTAAATTTTTTTCGTAGCCTTTTCGTTTAGATTTTCGCCCTCGATGTGGAGAGTACAAACATTTTTCGTTTCGCTTCAGCTGCGTACTAGGCTTAAGCGGGAAGGAATAGACCCCGAAATTATTTTATTTCCCGACCTAACCTACACGTTATAACGTTTTGTAACACCGTATGTGGATCACCCTGCTTATCGATTACAAAATTAAACTTTTTGTATAGATATAAAAGTACACCTTTTATAGTCAAAAAACAAACGGGGTATTATGAAATGTTCATTAAATGTTTCTTAAATCTGTCTGGCATGTACATACCTACTTTAAAAAGTAAGAAAATTGTTATTTAAAACATTCTTCATTTCACTGTTTTCTACATCATAGGTGACTGCATTGATGTCTCCTATGACCTCGTTCCCGCACATTATACGTAAAACAATAGATATTATTTGTTTGATAAGAAAATATCTCGCATACGCCATACATTCTCTTTAAAAGCACTCGCGAATTAACTTTGATGTCAACGTTAGGTAATTGAGAAAAAGAAAAAAAAAACTATGAACATTCCAAATGATGTAGGTATAGTAAAATGAAAACAAAAAATCCATTCTGACGTTGTTGAAGGACTTGACTTGTCAGAGCTTTAGCATAGATGAGAGAGCTGAAATACTTTAAACAGCACGATAAAGCACCCTGAATGTTTGCCCTCAAATCCCACAGATGATGACACGTTAACGTATTTCAGATTAGCCAGTGCTAAGAGTATAATGTGTATATGTATGCCGTATAGTGATGGGTGATTGTATATTTAGATATGAGTTTAAAGTGTATTTTGTTTTCATCATACGTACATATCTAAACTGACGTGTGGATTTGCCGGAGATCTCCAGTAAATTGCACTCTGCTGATGGGACTGAGATTTTGATACGCGTGGTGATTTGATGCATCGTCCTGACGATGGTGTACTGCATCTAACACCAGCTGATGGGGTTTGATTAATCTCTTGCCGGAAATTAGAATTGCCGCCACCATTACCATTTCCATTACCACCAACTCCTACGCCTGGCCATCCGACACATGCATCTCTTAGCTGGCGCTTTTGTTTTTGCGAAACGGAATTCTGATGACGGTGATGTACATGCAATGGATGAGGTTTTTGTTGTTTGTCAAAGTCATTAGTGCAGTTTTTTCCATTCGAACTTCGATTCGATTCACCCAGGAACTTGTTGTAACTGCCACTTGAATTATTGCTGTAGGTGGTAGTCAATTGCTGATGGTGATGGCCATGCTGAGGGCGAATCGCAAACCGTCCACCAAGTCTGCAAGTGAAAAATTTAAAATCAAATGAGGAAAGGAAAATAGAAAGTAGTTCAATATGTAATACTTAAAACCTAATTGAAACTTGTTATGAACTTTCTGTCTAAAAGGTTAAAAATAAAACTAACGAATTTTTTATGAACCTTATTTCTTAAAAGAGTCTGCTCAATAGTGTTTGGTGTAGGCATGGCACAGTGTGGGCGGCAAATTGTAAAATTAATATAGTGTTTTACTGCTTTCCTAGAAATGTGGGCTTGAGTTGAGTCTCAATTTAGTTAGTTCTCTTTTCTATTCATAAACCTATATGAGAAATCAAACCCCTTATATTCTCAATCCATAATTCCAATTAAAAATCCTGTTGTATCCATCTTTTCCTTCTAACTACACAACTTCGTGTAGACCAAGTACGTATCAATTTCAATGTTAAAAAAAGCTGTAAAGATTTCATTTTTGTGTAAAGGTAAAAGTAGATTGATTTTAAAAATAGGATAGAATACTGCTTCTATGCCTATAGTTAGGGTGTTAAGGGCATCAACCTTGCACTGAGTACACTAAAAGTCCTCATCCTAAATTTACTTTAAAGAAATGTTGCCACGGGTGCATTACTGGCAGACCGGAGGTATAAGGGTTGCATCCTTAACACTTTAACAGGTTATAACAACAAAATTCCACATAAATTGACGTTGACCTATAAATCGAGAACTAGACATCGAACGATGACGTGAAATGTTTCATTGGATTCAGAATACTTGAATCCATAGGAATATATTATTTTTTTGGACCCTTCCCCAACCTTGCGTGCTGGTGGCGCAAAAAACCCTTGACATGGCACACATGTTTTGTTTGTTGTAAGAAACAAGAATCAAAAGATCCCATTAAAATATCTGTGGTAAAAGGGTATTTTTTTTTTGAGTGAAAGGGAAAAGTGTAAACCTGTGATCGGTCTCGATCTCGGTCTGGCATGACGAGACCGAGACGAGACTGGCTTTTAAGCAACCGAGACGAAACTGTATATTTGGACCGAAGTTTACAGAGAGTCTAATAAATTAAAAAACAAATTTCAGTTAAATTTTTATTTTCTTCTGCACGTATTAAAACTATAATCGAAAATATTTCGTTCCAATAATCAACAGGTTGTCTGGAAATCGTATTTTTCGGAGACGAGACATAATTATACGAGACCGAGACGAGACTGAAAATTTTCGATTTTACCGAGACCGAAACGAGACTTACAAAAATCTCACATAGTCTCGTCTCGTGACCAGCCTTAGATTTTATATTTTTTTTTTTTTTTTTTTTTTTTTGCCAACCTGACAGTCTTAACTACTTAACTAATACACTTAAAACTATGTAAGTCGACCAAGACGAACAAGCTAACTCGACTAAATATATCATATTTCATAATTTAACCACCAAAACGGGTTCTCCTGTCTTTTCGGTCCCGATCGGACACAGTCCTACTGAACCGAAGGCGCTCTGCTCCGTCTTGTGAGAGGGATGAGGACGTCTCGACTATAAAGAATTCGTCTATCTATACGGTTTTCCCACCGACGTGGTAGGTAAGCGGAACCGCCTCTCTATCCTGTATCCGCCCTTGACTGTCTAAATAGAGGAAAGCATCAGGTGGGATAAATCCAGTTAAACGTATACTGTCGTAGTATTCATTGTTGCGGTAGTAAGCCCCAAAAAATAAGCTGTTGGTTGGGGACATCGCTCTTGCAATGTGACCCCGAATCAACTCAAATAAAAAATTATCTGTTCTGTTTATGTTGGCTCCGTTGTATAGTATAGAACCTGGTTGGAATAATAATGTTTGTACTCCGACTCTGGTGTTCTGTGTTATCCAAGGCACCGTCGAAGACACTGCCTCTCAAACACCCGAATCATTTCCATTTGAGATGGGGCAACGTTGAACCACACCGGGCATCCATAGGCAATCATTGGCCGGATAAGGGCCATGTAGCAAATCACCTTCACCCTGCTAGCAATCCGGCAACTATAAGGCAACCGTTTTGTCAGAGCGAAAGCTCCCCTTAGCCCTGGTCAGAGCCGCATTTATATGTCTGTCGAAATATATATACTGATCCACATCCAGCCAGATACCAAGGTATTTTACAACACTTTTACTCGCCAGTGGATTTCCATTTGGCCCTACGATCACTTGCTTGCGCCAGTTCTTTCTCGTATCCCTTGAAGCTCCACGTAACGGAGTCCTAAACAAAATGGTTTCTGATTTCTGAAAATTAATTTCCAACTTCCAGTCATCACAATATCGCTGAATCTGGTCGAAGTCACTCTCTAAAAGAGTTTTGATGACTGTTGGAGCTGTTCTGTAGGCAATTAGATTGTCAGCATAAGCTATTGCATGAGCTAGACTACCTATCAGATCGTTGGTGTATATACTGAACAGAATCGGTGAGTTCAGTGCTCCCTGCTGGAGACCATTTTTAATTTCGAAGGTTGTAGTAGAAGTTACATTGCCACTTTGACAACAATCTTTCTACCACTGAGCATATCATAAAGCATATTTTAAAGTTGTTTACTTATGCCAAGTCTGTTTAGCTTTAGATATAGACCTTCTAACCATACGGTGTCGAAAGCTTTCTCCAAGTCAACCAGACAATCACCTGTACACTGTTTGTTAGATTTGTTCCATTGGACATCAGAAACGAAATTAGACGCGGCATGAATGGTGTCATGTCCCGCCTTAAAACCGAACTGATTATCCGGTATGATATTATTGTCCTCCGCCCAACAGAGCTCTATTTATAACCTATTCAAATACTTTACTGATACTCGGAAGAAGACTTTTCTACCGGAGATTTGCCGGATTGGAGTTGTCCTTTCCCTTTTTCGTGATAGGATGAACCACAACTGTCTTCCACCGCCCTGGATAATATGCATTATTCAGAGCGTTGTTAAAGAGTGTGGCATATATGTCAACTGCTTCCTGAGGCAGATGTCGTAGAACAGCGTTGGATATACCATCGATTCCTGCTGTCTTCTTTTTCTTTAATGAAGCGAAGATGAGCTGGAGCTCAACTTTCGAAATTAACAGGGGATTAGCTTTGTTTCGTAAGAAGATGGTGGCGTTTGTGAAGTGTTCTTCATTGAACCCGGTAAAACCAAGGTTCTCTGATCGCCATTGCGTAAAGTCGTTACGAAGGTAGAGGTGGTGAAGCAGTGCTCTGTTTTCCACGTCATTGTTCGGGCAAATGCTAGCACTCACCTTTTACACTTGCTGGAAAGCAGCCCCCACATCCTCCACTTTCTCACGAGGATCTTCGATTATAAAGAGGTCGTCGTACAAGACGACGCAGCCGGCGTCTTCTGGATCTATACCTGCTATCAGGAATGCGTCTCTATTCTCTGTCGTTCTCTGAAGGTTTAGACACGGAAGTTCGTTTTGATCATTCCTTCTAAATATCTTATTAATTTGGGGAAACATACACGGGTCGCTAGAATTAACGGCCCGAATTTCGTTGTCCCAATACAAATTAATGGACAACCTATAATTTTCCTTGATCAATTGGTTGATTGTTTTTGATTGACGACTTCAATGTCCTAATCTCGAGATCGTGTGTCGTGTCTCAATGCCAATGCCATTTCTAAAAAGCAAAAACAACGGGGTCTTAGTTCTTATTTTTGGTGGGCCTTATTATAACTTTAAAAAGGAATAAACCGCCGCGGGTGTTATATCTTTTTTTTTTTGAGAAATAACACCCGCGGGGTTTAGTTGCGTGGGGACGTTGATGCACTGCACCGAATGCATACAAAAGCAGAGCTAGCTCGCGACCATGTGTCTGGCGTTCTTCGGGTTTTGGTCTTTTTTAGGTTTTTTTTTTTAAACCTATTAAACTTCCGCAACTATGGCTTTATTCCAAACATATAAAATGTGTCGAAATAGGTTGAATACTTTTTGAGGAAATAGTAGCAGAAAATTTCGTCAATCTTATTTTGTTACTGGCTGAAATTGGACCACCAAAAAAGGATTTCACAGTGGGTACCCGCCCATACAAATCGCGGTCAAAAAAAATACACATGCTTTTTTTTTCAATTAAAGACTGTTATTATTATTTTTTTTTGTTTTAACTGCTTGCATGTAGTTGGCCCACCAACTATTGTGTTGAGCAAAACTGTTCATTGCAATCGTTTGTACATCGTTTGTCTACGTTTGTAGAAGTTTTAGATTCGTTTGTACACTCGCCGTTTTTTTTATATAGCCACTTCAAATAAATTTATGGAGTTTGGCCCACCAAATATAACGCTAGAAAAATCTGGAAATGCAGTTCGATAGATAATCGTTTGGATATAGGCAATTTTCTCAAGTTTGAAATAAGCGGGTCGGAACTTAAAAGAAGTCTATTTAAAAGGTCCTTATTAGTGACGACACGGGACATTTTTCTTGTGTGATTCAGTCGGTAGTTTTTAATGTCCTAATTTCTGAATTCAGCGGCTCCCTCACTTAACTCGCCTATTGAAATTAGTCCATGATGCTCAATCACCGATGCACCATGCAATAATACCTTATGAACTGAAGCATGTAAATAGTACTATGGATATGCTTCGATTATTTGTTCAGCTGTATTTAAGGCTAAAACTCTGAACTTATCTGCATCGATATTATGACCTGAATTCAAAGCCTGTAAAATTGTTGCACATCTGTCAATCAATTTTTTGTCGGTTCCAGTTATTTCGGCTGAAATTTCGGAATTGTAAACAAATT
The DNA here is from genome assembly GCA_949320155.1 of Melangyna quadrimaculata. NCBI lineage: Eukaryota > Metazoa > Arthropoda > Insecta > Diptera > Syrphidae > Melangyna > Melangyna quadrimaculata. The sequence goes on from OX439483.1 coordinate 186,787,671, forward strand.
TCCTGGCTGTATTGCCATCATTTGAGGAACCACTTCATCCTGGTTTCGTTCTGTCTACAATTAATCCAAGTTTTGCTTTGAATTCAGCTTGAACTATTTTCTTTTTTTTTCAAATTCTGTTTTGTCATCACCTCTTATCTGCCATTTTTTGATATTTAGTCTGTAGGAAATATTAACAAAAAATTCGAAGAATCTTATCCAAGCATGAAGTGGGGGTAAACCAAAACATAAACTTTTCTCATTGACCTCTTTTTGAAGGCATAAGTTAATGTTGTTCATTTCTTTTGGTGTTGCTCCACATATGTAACATTTTACAGATGTTGTTACGTTAAGTGCGTTGCAGACTTTTCCATCAACCATAGTTAAACGTAATTTATTAGTGACTGTCCATTCATTATCATTGATAGTTATAGTAAAAGGTTGCAAGGTCTTTATTTTGTCAGTATAATATTGTTCTTCAAAAACAGGTACAACAGTAGTTTCTTTTTTAAATTGAAATCTGATTGGCCGACAGTATCGTGTTGAGGCAGGTCGAGGATTTTTCCAAAAACAACATCTTCATTATTGTCATTTTTCAATTTAAGCTGCAGTGGAACATAAGATGTAACAAATAAATCTCTGTCTTTAGCATAAGGATCATGAAAGCTTTGTGTGTACTCGCTTTGGCCTGTACTTTCATGAAATCCCCATTTTCCTTCTAACTGTAGGCTTTTACAGAGCCGGACTAACCATATGTGCAAGATGTGCAAATGCACAGGGTGCAACATTCTGGGGGCGCATTACCAGGAGCTAGAAAATGTAATCTGATCTTGCGCAAACAAATATGAACTGCCATTTGCATTTTAACCACAAACATTCTTCAAATAATTCCAAAATAACATTCATCACAACCGTGCTAAGTTATTTCTTGCACACTAACTAACATCACTTTCATTGTTGCATTCAAGGAAAATTTAACTCAAGAGTTAAGATATCGTAGAATTAAAAATCCCACTAGACCCATGCAAGTTCAATCCTACCTACCTTATTTCCAAATATTTCACCCTGTTCGTACAAAAGAAAAAAAAAGAAAAAATCTCAACACAAAAAAGTTCCATGCCACCTCATATGTGCAAGATTTATTTCATGCACACTGAGTCCCAAAATTAACATAGAGAATATGACAACGAAAAATACTTATTCATACTGAATCATATGGGCTAGAACGTGCAGGTTTTGTATTACGCACCGTACCTCTGTATGTGACTTCTCATCTACGAACAAAAACAACAAACAAATGTTTTCGAAGAAGAGAACAGGTAGGTTGCTGTGCTGTAGTAGCCCGTAGCGTAATGGTTAGTGCGTTCGACTGTCACGCTGGAGGTCTGGGTTCGCTTCTCAGCCTCGTCCACCTAAAAACTAAAAAGTTTTTTTCAGGGCTACTGCCTCTTGCGAGGAATTGACAAATCCTCCAAGAGTATCCCTTGTCACGAATAAGTGCTTCTCGTCTAGCCGTTCGGATTCGGCATAAAACTGTAGGTACCTTCCATTCCTGTCGACAGGCGCACACAGGAATGGTTGCCAGTTGTTAGTCACTAGGCCCTGGTTCTTCATGAGCCGTTGTGCCACCCGATTTATTTTTTTTAGGTTGCTGTGCTACCTACTGCTTCTACTATATACAATAGTCAATGGATGTGCAATTTTTTTCCGCACACTGCGTATCGCAACAAACATGGAAAAATATTTAAAAAAAAAACTTATTTATACGGAATCATATACCCAGAGCGCCCAACTAACAATTTAACTTCTGTAAGGGTCTATCGAAGTTATTTCCTAATCAGCAAATTGGATTCTATAAGGCCTAAGAGAAACACATTTGGCCCACATTGAGAAGCTCCAAATGCTTTCAATCAATCATTTACAGGTTTATTCGAAGTACTCAATTTATATCGCTAAGGCCTTATAGAACAAAACAACACTCAAACATTGCAAATGTAGTAGTGTACTTTTGTTCAAGTGTTTCCATAGGCCTAGGCGAAGCCTTTTCGAAGCACAATGCAAAACAAAATAAAAATTAATTCTTTATTTTTATTTCTTTATTTTCTCCTTTATGTTCATCCAAGTAATGATTTTCTTCTGAAACTTTATTTACAATAATTATTTATGTCTGAAAAAAACACATTACTTACTTGACGAATTTTGCGAGAATTGAACCGAGGATGGTTGGGTTGACAGTCGGGCACCTTAGGTATCGAGCTAGCCTGGCATATGAAAAATGAGTGCCAAATTGAAACCACTTGAAACCGAAATTAGCTTCCTAAAAACTTCCTTGGGGCTTCCTGATGAATTAAACTAATTTGAAAAACACAGGTGACCATTCGTCTATTGCTGGCAAGGGAGTTTTTTTTTACATAATATTATTTTTGTTTTAATTTTTAATGTTTCCATGATTGCTGTACTCATTAGAAAAAATATGGAAGTGGTCACACAAACATATTTTTTGTGAAACAAAAAATAAAATATAAGTACATACGTTTTTCGTTCAAATCAAAACGAAATTCTTTGATTTGAGAAAAAATATAAAAATTCTTTTATGCCCCATAAAATATAAACTTTTTATTTTGTACACCAACCATTTACTGACAATTTTAATTTGTATCTTTTTTAAAAACACTTATTTGCCAAAATATCAAACATTAACAAGAAAGACCATCATTAAGTTTTTTCAACTGAAAGTAGCTATGTATGTAGTATAGATATTAAAAAACGTTTAAAATGTAATAAAAAAAACTACTGAGAAATGAAAGCTTCATATTAAGATAATTTTTGAAAACATTCGAATTTCTTAACGTGGCAATATTTTTTGACGATGAAAGAGGAATTATACTATGTTCACCTCGTTTGTGAATAATTCAACCAGCAGTACCTTATTTTCACATCAATACTACTTTCCATAAGAAATACCAGCTTTTAATGCTTTCATGTTGAGTGTGTAATTCTTCGATAAGACCAAATAATCGGAATTATTACTTCCCTCGCATGCGCCTGAGAGGATGGTTAAAATCAAGTTTGCATAACCACCCTTTCACAGGTCTTATAGAAACAAATTAGGCTGACATCACTTCGCTGAGACAAATTCATCGAAATAAATGCTTCTCGCGCATGCGTCTGACAGAGTTCACACAATTATTATGCTTGTGTCGGACTTGTGTTTGATGGGTTATAGAACTAAAATTAGATGTCATGATTAATCAGAGTTACCACTGCGATCAAATTTAATTCTGAGGGAATCATTTTTATTGGTGGGATCCGGGGTATTATTTTTTTTATAGAGATCAAAAAAAAAAAGACAAACCACGAATATGAAGAAAGTTTATCTGTTTTTGTTAAATCATTTCTAATAAAAAATAAATAAATTATTTGTATTTGTAGTGCAATTCTAAATATACATAATTATAGTTTCATGTACAAAAAAAATATATTTTTTTTACCAAGTGAATTTGAATTGTTTTCTTTTACCATTTTTATCTCATTGCTGAAAATAAATGCCTGTTCCGTTTTTGTTTTGCAAAATATAAACGATTTAATGTTAGACCATACATCTAGTCAATGAATCGGATTAATTTAAATTTTCAAAATGATACAATTTTTCCTATTTTTATTTTCAAAAATTATTTGACCTGTGGCAGTAGAAACATACATGCGCCGACCAGTACACAAAGTAATGCGTGTATCGGGCTTTTGCGCAGAGGGGTTACACAAACAAAATAAAATGACATAATTCCACTGACAATTATGCTTCCAATAGACTTTCGTTCACATAATGGCCAGGGCTGCCGTTATAAAATTTCGGAGGGGAGTATTCTAGAGGATTGGAGAGGAGTATTTTAGGCTTGTGGGGAGTACGCAAGAAAAAACATAGCTTAATATTATGGCCTTGTGCAAATTTGATTTAAATTACGAACAAATTTTCACTTCGTTAGTGCCAAAATTATCATCGGATAACATTTAACACGATTTGCATTTTACAAACGAGCCAGAAATATAACTTTATTAAACCATTTTTAATAAATTTATACTTCATTCATACCAATCATTAAAGGGTGAAAAGAAGAACAGAACTGATAAATTGTTAAAGAAAACAAATAAATAAATCGGGTGGCACAACGGCTCATGAAGAACCGGGGCCTAGTGACTAACAACTCGCAACCATTCCTGTGTGCGCCTTTCGACAGGAATGGAAGGGACCTACAATTTTATGCCGAATCCGAACGGCTAGACGAGAAGCACTTATTCGAAACAAGTGATACTCTTGGAGGATTTGTCAAATCCTCGCAAGAAGCAGTAGCCCTGAAAAAAACTTTTTAGTTTTTAGGTGGACGAGGCTGGGAAGCGATCCCAGACCTCCATCGTGACAGTTGAACGCACTAACCATTACGCTACGGGCTACTCTACTTGTTAAAGAACTTAACATAATTTTTACATAGTAGATTCAACCACAACGAAGGTATTGGCATTAGGACTTAACTAACAATAAAAAATGTATTTTTTTTTTAAGTCAGACTTTCGGATCTAACACATTTTTTCAAACATGTGATGTGATCTTTGAAGAAGCGGTATTGCTAATAAAATGGAACTTCCTGCGGCAGGTTTTATTTTTCTCCATCTCGAAGACGACCATGAAGGAACTAAGAAAATATTTGTTTTCTTCTATAAATATGCTAAATGGAGATTTTATTTTTCGTCTTTTTTCAAAATTGACACTTTTGTAAAGTTAAAAAAACAATAAACCAATACAAATTTTCAATGCGCTAGAATAAGCACAATTATAACGACTTTTTGCAAACATTTTGGGAATTTTCAAGGAGAGTACAATCACAGTGAGGGGAGTACAGTGAATGGTTGGGGAGTACGAATACTCCCTTAGTACTCATTTCGGCAGCCCTGATAATGGCTTGTTTCAGGCGTTTGTAAGCAGGCCCTTCAAGAGCTTTTGGCAAGCCCTTGTGAAAGCTTTTTCTTTGCTTTTATTTCACATGCCTCTTAAAACTAATTTCTGGGAAACCTTACTAAAACTATAACCAAATTGTAAAAATTCAGGCTTGCAGAAAATTACAGATTCTGCCTGCATTAGGTTTGTAGGAAGCTGTTTTAAAAAATATAGCTTCGAAAATTTGCAACTTCGATGTCCAAACTAAATACAAGCCTTGTAGAAATAATAACTTATTGAAATTCAAAAAATAGACCTTATAGAGGAAAAATTGTTAGTTTTCTTATTGCACACTGTAGGTACCTGTTAAGTACCTGCTTAGATGGAAATTTTAATAGAATGGAAAAGGAGAATATAGTGAAGCTGCGAGGGATGAATGTATGTATAGTTGAATGGTTCTTGCGCAGGCAAAACTTAAAAAAAAAATCAACTTTTTTACTAAAAATTTTTTAACTTTTTTACAAACAAAAAAAATAACTTTCTCACAAAAAAAAAATTACCTTTTTTACAAAAAAGAATTAAGCTTTTTACAAAAAAAAATAACTTTTTTACAAACAAAAATCAACTTTTTTTTACAAAAAAATGAACTTTAAAAATAAATAACTTTTTACAAAAAAAGAAGATTAACTTTTTACAAAAAAAATTCTTTATACATTTCTGAAGTATTTTTTCAAGTTTAAACGTTTCCCCTCTGCTCATTTCTTCCCTGCGTTTTAACTTATGGTTTTACTTTTTTTTCCTAAATAAAATTAACTGAACTTCCTATTTATTTGTTATAGTGTACATATATTTTTATATTATTTAGTTTTTAAATTAATTAATTAATTTATGTATTTTTTTTTTTAAATGAAGTTTATATATGTATGTTTTTTTTTGTATATGTAATGTAATACATATATGTATTGTATATGTATATTAGGGTGGTCCTTATAAAGGTCATTGTCTCATTTTTACTGACCTAATTTGTTCTTAATAAATTAAAAAGAAAATCCTGTAAAATTTAAGCTCATTATATTAACGTTAACCCGGCCCCCAAAACGTCTGAAGTTTTATATGGGAAATCCCACGTATTTTGGTAAATCCAAATTTGAAAAATTTTAACTTTGGTAATGATTGATAAAAAAAATTTTGAACACATGTAGTCACTTTTGTCATATTTATAAAAATGTATCAGAAAAAAACGTACAACAGTTATTTCCCTACTTATAGCCATTTAAACAAAAATATCTTGTTTTATTTAATTTTTAATATTAATAAATGTACATTTTTTTTTAATAAATTTTCTTAAACATAGCAAAATTTACTACATGTGTGCAAAAAATCAATTTTCTTTATATCAATCATTACTAAAGTTATGAATTTTTAAAGTTGGATGTACAAAAAATACATGGGATTTCCCATATTAAACTTCAGTCGTCTTGGGGGCCGGGTTAACGTTAATAAAATATGCTTAAATTTGACAGGAATTTTTTTAAATTATTTAGAACAAATTAAGGGGGTGCGTCATTCAAAATAAGACAATGACATTTATAAGGACCACCCCAATGTATATTATATATATGTATGTACATATATTTTTATTTTATTTTGTTTTTAATTTATTAAGGTACTATATTTTTTTGTAAATATGTACTTTTATTGCATTTGATACATACAATCAATAAAAAACGCATTGAAAGTCTACATCCTGGGTAATGTGGAAAAGGCTTGTCGCTGGTGCATGTGTATCAGTGTATGTGTGAAAATATAAGAAAAGAGGCGCTTTCTACAAATCTTGCACAGGGCGCAAGTTCTTGTTGCCGTGTGGTTAAGTAAAGCCTGTAAGTCTACTTCGGCACCTATCTCGGTGACACTTATTTTGTCGGCTTCAGGATAGCAGTTTCTTTTTCCGTCTTAATAATTTTGTAGCTAGACATTGCATTTTTTTTAATCTTGGTGTTGACAAAACTCTGAATAAGTAAGTACTGGTTCTTTGTAAGCTTTGCTTCCACAAACAGCGATAGTACTTCACAAGGCGTTGCACTCATTGTATTTTCATCTCGCAAATCCGAATTATATGACGTTTCACGCAAAGCTGTAGCAAGTGATTCGTCGGTTCTCGATATTTCAGCCACACGTCTTCGTTTACTCCGCGCAGAACATTTTTGAAAACTTTTTCTAGGACGTCCTCGTTGTTGTGATGTTCTTGGATTATTTTCGTCAGGACAACTTAAAAAGACTGTCTCAGATTTGTCTAGCCAAGATGAATTTTTTTTTATAATTATTGAATTTTGCCTGGCTTTATTTTTCTTCCAAAATTCTGTTAATTTCTTGCATACGAAATAAATTCGGTCATAGAGGTGATCAAATTCAATATTATCAACACCTTGATAAGGCCAACTGTGTTTGATGTTTTTCAGGATTTGGCTGGCTTGTGTTGATCATGTTGGATTATTCCCTCAACTTTCAATCCATTTATCAAATAAAAAAATGCGTTTAATTACGCATTGATAACCAGCACCTACCTACCAAAGATAAAACGATCGATCAGTTAAAACAGTTTTTTGTTTTTTAAATCGAAAATTAACGAAATGTGGTTTTTTAAATAACCATAACTCGAAAAAGGGAATAAATGGGAAAAAAACCTTATTTTTTGAAACGGTAGAACACTATTCTACATTTTAGTACCTCATTTAAAGTGGGCACTCTAAGGCAAACCTACTAAATCTTTAATTTACTGTCAACAGAGGTCAAAAAAAAAGTTACAAAAAGTACTGTGACACACAGTGTGTACGCGCATCTCCGCACCTATGCCTTTCCAAACTGATTAAGTTTATAGAAATCGGTTGGATACTTTTTGAGCAAATGGTACCACAAAATTTGTTTAAGGGTATTTATACAGGGTGTCGTTTTCTCTAAGACCACAATTTGATTGCTTGATAGGCGCAGAGTTATAATAGAATGCAATGATTCGTGAACGCAGTCTTTAGAAATCAATCACAGAATTTGTTTAACAGACTACATACATTGACATTGATTTTGAGACTTTTACTTCAAATTCATTTGACATGAAAATATTGCTATTCCTAACCCACTTATTTTATTGCCGTCAATTGAATGCAATCTTTTGGGAAATCATGCATTTTATTTTGCATTTCGTTGCAATGTTTACTATCATTTGTATACCGTGCTAAAGAATGCAATGAATGGCAAACATTTTACAGCAACCAATTACATGTTTTCTTTTGGGAATTGAATTCAATGATTGATATTTTTAAGATTGAATTCACAAAAAAAGATTGAATTCTTTTAAAACTCTGCAAGCATCGGGCAAACAAACGACATACTGTACCCCTAATTTCTGGAACATAATTATAAGGGATAATAATTTTTCATTTAAGAACCTAGTGAACAGCTCTTTTAGTCAATAAATGGCTTATTTATTTATTATTTTGAAAAGTACATTAAACAGACAACAGATTAAACAGATAATTGGCGACTTATGTTTTAGTTATTCTTTTTTATTTTACAGTTGGCCAAGTTTTTAGGAAAATAAAAAACTATGATTTTTGTATAAAAAAAATGCAACAGCAAGTAATAAATTTTGGGCAACATCTATTAGTTCAGTTATTCAAATATTATAAAAATAAAAAAACAACATTAATCATTCAACTGTGGTCGTATTTGAAGGAAGTCGAACTTTTCTTTTTAGAAAAAAAAAAATCATAACCTAAAAACTACAAGGAAAATATTTGTTTTATATATTTTTTTTTGTTTGTGAAAGTTCTTACAGGACAGGGACACCCTGTGTTCATTAAACTGTTCTACAAATTTTTACTTAGAAAAAGAATTCTTGATGTAAACTAACTTTTCTCATCAATTTGTATTTGCCGAACAACACGAAAATAATAATAATTTTTCAATTTTTTTTTTTTCGAGAAATCTCGCCTTTTAAATTTTAAAAATTACACCAAAACTCTAACATTACACGTGTTTTTTTGGCATTCTATAAATAGTACAGTAAAAAATTACCAAAAAAACGCATCCGCAGTAGCCTGGTTTTTGTATTTCAAAATTGGTTTAACTGAAAGAACACCTGTCAGAATATTAAAAAAAAAAATGTATTTGTGCGAATCAAAAGCAGTCAAAATTAACTTCAAGAAAAAACTAATAATAACCAACATTTGAGAATGAAATCACCAAAAATCCATTTGAGACTCGGAAAACCAATCCGCAGTATGAGTATTCATACTGCCCATGTTGTATTTGATATTCATGTAAAATCCTACTATGGATAGCTACTATGGAATACTAGTTTGGATAGTTTTTTCAATAAAACACGGGTATTTTTTTACTCAGCGACGTGGTTTTTTCGCTGCCCTCTTGTATTTTGTCCCACAACTGTTAGGAAAAAAGTCTGAATGCGAATTTAAAAAGTGGATTTTAAATGACATTTTACAGCTTAGTTCTTGGTATGATGATATCATATTTCCCACAAGTTCAGCATAGTTAAATTAGCCAGAATTGCTTAATATGTATGTTGCTCAGTGTCGCGAGAATTTAAACTAAAAAATGATTTTTACATAATCAAGGTGCATTCAGCATGACTATTTTAACACAATTAGTTATAGATCTATTAATTTAGAAATAGGTTTTGATAAATTGTTTTTTTTTTTTTTTGGGTCATTGCCTTGAACTCGTTAAACTTGAATAAATCTAATCAATCTCAATCGTCATTTAAATGATGTTTTAGTTAGTTTTTCTTGCACTATTTCTGACCTATATGTAGTAGGCAGGCTATCGAAATCAATATTTTTTTTCCTGATTGAACTAGAGAAAAAAAGAGTTCAAAATATAACAAAAAAAAGTGGAGTCTAGGTTCATGGATCATCGAGTGCACATGTCTGCGAAAGTTCATCTAGTCTCGTTGTAACGTGCCTGTTGTCTTTTTTTTAGTTTAGTTTTTCTAGTCAACCAGGGGTGGCTCATTACAATTTTGTCACTAAGGCATAACACTAGTGACAAGTTGTACTGAAAAGTTCAAATTGGGATCTGGAATAAATATTCAACTTAGTTAATTGTCTGACTTGGATTTTCGCTATTTTTGAATATTTTAAATGGTTGATAGATTTAGTGTCGATTTTAGCAACATTCGTGGGCTTAGAAAGAATTTCTAAAAACATCATTTGTCCAGCCTGTCCCTACAAAAGGCGCATCTTCTTTACCCTTAAACTATCGGACAATTGCATTAACTTCCCTTCTTTCCAAGGTCATGGAAACGCTGATTTTCAGCTCAAGAAATATCTGAAGAACGAAAGCTTCTTAATGACCGGCAGTACGGCTTTCGTAGCAATAGGTCCACTGGTGATCTGATGGTATATCTCACCGAACAGTGGAACAAATCTTTACATCGTTTTGGAGAAAGTAAGATTATTGCACTTGATATTTCAAAAGCGTTTGATAGAGTTTGGCATCAAGCTCACTTATCGAAAATGCGCGCATTTGGTTTCGATGAATCTCTTCTTCGTTGTATTAGAAATAACCTTTCAGACCGTTCAATACAAGTCGTATTGGACGGTTTTAAGTCTGAAATCCACAAAATAAATGCTGGTGTGCTCCAGGGCTCCGTTTTGTCTCCGACGCTCTTCCTTATTTTTATAAATGATCTTTTGTCTGAAACTTCTAATCCATTAAACTGTTTCGCTGACGACAGTACCCTCAGCTTCTCATATTCGTTTACAGATTCTTATCCATGTCCTTCGGATGTGGAACTTAAACGGCAGCGTATGATAAGCTCATTAAATTCTGATCTTGACAGCATTGTCCAATGGGGAATCAAAAATTGCGTAGAATTTAATGCTTCACAAACTCAATGCTGTCTATTGTCGTCAAAACAAAACCCAACCCCCATGCCACTATCCATGAGTGGTTCTTGCCTTGAGGAAACCGAAAAGCTTTCAGTCCTCGCTATGTGTATCACAGACCACCTTCTGTGGAACGATCACATATTTGATGTTGCCAAAAATGCTGCTGAAAGTTTAGGTTTTCTTCAGCGACGCAAGAAATTTTTCACTCCTTCTGATCTGGCTGTTATCTATAAAGCCTTTATTCGTCCAAAACTCGAGTACCATTATCATGATTGGACAGGTGCTCCAATAACTCACTTGAGTCTTTTGGATAGGATTCAAAGAAGAGCTATGAAAATGACAGGTGATAAAATAAAACGGAAGCATTTGCACCTCTCGAACACCGACGCAATGTTTCATGTCTTTCGTTATTTTACCGTTATTTTCATAACCAGTGCTCTAGCGAAATAGCCAGTTGCATTCCTCCTCTAAAACAATTCAACCGTAATACTCGTATTTCTAGGAATGCACATCAGTTTACCCTTGAGCCCAACTTCGGACGTACTGTTAAGTATAGAGATTCTTTTTTTAGTCGCACTACAAGAATGCTTTACCCGGCACTATTTTTCCCCATTTTGATATTCAAAGGTTCAAAACTAATGTGCAGGAGCATCTCCTATTAAATCCTTCTCTATTTTCCTAACGCTCGCATTGTGCTTAAACATTTAAGGGTAGCAGGAACCACTTTAGTGCGCACTTAGTTTAAAAAAAACTACGTTTTTGTTTACCTAAATGCAATGCTATGAGTATCTACATATCTATAAATATATTTTTTATAATAGCAATACCAACCTTCGGAAGAGTTCACTCTCGGGATGCTCAGCAGCAAAACGAGCCTTTTTTCTCAGTAATGGAATCGTTAGTGCATATGTGGTTACCATCATTAGCATTGGGATGTAAAAGGCCACAAGGGAGCCAAACACAAAGAAAGCTCGGTTATTTATCACACAGACCCGCGGATGTGGCATGATGTTGGATTTATTTATTATTCCTGCAAAACAAAAAAAAAGGATTACACTCATCATGGTGACCATTATAATGTATAAATTATCAAAGACTTAAAATTTCTGTAAAGGGAAGGAAAAAGATGAATATAAAAATTATAAATATACATATCTATATCTAATTATTTTATCATTACTTTTCTTAATGATTCAGTATACAAAAAACATTAAGTAAACCTATTATAAATCAAATAATTCATAAATGTAATGTAAGAGTGTAAATAAATACATACATTTGGACCTTCTGATTTATAGAGATAGACTAACAACTCTTAAACATATTTTGGTGTCCGTATGTTATTAGAAAAAGGAAAGGAAATTTAAACACTTTCAAAATAAGCACCACCCTTATTATTGCGCAATTAATGGTAGTTATTCATAAAATTCAGACAAACGAGCACCCGCAGAAAAAAATAAATTTTAGCCCAGTGCGTTTTTTACTCGTTTAAAAAAGAATATAGGTTAAACATCGTAGTCTCGATTAAAAACCTACGTAGTGAAATATGTCAAAATTTACGTAGTCGACTCCCTTAAAATTAATTGCTTAAACCAAAAACCCATAAAGGTTATATTTATGGAGAAACTTGGTTAGGATTACCGATTTTTAAGATTTTTTTTTTATTATAAACGACAAACAATTATTAGTTATGATTTCAAATAATATCCTGTGTGATGTATGAAACATTTCTCTTGTTTTAAATTCCAAAGATAACCATGCTTTCAAAACTCAAAAAAAAAAAAAAAAAAAATAACTTAGGATGCGAAAATACCAAAAACTAGATCTTGTAGAAGTACTTTGGATGTGCTGATAGTATTTGGCAATACCTTTCTATTTATGTACATTTCAATGGGTTCCAGAGACTTTCAAAAATCAATTGAAAAAAAAAATTGCTCCAATCAGTGAAATTTCGAACAACAATGCAAAGGCCTGTCCGTTCTCTATTCAACAACGTCAATCACAGCCTCTTACGAGACCTTTGTTTGGGAAGTTATAGCTATTATGAAAACTTTTAGTTTTACGTCGAAAATAATGGATTTACTTTCAATTCAAATATCTTAGCAACCAAATATCTTCGAACCAGCTCCAGACCTCATAAAATGTTCTGGTTTTCAGCTATGGATTGGATAGCTCTCAAAAAACTGACAAAGGGTTTTAGAAACCGCAATGGCTTAACTATGGCTGGAACTATGTATGTAGGAATTCAAACTTTCAATCAAAGAAATAATTGTTATCTTATGTATTTAATTTTAACAAGTAAACAGGTGGGGAAAATTTTGAAAGCGCATTATCTACTTTCTAATCGTTATACCTGAAAGAAATTGTTTGAAATATTTATGTATGGAATTTAATTTTCTAAAAAAGAGGTCTTAAGTTTAAATTGATAAAAGCTTCCGTTTACAATATAAATCAGTGCATAAATTATTCAGATTTCACCCGATACTTTAAATGAATCGGGAGGGTAAATTTCTAAAAAAAAAATTAAACAAAACCTCAAATAAAACAAAGAAATTATTTAAAAATTACGGCAACACATAAAATACTGGTCTCTCTTCTTTTTAAAGCCAGAGGTTTCATTAATATTTCAAATCAAATTATTTAAGGTAATAGTTTTTTTTTTCAATATTTTAAAACTCAAAACTTTGAGAAAAATGACCATGAACTGTATTTGCACCACTTTCAATTTGGACCATTGATAATAAGGAACACCCTGTATATAGGTATCCTTATCTTTCCTTTTATACGTACTCACCTAAAACTGTTATTGAACTAGATACCATCATTGCCATCATCCAGACAATGGCAATTTTTATCCCAGCCAGCCGCTTTGTCGATCGATGTCTTGAGCCAAGAGGATTGCGAATTCCTAAATACCGTCCCAGGCTGATGAAACACATGTGAAGGATGCTCGAGGAGCAAGCCAATACATCACAAGTGACATAAATATTACACCATGTCACTCCCAATGGCCAATAACCTGAAAGGATAAATAAATTTGTAATTTAAAAACAGTTTTAAGTTTTCAACTTTTTTTATATTCTTTTTTCTGTCCCGTAAAATTTACATTGCGTTTAAAAGAGAAACGAAAGAATTTTTTTATTAAAATAAAAAAAAATTATAACCCTTTGATATAAATAAATATTTATGTATATGTATGGCATCTGAGATTTATACCTACCTATATTCATATCATAACATGTGATTTTATAACAAAAAAGAATGGAATAATTTATGAGTAAATCTTTTTAATGGAAATGGAACACAGGTACCTCCATAACTTTGTGTTTATTCAAAATTATCCTTTACAATTTGCAAACTCATATAAACTTGTTGTGAAGTAGGAAGAGTCATTGACCGTTTTTTTCACAACTCTATTTTTGTTAAGTCACTTTAATGATAAACAGGTAACCCTTTATAAGTCCCTAATCATCTAAGTTCTTCTGTATGATGCAGCCATGGCGGAGGCTGAGGCATGAACTTTTTCAAACGTGGATGAGTAGATGCTTTAGGTTGTTTTGAAAGGAAAATTCTTTTATGGGAATTTTTCCTCCTGTGTATGTATTGCGTTGGTGATGAGTGAAAGAAGTAAGAGACAGAAAAACGTGCGGGCTGTTGTATGTGTTTGTGTATACTGTTTGTATAGTGACATCGACCTAAAACCAACAAAATTAAAGGTCAAACGACTGAAGTGGTTCTGATTCATGTAGAGGGGTTCCATGCAAAGGGCATTTAAAAAAAGACCGCAAAAACTTTGAAACTGGAAACAGCTGGGTAGCGACGCTTGTTGGTTGCGCCAAAAAAGGATCCTTAAGTAGTTATACCTACGTATAGGAAAAAATACTTTCTTTACCAAAATAATACGCTCAAAATAAAACTCGTCTCTTATTTTTGGCTGATAAAATTCCAGAAAGCATTTGGCCTTGATACATATGCGTGTGTATACAACACATCATACATATACAAGATACATAAATACATTTTATTTTTTTAAATTGAACGCACTTGGCCTTATCTTCCTAAGTCATCTATTGGAGGCAGAAGCCAAGTTTTTTGATTTTGGGGAGTTGCTTTATAAACAAAAGCTTAATAACTTTTTTCCTGAGGGTGGACACACGATTTTTTTGGTTTGACAAAAGTGGACAAACGATGTGCAAACGATTCTGATAAACACCACCCAAAAATTTTGACTTCGGGGTGCCCACTTCACACAGCTCTTTTTTTAAATCTTGCGAATTTTCTGACGGCATGTCTAGAAAAGTTCTTTTTTTGGTTGATAAAAACTTTCCAACCCTCCATTAAAGTTGAAATGAATTTGGTTCGACTCGATCTTGTTCGCGTTCATCGATTTTAAGGCCGCTTGATGACAGCGGGCCTTACCAATAATCAAATTTAGAGATCAGTTAAATATTTTAGTGGACTCTAAATAATGAACCATACCAATAATCAATTTAATAGTCAGCTTAACGCTAAACGTTACTTTAAATGTAAGAGTAAAGAACCGCATGTTTAAACTCGTAATTAGGTGTAAACGCCACGTTTTTGCGGTCATTCTGAAAAGCAAAAGAGAAAAATAATCACCCATATCCTCTATGTTTGTTGCTTACAATTGAATTAAATTGCTTGTTCGTGAATTTTGTTGCAAATCTATAAAACTAATAAAGTAATCAAAATAAACAAACAGATATATTCCTTCTTATGTGTTTATTTGTAAATTTCAATTTGAGAGTGAATGGCGAAAAACTAACACTAAAAATCGCACGCAGCCTAAAATTTGTTTGATGACTTTTTGATGATAACTAAGATGTCATTGGCCGCGATCAAAAACCTATGTAGAGCTATCCAGATAAGTTTTTGCTGTTGTAATCCCATGTAAACAAACTGCTGATTACAAAACAGCTTTTGCTGTTGGATAGCTATCCATGCTTTCCGAAAAATGTTGGTATACGTTTGTATCCCATGCGAAATTGTTAAATAAGCCGACTATCAGTGAAAATGACGAAAATGCAAAGCCGAAATTGGTTTGCGGTCATCGAGTTGTATTTTGCTAAAAACACATTAAATGAACATATCCGGTTTTGCTTGATCAGAAACCTATATGGATAGCAAGCTATCTTAGATAGGCAATCGCATCGATTCTTGAACGCGGCCATTTCCATTCACAGAAGCTGTCTATTTGGCAACAAATGTAGTAGATAATGTAATAGATCACTGATTAGTTAAAGACGTGTTTAATTTGGTTATTAACTCGTCTCTAAAGTTTAACGTGGCGTTTATCTAAACGCTTGTTTAGTTTTTTATTATTGGTAAGGCCCCGCGTTTACAGAGACAAGCTATATAGAGCAGTGTCTAGTTTTGGCATCCCTGGCAAGCTCATCCGTTTGTGCAGCATGACGATGGCGAACGCATGCTGCTCCATCAAGGTCGGTAAAGACCTCACGAGCGCGATAAGCTGTCATGCGACTTCTTGAAGGAATAATGCAAAACTCTCACGTCAACACTAGAGACACAATTTTTCAAAAGCCCATCCAATTACTTACATACGCCGTACTTGCATACACATAGCGTGATTTCACTGGAGCTTTTGCAGACATTGAGAAGGAAGCGGCAAAGATGGGTTTACGGTGAATGAGGGTAAAGCAAAGTATATGCTGCCATCTAGAAAGGACGTTCAACACCGACGTCTTGGACAGAACGTTACCATAGACAGATATAACTATGAGATAGTTAAGGACTTTGTCTACCTGGGCTCCGCTATCACTTCAGACAATTATACCAGCGCTGAGATCAGATCAAACGAAGGATAACTCTTGCCAATCGCTGTTTCTTTGGGCTAAAGTATCCCTCTACAAAACACTTTTTTTATATACATAATAATAATTGTAATTTTTTTAATTCCGGTCCTGCTGTACGGTGCAGAATCATGGACCCTGTTAGCGGCGGATGAGTACGCTTTGGGAATATTCGAGAGAAAAATTCTTCGGGTGATCTTCGGTCCCGTATACATAAGGCGTTTTTCTTTTTTAGCTCAGAAAAGAGTTCTGAACAGAGTCCGAGCATATCGAGCATGCTCTGAACATCCTCTGAACAAAGCGTGTTCTGGTTTTGAGCGCTCAGAATTATTTTTGAAACACACCTGAGCACTAAGCTGTCACTTTTTTTTCAATTTTACCTATTAAATGCTTGTGTTGAGCATTCAACTCGGTCTGCTCAGTTATTTTATTCTGAGCTCATAGAGCGCGCTCTGAACAAGCTCAGAACACGTTCAGAACGAAAAAAGAAACACAAATTTGAAGCTCTGAACGTTCAGAGGTAAAATTGTTTGTTTGACGGTTCAGGCTCTGCTCTGAACTAAAAAAGAAAAACGCCTATAGATGGGGAATGGAGAAAATACAACAACGAACTGTACGAGCTGTACAGCGACATCGATGTGTGAAAAGGCAACGACTGAGGTGGTTGGGTCAAGTCCATTATTAACATATACATTTTTGTGGCCATTTTTTTATATGAGCCCAAAATAAAATTGTATTCGATTGATTGCAATACTTAAATGATTGCATTCTCTCCCACCTCTGTAAAATACACCACCTTGTGTGTTGTTTGGACTATTTGTAAGTTCAAAAATTAACAAATTTTTCACGAAGCAACCATATCAACAATAACTAACATTCTTATATCTCATTTTAAGTGTCTTTATCTTAGCCCACCCTTTAAAAAGGTTAAAAATCAAAAATCATAAAAACTCAAACAATATGGGAATTGTATAATTTATAAATTTAAAAGTTCTTCTTCGCTTAACAGAAACTATTTTTTTATTTTTCGGAAATGGTCCGTTTAACAAAATGTCTCCGTCTTCTTTCTTACATTTTCCTAGATTTTCCAAGTAATCAATTTAAGAGTTTCAAAATTGTCCTTTTACTTTTAATTAGATTCGTATTTCGAAAACAAAAACACAAAAGGTATGAAGCAACATCCCGCCATTTCATCAAACTTAATCACCTATAATTTCTTTACTTTTAAAACTTCTATCCTTACAAAAAAGTTGGTATAGCAATTTTACTTCTTGTATACACTTAGATTGACTATATTATTTTCTACTCTAGGTAGTAGGTACATCTTGCCAATTTGTTGAGAATATTGGCATCCGTGACACGTTTAAAATTAACTTGCAATCGAGAATGCTATACCTACATTTTTTGCTACTCAGAGAGGGTACTTTTTCCTTTATTGATTAATGTTGCTGTTAAAATAAAACACGATACTCAATTTGTATAAACGAGTTCCAGTTTTTTTTTTTGTTTGCTTAATGAAGACTAGATGTTAATAGCTAGAAATAAATTATTCAAATTTGAAAAAAAAAAAAAAAAAAATAAAAAAAAATAAAATTAATGAGCAAGGAAGTTGGCAAATTCACAAAATTTGTTTGCTTTGTAGGTAGGTAGGTCCTTATTTGCAGGAGTAGATATATGTAGGTTATCTATGACTATATTTTACAAAATCAGTTAAATCAGTAAAATAAAAACCAAGGCCAGCCACAGCCACGAGAGAGACCACGAGGATGCATCCAATGATGGTAGCCATTTATTCAGGCATCAGACATCAGAACTATTACTGTAATTATCTACAAAATGGTTATAGCATTTAGAATAGATTATGTTTATAAGATTAAAGGAACTGGCGAACTGGACTGGCAAAGCTTATGATTTGTGGTGAGGTTTTTCATTAATTAAGAGATTTAACATTTATAAAGGATTCTCAAATTTGTATTCTAATTTGTTCTTCCTTAGAAAGATGGTTAAAGCTTTTGACTGTTTCGTAATGATCTTTGCATTACATATACATAGGCATATTTCTAATAATAGTTGCGAATTGTAATGCAGGAGCTAATCTGCATCACAATGTGCGTATTGCACCATGGAATCAAGAACAGCGCTTCAAGTTTCAACAAATCTACAGGTACAAACATAAAAGCCTGATGCAGCACAAGACTTTTTATTTTTTTTATATAAAATAAAAAGAAAATATTAATGAGCCCGTTTTTAAGATATTGAATTTAAAAAAAATAAATTCAATATTTTTTTAAAAATACAAAAATTTTAATTGTGAAGGAGCTTTTGTATAAAATGTTGGTAGAAATTGGTGTAGCCGTTAACGACAAATTTGAAAACCAAAAAATCGGTTCTATGACAGGAACAGTGAATAGGAGTTTATGGTAAAAATAGTAAACGCACATCTTTTTATCAAAATTTTTGGAGTTGTTTTTGGGAATATAATCTTTTCTTAACGGTTTTTAAACATTTTTGAATTAATAAACATGATTTTTTCAAGTATTCTACAAAATAATAAAAATTATCTTACAACTAGTTTTAAAAATATTGACCAAGTCGTTTTAAAAAAAAATTTGTTTAAAAAAAAATTGATTTTTTTTAAAGTTTTAAATTTTTTTTCAATTTTGGTTCACAATAATGTTTTTAGTGTCGCCCAGTGGTCGGAATTCGACCATTTACCTATATAAAAGCCGTTCAATAAAGCTCCCAAATTTTCTGCACAAAATCGCAACAAAGCTTGCGGCTGTTCGTAAGAACGTTTAATGTCCACTTATTACAACTTATCGTCGACAATAATTTTAAACTTGATTTGCGGCTGATCTAAGCGTCCTAAAGACTTCAAAAATACAGATTCCTAATCCAGCGGGTGTCATCTTTCAATCGATGTATATATTTATCAAAATCGTCATATTTTTCTCTTTTAATGCGATTTGCGGCAGAACTGAGTGTCCTAGTGACTTAAAAATGCATGTTCGTGATCTGGGAAGTAAAACCTTTCAACCGATGTAGCGCATGATATGAAAAACCGACTTTTATCTTTAAACGCATTTTGCGGCTAAACTACTAAAAAGTGGCATATTAGTGATACAGAAATTGCTACCTTTCAATCGATGTTTTGCACGATACGACAAAGAAAAGTTAAAATAAGGGCTAATTTCTACAAAAGTAGACTAAAATTCTCTATCAGAACAATTTTCGTTTGTTTTATTGCAAGGTTTCTGCATCACTCATGTTTATTTCTCAGTTTTTGGAAAAAGTAGGCGATAGTAGGTTAGCCTTAATGCCCCATTTACACTTTTGGAAAAATTGAAAGTATTTCTGCCAGCGTACTGCCAAAGGATGAATTTGCTCATTCTATTGACAGTACACTGGCAGAAAAATATCAATCTGTCACTCGGGTAAATGCAGCATAATATTGACAATGTTCATTCGTGTGTGCGGCACCTTAAATTAATAATTGTGCATCATAATAGTGACAATATGGGTGTTCATGCAAACGCATAAAACCCATAGAAAGCTTATAAACCATTTTTTATAAAAACTTTTGTATACAATTCTATGGTTTCTAAGTTTTATCTGAGTTTTACGCGTTTGCATGAATACCCCTAATGTTACATTCGTGTGTACAGCCCCTAAAATTAACCAAATATGGGAACAAAAAGAGAAACAGTAATGCCGATGTTGCAAAGGGTCCTTCCAGAAACTATCTTTGGCTGTCAGTTATTAGAAGAGAAACAAAGGAGAACGCCAACTGATCAATACATGCATATAAACGGTGTGGAACTTTTACATATTACTCACCTCACAGTATAGATTTTGCGCGCACTTATACATGCATATATATGTATATAATGTGAAAATGGAATTGAAAGAATCAATTGTGACTGTGTTGCAATGCATAGGCGATTTGTATCTAAATTAAAATTGCATTTTACTTGCGTTAAGCGCAATGTTTAAAGTTAAAACTTATATTCGGCACATCTACTCAAAATTACCCTTCGATTGATATAGATTTTAATATGATTCGATTTGTTTTAGTGTGCTTAAAATGTACTACAAAATTTAGTCACCGCGTATTAATATATAGATACTTTTTAGAAGATTTACCATAAAGGAAATGAAAAATTGCAACTTAACTTTTTTCGAGAAAAACAAAAACAAAAAAAAAATCAGTTCCTAATTTTAATTATTTGAATTTTTTCTTAACAAAATCCTCGGAGCCGTTTTTGAGAAAAATATGATTTTCCTTTTCGGCGAAAAAAGTTGTATGGCAAGTGCCATTATTTTTTGGTCTTAAAAAAAATTTAAAATTGGTGGGGATAATAGTAAAAAACACTATGAAACAGTTTGAAGAAATCCTTCCAGCCGTTTAAGGTGTAAGAGCGAAGACAGACACACTGAATTGCGGGACCCACTTTTTTCGCCTTTTCTATCATCGTAATGTTAGGGAAAATTATTATCTCGAGTTCGATTTTTTTAACGAATCCATAACTTGTCAAAACTAAATTGGGTGACGACACAGCTGGTTAAGAACCAAGGTCAACCATTCCTGTGTGCTGAATCCGAACGGATAGACGCAAAAGCATGACTTATTCATAACAAGTGATACTCTTGGAAGATTTTTCAATTTCTCGCAAGATGCAGTAGCCCTGAAAAAAAAACTTTTTGGTTTTAAGTGGAGGTTGAACACGAGGATGAAAAGTGAACAATTCCTACCCCAGTCAAAATATACATTTGCCTTAACAAAATTCCGATAACGCTAAGACTTGGGGGGGACTTTTCGCTGACCATATTGGAGCAATGGCGAATAGTCCCCCTCGGTCGATACGATAGGAGCACAACTTTTTACGCATGGTCAAGTGTCGAAAAAATCAGTTCTTAGCAAATAACTTTTAAACGATAAATGCTATAGAAAAGTAGTTTGAGTACAGTTTGTAGCTCTCAAAATTCTCTATACAAAAAAATAATACACTTTTTTCTTACGACCAATGATTAAAAAGGTATAGCTATTTAAAAATAACATAAAATGACGAAAATAATGTTTTTTTTTAGTATAACTTTTAAATTTCCCATGCTATCACAAAAAAGTCTATAAACACTTTGTAGACCACAAAATGTTCTATAAAAAAGACTCATACAATTTTTTCCTACGACTTATGATTTAGAAAATAAAACTGTTAAAAAAAGAAACAAAAAAAAAAATGACGAAAATATTGTTTATTTGAGTACAACTTTTAAAACGTCGCCGTCGACGCCGACTTGATTTCTGCGTACTTTTGATGTTTACGAACGTAATTTGTTTTGCAGGCCTGCTGAAGTCAGATTTCAATTTTTGTTTACGAACACAAACTTTGCAGATCTAAGTTAGTCAGACGATTGCGAATTCGCTCTATATCTTAAAATTTCCAAAAGTGATTTCGAAAAAAAAAAATATTTCATTTTTAAAACTATATAGCTACTTTCATTCTTTTTCATTTTTTTCAAAATAGCGACTTTAATGGATTTACTTTGAATTAAGATATCTCCGCAACCAGACATCCTGGAATGTTCTAGTTTTCAGCTACTGATAGCTTTTGAAAAACTAATTAAGCGTATTGGAAGCGAAAATAGCCTTATTTGTGGAACTGTAGGCATCCAAAGTCATGCAAACTTTCAAAACTCAAAAAAATCGATTTTAATGGATTTACTTTGAATTAAGATATCTCCGCAACCAGACCTCCTAGAATGTTCTAGTTTTCAGCTATGGATAGCTCTTGAAAAACTCATTAAGCAAGCGAAAATGATGTCATAGCCTTATTTGCGGAACTGTAGGCATCCAAAGTCATACAAGCCTTCATAACTCAAAAAAATAACTTTGAATGCAAATATCTCGAAAACTAGACCTTATAAAAGGGTTTGCTTTGGATGTGCTGGTTGCATTTGACAAAACCTTTCTAAATATGTACGTTTCAAAGGGTTCCAAAGACTTTCGTAAAAAATGCGTTTTTAGTGATAAGGGGGTAGTCCATGCTTTTTTTCGAAAATCGATTGGAAAAAAAAAGTTTAGTTTTGAACGGCAATGCAAAGGCCTGACCGTTATCTGTTAAATAACGTTAACCGCAACCTCTTACGAGCCTTATTTTGGAAGTTATGGCCATATTAAGATTTTTAGTTTTTGGGTTGAAACAAGAAAGATTAACTTTGAATCAAAATTCCTCTGCAACCAGAGCCCACACAATGCTCTAGTTTTCAGCAATGGATAGCTCTCCAAAAACTGATTCAGCGGTTGATAAACCGCAAGGCCTTCCCAGCCGTATTTGTGGAACTGTAGACATCACAAGTCATGCAAACTTTCAAAACTCAAACAAATCGATTTTAATGGATTTACTTTGAATTAAAATATCTCCGCAACCAGACCTCCTAGAATGTTCTAGTTTTCAGCTATGGATAGCTCTTGAAAAACTAATTAAGAGTTTTGCAAGCGAAAATGACGTCATAGCCTTATTTGCGGAACTGTAGGCATCCTAAGCCATACAAACTTCCAAAACTCAAAAAAATCGATTTTAATGGATTTACTTTGAATTAAGATATCTCCGTAACCAGACCTCCTAGAATGTTCTAGTTTTCAGCTATGGATAGCTCTTCAAAAACTAATTAAGCGTTTTGTAAGCGAAAATGACGTCATAGCCTTATTTGCGGAACTGTAGGCATCCAAATTCATACAAGCCTTCATAACTCCAAAAAATAACTTTGAATGCAAATATCTCGAAAACTAGACCTTATAAAAGGGTTTGCTTTGGACGTGCTGGTTGCATTTGACAAAACCTTTCTATATATGTACGTTTCAATGGGTTCCAGAGATTTTCGTAAAAAAATGCGTTTTTAGTGATAAGGGGGTAGTCCATGCTTTTTTTCGAAAATCGATTGGAAAAAAAAAGTTTAGTTTTGAACGGCAATGCAAAGGACTGACCGTTATCTGTTCAACAACGTTAACCGCAACCTCTTACGAGCCTTATTTTGGAAGTTATGGCCATATTAAGATTTTTAGTTTTTGGATTGAAACAAGAAAGATTAACTTTGAATCAAAATTCCTCTGCAACCAGAGCCCACACAATGCTCTAGTTTTCAGCAATGGATAGCTCTCCAAAAACTGATTCAGCGGTTAATAAACCGCAAGGCCTTCCCAGCCTTATTTGCGGAACTGTAGACATCACAAGTCATGCAAACTTTCAAAACTCAAAAAAATCGATTTCAATGGATTTAATTTGAATTAAAATATCTCCGCAACCAGACCTCCTAGAATGTTCTAGTTTTCAGCTATGAATAGCTCTTGAAAAACTAATTAAGCGTTTTGCAAGCGAAAATGACGTCATAGCCTTATTTGCGGAACTGTAGGCATCCAAATTCATACAAGCCTTCATAACTCCAAAAAATAACTTTGAATGCAAATATCTCGAAAACTAGACCTTATAAAAGGGTTTGCTTTGGACGTGCTGGTTGCATTTGACAAAACCTTTCTATATATGTACGTTTCAATGGGTTCCAGAGACTTTCGTAAAAAAATGCGTTTTTAGTGATAAGGGGGTAGTCCATGCTTTTTTTCGAAAATCGATTGGAAAAAAAAAAGTTTAGTTTTGAACGGCAATGCAAAGGACTGACCGTTATCTGTTCAACAACGTTAACCGCAACCTCTTACGAGCCTTATTTTGGAAGTTATGGACATATTAAGATTTTTAGTTTTTGGATTGAAACAAGAAAGATTAACTTTGAGTCAAAATTCCTCTGCAACCAGAGCCCACACAATGCTCTAGTTTTCAGCAATGGATAGCTCTCCAAAAACTGATTCAGCGGTTAATAAACCGCAAGGCCTTCCCAGCCTTATTTGCGGAACTGTAGACATCACAAGTCATGCAAACTTTCAAAACTCAAAAAAATCGATTTTAATGGATATACTTTGAATTAAAATATCTCCGCAACCAAACCTCCTAGAATGTTCTAGTTTTCAGCTATGGATAGCTCTTGAAAAACTAATTAAGAGTTTTGCAAGCGAAAATGACGTCATAGCCTTATTTGCGGAACTGTAGGCATCCTAAGCCATACAAACTTTCAAAACTCAAAAAAATCGATTTTAATGGATTTACTTTGAATTAAGATATCTCCGTAACCAGACCTCCTAGAATGTTCTAGTTTTCAGCTATGGATAGCTCTTCAAAAACTAATTAAGCGTTTTGTAAGCGAAAATGACGTCATAGCCTTATTTGCGGAACTGTAGGCATCCAAATTCATACAAGCCTTCATAACTCCAAAAAATAACTTTGAATGCAAATATCTCGAAAACTAGACCTTATAAAAGGGTTTGCTTTGGACGTGCTGGTTGCATTTGACAAAACCTTTCTATATATGTACGTTTCAATGGGTTCCAGAGACTTTCGTTAAAAAATGTGTTTTTAGTGATAAGGGGGTAGTCCATGCTTTTTTTCGAAAATCGATTGGAAAAAAAAAAGTTTAGTTTTGAACGGCAATGCAAAGGACTGACCGTTATCTGTTCAACAACGTTAACCGCAACCTCTTACGAGCCTTATTTTGGAAGTTATGGCCATATTAAGATTTTTAGTTTTTGGATTGAAACAAGAAAGATTAACTTTGAATCAAAATTCCTCTGCAACCGGAGCCCACACAATGCTCTAGTTTTCAGCTATGGATAGCTATTGAAAAACTAATTAAGAGTTTTGCAAGCGAAAATGACGTCATGGCCTTATTTGCGGAACTGTAGGCATCCTAAGCCATACAAACTTTCAAAACTCAAAAAAATCGATTTTAATGGATTTACTTTGAATTAAAATATCTCCGCAACCAGACCTCCTAGAATGTTCTAGTTTTCAGCTATGGATAGCTCTTGAAAAACTAATTAAGAGTTTTGTAAGCGAAAATGACGTCATAGCCTTATTTGCGGAACTGTAGGCATCCAAATTCATACAAGCCTTCATAACTCCAAAAAATAACTTTGAATGCAAATATCTCGAAAACTAGACCTTATAAAAGGGTTTGCTTTGGACGTGCTGGTTGCATTTGACAAAACCTTTCTATATATGTACGTTTCAATGGGTTCCAGAGACTTTCGTAAAAAAATGCGTTTTTAGTGATAAGGGGGTAGTCCATGCTTTTTTTCGAAAATCGATTGGAAAAAAAAAAGTTTAGTTTTGAACGGCAATGCAAAGGACTGACCGTTATCTGTTCAACAACGTTAACCGCAACCTCTTACGAGCCTTATTTTGGAAGTTATGGACATATTAAGATTTTTAGTTTTTGGATTGAAACAAGAAAGATTAACTTTGAATCAAAATTCCTCTGCAACCAGAGCCCACACAATGCTCTAGTTTTCAGCAATGGATAGCTCTCCAAAAACTGATTCAGCGGTTAATAAACCGCAAGGCCTTCCCAGCCTTATTTGCGGAACTGTAGACATCACAAGTCATGCAAACTTTCAAAACTCAAAAAAATCGATTTTAATGGATATACTTTGAATTAAAATATCTCCGCAACCAAACCTCCTAGAATGTTCTAGTTTTCAGCTATGGATAGCTCTTGAAAAACTAATTAAGAGTTTTGCAAGCGAAAATGACGTCATAGCCTTATTTGCGGAACTGTAGGCATCCTAAGCCATACAAACTTTCAAAACTCAAAAAAATCGATTTTAATGGATTTACTTTGAATTAAGATATCTCCGTAACCAGACCTCCTAGAATGTTCTAGTTTTCAGCTATGGATAGCTCTTCAAAAACTAATTTAGCGTTTTGTAAGCGAAAATGACGTCATAGCCTTATTTGCGGAACTGTAGGCATCCAAATTCATACAAGCCTTCATAACTCCAAAAAATAACTTTGAATGCAAATATCTCGAAAACTAGACCTTATAAAAGGGTTTGCTTTGGACGTGCTGGTTGCATTTGACAAAACCTTTCTATATATGTACGTTTCAATGGGTTCCAGAGACTTTCGTTAAAAAATGTGTTTTTAGTGATAAGGGGGTAGTCCATGCTTTTTTTCGAAAATCGATTGGAAAAAAAAAAGTTTAGTTTTGAACGGCAATGCAAAGGACTGACCGTTATCTGTTCAACAACGTTAACCGCAACCTCTTACGAGCCTTATTTTGGAAGTTATGGCCATATTAAGATTTTTAGTTTTTGGATTGAAACAAGAAAGATTAACTTTGAATCAAAATTCCTCTGCAACCGGAGCCCACACAATGCTCTAGTTTTCAGCAATGGATAGCTCTCCAAAAACTGATTCAGCGGTTAATAAACCGCTAGGCCTTCCCAGCCTTATTTGCGGAACTGTAGACATCACAAGTCATGCAAACTTTCAAAACTCAAAAAAATCGATTTTAATGGATTTACTTTGAATTAAAATATCTCCGCAACCAGACCTCCTAGAATGTTCTAGTTTTCAGCTATGAATAGCTCTTGAAAAACTCATTAAGCGTTTTGCAAGCGAAAATGACGTCATAGCCTTATTTGCGGAACTGTAGGCATCCAAAGTCATACAGACTTTCAAAACTCCAAAAAATAACTTTGAATGCAAATATCTCGAAAACTAGACCTTATAAAAGGGTTTGCTTTTGATGTGCTGGTTGCATTTGACAAAGCCTTTCTAAATATGTACGTTTCAAAGGGTTCCAAAGACTTTCGTAAAAAAATGCGTTTTTAGTGATAAGGGGGTAGTCCATGCTTTTTTTCGAAAATCGATTGGAAAAAAAAAGTTAAGTTTTGAACGGCAATGCAAAGGCCTGACCGTTATCTGTTAAATAACGTTAACCGCAACCTCTTACGAGCCTTATTTTGGAAGTTATGGCCATATTAAGATTTTTAGTTTTTGGGTTGAAACAAGAAAGATTAACTTTGAATCAAAATTCCTCTGCAACCAGAGCCCACACAATGCTCTAGCTTTCAGCAATGGATAGCTCTCCAAAAACTGATTAAGCGGTTAATAAACCGCAAGGCCTTTCGAGCCTTATTTGTGGAACTGTAGACATCACAAGTCATGCAAACTTTCAAAACTCAAAAAAATCGATTTTAATGGATTTACTTTGAATTAAAATATCTCCGCAACCAGACCTCCTAGAATGTTCTAGTTTTCAGCTATGGATAGCTCTTGAAAAACTTATTAAGAGTTTTGCAAGCGATAATGACGTCATAGCCCTATTTGCGGAACTGTAGGCATCCTAAGCCATACAAACTTTCAAAACTCAAAAAAATCGATTTTAATGGATTTACTTTGAATTAAGATATCTCCGTAACCAGACCTCCTAGAATGTTCTAGTTTTCAGCTATGGATAGCTCTTCAAAAACTAATTTAGCGTTTTGTAAGCGAAAATGACGTCATAGCCTTATTTGCGGAACTGTAGGCATCCAAATTCATACAAGCCTTCATAACTCCAAAAAATAACTTTGAATGCAAATATCTCGAAAACTAGACCTTATAAAAGGGTTTGCTTTGGACGTGCTGGTTGCATTTGACAAAACCTTTCTATATATGTACGTTTCAATGGGTTCCAGAGACTTTCGTAAAAAAATGCGTTTTTAGTGATAAGGGGGTAGTCCATGCTTTTTTTCGAAAATCGATTGGAAAAAAAAAGTTTAGTTTTGAACGGCAATGCAAAGGACTGACCGTTATCTGTTCAACAACGTTAACCGCAACCTCTTACGAGCCTTATTTTGGAAGTTATGGACATATTAAGATTTTTAGTTTTTGGATTGAAACAAGAAAGATTAACTTTGAATCAAAATTCCTCTGCAACCAGAGCCCACACAATGCTCTAGTTTTCAGCAATGGATAGCTCTCCAAAAACTGATTCAGCGGTTAATAAACCGCAAGGCCTTCCCAGCCTTATTTGCGGAACTGTAGACATCACAAGTCATGCAAACTTTCAAAACTCAAGAAAATCGATTTTAATGGATATACTTTGAATTAAAATATCTCCGCAACCAGACCTCCTAGAATGTTCTAGTTTTCAGCTATGGATAGCTCTTGAAAAACTAATTAAGAGTTTTGCAAGCGAAAATGACGTCATAGCCTTATTTGCGGAACTGTAGGCATCCTAAGCCATACAAACTTTCAAAACTCAAAAAAATCGATTTTAATGGATTTACTTTGAATTAAGATATCTCCGTAACCAGACCTCCTAGAATGTTCTAGTTTTCAGCTATGGATAGCTCTTCAAAAACTAATTAAGCGTTTTCTAAGCGAAAATGACGTCATAGCCTTATTTGCGGAACTGTAGGCATCCAAATTCATACAAGCCTTCATAACTCCAAAAAATAACTTTGAATGCAAATATCTCGAAAACTAGACCTTATAAAAGGGTTTGCTTTGGACGTGCTGGTTGCATTTGACAAAACCTTTCTATATATGTACGTTTCAATGGGTTCCAGAGACTTTCGTTAAAAAATGTGTTTTTAGTGATAAGGGGGTAGTCCATGCTTTTTTTCGAAAATCGATTGGAAAAAAAAAAGTTTAGTTTTGAACGGCAATGCAAAGGACTGACCGTTATCTGTTCAACAACGTTAACCGCAACCTCTTACGAGCCTTATTTTGGAAGTTATGGCCATATTAAGATTTTTAGTTTTTGGATTGAAACAAGAAAGATTAACTTTGAATCAAAATTCCTCTGCAACCGGAGCCCACACAATGCTCTAGTTTTCAGCAATGGATAGCTCTCCAAAAACTGATTCAGCGGTTAATAAACCGCTAGGCCTTCCCAGCCTTATTTGCGGAACTGTAGACATCACAAGTCATGCAAACTTTCAAAACTCAAAAAAATCGATTTTAATGGATTAACTTTGAATTAAAATATCTCCGCAACCAGACCTCCTACAATGTTCTAGTTTTCAGCTATGGATAGCTCTTCAAAAACTAATTAACCGTTTTGCAAGCGAAAATGACGTGATAGCCTTATTTGCGGAACTGTAGGCATCCTAAGTCATACAGACTTTCAAAACTCAAAAAAATCGATTTTAATGGATTTACTTTGAATTAATTTATCTCCGTAACCAGACCTCCTAGAATGTTCTAGTTTTCAGCTATGGATAGCTCTTCAAAAACTAATTAAGCGTTTTGTAAGCGAAAATGACGTCATAGCCTTATTTGCGGAACTGTAGGCATCCAAATTCATACAAGCCTTCATAACTCCAAAAAATAACTTTGAATGCAAATATCTCGAAAACTAGACCTTATAAAAGGGTTTGCTTTGGATGTGCTGGTTGCATTTGACAAAACCTTTCTATATATGTACGTTTCAATGGGTTCCAGAGACTTTCGTAAAAAAATGCGTTTTTAGTGATAAGGGGGTAGTCCATGCTTTTTTTCGAAAATCGATTGGAAAAAAAAAGTTAAGTTTTGAACGGCAATGCAAAGGCCTGACCGTTATCTGTTAAATAACGTTACGAGCCTTATTTTGGAAGTTATGGCCATATTAAGATTTTTAGTTTTTGGGTTGAAACAAGAAAGATTAACTTTGAATCAAAATTCCTCTGCAACCAGAGCCCACACAATGCTCTAGTTTTCAGCGATGGATAGCTCTCCAAAAACTAATTAAGCGTTTTGTAAGCGAAAATGACGTCATAGCCTTATTTGCGGAACTGTAGGCATCCAAATTCATACAAGCCTTCATAACTCCAAAAAATAACTTTGAATGCAAATATCTCGAAAACTAGACCTTATAAAACGGTTTGCTTTGGACGTGCTGGTTGCATTTGACAAAACCTTTCTATATATGTACGTTTCAATGGGTTCCAGAGACTTTCGTAAAAAAATGCGTTTTTAGTGATAAGGGGGTAGTCCATGCTTTTTTTCGAAAATCGATTGGAAAAAAAAAAGTTTAGTTTTGAACGGCAATGCAAAGACCTGGCCGTTATCTGTTCAACAACGTTAACCGCAACCTCTTACGAGCCTTATTTTGGAAGTTTTGGCCATATTAAGATTTTTAGTTTTTGGATTGAAACAAGAAAGATTAACTTTGAATCAAAATTCCTCTGCAACCAGAGCCCACACAATGCTCTAGTTTTCAGCAATAGATAGCTCTCCAAAAACTGATTCAGCGGTTAATAAACCGCAAGGCCTTCCCAGCCTTATTTGCGGAACTGTAGACATCACAAGTCATGCAAACTTTCAAAACTCAAAAAAATCGATTTTAATGGATTTACTTTGAATTAAAATATCTCCGCAACCAGACCTCCTAGAATGTTCTAGTTTTCAGCTATGAATAGCTCTTGAAAAACTAATTAAGCGTTTTGCAAGCGAAAATGACGTCATAGCCTTATTTGCGGAACTGTAGGCATCCAAAGTCATACAGACTTTCAAAACTCCAAAAAATAACTTTGAATGCAAATATCTCGAAAACTAGACCTTATAAAAGGGTTTGCTTTTGATGTGCTGGTTGCATTTGACAAAACCTTTCTAAATATGTACGTTTCAAAGGGTTCCAAAGACTTTCGTAAAAAAATGCGTTTTTAGTGATAAGGGGGTAGTCCATGCTTTTTTTCGAAAATCGATTGGAAAAAAAAAGTTAAGTTTTGAACGGCAATGCCTGACCGTTATCTGTTAAATATCGTTAACCGCAACCTCTTACGAGCCTTATTTTGGAAGTTATGGCCATATTAAGATTTTTAGTTTTTGGGTTGAAACAAGAAAGATTAACTTTGAATCAAAATTCCTCTGCAACCAGAGCCCACACAATGCTCTAGCTTTCAGCAATGGATAGCTCTCCAAAAACTGATTAAGCGGTTAATAAACCGCAAGGCCTTTCGAGCCTTATTTGTGGAACTGTAGACATCACAAGTCATGCAAACTTTCAAAACTCAAAAAAATCGATTTTAATGGATTTACTTTGAATTAAAATATCTCCGCAACCAGACCTCCTAGAATGTTCTAGTTTTCAGCTATGGATAGCTCTTGAAAAACTTATTAAGAGTTTTGCAAGCGATAATGACGTCATAGCCTTATTTGCGGAACTGTAGGCATCCTAAGCCATACAAACTTTCAAAACTCAAAAAAATCGATTTTAATGGATTTACTTTGAATTAAGATATCTCCGTAACCAGACCTCCTAGAATGTTCTAGTTTTCAGCTATGGATAGCTCTTCAAAAACTAATTAAGCGTTTTGTAAGCGAAAATGACGTCATAGCCTTATTTGCGGAACTGTAGGCATCCAAATTCATACAAGCCTTCATAACTCCAAAAAATAACTTTGAATGCAAATATCTCGAAAACTAGACCTTATAAAAGGGTTTGCTTTGGACGTGCTGGTTGCATTTGACAAAACCTTTCTATATATGTACGTTTCAATGGGTTCCAGAGACTTTCGTAAAAAAATGCGTTTTTAGTGATAAGGGGGTAGTCCATGCTTTTTTTCGAAAATCGATTGGAAAAAAAAAGTTTAGTTTTGAACGGCAATGCAAAGGACTGACCGTTATCTGTTCAACAACGTTAACCGCAACCTCTTACGAGCCTTATTTTGGAAGTTATGGACATATTAAGATTTTTAGTTTTTGGATTGAAACAAGAAAGATTAACTTTGAATCAAAATTCCTCTGCAACCAGAGCCCACACAATGCTCTAGTTTTCAGCAATGGATAGCTCTCCAAAAACTGATTCAGCGGTTAATAAACCGCAAGGCCTTCCCAGCCTTATTTGCGGAACTGTAGACATCACAAGTCATGCAAACTTTCAAAACTCAAAAAAATCGATTTTAATGGATATACTTTGAATTAAAATATCTCCGCAACCAGACCTCCTAGAATGTTCTAGTTTTCAGCTATGGATAGCTCTTGAAAAACTAATTAAGAGTTTTGCAAGCGAAAATGACGTCATAGCCTTATTTGCGGAACTGTAGGCATCCTAAGCCATACAAACTTTCAAAACTCAAAAAAATCGATTTTAATGGATTTACTTTGAATTAAGATATCTCCGTAACCAGACCTCCTAGAATGTTCTAGTTTTCAGCTATGGATAGCTCTTCAAAAACTAATTAAGCGTTTTCTAAGCGAAAATGACGTCATAGCCTTATTTGCGGAACTGTAGGCATCCAAATTCATACAAGCCTTCATAACTCCAAAAAATAACTTTGAATGCAAATATCTCGAAAACTAGACCTTATAAAAGGGTTTGCTTTGGACGTGCTGGTTGCATTTGACAAAACCTTTCTATATATGTACGTTTCAATGGGTTCCAGAGACTTTCGTTAAAAAATGTGTTTTTAGTGATAAGGGGGTAGTCCATGCTTTTTTTCGAAAATCGATTGGAAAAAAAAAAGTTTAGTTTTGAACGGCAATGCAAAGGACTGACCGTTATCTGTTCAACAACGTTAACCGCAACCTCTTACGAGCCTTATTTTGGAAGTTATGGCCATATTAAGATTTTTAGTTTTTGGATTGAAACAAGAAAGATTAACTTTGAATCAAAATTCCTCTGCAACCGGAGCCCACACAATGCTCTAGTTTTCAGCAATGGATAGCTCTCTAAAAACTGATTCAGCGGTTAATAAACCGCTAGGCCTTCCCAGCCTTATTTGCGGAACTGTAGACATCACAAGTCATGCAAACTTTCAAAACTCAAAAAAATCGATTTTAATGGATTTACTTTGAATTAAAATATCTCCGCAACCAGACCTCCTAGAATGTTCTAGTTTTCAGCTATGGATAGCTCTTCAAAAACTAATTAACCGTTTTGCAAGCGAAAATGACGTGATAGCCTTATTTGCGGAACTGTAGGCATCCTAAGTCATACAGACTTTCAAAACTCAAAAAAATCGATTTTAATGGATTTACTTTGAATTAAGATATCTCCGTAACCAGACCTCCTAGAATGTTCTAGTTTTCAGCTATGGATAGCTCTTCAAAAACTAATTAACCGTTTTGCAAGCGAAAATGACGTGATAGCCTTATTTGCGGAACTGTAGGCATCCAAAGTCATACAGACTTTCAAAACTCCAAAAAATAACTTTGAATGCAAATATCTCGAAAACTAGACCTTATAAAAGGGTTTGCTTTTGATGTGCTGGTTGCATTTG
The DNA here is from genome assembly GCA_949320155.1 of Melangyna quadrimaculata. NCBI lineage: Eukaryota > Metazoa > Arthropoda > Insecta > Diptera > Syrphidae > Melangyna > Melangyna quadrimaculata. Next base: position 186,821,397 of record OX439483.1, read on the forward strand.
ACAAAACCTTTCTAAATATGTACGTTTCAAAGGGTTCCAAAGACTTTCGTAAAAAAATGCGTTTTTAGTGATAAGGGGGTAGTCCATGCTTTTTTTCGAAAATCGATTGGAAAAAAAAAGTTAAGTTTTGAACGGCAATGCAAAGGCCTGACCGTTATCTGTTAAATATCGTTAACCGCAACCTCTTACGAGCCTTATTTTGGAAGTTATGGCCATATTAAGATTTTTAGTTTTTGGGTTGAAACAAGAAAGATTAACTTTGAATCAAAATTCCTCTGCAACCAGAGCCCACACAATGCTCTTGCTTCCAGCAATGGATAGCTCTCCAAAAACTGATTAAGCGGTTAATAAACCGCAAGGCCTTTCGAGCCTTATTTGTGGAACTGTAGACATCACAAGTCATGCAAACTTTCAAAACTCAAAAAAATCGATTTTAATGGATTTACTTTGAATTAAAATATCTCCGCAGCCAGACCTCCTAGAATGTTCTAGTTTTCAGCTATGGATAGCTCTTGAAAAACTTATTAAGAGTTTTGCAAGCGATAATGACGTCATAGCCTTATTTGCGGAACTGTAGGCATCCTAAGCCATACAAACTTTCAAAACTCAAAAAAATCGATTTTAATGGATTTACTTTGAATTAAGATATCTCCGTAACCAGACCTCCTAGAATGTTCTAGTTTTCAGCTATGGATAGCTCTTCAAAAACTAATTAAGCGTTTTGTAAGCGAAAATGACGTCATAGCCTTATTTGCGGAACTGTAGGCATCCAAATTCATACAAGCCTTCATAACTCCAAAAAATAACTTTGAATGCAAATATCTCGAAAACTAGACCTTATAAAAGGGTTTGCTTTGGACGTGCTGGTTGCATTTGACAAAACCTTTCTATATATGTACGTTTCAATGGGTTCCAGAGACTTTCGTAAAAAAATGCGTTTTTAGTGATAAGGGGGTAGTCCATGCTTTTTTTCGAAAATCGATTGGAAAAAAAACCTCTTACGAGCCTTATTTTGGAAGTTATGGCCATATTAAGATTTTTAGTTTTTGGATTGAAACAAGAAAGATTAACTTTGAATCAAAATTCCTCTGCAACCGGAGCCCACACAATGCTCTAGTTTTCAGCAATGGATAGCTCTCCAAAAATTGATTCAGCGGTTAATAAACCGCAAGGCCTTCCCAGCCTTATTTGCGGAACTGTAGACATCACAAGTCATGCAAACTTTCAAAACTCAAAAAAATCGATTTTAATGGATTTACTTTGAATTAAAATATCTCCGCAACCAGACCTCCTAGAATGTTCTAGTTTTCAGCTATGGATAGCTCTTCAAAAACTAATTAACCGTTTTGCAAGCGAAAATGACGTCATAGCCTTATTTGCGGAACTGTAGGCATCCTAAGTCATACAGACTTTCAAAACTCAAAAAAATCGATTTTAATGGATTTACTTTGAATTAAGATATCTCCGTAACCAGACCTCCTAGAATGTTCTAGTTTTCAGCTATGGATAGCTCTTCAAAAACTAATTAAGCGTTTTGTAAGCGAAAATGACTTCATAGCCTTATTTGCGGAACTGTAGGCATCCAAAGTCATACAAGCCTTCATAACTCCAAAAAATAACTTTGAATGCAAATATCTCGAAAACTAGACCTTATAAAAGGGTTTGCTTTGGATGTGCTGGTTGCATTTGACAAAACCTTTCTATATATGTACGTTTCAATGGGTTCCAGAGACTTTCGTAAAAAAATGCGTTTTTAGTGATAAGGGGGTAGTCCATGCTTTTTTTCGAAAATCGATTGGAAAAAAAAGTTAAGTTTTGAACGGCAATGCAAAGGCCTGACCGTTATCTGTTAGATAACGTTAACCGCAACCTCTTACGAGCCTTATTTTGGAAGTTATGGCCATATTAAGATTTTTAGTTTTTGGGTTGAAACAAGAAAGATTAACTTTGAATCAAAATTCCTCTGCAACCAGAGCCCACACAATGCTCTAGTTTTCAGCAATGGATAGCTCTCCAAAAACTGATTCAGCAGTTAATAAACCGCAAGGCCTTCCCAGCCTTATTTGCGGAACTGTAGACATCACAAGTCATGCAAACTTTCAAAACTCAAAAAAATCGATTTCAATGGATTTAATTTGAATTAAAATATCTCCGCAACCAGACCTCCTAGAATGTTCTAGTTTTCAGCTATGAATAGCTCTTGAAAAACTTATTAAGCGTTTTGCAAGCGAAAATGACGTCATAGCCTTATTTGCGGAACTGTAGGCATCCAAAGTCATACAGACTTTCAAAACTCCAAAAAATAACTTTGAATGCAAATATCTCGAAAACTAGACCTTATAAAAGGGTTTGCTTTTGATGTGCTGGTTGCATTTGACAAAACCTTTCTAAATATGTACGTTTCAAAGGGTTCCAAAGACTTTCGTAAAAAATGCGTTTTTAGTGATAAGGGGGTAGTCCATGCTTTTTTTCGAAAATCGATTGGAAAAAAAAAGTTAAGTTTTGAACGGCAATGCAAAGGCCTGACCGTTATCTGTTAAATATCGTTAACCGCAACCTCTTACGAGTCTTATTTTGGAAGTTATGGCCATATTAAGATTTTTAGTTTTTGGGTTGAAACAAGAAAGATTAACTTTGAATCAAAATTCCTCTGCAACCAGAGCCCACACAATGCTCTAGCTTTCAGCAATGGATAGCTCTCCAAAAACTGATTAAGCGGTTAATAAACCGCAAGGCCTTTCGAGCCTTATTTGTGGAACTGTAGACATCACAAGTCATGCAAACTTTCAAAACTCAAAAAAATCGATTTTAATGGATTTACTTTGAATTAAAATATCTCCGCAGCCAGACCTCCTAGAATGTTCTAGTTTTCAGCTATGGATAGCTCTTGAAAAACTTATTAAGAGTTTTGCAAGCGATAATGACGTCATAGCCTTATTTGCGGAACTGTAGGCATCCTAAGCCATACAAACTTTCAAAACTCAAAAAAATCGATTTTAATGGATTTACTTTGAATTAAGATATCTCCGTAACCAGACCTCCTAGAATGTTCTAGTTTTCAGCTATGGATAGCTCTTCAAAAACTAATTAAGCGTTTTGTAAGCGAAAATGACGTCATAGCCTTATTTGCGGAACTGTAGGCATCCAAATTCATACAAGCCTTCATAACTCCAAAAAATAACTTTGAATGCAAATATCTCGAAAACTAGACCTTATAAAAGGGTTTGCTTTGGACGTGCTGGTTGCATTTGACAAAACCTTTCTATATATGTACGTTTCAATGGGTTCCAGAGACTTTCGTAAAAAAATGCGTTTTTAGTGATAAGGGGGTAGTCCATGCTTTTTTTCGAAAATCGATTGGAAAAAAAAAAGTTTAGTTTTGAACGGCAATGCAAAGGACTGACCGTTATCTGTTCAACAACGTTAACCGCAACCTCTTACGAGCCTTATTTTGGAAGTTATGGACATATTAAGATTTTTAGTTTTTGGATTGAAACAAGAAAGATTAACTTTGAATCAAAATTCCTCTGCAACCAGAGCCCACACAATGCTCTAGTTTTCAGCAATGGATAGCTCTCCAAAAACTGATTCAGCGGTTAATAAACCGCAAGGCCTTCCCAGCCTTATTTGCGGAACTGTAGACATCACAAGTCATGCAAACTTTCAAAACTCAAAAAAATCGATTTTAATGGATATACTTTGAATTAAAATATCTCCGCAACCAGACCTCCTAGAATGTTCTAGTTTTCAGCTATGGATAGCTCTTGAAAAACTAATTAAGCGTTTTGCAAGCGAAAATGACGTCATAGCCTTATTTGCGGAACTGTAGGCATCCAAAGTCATACAGACTTTCAAAACTCCAAAAAATAACTTTGAATGCAAATATCTCGAAAACTAGACCTTATAAAAGGGTTTGCTTTTGATGTGCTGGTTGCATTTGACAAAACCTTTCTAAATATGTACGTTTCAAAGGGTTCCAAAGACTTTCGTAAAAAAATGCGTTTTTAGTGATAAGGGGGTAGTCCATGCTTTTTTTCGAAAATCGATTGGAAAAAAAAAGTTAAGTTTTGAACGGCAATGCAAAGGCCTGACCGTTATCTGTTAAATATCGTTAACCGCAACCTCTTACGAGCCTTATTTTGGAAGTTATGGCCATATTAAGATTTTTAGTTTTTGGGTTGAAACAAGAAAGATTAACTTTGAATCAAAATTCCTCTGCAACCAGAGCCCACACAATGCTCTTGCTTCCAGCAATGGATAGCTCTCCAAAAACTGATTAAGCGGTTAATAAACCGCAAGGCCTTTCGAGCCTTATTTGTGGAACTGTAGACATCACAAGTCATGCAAACTTTCAAAACTCAAAAAAATCGATTTTAATGGATTTACTTTGAATTAAAATATCTCCGCAGCCAGACCTCCTAGAATGTTCTAGTTTTCAGCTATGGATAGCTCTTGAAAAACTTATTAAGAGTTTTGCAAGCGATAATGACGTCATAGCCTTATTTGCGGAACTGTAGGCATCCTAAGCCATACAAACTTTCAAAACTCAAAAAAATCGATTTTAATGGATTTACTTTGAATTAAGATATCTCCGTAACCAGACCTCCTAGAATGTTCTAGTTTTCAGCTATGGATAGCTCTTCAAAAACTAATTAAGCGTTTTGTAAGCGAAAATGACGTCATAGCCTTATTTGCGGAACTGTAGGCATCCAAATTCATACAAGCCTTCATAACTCCAAAAAATAACTTTGAATGCAAATATCTCGAAAACTAGACCTTATAAAAGGGTTTGCTTTGGACGTGCTGGTTGCATTTGACAAAACCTTTCTATATATGTACGTTTCAATGGGTTCCAGAGACTTTCGTAAAAAAATGCGTTTTTAGTGATAAGGGGGTAGTCCATGCTTTTTTTCGAAAATCGATTGGAAAAAAAAAAGTTTAGTTTTGAACGGCAATGCAAAGGACTGACCGTTATCTGTTCAACAACGTTAACCGCAACCTCTTACGAGCCTTATTTTGGAAGTTATGGCCATATTAAGATTTTTAGTTTTTGGGTTGAAACAAGAAAGATTAACTTTGAATCAAAATTCCTCTGCAACCAGAGCCCACACAATGCTCTAGTTTTCAGCAATGGATAGCTCTCCAAAAACTGATTCAGCGGTTAATAAACCGCAAGGCCTTCCCAGCCTTATTTGCGGAACTGTAGACATCACAAGTCATGCAAACTTTCAAAACTCAAAAAAATCGATTTCAATGGATTTAATTTGAATTAAAATATCTCCGCAACCAGACCTCCTAGAATGTTCTAGTTTTCAGCTATGAATAGCTCTTGAAAAACTAATTAAGCGTTTTGCAAGCGAAAATGACGTCATAGCCTTATTTGCGGAACTGTAGGCATCCAAAGTCATACAGACTTTCAAAACTCCAAAAAATAACTTTGAATGCAAATATCTCGAAAACTAGACCTTATAAAAGGGTTTGCTTTTGATGTGCTGGTTGCATTTGACAAAACCTTTCTAAATATGTACGTTTCAAAGGGTTCCAAAGACTTTCGTAAAAAAATGCGTTTTTAGTGATAAGGGGGTAGTCCATGCTTTTTTTCGAAAATCGATTGGAAAAAAAAAGTTAAGTTTTGAACGGCAATGCAAAGGCCTGACCGTTATCTGTTAAATATCGTTAACCGCAACCTCTTACGAGCCTTATTTTGGAAGTTATGGCCATATTAAGATTTTTAGTTTTTGGGTTGAAACAAGAAAGATTAACTTTGAATCAAAATTCCTCTGCAACCAGAGCCCACACAATGCTCTAGCTTTCAGCAATGGATAGCTCTCCAAAAACTGATTCAGCGGTTAATAAACCGCAAGGCCTTCCCAGCCTTATTTGCGGAACTGTAGACATCACAAGTCATGCAAACTTTCAAAACTCAAAAAAATCGATTTCAATGGATTTAATTTGAATTAAAATATCTCCGCAACCAGACCTCCTAGAATGTTCTAGTTTTCAGCTATGAATAGCTCTTGAAAAACTAATTAAGCGTTTTGCAAGCGAAAATGACGTCATAGCCTTATTTGCGGAACTGTAGGCATCCAAAGTCATACAGACTTTCAAAACTCCAAAAAATAACTTTGAATGCAAATATCTCGAAAACTAGACCTTATAAAAGGGTTTGCTTTTGATGTGTTGGTTGCATTTGACAAAACCTTTCTAAATATGTACGTTTCAAAGGGTTCCAAAGACTTTCGTAAAAAAATGCGTTTTTAGTGATAAGGGGGTAGTCCATGCTTTTTTTCGAAAATCGATTGGAAAAAAAAAGTTAAGTTTTGAACGGCAATGCAAAGGCCTGACCGTTATCTGTTAAATATCGTTAACCGCAACCTCTTACGAGCCTTATTTTGGAAGTTATGGCCATATTAAGATTTTTAGTTTTTGGGTTGAAACAAGAAAGATTAACTTTGAATCAAAATTCCTCTGCAACCAGAGCCCACACAATGCTCTAGCTTTCAGCAATGGATAGCTCTCCAAAAACTGATTCAGCGGTTAATAAACCGCAAGGCCTTCCCAGCCTTATTTGCGGAACTGTAGACATCACAAGTCATGCAAACTTTCAAAACTCAAAAAAATCGATTTCAATGGATTTAATTTGAATTAAAATATCTCCGCAACCAGACCTCCTAGAATGTTCTAGTTTTCAGCTATGAATAGCTCTTGAAAAACTAATTAAGCGTTTTGCAAGCGAAAATGACGTCATAGCCTTATTTGCGGAACTGTAGGCATCCAAAGTCATACAGACTTTCAAAACTCCAAAAAATAACTTTGAATGCAAATATCTCGAAAACTAGACCTTATAAAAGGGTTTGCTTTTGATGTGCTGGTTGCATTTGACAAAACCTTTCTAAATATGTACGTTTCAAAGGGTTCCAAAGACTTTCGTAAAAAAATGCGTTTTTAGTGATAAGGGGGTAGTCCATGCTTTTTTTCGAAAATCGATTGGAAAAAAAAAGTTAAGTTTTGAACGGCAATGCAAAGGCCTGACCGTTATCTGTTAAATATCGTTAACCGCAACCTCTTACGAGCCTTATTTTGGAAGTTATGGCCATATTAAGATTTTTAGTTTTTGGGTTGAAACAAGAAAGATTAACTTTGAATCAAAATTCCTCTGCAACCAGAGCCCACACAATGCTCTAGCTTTCAGCAATGGATAGCTCTCCAAAAACTGATTCAGCGGTTAATAAACCGCAAGGCCTTCCCAGCCTTATTTGCGGAACTGTAGACATCACAAGTCATGCAAACTTTCAAAACTCAAAAAAATCGATTTCAATGGATTTAATTTGAATTAAAATATCTCCGCAACCAGACCTCCTAGAATGTTCTAGTTTTCAGCTATGAATAGCTCTTGAAAAACTAATTAAGCGTTTTGCAAGCGAAAATGACGTCATAGCCTTATTTGCGGAACTGTAGGCATCCAAAGTCATACAGACTTTCAAAACTCCAAAAAATAACTTTGAATGCAAATATCTCGAAAACTAGACCTTATAAAAGGGTTTGCTTTTGATGTGCTGGTTGCATTTGACAAAACCTTTCTAAATATGTACGTTTCAAAGGGTTCCAGAGACTTTCGTAAAAAAATGCGTTTTTAGTGATAAGGGGGTAGTCCATGCTTTTTTTCGAAAATCGATTGGAAAAAAAAAGTTAAGTTTTGAACGGCAATGCAAAGGCCTGACCGTTATCTGTTAAATATCGTTAACCGCAACCTCTTACGAGCCTTATTTTGGAAGTTATGGCCATATTAAGATTTTTATTTTTTGGGTTGAAACAAGAAAGATTAACTTTGAATCAAAATTCCTCTGCAACCAGAGCCCACACAATGCTCTAGTTTTCAGCAATGGATAGCTCTTCAAAAACTGATTCAGCGGTTAATAAACCGCAAGGCCTTCCCAGCCTTATTTGCGGAACTGTAGACATCACAAGTCATGCAAACTTTCAAAACTCAAAAAAATCGATTTCAATGGATTTAATTTGAATTAAAATATCTCCGCAACCAGACCTCCTAGAATGTTCTAGTTTTCAGCTATGAATAGCTCTTGAAAAACTAATTAAGAGTTTTGCAAGCGAAAATGACGTCATAGCCTTATTTGCGGAACTGTAGGCATCCAAAGTCATACAGACTTTCAAAACTCAAAAAAATAACTTTGAATGCAAATATCTCGAAAACTAGACCTTATAAAAGGGTTTGCTTTGGATGTGCTGGTTGCATTTGACAAAACCTTTCTATATATGTACGTTTCAATGGGTTCCAAAGACTTTCGTAAAAAAATGCGTTTTTAGTGATAAGGGGGTAGTCCATGCTTTTTTTCGAAAATCGATTGGAAAAAAAAGTTAAGTTTTGAACGGCAATGCAAAGGCCTGACCGTTATCTGTTAAATAACGTTAACCGCAACCTCTTACGAGCCTTATTTTGGAAGTTATGGACATATTAAGATTTTTAGTTTTTGGATTGAAACAAGAAAGATTAACTTTGAATCAAAATTCCTCTGCAACCAGAGCCCACACAATGCTCTAGTTTTCAGCAATGGATAGCTCTCCAAAAACTGATTCAGCGGTTAATAAACCGCAAGGCCTTCCCAGCCTTATTTGCGGAACTGTAGACATCACAAGTCATGCAAACTTTCAAAACTCAAAAAAATCGATTTTAATGGATATACTTTGAATTAAAATATCTCCGCAACCAGACCTCCTAGAATGTTCTAGTTTTCAGCTATGGATAGCTCTTGAAAAACTAATTAAGAGTTTTGCAAGCGAAAATGACGTCATAGCCTTATTTGCGGAACTGTAGGCATCCTAAGCCATACAAACTTTCAAAACTCAAAAAAATCGATTTTAATGGATTTACTTTGAATTAAGATATCTCCGTAACCAGACCTCCTAGAATGTTCTAGTTTTCAGCTATGGATAGCTCTTCAAAAACTTATTAAGCGTTTTGTAAGCGAAAATGACTTCATAGCCTTATTTGCGGAACTGTAGGCATCCAAAGTCATACAAGCCTTCATAACTCCAAAAAATAACTTTGAATGCAAATATCTCGAAAACTAGACCTTATAAAAGGGTTTGCTTTGGATGTGCTGGTTGCATTTGACAAAACCTTTCTATATATGTACGTTTCAATGGGTTCCAGAGACTTTCGTAAAAAAATGCGTTTTTAGTGATATGGGGGTAGTCCATGCTTTTTTTCGAAAATCGATTGGAAAAAAAGTTAAGTTTTGAACGGCAATGCAAAGGCCTGACCGTTATCTGTTAAATATCGTTAACCGCAACCTCTTACGAGCCTTATTTTGGAAGTTATGGCCATATTAAGATTTTTATTTTTTGGGTTGAAACAAGAAAGATTAACTTTGAATCAAAATTCCTCTGCAACCAGAGCCCACACAATGCTCTAGTTTTCAGCAATGGATAGCTCTTCAAAAACTGATTCAGCGGTTAATAAACCGCAAGGCCTTCCCAGCCTTATTTGCGGAACTGTAGACATCACAAGTCATGCAAACTTTCAAAACTCAAAAAAATCGATTTCAATGGATTTAATTTGAATTAAAATATCTCCGCAACCAGACCTCCTAGAATGTTCTAGTTTTCAGCTATGAATAGCTCTTGAAAAACTAATTAAGAGTTTTGCAAGCGAAAATGACGTCATAGCCTTATTTGCGGAACTGTAGGCATCCAAAGTCATACAGACTTTCAAAACTCAAAAAAATAACTTTGAATGCAAATATCTCGAAAACTAGACCTTATAAAAGGGTTTGCTTTGGATGTGCTGGTTGCATTTGACAAAACCTTTCTATATATGTACGTTTCAATGGGTTCCAAAGACTTTCGTAAAAAAATGCGTTTTTAGTGATAAGGGGGTAGTCCATGCTTTTTTTCGAAAATCGATTGGAAAAAAAAGTTAAGTTTTGAACGGCAATGCAAAGGCCTGACCGTTATCTGTTAAATAACGTTAACCGCAACCTCTTACGAGCCTTATTTTGGAAGTTATGGCCATATTAAGATTTTTAGTTTTTGGGTTGAAACAAGAAAGATTAACTTTGAATCAAAATTCCTCTGCAACCAGAACCCACACAATGCTCTAGTTTTCAGCAATGGATAGCTCTCCAAAAACTGATTCAGCGGTTGATAAACCGCAAGGCCTTTCGAGCCTTATTTGTGGAACTGTAGACATCACAAGTCATGCAAACTTTCAAAACTCAAAAAAATCGATTTTAATGGATTTACTTTGAATTAAAATATCTCCGCAACCAGACCTCCTAGAATGTTCTAGTTTTAAGCTATGGATAGCTCTTCAAAAACTAATCAAGCGTTTTGCAAGCGAAAATGACGTCATAGCCTTATTTGCGGAACTGTAGGCATCCTAAGTCATACAGACTTTCAAAACTCAAAAAAAATCGATTTTAATGGATTTACTTTGAATTAAGATATCTCCGTAACCAGACTTCCTAGAATGTTCTAGTTTTCAGCTATGGATAGCTCTTCAAAAACTAATTAAGCGTTTTGTAAGCGAAAATGACTTCATAGCCTTATTTGCGGAACTGTAGGCATCCAAAGTCATACAAGCCTTCATAACTCCAAAAAATAACTTTGAATGCAAATATCTCGAAAACTAGACCTTATAAAAGGGTTTGCTTTGGATGTGCTGGTTGCATTTGACAAAACCTTTCTATATATGTACGTTTCAATGGGTTCCAGAGACTTTCGTAAAAAAATGCGTTTTTAGTGATAAGGGGTAGTCCATGCTTTTTTTCGAAAATCGATTGGAAAAAAAAGTTAAGTTTTGAACGGCAATGCAAAGGCCTGACCGTTATCTGTTAAATAACGTTAACCGCAACCTCTTACGAGCCTTATTTTGGAAGTTATGGCCATATTAAGATTTTTAGTTTTTGGGTTGAAACAAGAAAGATTAACTTTGAATCAAAATTCCTCTGCAACCAGAGCCCACACAATGCTCTAGTTTTCAGCAATGGATAGCTCTCCAAAAACTGATTCAGCGGTTAATAAACCGCAAGGCCTTCCCAGCCTTATTTGCGGAACTGTAGACATCACAAGTCATGCAAACTTTCAAAACTCAAAAAAATCGATTTCAATGGATTTAATTTGAATTAAAATATCTCCGCAACCAGACCTCCTAGAATGTTCTAGTTTTCAGCTATGAATAGCTCTTAAAAAACTTATTAATCGTTTTGTAAGCGAAAATGACGTCATAGCCTTATTTGCGGAACTGTAGGCATCCAAATTCATACAGACTTTCAAAACTCAAAAAAATAACTTTGAATGCAAATATCTCGAAAACTAGACCTTATAAAAGGGTTTGCTTTTGATGTGCTGGTTGCATTTGACAAAACCTTTCTAAATATGTACGTTTCAAAGGGTTCCAAAGACTTTCGTAAAAAAATGCGTTTTTAGTGATAAGGGGGTAGTCCATGCTTTTTTTCGAAAATCGATTGGAAAAAAAAAGTTAAGTTTTGAAGGGCAATGCAAAGGCCTGACCGTTATCTGTTAAATATCGTTAACCGCAACCTCTTACGAGCCTTATTTTGGAAGTTATGGCCATATTAAGATTTTTATTTTTTGGGTTGAAACAAGAAAGATTAACTTTGAATCAAAATTCCTCTGCAACCAGAGCCCACACAATGCTCTAGTTTTCAGCAATGGATAGCTCTCCAAAAACTGATTCAGTGGTTAATAAACCGCAAGGCCTTCCCAGCCTTATTTGCGGAACTGTAGACATCACAAGTCATGCAAACTTTCAAAACTCAAAAAAATCGATTTCAATGGATTTAATTTGAATTAAAATATCTCCGCAACCAGACCTCCTAGAATGTTCTAGTTTTCAGCTATGAATAGCTCTTGAAAAACTAATTAAGCGTTTTGCAAGCGAAAATGACGTCATAGCCTTATTTGCGGAACTGTAGGCATCCAAAGTCATACAGACTTTCAAAACTCCAAAAAATAACTTTGAATGCAAATATCTCGAAAACTAGACCTTATAAAAGGGTTTGCTTTTGATGTGCTGGTTGCATTTGACAAAACCTTTCTAAATATGTACTTTTCAAAGGGTTCCAAAGACTTTCGTAAAAAAATGCGTTTTTAGTGATAAGGGGGTAGTCCATGCTTTTTTTCGAAAATCGATTGGAAAAAAAAAGTTAAGTTTTGAACGGCAATGCAAAGGCCTGACCGTTATCTGTTAAATATCGTTAACCGCAACCTCTTACGAGCCTTATTTTGGAAGTTATGGCCATATTAAGATTTTTAGTTTTTGGGTTGAAACAAGAAAGATTAACTTTGAATCAAAATTCCTCTGCAACCAGAACCCACACAATGCTCTAGTTTTCAGCAATGGATAGCTCTCCAAAAACTGATTCAGCGGTTGATAAACCGCAAGGCCTTCCCAGCCGTATTTGTGGAACTGTAGACATCACAAGTCATGCAAACTTTCAAAACTCAAAAAAATCGATTTTAATGGATTTACTTTGAATTAAAATATCTCCGCAACCAGACCTCCTAGAATGTTCTAGTTTTCAGCTATGGATAGCTCTTGAAAAACTAATTAAGAGTTTTGCAAGCGAAAATGACGTCATAGCCTTATTTGCGGAACTGTCGATTTCAATGGATTTAATTTGAATTAAAATATCTCCGCAACCAGACCTCCTAGAATGTTCTAGTTTTCAGCTATGAATAGCTCTTGAAAAACTAATTAAGCGTTTTGTAAGCGAAAATGACGTCATAGCCTTATTTGCGGAACTGTAGGCATCCAAAGTCATACAGACTTTCAAAACTCAAAAAAATAACTTTGAATGCAAATATCTCGAAAACTAGACCTTATAAAAGGGTTTGCTTTGGACATGCTGGTTGCATTTGACAAAACCTTTCTATATATGTACGTTTCAATGGGTTCCAGAGACTTTCGTAAAAAAATGCGTTTTTAGTGATAAGGGGGTAGTCCATGCTTTTTTTCGAAAATCGATTGGAAAAAAAAAGTTTAGTTTTGAACGGCAATGCAAAGGACTGACCGTTATCTGTTCAACAACGTTAACCGCAACCTCTTACGAGCCTTATTTTGGAAGTTATAGCCATATTAAGATTTTTAGTTTTTGGATTGAAACAAGAAAGATTAACTTTGAATCAAAATTCCTCTGCAACCAGAGCCCACACAATGCTCTAGTTTTCAGCAATGGATAGCTCTCCAAAAACTGATTCAGCGGTTAATAAACCGCAAGGCCTTCCCAGCCTTATTTGCGGAACTGTAGACATCACAAGTCATGCAAACTTTCAAAACTCAAAAAAATCGATTTCAATGGATTTAATTTGAATTAAAATATCTCCGCAACCAGACCTCCTAGAATGTTCTAGTTTTCAGCTATGAATAGCTCTTGAAAAACTAATTAAGCGTTTTGCAAGCGAAAATGACGTCATAGCCTTATTTGCGGAACTGTAGGCATCCAAAGTCATACAGACTTTCAAAACTCAAAAAAATAACTTTGAATGCAAATATCTCGAAAACTAGACCTTATAAAAGGGTTTGCTTTGGATGTGCTGGTTGCATTTGACAAAACCTTTCTATATATGTACGTTTCAATGGGTTCCAAAGACTTTCGTAAAAAAATGCGTTTTTAGTGATAAGGGGGTAGTCCATGCTTTTTTTCGAAAATCGATTGGAAAAAAAAGTTAAGTTTTGAACGGCAATGCAAAGGCCTGACCGTTATCTGTTAAATAACGTTAACCGCAACCTCTTACGAGCCTTATTTTGGAAGTTATGGCCATATTAAGATTTTTAGTTTTTGGGTTGAAACAAGAAAGATTAACTTTGAATCAAAATTCCTCTGCAACCAGAACCCACACAATGCTCTAGTTTTCAGCAATGGATAGCTCTCCAAAAACTGATTCAGCGGTTGATAAACCGCAAGGCCTTCCCAGCCGTATTTGTGGAACTGTAGACATCACAAGTCATGCAAACTTTCAAAACTCAAAAAAATCGATTTCAATGGATTTACTTTGAATTAAAATATCTCCGCAACCAGACCTCCTAGAATGTTCTTGTTTTCAGCTATGGATAGCTCTTGAAAAACTTATTAAGAGTTTTGCAAGCGAAAATGACGTCATAGCCTTATTTGCGGAACTGTAGGCATCCTAAGTCATACAAACTTTCAAAACTCAAAAAAATCTATTTCAATGGATTTAATTTGAATTAAAATATCTCCGCAACCAGACCTCCTAGAATGTTCTAGTTTTCAGCTATGAATAGCTCTTCAAAAACTAATTAAGCGTTTTGTAAGCGAAAATGACGTCATAGCCTTATTTGCGGAACTGTAGGCATCCAAAGTCATACAGACTTTCAAAACTCAAAAAAATAACTTTGAATGCAAATATCTCGAAAACTAGACCTTATAAAAGGGTTTGCTTTGGACGTGCTGGTTGCATTTGACAAAACCTTTCTATATATGTACGTTTCAATGGGTTCCAGAGACTTTCGTAAAAAAATGCGTTTTTAGTGATAAGGGGGTAGTCCATGCTTTTTTTCGAAAATCGATTGGAAAAAAAAAGTTTAGTTTTGAACGGCAATGCAAAGGACTGACCGTTATCTGTTCAACAACGTTAACCGCAACCTCTTACGAGCCTTATTTTGGAAGTTATAGCCATATTAAGATTTTTAGTTTTTGGATTGAAACAAGAAAGATTAACTTTGAATCAAAATTCCTCTGCAACCAGAGCCCACACAATGCTCTAGTTTTCAGCAATGGATAGCTCTCCAAAAACTGATTCAGCGGTTAATAAACCGCAAGGCCTTCCCAGCCTTATTTGCGGAACTGTAGACATCACAAGTCATGCAAACTTTCAAAACTCAAAAAAATCGATTTCAATGGATTTAATTTGAATTAAAATATCTCCGCAACCAGACCTCCTAGAATGTTCTAGTTTTCAGCTATGAATAGCTCTTGAAAAACTAATTAAGCGTTTTGCAAGCGAAAATGACGTCATAGCCTTATTTGCATCAAAAAAATAACTTTGAATGCAAATATCTCGAAAACTAGACCTTATAAAAGGGTTTGCTTTGGACGTTCTGGTTGCATTTGACAAAACCTTTCTATATATGTACGTTTCAATGGGTTCCAGAGACTTTCGTAAAAAAATGCGTTTTTAGTGATAAGGGGGTAGTCCATGCTTTTTTTCGAAAATCGATTGGAAAAAAAAAAGTTTAGTTTTGAACGGCAATGCAAAGGACTGACCGTTATCTGTTCAACAACGTTAACCGCAACCTCTTACGAGCCTTATTTTGGAAGTTATAGCCATATTAAGATTTTTAGTTTTTGGATTGAAACAAGAAAGATTAACTTTGAATCAAAATTCCTCTGCAACCAGAGCCCACACAATGCTCTAGTTTTCAGCAATGGATAGCTCTCCAAAAACTGATTCAGCGGTTAATAAACCGCAAGGCCTTCCCAGCCTTATTTGCGGAACTGTAGACATCACAAGTCATGCAAACTTTCAAAACTCAAAAAAATAGATTTCAATGGATTTAATTTGAATTAAAATATCTCCGCAACCAGACCTCCTAGAATGTTCTAGTTTTCAGCTATGAATAGCTCTTGAAAAACTAATTAAGACTTTTGCAAGCGAAAATGACGTCATAGCCTTATTTGCGGAACTGTAGGCATCCTAAGTCATACAAACTTTCAAAACTCAAAAAAATCGATTTTAATGGATTTACTTTGAATTAAGATATCTCCGTAACCAGACCTCCTAGAATGTTCTAGTTTTCAGTTATGGATAGCTCTTCAAAAGCTAATTAAGCGTTTTGTAAGCGAAAATGACGTCATAGCCTTATTTGCGGAACTGTAGGCATCCAAAGTCATACAAGCCTTCATAACTCCAAAAAATAACTTTGAATGCAAATATCTCGAAAACTAGACCTTATAAAAGGGTTTGCTTTGGACGTGCTGGTTGCATTTGACAAAACCTTTCTATATATGAACGTTTCAATGGGTTCCAGAGACTTTCGTAAAAAAATGCGTTTTTAGTGATAAGGGGGTAGTCCATGCTTTTTTTCGAAAATCGATTGGAAAAAAAAGTTAAGTTTTGAACGGCAATGCAAAGGCCTGACCGTTATCTATTAAATAACGTTAACCGCAACCTCTTACGAGCCTTATTTTGGAAGTTATGGCCATATTAAGATTTTTAGTTTTTGGGTTGAAACAAGAAAGATTAACTTTGAATCAAAATTCCTCTGCAACCAGAGCCCACACAATGCTCTAGTTTTCAGCAATGGATAGCTCTCCAAAAACTGATTCAGCGGTTAATAAACCGCAAGGCCTTTCGAGCCTTATTTGTGGAACTGTAGACATCACAAGTCATGCAAACTTTCAAAACTCAAAAAAATCGATTTCAATGGATTTACTTCTAATTAAAATATCTCCGCAACCAGACCTCCTAGAATGTTCTAGTTTTCAGCTATGGATAGCTCTTGAAAAACTTATTAAGAGTTTTGCAAACGAAAATGACGTCATAGCCTTATTTGCGGAACTGTAGGCATCCAAATTCATACAAGCCTTCATAACTCCAAAAAATAACTTTGAATGCAAATATCTCGAAAACTAGACCTTATAAAAGGGTTTGCTTTGGACGTGCTGGTTGCATTTGACAAAACCTTTCTATATATGTACGTTTCAATGGGTTCCAGAGACTTTCGTAAAAAAATGCGTTTTTAGTGATAAGGGGGTAGTCCATTCTTTTTTTCGAAAATCGATTGGAAAAAAAAAAGTTTAGTTTTGAACGGCAATGCAAAGGACTGACCGTTATCTGTTCAACAACGTTAACCGCAACCTCTTACGAGCCTTATTTTGGAAGTTATGGCCATATTAAGATTTTTAGTTTTTGGATTGAAACAAGAAAGATTAACTTTGAATCAAAATTCCTCTGCAACCAGAGCCCACACAATGCTCTAGTTTTCAGCAATGGATAGCTCTCCAAAAACTGATTCAGCGGTTAATAAACCACAAGGCCTTCCCAGCCTTATTTGCGGAACTGTAGACATCACAAGTCATGCAAACTTTCAAAACTCAAAAAAATCGATTTCAATGGATTTAATTTGAATTAAAATATCTCCGCAACCAGACCTCCTAGAATGTTCTAGTTTTCAGCTATGGATAGCTCTTCAAAAACTAATTAAGCGTTTTGCAAGCGAAAATGACGTCATAGCCTTATTTGCGGAACTGTAGGCATCCTAAGTCATACAGACTTTCAAAACTCAAAAAAATCGATTTTAATGGATTTACTTTGAATTAAGATATCTCCGTAACCAGACCTCCTAGAATGTTCTAGTTTTCAGCTATGGATAGCTCTTCAAAAACTAATAAAGCGTTTTGTAAGTGAAAATGACTTCATAGCCTTATTTGCGGAACTGTAGGCATCCAAAGTCATACAAGCCTTCATAACTCCAAAAAATAACTTTGAATGCAAATATCTCGAAAACTAGACCTTATAAAAGGGTTTGCTTTGGATGTGCTGGTTGCATTTGACAAAACCTTTCTATATATGTACGTTTCAATGGGTTCCAGAGACTTTCGTAAAAAAATGCGTTTTTAGTGATAAGGGGGTAGTCCATGCTTTTTTTCGAAAATCGATTGGAAAAAAAAGTTAAGTTTTGAACGGCAATGCAAAGGCCTGACCGTTATCTATTAAATAACGTTAACCGCAACCTCTTACGAGCCTTATTTTGGAAGTTATGGCCATATTAAGATTTTTAGTTTTTGGGTTGAAACAAGAAAGATTAACTTTGAATCAAAATTCCTCTGCAACCAGAGCCCACACAATGCTCTAGTTTTCAGCAATGGATAGCTCTCCAAAAACTGATTCAGCGGTTAATAAACCGCAAGGCCTTTCGAGCCTTATTTGTGGAACTGTAGACATCACAAGTCATGCAAACTTTCAAAACTCAAAAAAATCGATTTTAATGGATTTACTTTGAATTAAAATATCTCCGCAACCAGACCTCCTAGAATGTTCTAGTTTTCAGCTATGGATAGCTCTTGAAAAACTTATTAAGAGTTTTGCAAACGAAAATGACGTCATAGCCTTATTTGCGGAACTGTAGGCATCCAAATTCATACAAGCCTTCATAACTCCAAAAAATAACTTTGAATGCAAATATCTCGAAAACTAGACCTTATAAAAGGGTTTGCTTTGGACGTGCTGGTTGCATTTGACAAAACCTTTCTATATATGTACGTTTCAATGGGTTCCAGAGACTTTCGTAAAAAAATGCGTTTTTAGTGATAAGGGGGTAGTCCATTCTTTTTTTCGAAAATCGATTGGAAAAAAAAAAGTTTAGTTTTGAACGGCAATGCAAAGGACTGACCGTTATCTGTTCAACAACGTTAACCGCAACCTCTTACGAGCCTTATTTTGGAAGTTATGGCCAAAAAAATCGATTTCAATGGATTTAATTTGAATTAAAATATCTCCGCAACCAGACCTCCTAGAATGTTCTAGTTTTCAGCTATGGATAGCTCTTCAAAAACTAATTAAGCGTTTTGCAAGCGAAAATGACGTCATAGCCTTATTTGCGGAACTGTAGGCATCCTAAGTCATACAGACTTTCAAAACTCAAAAAAATCGATTTTAATGGATTTACTTTGAATTAAGATATCTCCGTAACCAGACCTCCTAGAATGTTCTAGTTTTCAGCTATGGATAGCTCTTCAAAAACTAATTAAGCGTTTTGTAAGTGAAAATGACTTCATAGCCTTATTTGCGGAACTGTAGGCATCCAAAGTCATACAAGCCTTCATAACTCCAAAAAATAACTTTGAATGCAAATATCTCGAAAACTAGACCTTATAAAAGGGTTTGCTTTGGATGTGCTGGTTGCATTTGACAAAACCTTTCTACCGTTTTGCAAGCGAAAATGACGTCATAGCCTTATTTGCGGAACTGTAGGCATCCTAAGTCATACAGACTTTCAAAACTCAAAAAAATCGATTTTAATGGATTTACTTTGAATTAAGATATCTCCGTAACCAGACCTCCTAGAATGTTCTAGTTTTCAGCTATGGATAGCTCTTCAAAAACTAATTAAGCGTTTTGTAAGTGAAAATGACTTCATAGCCTTATTTGCGGAACTGTAGGCATCCAAAGTCATACAAGCCTTCATAACTCCAAAAAATAACTTTGAATGCAAATATCTCGAAAACTAGACCTTATAAAAGGGTTTGCTTTGGATGTGCTGGTTGCATTTGACAAAACCTTTCTATATATGTACGTTTCAATGGGTTCCAGAGACTTTCGTAAAAAAATGCGTTTTTAGTGATAAGGGGGTAGTCCATGCTTTTTTTCGAAAATCGATTGGAAAAAAAAGTTAAGTTTTGAACGGCAATGCAAAGGCCTGACCGTTATCTATTAAATAACATTAACCGCAACCTCTTACGAGCCTTATTTTGGAAGTTATGGCCATATTAAGATTTTTAGTTTTTGGGTTGAAACAAGAAAGATTAACTTTGAATCAAAATTCCTCTGCAACCAGAGCCCACACAATGCTCTAGTTTTCAGCAATGGATAGCTCTCCAAAAACTGATTCAGCGGTTAATAAACCGCAAGGCCTTTCGAGCCTTATTTGTGGAACTGTAGACATCACAAGTCATGCAAACTTTCAAAACTCAAAAAAATCGATTTTAATGGATTTACTTTGAATTAAAATATCTCCGCAACCAGACCTCCTAGAATGTTCTAGTTTTCAGCTATGAATAGCTCTTGAAAAACTAATTAAGCGTTTTGCAAGCGAAAATGACGTCATAGCCTTATTTGCATCAAAAAAATAACTTTGAATGCAAATATCTCGAAAACTAGACCTTATAAAAGGGTTTGCTTTGGACGTTCTGGTTGCATTTGACAAAACCTTTCTATATATGTACGTTTCAATGGGTTCCAGAGACTTTCGTAAAAAAATGCGTTTTTAGTGATAAGGGGGTAGTCCATGCTTTTTTTCGAAAATCGATTGGAAAAAAAAAAGTTTAGTTTTGAACGGCAATGCAAAGGACTGACCGTTATCTGTTCAACAACGTTAACCGCAACCTCTTACGAGCCTTATTTTGGAAGTTATAGCCATATTAAGATTTTTAGTTTTTGGATTGAAACAAGAAAGATTAACTTTGAATCAAAATTCCTCTGCAACCAGAGCCCACACAATGCTCTAGTTTTCAGCAATGGATAGCTCTCCAAAAACTGATTCAGCGGTTAATAAACCGCAAGGCCTTCCCAGCCTTATTTGCGGAACTGTAGACATCACAAGTCATGCAAACTTTCAAAACTCAAAAAAATAGATTTCAATGGATTTAATTTGAATTAAAATATCTCCGCAACCAGACCTCCTAGAATGTTCTAGTTTTCAGCTATGAATAGCTCTTGAAAAACTAATTAAGACTTTTGCAAGCGAAAATGACGTCATAGCCTTATTTGCGGAACTGTAGGCATCCTAAGTCATACAAACTTTCAAAACTCAAAAAAATCGATTTTAATGGATTTACTTTGAATTAAGATATCTCCGTAACCAGACCTCCTAGAATGTTCTAGTTTTCAGTTATGGATAGCTCTTCAAAAGCTAATTAAGCGTTTTGTAAGCGAAAATGACGTCATAGCCTTATTTGCGGAACTGTAGGCATCCAAAGTCATACAAGCCTTCATAACTCCAAAAAATAACTTTGAATGCAAATATCTCGAAAACTAGACCTTATAAAAGGGTTTGCTTTGGACGTGCTGGTTGCATTTGACAAAACCTTTCTATATATGAACGTTTCAATGGGTTCCAGAGACTTTCGTAAAAAAATGCGTTTTTAGTGATAAGGGGGTAGTCCATGCTTTTTTTCGAAAATCGATTGGAAAAAAAAGTTAAGTTTTGAACGGCAATGCAAAGGCCTGACCGTTATCTATTAAATAACGTTAACCGCAACCTCTTACGAGCCTTATTTTGGAAGTTATGGCCATATTAAGATTTTTAGTTTTTGGGTTGAAACAAGAAAGATTAACTTTGAATCAAAATTCCTCTGCAACCAGAGCCCACACAATGCTCTAGTTTTCAGCAATGGATAGCTCTCCAAAAACTGATTCAGCGGTTAATAAACAGCAAGGCCTTTCGAGCCTTATTTGTGGAACTGTAGACATCACAAGTCATGCAAACTTTCAAAACTCAAAAAAATCGATTTCAATGGATTTACTTCTAATTAAAATATCTCCGCAACCAGACCTCCTAGAATGTTCTAGTTTTCAGCTATGGATAGCTCTTGAAAAACTTATTAAGAGTTTTGCAAACGAAAATGACGTCATAGCCTTATTTGCGGAACTGTAGGCATCCAAATTCATACAAGCCTTCATAACTCCAAAAAATAACTTTGAATGCAAATATCTCGAAAACTAGACCTTATAAAAGGGTTTGCTTTGGACGTGCTGGTTGCATTTGACAAAACCTTTCTATATATGTACGTTTCAATGGGTTCCAGAGACTTTCGTAAAAAAATGCGTTTTTAGTGATAAGGGGGTAGTCCATTCTTTTTTTCGAAAATCGATTGGAAAAAAAAAAGTTTAGTTTTGAACGGCAATGCAAAGGACTGACCGTTATCTGTTCAACAACGTTAACCGCAACCTCTTACGAGCCTTATTTTGGAAGTTATGGCCATATTAAGATTTTTAGTTTTTGGATTGAAACAAGAAAGATTAACTTTGAATCAAAATTCCTCTGCAACCAGAGCCCACACAATGCTCTAGTTTTCAGCAATGGATAGCTCTCCAAAAACTGATTCAGCGGTTAATAAACCACAAGGCCTTCCCAGCCTTATTTGCGGAACTGTAGACATCACAAGTCATGCAAACTTTCAAAACTCAAAAAAATCGATTTCAATGGATTTAATTTGAATTAAAATATCTCCGCAACCAGACCTCCTAGAATGTTCTAGTTTTCAGCTATGGATAGCTCTTCAAAAACTAATTAAGCGTTTTGCAAGCGAAAATGACGTCATAGCCTTATTTGCGGAACTGTAGGCATCCTAAGTCATACAGACTTTCAAAACTCAAAAAAATCGATTTTAATGGATTTACTTTGAATTAAGATATCTCCGTAACCAGACCTCCTAGAATGTTCTAGTTTTCAGCTATGGATAGCTCTTCAAAAACTAATAAAGCGTTTTGTAAGTGAAAATGACTTCATAGCCTTATTTGCGGAACTGTAGGCATCCAAAGTCATACAAGCCTTCATAACTCCAAAAAATAACTTTGAATGCAAATATCTCGAAAACTAGACCTTATAAAAGGGTTTGCTTTGGATGTGCTGGTTGCATTTGACAAAACCTTTCTATATATGTACGTTTCAATGGGTTCCAGAGACTTTCGTAAAAAATGCGTTTTTAGTGATAAGGGGGTAGTCCATGCTTTTTTTCGAAAATCGATTGGAAAAAAAAGTTAAGTTTTGAACGGCAATGCAAAGGCCTGACCGTTATCTATTAAATAACGTTAACCGCAACCTCTTACGAGCCTTATTTTGGAAGTTATGGCCATATTAAGATTTTTAGTTTTTGGGTTGAAACAAGAAAGATTAACTTTGAATCAAAATTCCTCTGCAACCAGAGCCCACACAATGCTCTAGTTTTCAGCAATGGATAGCTCTCCAAAAACTGATTCAGCGGTTAATAAACCGCAAGGCCTTTCGAGCCTTATTTGTGGAACTGTAGACATCACAAGTCATGCAAACTTTCAAAACTCAAAAAAATCGATTTTAATGGATTTACTTTGAATTAAAATATCTCCGCAACCAGACCTCCTAGAATGTTCTAGTTTTCAGCTATGGATAGCTCTTGAAAAACTTATTAAGAGTTTTGCAAACGAAAATGACGTCATAGCCTTATTTGCGGAACTGTAGGCATCCAAATTCATACAAGCCTTCATAACTCCAAAAAATAACTTTGAATGCAAATATCTCGAAAACTAGACCTTATAAAAGGGTTTGCTTTGGACGTGCTGGTTGCATTTGACAAAACCTTTCTATATATGTACGTTTCAATGGGTTCCAGAGACTTTCGTAAAAAAATGCGTTTTTAGTGATAAGGGGGTAGTCCATTCTTTTTTTCGAAAATCGATTGGAAAAAAAAAAGTTTAGTTTTGAACGGCAATGCAAAGGACTGACCGTTATCTGTTCAACAACGTTAACCGCAACCTCTTACGAGCCTTATTTTGGAAGTTATGGCCAAAAAAATCGATTTCAATGGATTTAATTTGAATTAAAATATCTCCGCAACCAGACCTCCTAGAATGTTCTAGTTTTCAGCTATGGATAGCTCTTCAAAAACTAATTAAGCGTTTTGCAAGCGAAAATGACGTCATAGCCTTATTTGCGGAACTGTAGGCATCCTAAGTCATACAGACTTTCAAAACTCAAAAAAATCGATTTTAATGGATTTACTTTGAATTAAGATATCTCCGTAACCAGACCTCCTAGAATGTTCTAGTTTTCAGCTATGGATAGCTCTTCAAAAACTAATTAAGCGTTTTGTAAGTGAAAATGACTTCATAGCCTTATTTGCGGAACTGTAGGCATCCAAAGTCATACAAGCCTTCATAACTCCAAAAAATAACTTTGAATGCAAATATCTCGAAAACTAGACCTTATAAAAGGGTTTGCTTTGGATGTGCTGGTTGCATTTGACAAAACCTTTCTACCGTTTTGCAAGCGAAAATGACGTCATAGCCTTATTTGCGGAACTGTAGGCATCCTAAGTCATACAGACTTTCAAAACTCAAAAAAATCGATTTTAATGGATTTACTTTGAATTAAGATATCTCCGTAACCAGACCTCCTAGAATGTTCTAGTTTTCAGCTATGGATAGCTCTTCAAAAACTAATTAAGCGTTTTGTAAGTGAAAATGACTTCATAGCCTTATTTGCGGAACTGTAGGCATCCAAAGTCATACAAGCCTTCATAACTCCAAAAAATAACTTTGAATGCAAATATCTCGAAAACTAGACCTTATAAAAGGGTTTGCTTTGGATGTGCTGGTTGCATTTGACAAAACCTTTCTATATATGTACGTTTCAATGGGTTCCAGAGACTTTCGTAAAAAAATGCGTTTTTAGTGATAAGGGGGTAGTCCATGCTTTTTTTCGAAAATCGATTGGAAAAAAAAGTTAAGTTTTGAACGGCAATGCAAAGGCCTGACCGTTATCTATTAAATAACGTTAACCGCAACCTCTTACGAGCCTTATTTTGGAAGTTATGGCCATATTAAGATTTTTAGTTTTTGGGTTGAAACAAGAAAGATTAACTTTGAATCAAAATTCCTCTGCAACCAGAGCCCACACAATGCTCTAGTTTTCAGCAATGGATAGCTCTCCAAAAACTGATTCAGCGGTTAATAAACCGCAAGGCCTTTCGAGCCTTATTTGTGGAACTGTAGACATCACAAGTCATGCAAACTTTCAAAACTCAAAAAAATCGATTTTAATGGATTTACTTTGAATTAAAATATCTCCGCAACCAGACCTCCTAGAATGTTCTAGTTTTCAGCTATGGATAGCTCTTGAAAAACTTATTAAGAGTTTTGCAAACGAAAATGACGTCATAGCCTTATTTGCGGAACTGTAGGCATCCAAATTCATACAAGCCTTCATAACTCCAAAAAATAACTTTGAATGCAAATATCTCGAAAACTAGACCTTATAAAAGGGTTTGCTTTGGACGTGCTGGTTGCATTTGACAAAACCTTTCTATATATGTACGTTTCAATGGGTTCCAGAGACTTTCGTAAAAAAATGCGTTTTTAGTGATAAGGGGGTAGTCCATTCTTTTTTTCGAAAATCGATTGGAAAAAAAAAAGTTTAGTTTTGAACGGCAATGCAAAGGACTGACCGTTATCTGTTCAACAACGTTAACCGCAACCTCTTACGAGCCTTATTTTGGAAGTTATGGCCAAAAAAATCGATTTCAATGGATTTAATTTGAATTAAAATATCTCCGCAACCAGACCTCCTAGAATGTTCTAGTTTTCAGCTATGGATAGCTCTTCAAAAACTAATTAAGCGTTTTGCAAGCGAAAATGACGTCATAGCCTTATTTGCGGAACTGTAGGCATCCTAAGTCATACAGACTTTCAAAACTCAAAAAAATCGATTTTAATGGATTTACTTTGAATTAAGATATCTCCGTAACCAGACCTCCTAGAATGTTCTAGTTTTCAGCTATGGATAGCTCTTCAAAAACTTATTAAGCGTTTTGTAAGTGAAAATGACTTCATAGCCTTCTTTGCGGAACTGTAGGCATCCAAAGTCATACAAGCCTTCATAACTCCAAAAAATAACTTTGAATGCAAATATCTCGAAAACTAGACCTTATAAAAGGGTTTGCTTTGGATGTGCTGGTTGCATTTGACAAAACCTTTCTACCGTTTTGCAAGCGAAAATGACGTCATAGCCTTATTTGCGGAACTGTAGGCATCCTAAGTCATACAGACTTTCAAAACTCAAAAAAATCGATTTTAATGGATTTACTTTGAATTAAGATATCTCCGTAACCAGACCTCCTAGAATGTTCTAGTTTTCAGCTATGGATAGCTCTTCAAAAACTAATTAAGCGTTTTGTAAGCGAAAATGACTTCATAGCCTTATTTGTGGAACTGTAGGCATCCAAAGTCATACAAGCCTTCATAACTCCAAAAAATAACTTTGAATGCAAATATCTCGAAAACTAGACCTTATAAAAGGGTTTGCTTTGGATGTGCTGGTTGCATTTGACAAAACCTTTCTATATATGTACGTTTCAATGGGTTCCAGAGACTTTCGTAAGAAAATGCGTTTTTAGTGATAAGGGGGTAGTCCATGCTTTTTTTCGAAAATCGATTGGAAAAAAAAGTTAAGTTTTGAACGGCAATGCAAAGGCCTGACCGTTATCTATTAAATAACGTTAACCGCAACCTCTTACGAGCCTTATTTTGGAAGTTATGGCCATATTAAGATTTTTAGTTTTTTAGTTTTTGGATTGAAACAAGAAAGATTAACTTTGAATCAAAATTCCTCTGCAACCAGAGCCCACACAATGCTCTAGTTTTCAGCAATGGATAGCTCTCCAAAAACTGATTCAGCGGTTGATAAACCGCAAGGCCTTCCCAGCCGTATTTGTGGAACTGTAGACATCACAAGTCATGCAAACTTTCAAAACTCAAAAAAATCGATTTTAATGGATTTACTTTGAATTAAAATATCTCCGCAACCAGACCTCCTAGAATGTTCTAGTTTTCAGCTATGGATAGCTCTTGAAAAACTTATTAAGAGTTTTGCAAGCGATAATGACGTCATAGCCTTATTTGCGGAACTGTAGGCATCCTAAGCCATACAAACTTTCAAAACTAAAAAAAATCGATTTTAATGGATTTACTTTGAATTAAGATATCTCCGTAACCAGACCTCCTAGAATGTTCTAGTTTTCAGCTATGGATAGCTCTTTAAAAACTAATTAAGCGTTTTGTAAGTGAAAATGACTTCATAGCCTTATTTGCGGGACTGTAGGCATCCAAAGTCATACAAGCCTTCATAACTCCAAAAAATAACTTTGAATGCAAATATCTCGAAAACTAGACCTTATAAAAGGGTTTGCTTTGGATGTGCTGGTTGCATTTGACAAAACCTTTCTACCGTTTTGCAAGCGAAAATGACGTCATAGCCTTATTTGCGGAACTGTAGGCATCCTAAGTCATACAGACTTTCAAAACTCAAAAAAATCGATTTTAATGGATTTACTTTGAATTAAGATATCTCCGTAACCAGACCTCCTAGAATGTTCTAGTTTTCAGCTATGGATAGCTCTTCAAAAACTAATTAAGCGTTTTGTAAGCGAAAATGACTTCATAGCCTTATTTGTGGAACTGTAGGCATCCAAAGTCATACAAGCCTTCATAACTCCAAAAAATAACTTTGAATGCAAATATCTCGAAAACTAGACCTTATAAAAGGGTTTGCTTTGGACGTGCTGGTTGCATTTGACAAAACCTTTCTATATATGTACGTTTCAATGGGTTCCAGAGACTTTCGTAAAAAAATGCGTTTTTAGTGATAAGGGGGTAGTCCATTCTTTTTTTCGAAAATCGATTGGAAAAAAAAAGTTTAGTTTTGAACGGCAATGCAAAGGACTGACCGTTATCTATTAAATAACGTTAACCGCAACCTCTTACGAGCCTTATTTTGGAAGTTATGGCCATATTAAGATTTTTAGTTTTTGGATTGAAACAAGAAAGATTAACTTTGAATCAAAATTCCTCTGCAACCAGAGCCCACACAATGCTCTAGTTTTCAGCAATGGATAGCTCTCCAAAAACTGATTCAGCGGTTAATAAACCACAAGGCCTTCCCAGCCTTATTTGCAGAACTGTAGACATCACAAGTCATGCAAACTTTCAAAACTCAAAAAAATCGATTTTAATGGATTTACTTTGAATTAAAATATCTCCGCAACCAGACCTCCTAGAATGTTCTAGTTTTCAGCTATGGATAGCTCTTGAAAAACTAATTAAGAGTTTTGCAAGCGAAAATGACGTCATAGCCTTATTTGCGGAACTGTAGGCATCCTAAGTCATACAAACTTTCAAAACTCAAAAAAATCGATTTTAATGGATTTACTTTGAATTAAGATATCTCCGTAACCAGACCTCCTAGAATGTTCTAGTTTTCAGCTATGGATAGCTCTTCAAAAACTAATTAAGCGTTTTGTAAGTGAAAATGACTTCATAGCCTTATTTGCGGAACTGTAGGCATCCAAAGTCATACAAGCCTTCATAACTCCAAAAAATAACTTTGAATGCAAATATCTCGAAAACTAGACCTTATAAAAGGGTTTGCTTTGGATGTGCTGGTTGCATTTGACAAAACCTTTCTACCGTTTTGCAAGCGAAAATGACGTCATAGCCTTATTTGCGGAACTGTAGGCATCCTAAGTCATACAGACTTTCAAAACTCAAAAAAATCGATTTTAATGGATTTACTTTGAATTAAGATATCTCCGTAACCAGACCTCCTAGAATGTTCTAGTTTTCAGCTATGGATAGCTCTTCAAAAACTAATTAAGCGTTTTGTAAGTGAAAATGACTTCATAGCCTTATTTGCGGAACTGTAGGCATCCAAAGTCATACAAGCCTTCATAACTCCAAAAAATAACTTTGAATGCAAATATCTCGAAAACTAGACCTTATAAAAGGGTTTGCTTTGGATGTGCTGGTTGCATTTGACAAAACCTTTCTATATATGTACGTTTCAATGGGTTCCAGAGACTTTCGTAAAAAAATGCGTTTTTAGTGATAAGGGGGTAGTCCATGCTTTTTTTCGAAAATCGATTGGAAAAAAAAGTTAAGTTTTGAACGGCAATGCAAAGGCCTGACCGTTATCTATTAAATAACGTTAACCGCAACCTCTTACGAGCCTTATTTTGGAAGTTATGGCCATATTAAGATTTTTAGATTTTGGGTTGAAACAAGAAAGATTAACTTTGAATCAAAATTCCTCTGCAACCAGAGCCCACACAATGCTCTAGTTTTCAGCAATGGATAGCTCTCCAAAAACTGATTCAGCGGTTAATAAACCGCAAGGCCTTTCGAGCCTTATTTGTGGAACTGTAGACATCACAAGTCATGCAAACTTTCAAAACTCAAAAAAATCGATTTTAATGGATTTACTTTGAATTAAAATATCTCCGCAACCAGACCTCCTAGAATGTTCTAGTTTTCAGCTATGGATAGCTCTTGAAAAACTTATTAAGAGTTTTGCAAACGAAAATGACGTCATAGCCTTATTTGCGGAACTGTAGGCATCCAAATTCATACAAGCCTTCATAACTCCAAAAAATAACTTTGAATGCAAATATCTCGAAAACTAGACCTTATAAAAGGGTTTGCTTTGGACGTGCTGGTTGCATTTGACAAAACCTTTCTATATATGTACGTTTCAATGGGTTCCAGAGACTTTCGTAAAAAAATGCGTTTTTAGTGATAAGGGGGTAGTCCATTCTTTTTTTCGAAAATCGATTGGAAAAAAAAACGTTTAGTTTTGAACGGCAATGCAAAGGACTGACCGTTATCTGTTCAACAACGTTAACCGCAACCTCTTACGAGCCTTATTTTGGAAGTTATGGCCAAAAAAATCGATTTCAATGGATTTAATTTGAATTAAAATATCTCCGCAACCAGACCTCCTAGAATGTTCTAGTTTTCAGCTATGGATAGCTCTTCAAAAACTAATTAAGCGTTTTGCAAGCGAAAATGACGTCATAGCCTTATTTGCGGAACTGTAGGCATCCTAAGTCATACAGACTTTCAAAACTCAAAAAAATCGATTTTAATGGATTTACTTTGAATTAAGATATCTCCGTAACCAGACCTCCTAGAATGTTCTAGTTTTCAGCTATGGATAGCTCTTCAAAAACTAATTAAGCGTTTTGTAAGTGAAAATGACTTCATAGCCTTATTTGCGGAACTGTAGGCATCCAAAGTCATACAAGCCTTCATAACTCCAAAAAATAACTTTGAATGCAAATATCTCGAAAACTAGACCTTATAAAAGGGTTTGCTTTGGATGTGCTGGTTGCATTTGACAAAACCTTTCTACCGTTTTGCAAGCGAAAATGACGTCATAGCCTTATTTGCGGAACTGTAGGCATCCTAAGTCATACAGACTTTCAAAACTCAAAAAAATCGATTTTAATGGATTTACTTTGAATTAAGATATCTCCGTAACCAGACCTCCTAGAATGTTCTAGTTTTCAGCTATGGATAGCTCTTCAAAAACTAATTAAGCGTTTTGTAAGCGAAAATGACTTCATAGCCTTATTTGTGGAACTGTAGGCATCCAAAGTCATACAAGCCTTCATAACTCCAAAAAATAACTTTGAATGCAAATATCTCGAAAACTAGACCTTATAAAAGGGTTTGCTTTGGATGTGCTGGTTGCATTTGACAAAACCTTTCTATATATGTACGTTTCAATGGGTTCCAGAGACTTTCGTAAAAAAATGCGTTTTTAGTGATAAGGGGGTAGTCCATGCTTTTTTTCGAAAATCGATTGGAAAAAAAAGTTAAGTTTTGAACGGCAATGCAAAGGACTGACCGTTATCTATTAAATAACGTTAACCGCAACCTCTTACGAGCCTTATTTTGGAAGTTATGGCCATATTAAGATTTTTAGTTTTTGGATTGAAACAAGAAAGATTAACTTTGAATCAAAATTCCTCTGCAACCAGAGCCCACACAATGCTCTAGTTTTCAGCAATGGATAGCTCTCCAAAAACTGATTCAGCGGTTTATAAACCGCAAGGCCTTCCCAGCCTTATTTGCGGAACTGTAGACATCACAAGTCATGCAAACTTTCAAAACTCAAAAAAATCGATTTTAATGGATTTACTTTGAATTAAAATATCTCCGCAACCAGACCTCCTAGAATGTTCTAGTTTTCAGCTATGGATAGCTCTTCAAAAACTAATTAAGCGTTTTGCAAGCGAAAATGACGTCATAGCCTTATTTGCGGAACTGTAGGCATCCTAAGTCATACAGACTTTCAAAACTCAAAAAAATCGATTTTAATGGATTTACTTTGAATTAAGATATCTCCGTAACCAGACCTCCTAGAATGTTCTAGTTTTCAGCTATGGATAGCTCTTTAAAAACTAATTAAGCGTTTTGTAAGTGAAAATGACTTCATAGCCTTATTTGCGGAACTGTAGGCATCCAAAGTCATACAAGCCTTCATAACTCCAAAAAATAACTTTGAATGCAAATATCTCGAAAACTAGACCTTATAAAAGGGTTTGCTTTGGATGTGCTGGTTGCATTTGACAAAACCTTTCTACCGTTTTGCAAGCGAAAATGACGTCATAGCCTTATTTGCGGAACTGTAGGCATCCTAAGTCATACAGACTTTCAAAACTCAAAAAAATCGATTTTAATGGATTTACTTTGAATTAAGATATCTCCGTAACCAGACCTCCTAGAATGTTCTAGTTTTCAGTTATGGATAGCTCTTCAAAAACTAATTAAGCGTTTTGTAAGCGAAAATGACTTCATAGCCTTATTTGTGGAACTGTAGGCATCCAAAGTCATACAAGCCTTCATAACTCCAAAAAATAACTTTGAATGCAAATATCTCGAAAACTAGACCTTATAAAAGGGTTTGCTTTGGATGTGCTGGTTGCATTTGACAAAACCTTTCTATATATGTACGTTTCAATGGGTTCCAGAGACTTTCGTAAAAAAAAGCGTTTTTAGTGATAAGGGGGTAGTCCATGCTTTTTTTCGAAAATCGATTGGAAAAAAAAGTTAAGTTTTGAACGGCAATGCAAAGGACTGACCGTTATCTATTAAATAACGTTAACCGCAACCTCTTACGAGCCTTATTTTGGAAGTTATGGCCATATTAAGATTTTTAGTTTTTGGATTGAAACAAGAAAGATTAACTTTGAATCAAAATTCCTCTGCAACCAGAGCCCACACAATGCTCTAGTTTTCAGCAATGGATAGCTCTCCAAAAACTGATTCAGCGGTTTATAAACCGCAAGGCCTTCCCAGCCTTATTTGCGGAACTGTAGACATCACAAGTCATGCAAACTTTCAAAACTCAAAAAAATCGATTTTAATGGATTTACTTTGAATTAAAATATCTCCGCAACCAGACCTCCTAGAATGTTCTAGTTTTCAGCTATGGATAGCTCTTCAAAAACTAATTAAGCGTTTTGCAAGCGAAAATGACGTCATAGCCTTATTTGCGGAACTGTAGGCATCCTAAGCCATACAAACTTTCAAAACTAAAAAAAATCGATTTTAATGGATTTACTTTGAATTAAGATATCTCCGTAACCAGACCTCCTAGAATGTTCTAGTTTTCAGCTATGGATAGCTCTTTAAAAACTAATTAAGCGTTTTGTAAGTGAAAATGACTTCATAGCCTTATTTGCGGGACTGTAGGCATCCAAAGTCATACAAGCCTTCATAACTCCAAAAAATAACTTTGAATGCAAATATCTCGAAAACTAGACCTTATAAAAGGGTTTGCTTTGGATGTGCTGGTTGCATTTGACAAAACCTTTCTACCGTTTTGCAAGCGAAAATGACGTCATAGCCTTATTTGCGGAACTGTAGGCATCCTAAGTCATACAGACTTTCAAAACTCAAAAAAATCGATTTTAATGGATTTACTTTGAATTAAGATATCTCCGTAACCAGACCTCCTAGAATGTTCTAGTTTTCAGCTATGGATAGCTCTTCAAAAACTAATTAAGCGTTTTGTAAGCGAAAATGACTTCATAGCCTTATTTGTGGAACTGTAGGCATCCAAAGTCATACAAGCCTTCATAACTCCAAAAAATAACTTTGAATGCAAATATCTCGAAAACTAGACCTTATAAAAGGGTTTGCTTTGGATGTGCTGGTTGCATTTGACAAAACCTTTCTATATATGTACGTTTCAATGGGTTCCAGAGACTTTCGTAAAAAAATGCGTTTTTAGTGATAAGGGGGTAGTCCATGCTTTTTTTCGAAAATCGATTGGAAAAAAAAGTTAAGTTTTGAACGGCAATGCAAAGGACTGACCGTTATCTATTAAATAACGTTAACCGCAACCTCTTACGAGCCTTATTTTGGAAGTTATGGCCATATTAAGATTTTTAGTTTTTGGATTGAAACAAGAAAGATTAACTTTGAATCAAAATTCCTCTGCAACCAGAGCCCACACAATGCTCTAGTTTTCAGCAATGGATAGCTCTCCAAAAACTGATTCAGCGGTTTATAAACCGCAAGGCCTTCCCAGCCTTATTTGCGGAACTGTAGACATCACAAGTCATGCAAACTTTCAAAACTCAAAAAAATCGATTTTAATGGATTTACTTTGAATTAAAATATCTCCGCAACCAGACCTCCTAGAATGTTCTAGTTTTCAGCTATGGATAGCTCTTCAAAAACTAATTAAGCGTTTTGCAAGCGAAAATGACGTCATAGCCTTATTTGCGGAACTGTAGGCATCCTAAGTCATACAGACTTTCAAAACTCAAAAAAATCGATTTTAATGGATTTACTTTGAATTAAGATATCTCCGTAACCAGACCTCCTAGAATGTTCTAGTTTTCAGCTATGGATAGCTCTTTAAAAACTAATTAAGCGTTTTGTAAGTGAAAATGACTTCATAGCCTTATTTGCGGGACTGTAGGCATCCAAAGTCATACAAGCCTTCATAACTCCAAAAAATAACTTTGAATGCAAATATCTCGAAAACTAGACCTTATAAAAGGGTTTGCTTTGGATGTGCTGGTTGCATTTGACAAAACCTTTCTACCGTTTTGCAAGCGAAAATGACGTCATAGCCTTATTTGCGGAACTGTAGGCATCCTAAGTCATACAGACTTTCAAAACTCAAAAAAATCGATTTTAATGGATTTACTTTGAATTAAGATATCTCCGTAACCAGACCTCCTAGAATGTTCTAGTTTTCAGTTATGGATAGCTCTTCAAAAACTAATTAAGCGTTTTGTAAGCGAAAATGACTTCATAGCCTTATTTGTGGAACTGTAGGCATCCAAAGTCATACAAGCCTTCATAACTCCAAAAAATAACTTTGAATGCAAATATCTCGAAAACTAGACCTTATAAAAGGGTTTGCTTTGGATGTGCTGGTTGCATTTGACAAAACCTTTCTATATATGTACGTTTCAATGGGTTCCAGAGACTTTCGTAAAAAAAAGCGTTTTTAGTGATAAGGGGGTAGTCCATGCTTTTTTTCGAAAATCGATTGGAAAAAAAAGTTAAGTTTTGAACGGCAATGCAAAGGACTGACCGTTATCTATTAAATAACGTTAACCGCAACCTCTTACGAGCCTTATTTTGGAAGTTATGGCCATATTAAGATTTTTAGTTTTTGGATTGAAACAAGAAAGATTAACTTTGAATCAAAATTCCTCTGCAACCAGAGCCCACACAATGCTCTAGTTTTCAGCAATGGATAGCTCTCCAAAAACTGATTCAGCGGTTTATAAACCGCAAGGCCTTCCCAGCCTTATTTGCGGAACTGTAGACATCACAAGTCATGCAAACTTTCAAAACTCAAAAAAATCGATTTTAATGGATTTACTTTGAATTAAAATATCTCCGCAACCAGACCTCCTAGAATGTTCTAGTTTTCAGCTATGGATAGCTCTTCAAAAACTAATTAAGCGTTTTGCAAGCGAAAATGACGTCATAGCCTTATTTGCGGAACTGTAGGCATCCTAAGTCATACAGACTTTCAAAACTCAAAAAAATCGATTTTAATGGATTTACTTTGAATTAAGATATCTCCGTAACCAGACCTCCTAGAATGTTCTAGTTTTCAGCTATGGATAGCTCTTCAAAAACTAATTAAGCGTTTTGTAAGTGAAAATGACTTCATAGCCTTATTTGCGGAACTGTAGGCATCCAAAGTCATACAAGCCTTCATAACTCCAAAAAATAACTTTGAATGCAAATATCTCGAAAACTAGACCTTATAAAAGGGTTTGCTTTGGATGTGCTGGTTGCATTTGACAAAACCTTTCTACCGTTTTGCAAGCGAAAATGACGTCATAGCCTTATTTGCGGAACTGTAGGCATCCTAAGTCATACAGACTTTCAAAACTCAAAAAAATCGATTTTAATGGATTTACTTTGAATTAAGATATCTCCGTAACCAGACCTCCTAGAATGTTCTAGTTTTCAGCTATGGATAGCTCTTCAAAAACTAATTAAGCGTTTTGTAAGCGAAAATGACTTCATAGCCTTATTTGTGGAACTGTAGGCATCCAAAGTCATACAAGCCTTCATAACTCCAAAAAATAACTTTGAATGCAAATATCTCGAAAACTAGACCTTATAAAAGGGTTTGCTTTGGATGTGCTGGTTGCATTTGACAAAACCTTTCTATATATGTACGTTTCAATGGGTTCCAGAGACTTTCGTAAGAAAATGCGTTTTTAGTGATAAGGGGGTAGTCCATGCTTTTTTTCGAAAATCGATTGGAAAAAAAGTTAAGTTTTGAACGGCAATGCAAAGGCCTGACCGTTATCTATTAAATAACGTTAACCGCAACCTCTTACGAGCCTTATTTTGGAAGTTATGGCCATATTAAGATTTTTAGTTTTTTAGTTTTTGGATTGAAACAAGAAAGATTAACTTTGAATCAAAATTCCTCTGCAACCAGAGCCCACACAATGCTCTAGTTTTCAGCAATGGATAGCTCTCCAAAAACTGATTCAGCGGTTGATAAACCGCAAGGCCTTCCCAGCCGTATTTGTGGAACTGTAGACATCACAAGTCATGCAAACTTTCAAAACTCAAAAAAATCGATTTTAATGGATTTACTTTGAATTAAAATATCTCCGCAACCAGACCTCCTAGAATGTTCTAGTTTTCAGCTATGGATAGCTCTTGAAAAACTTATTAAGAGTTTTGCAAGCGATAATGACGTCATAGCCTTATTTGCGGAACTGTAGGCATCCTAAGCCATACAAACTTTCAAAACTAAAAAAAATCGATTTTAATGGATTTACTTTGAATTAAGATATCTCCGTAACCAGACCTCCTAGAATGTTCTAGTTTTCAGCTATGGATAGCTCTTTAAAAACTAATTAAGCGTTTTGTAAGTGAAAATGACTTCATAGCCTTATTTGCGGAACTGTAGGCATCCAAAGTCATACAAGCCTTCATAACTCCAAAAAATAACTTTGAATGCAAATATCTCGAAAACTAGACCTTATAAAAGGGTTTGCTTTGGATGTGCTGGTTGCATTTGACAAAACCTTTCTACCGTTTTGCAAGCGAAAATGACGTCATAGCCTTATTTGCGGAACTGTAGGCATCCTAAGTCATACAGACTTTCAAAACTCAAAAAAATCGATTTTAATGGATTTACTTTGAATTAAGATATCTCCGTAACCAGACCTCCTAGAATGTTCTAGTTTTCAGTTATGGATAGCTCTTCAAAAACTAATTAAGCGTTTTGTAAGCGAAAATGACTTCATAGCCTTATTTGTGGAACTGTAGGCATCCAAAGTCATACAAGCCTTCATAACTCCAAAAAATAACTTTGAATGCAAATATCTCGAAAACTAGACCTTATAAAAGGGTTTGCTTTGGATGTGCTGGTTGCATTTGACAAAACCTTTCTATATATGTACGTTTCAATGGGTTCCAGAGACTTTCGTAAAAAAAAGCGTTTTTAGTGATAAGGGGGTAGTCCATGCTTTTTTTCGAAAATCGATTGGAAAAAAAAGTTAAGTTTTGAACGGCAATGCAAAGGACTGACCGTTATCTATTAAATAACGTTAACCGCAACCTCTTACGAGCCTTATTTTGGAAGTTATGGCCATATTAAGATTTTTAGTTTTTGGATTGAAACAAGAAAGATTAACTTTGAATCAAAATTCCTCTGCAACCAGAGCCCACACAATGCTCTAGTTTTCAGCAATGGATAGCTCTCCAAAAACTGATTCAGCGGTTTATAAACCGCAAGGCCTTCCCAGCCTTATTTGCGGAACTGTAGACATCACAAGTCATGCAAACTTTCAAAACTCAAAAAAATCGATTTTAATGGATTTACTTTGAATTAAAATATCTCCGCAACCAGACCTCCTAGAATGTTCTAGTTTTCAGCTATGGATAGCTCTTCAAAAACTAATTAAGCGTTTTGCAAGCGAAAATGACGTCATAGCCTTATTTGCGGAACTGTAGGCATCCTAAGTCATACAGACTTTCAAAACTCAAAAAAATCGATTTTAATGGATTTACTTTGAATTAAGATATCTCCGTAACCAGACCTCCTAGAATGTTCTAGTTTTCAGCTATGGATAGCTCTTCAAAAACTAATTAAGCGTTTTGTAAGTGAAAATGACTTCATAGCCTTATTTGCGGAACTGTAGGCATCCAAAGTCATACAAGCCTTCATAACTCCAAAAAATAACTTTGAATGCAAATATCTCGAAAACTAGACCTTATAAAAGGGTTTGCTTTGGATGTGCTGGTTGCATTTGACAAAACCTTTCTACCGTTTTGCAAGCGAAAATGACGTCATAGCCTTATTTGCGGAACTGTAGGCATCCTAAGTCATACAGACTTTCAAAACTCAAAAAAATCGATTTTAATGGATTTACTTTGAATTAAGATATCTCCGTAACCAGACCTCCTAGAATGTTCTAGTTTTCAGCTATGGATAGCTCTTCAAAAACTAATTAAGCGTTTTGTAAGCGAAAATGACTTCATAGCCTTATTTGTGGAACTGTAGGCATCCAAAGTCATACAAGCCTTCATAACTCCAAAAAATAACTTTGAATGCAAATATCTCGAAAACTAGACCTTATAAAAGGGTTTGCTTTGGATGTGCTGGTTGCATTTGACAAAACCTTTCTATATATGTACGTTTCAATGGGTTCCAGAGACTTTCGTAAGAAAATGCGTTTTTAGTGATAAGGGGGTAGTCCATGCTTTTTTTCGAAAATCGATTGGAAAAAAAGTTAAGTTTTGAACGGCAATGCAAAGGCCTGACCGTTATCTATTAAATAACGTTAACCGCAACCTCTTACGAGCCTTATTTTGGAAGTTATGGCCATATTAAGATTTTTAGTTTTTTAGTTTTTGGATTGAAACAAGAAAGATTAACTTTGAATCAAAATTCCTCTGCAACCAGAGCCCACACAATGCTCTAGTTTTCAGCAATGGATAGCTCTCCAAAAACTGATTCAGCGGTTGATAAACCGCAAGGCCTTCCCAGCCGTATTTGTGGAACTGTAGACATCACAAGTCATGCAAACTTTCAAAACTCAAAAAAATCGATTTTAATGGATTTACTTTGAATTAAAATATCTCCGCAACCAGACCTCCTAGAATGTTCTAGTTTTCAGCTATGGATAGCTCTTGAAAAACTTATTAAGAGTTTTGCAAGCGATAATGACGTCATAGCCTTATTTGCGGAACTGTAGGCATCCTAAGCCATACAAACTTTCAAAACTAAAAAAAATCGATTTTAATGGATTTACTTTGAATTAAGATATCTCCGTAACCAGACCTCCTAGAATGTTCTAGTTTTCAGCTATGGATAGCTCTTTAAAAACTAATTAAGCGTTTTGTAAGTGAAAATGACTTCATAGCCTTATTTGCGGGACTGTAGGCATCCAAAGTCATACAAGCCTTCATAACTCCAAAAAATAACTTTGAATGCAAATATCTCGAAAACTAGACCTTATAAAAGGGTTTGCTTTGGATGTGCTGGTTGCATTTGACAAAACCTTTCTACCGTTTTGCAAGCGAAAATGACGTCATAGCCTTATTTGCGGAACTGTAGGCATCCTAAGTCATACAGACTTTCAAAACTCAAAAAAATCGATTTTAATGGATTTACTTTGAATTAAGATATCTCCGTAACCAGACCTCCTAGAATGTTCTAGTTTTCAGCTATGGATAGCTCTTCAAAAACTAATTAAGCGTTTTGTAAGCGAAAATGACTTCATAGCCTTATTTGTGGAACTGTAGGCATCCAAAGTCATACAAGCCTTCATAACTCCAAAAAATAACTTTGAATGCAAATATCTCGAAAACTAGACCTTATAAAAGGGTTTGCTTTGGATGTGCTGGTTGCATTTGACAAAACCTTTCTATATATGTACGTTTCAATGGGTTCCAGAGACTTTCGTAAAAAAATGCGTTTTTAGTGATAAGGGGGTAGTCCATGCTTTTTTTCGAAAATCGATTGGAAAAAAAAGTTAAGTTTTGAACGGCAATGCAAAGGCCTGACCGTTATCTATTAAATAACGTTAACCGCAACCTCTTACGAGCCTTATTTTGGAAGTTATGGCCATATTAAGATTTTTAGTTTTTGGGTTGAAACAAGAAAGATTAACTTTGAATCAAAATTCCTCTGCAACCAGAGCCCACACAATGCTCTAGTTTTCAGCAATGGATAGCTCTCCAAAAACTGATTCGGCGGTTAATAAACCGCAAGGCCTTTCGAGCCTTATTTGTGGAACTGTAGACATCACAAGTCATGCAAACTTTCAAAACTCAAAAAAATCGATTTTAATGGATTTACTTTGAATTAAAATATCTCCGCAACCAGACCTCCTAGAATGTTCTAGTTTTCAGCTATGGATAGCTCTTCAAAAACTAATTAAGCGTTTTGTAAGCGAAATTGACGTCATAGCCTTATTTGCGGAACTGTAGGCATCCAAATTCATACAAGCCTTCATAACTCAAAAAAATAACTTTGAATGCAAATATCTCGAAAACTAGACCTTATAAAAGGGTTTGCTTTGGACATGCTGGTTGCATTTGACAAAACCTTTCTATATATGTACGTTTCAATGGGTTCCAGAGACTTTCGTAAAAAAATGCGTTTTTAGTGATAAGGGGGTAGTCCATTCTTTTTTTCGAAAATCGATTGGAAAAAAAAAGTTTAGTTTTGAACGGCAATGCAAAGGACTGACCGTTATCTATTAAATAACGTTAACCGCAACCTCTTACGAGCCTTATTTTGGAAGTTATGGCCATATTAAGATTTTTAGTTTTTGGATTGAAACAAGAAAGATTAACTTTGAATCAAAATTCCTCTGCAACCAGAGCCCACACAATGCTCTAGTTTTCAGCAATGGATAGCTCTCCAAAAACTGATTCAGCGGTTTATAAACCGCAAGGCCTTCCCAGCCTTATTTGCGGAACTGTAGACATCACAAGTCATGCAAACTTTCAAAACTCAAAAAAATCGATTTTAATGGATTTACTTTGAATTAAAATATCTCCGCAACCAGACCTCCTAGAATGTTCTAGTTTTCAGCTATGGATAGCTCTTCAAAAACTAATTAAGCGTTTTGCAAGCGAAAATGACGTCATAGCCTTATTTGCGGAACTGTAGGCATCCTAAGTCATACAGACTTTCAAAACTCAAAAAAATCGATTTTAATGGATTTACTTTGAATTAAGATATCTCCGTAACCAGACCTCCTAGAATGTTCTAGTTTTCAGCTATGGATAGCTCTTCAAAAACTAATTAAGCGTTTTGTAAGCGAAAATGACTTCATAGCCTTATTTGCGGAAATGTAGGCATCCAAAGTCATACAAGCCTTCATAACTCCAAAAAATAACTTTGAATGCAAATATCTCGAAAACTAGACCTTATAAAAGGGTTTGCTTTGGATGTGCTGGTTGCATTTGACAAAACCTTTCTATATATGTACGTTTCAATGGGTTCCAGAGACTTTCGTAAAAAAATGCGTTTTTAGTGATAAGGGGGTTAAGTTTAGTTTTGAACGGCAATGCAAAGGACTGACCGTTATCTGTTCAACAACGTTAACCGCAACCTCTTACGAGCCTTATTTTGGAAGTTATGGCCATATTAAGATTTTTAGTTTTTGGATTGAAACAAGAAAGATTAACTTTGAATCAAAATTCCTCTGCAACCAGAGCCCACACAATGCTCTAGTTTTCAGCAATGGATAGCTCTCCAAAAACTGATTCAGCGGTTAATAAACCGCAAGGCCTTCCCGGGCGACCTGCATCGTGCCTGATCGGGAAACTATTGATTGCTCAGAACTTGGTCTGGGCCAGTAGCGCAACAATCAGTCACGATGAAGTGCTTGTTTTACCTCCTCGTGGTGGTCCCCGGGCAACTATTTATGTATCCCAATATACATAAATAGGCTAAAATTACAAGTGCGAAAAGGCCTAGCTTTCTAGGATAGGTTACGGAGGTTAGCATTCTCCGTAACTGAAATCAACCCGCTACCGAAACCAACACTACGCCTCGGATAATTAATGATAACTCGTTGACGACTTTTGGCTATTGTACCCGGACAAAGATTGGTTTCTGGAATGTGAAGACGCTTCTTGACAATGGAAAAGAAGGTCCTCAGAATGCCAGATTCCTGCAACTAGAGAAGGAATTCATGCGGTATAGGATGGACATCTTAGGGATAAGTGAAGTTAGATGGCTGGGTTCGGGGAAGTTCAAGTCACCAACCCGTAACACTGTACTATTCTATTCCGGAAAAACACCTGGAAGCGCTCGGGAATCTGGCGTTGGATTGCTGCTTTCCAAAACAGCTCTCAAAAGCCTAATTTCCTGGGAGCCTTTAGGTGACAGGATCCTGAAAGCCAGGTTCCGGACTAGAGTACGTCGCGTCACCATCATACAGTGTTACGCCCCAACTTTGCTCTCTTCTGACGAGGAGAAGGAGGCCTTTTATAACCGGCTGAGTGCTGCTTATGATAGCGTTCCACGAGGTGATATAGTTATGGTGATGGGAGACTTAAATGCCAAGGTTGGCAATGACAACACTGGGCTAAGGCATGTCATGGGAAAACATGGTGTTGGTAACCGAAACGACAATGGCGAACGATTTGTCGATTTCTGCAACGCCAACGGCCTTGTTATTGGAGGGACCATGTTCGAGCATAAGACGTGCCACAAAGTCAGTTGGGTGTCGACTGACAGACAAGCAACTTCCAACCAAATTGACCACTTCGCGATCAGCCGGCGTTTTAGAAGCAGTCTCCAGGACGTCCGTAACAGAAGAGGTGCTGACATGGGAATGGCCCGGGACCACCATCTGATAATTGCTACCGTAAGATTGCGTACAGCTGCAGTTCGGAGATCCCAAGGAAACACTCGAATGCCCAAGTTTAATACAGATAGACTAAAGGATCCTGCAGTGCGCCAACAACTAGGGGACCACCTTTCACAAGGATTGAACGCAATCAGCAGCACGGAAACCACATCCATCGAAAATCATTGGTGTGCTGTGAAAAATGTGTTCATATCCGGTGCTGAAAGTATAGTCGGCCGGGCGCAAGGAAGAAATAGTGCTTGGCTTTCCGACGAAACTTGGGCAAGGATCGAAGAAAGGAAACACCTTAAAGCTCGCATCGCAGCTACCCCAGCAGCAGGGAGAAACGAGCTTGAGTCTACGTACCGCATGAAGATGAGGGAAGTTCACCGTAGTGTGCGACGTGATAAGCGTAGCTACATCAACGCATTGGCTACAGAAGCAGAAGAAGCCGCTAGTAGGTGTGACAGTAGGACCGTCTACAGAATTACCAAAGAGCTCACTGGTGTCCAGAGCTCTAAACAACACCTGGTTAAAGACACAAACGGATCCCTGCTAATTTCGGATGAGGACCAGCTCATAAGGTGGAGGGAACACTTTTCTGCGGTTTTAAACCGCGTTTTCGCAAGTGAAGTGAACCCTATTCCCACTGAGCTACCCGAAGTAACAATTTCCCGAATACGCACCGTACCCCCCAGTAAAGAAGAAATTATCACCGCCATCAAAGCACTGAAGAACAACAAAGCGGTTGGACTTGACGGTATTCCTGCAGAGCTCTTAGGAGCAGCCCCAACGACATCGAGCGAGCTACTGCACCCACTTATTAAGAGAGCTTGGGAAGCAGAGAGCTTTCCTGAAGAGTGGAAAAAAGGAATGATTGTCAAGCTCCCAAAGAAAGGAGATCTCACACAGTGCGAAAACTGGAGAGGAATATGCGTTCTGCCTGCAGTAGCCAAGATAATAGCAAGGATAATATTGGACCGAATTAAAGACCACCTCGAAGACACACTCGACGCCGAACAAGCAGGTTTCCGCACTGGATCTTCCTGTGTTGATCACATCAACACCTTGAGGATCATCATCGAACAGTGCGTTGAATATCGATCACCACTTCACCTGCTGTTCATCGATTTTGAAAAGGCGTTCGACAGTGTCAATAGAGAATTTATTTGGCTTGCTTTGCACAGGAGGGGCATCCCAGATAAATTGATTGCTATTATCAAGGCTACATATGATGGATCCAGGTGTCACGTTTTGCACAAAGGTAGGCTGTCAGAGGAGTTTGAAATCCAAAGTGGAGTTAGGCAAGGCTGTATACTGTCACCAATACTGTTCCTGTTGGTGATAAGTGACGTACTGCACGCTGCTTTGTCAAATGGAAATGGAGGAATTCAGTGGACTCTGCAATCTCACCTCAAACATCTGGACTACGCGGACGACGTATGCTTACTCTCTCATAGGATCATGGATCTCCATCAAATGACAACAAGGGTGGAGAGAGAAGCAGAAATCGTAGGGCTTAAGATCAACTCGGCAAAAACTAAAAGGATCAGCCTTGGA
Source organism: Melangyna quadrimaculata (assembly GCA_949320155.1). Classification (NCBI taxonomy): domain Eukaryota; kingdom Metazoa; phylum Arthropoda; class Insecta; order Diptera; family Syrphidae; genus Melangyna; species Melangyna quadrimaculata. Next base: position 186,864,593 of record OX439483.1, read on the forward strand.
ACTTCCTCATCAATCCAAGTAAATATTTCTGGACAACCGGTAGAGATGGTAGAGGATTTCCAATATCTTGGGAGTATTATCTCTACGGGTGGCGGAACTGAACTGGACGTAAACAGCCGAATCAGAAAAGCAAAGGCTGCGTTCGGAATGCTGTCCAAAATATGGAGAAACAACTCTTTTAGCTTAAAGACCAAGCTACGACTGTTCCGCTCCAATGTTGAATCCGTTCTGCTTTACGGCTGCAGCACTTGGAAAGTCACTGAAATTGTCACTAGGAAGCTGCAAACCTTCGTTAATAGATGTCTACGAAACATCTTGAGGATTTTCTGGCCCAACCGTATCTCCAATGCCGAACTTCATGCGAGAACGGGTCAGGAGCCCATAGACTCCATTATACGAAGAAGAAAGTGGCAGTGGATTGGCCATACGCTTCGAAAAGGCGATCGGTGCATTGCATCTCAAGCAATGCAGTGGAACCCGCTCACACAGGAGGGAAGACAAGTGGGCCGGCCTAGAAGTACATGGCGAAGAACGGTCGAACAGGAATCGGCACGACTGGGGAAAAGTTGGAGAGAGCTGAAATATATTTCAAGAAATCGTACACGATGGCGCGTAGGTGTAGTGGAGGCCCTATGTCCCGTAAGGGAAACATCACGGACGTAATAGGTCCGAGGACCTAAGTAAGTAAGTAAGGCCTTCCCAGCCTTATTTGCGGAACTGTAGACATCACAAGTCATGCAAACTTTCAAAACTCAAAAAAATCGATTTTAATGGATTTACTTTGAATTAAAATATCTCCGCAACCAGACCTCCTAGAATGTTCTAGTTTTCAGCTATGGATAGCTCTTGAAAAACTTATTAAGAGTTTTGCAAGCGAAAATGACGTCATAGCCTTATTTGCGGAACTGTAGGCATCCTAAGCCATACAAACTTTCAAAACTAAAAAAAATCGATTTTAATGGGTTTACTTTGAATTAAGATATCTCCGTAACCAGACCTCCTAGAATGTTCTAGTTTTCAGCTATGGATAGCTCTTCAAAAACTAATTAAGCGTTTTGTAAGCGAAATTGACGTCATAGCCTTATTTGCGGAACTGTAGGCATCCAAATTCATACAAGCCTTCATAACTCCAAAAAATAACTTTGAATGCAAATATCTCGAAAACTAGACCTTATAAAAGGGTTTGCTTTGGACGTGCTGGTTGCATTTGACAAAACCTTTCTATATATGTACGTTTCAATGGGTTCCAGAGACTTTCGTAAAAAAATGCGTTTTTAGTGATAAGGGGGTAGTCCATTCTTTTTTTCGAAAATCGATTGGAAAAAAAAGGTTTAGTTTTGAACGGCAATGCAAAGGACTGACCGTTATCTGTTCAACAACGTTAACCGCAACCTCTTACGAGCCTTATTTTGGAAGTTATGGCCATATTAAGATTTTTAGTTTTTGGATTGAAACAAGAAAGATTAACTTTGAATCAAAATTCCTCTGCAACCAGAGCCCACACAATGCTCTAGTTTTCAGCAATGGATAGCTCTCCAAAAACTGATTCAGCGGTTAATAAACCACAAGGCCTTCCCAGCCTTATTTGCGGAACTGTAGACATCACAAGTCATGCAAACTTTCAAAACTCAAAAAAATCGATTTCAATGGATTTAATTTGAATTAAAATATCTCCGCAACCAGACCTCCTAGAATGTTCTAGTTTTCAGCTATGGATAGCTCTTCAAAAACTAATTAAGCGTTTTGCAAGCGAAAATGACGTCATAGCCTTATTTGCGGAACTGTAGGCATCCTAAGTCATACAGACTTTCAAAACTCAAAAAAATCGATTTTAATGGATTTACTTTGAATTAAGATATCTCCGTAACCAGACCTCCTAGAATGTTCTAGTTTTCAGCTATGGATAGCTCTTCAAAAACTAATTAAGCGTTTTGTAAGCGAAAATGACGTCATAGCCTTATTTGCGGAACTGTAGGCATCCAAAGTCATACAAGCCTTCATAACTCCAAAAAATAACTTTGAATGCAAATATCTCGAAAACTAGACCTTATAAAAGGGTTTGCTTTGGATGTGCTGGTTGCATTTGACAAAAACCTTCCTATATATGTACGTTTCAAAGGGTTCCAAAGACTTTCGTAAAAAAATGCGTTTTTAGTGATAAGGGGGTAGTCCATGCTTTTTTTCGAAAATCGATTGGAAAAAAAGAGTTAAGTTTTGAACGGCAATGCAAAAGCCTGACCGTTATCTGTTAAATAACGTTAACCGCAACCTCTTACGAGCCTTATTTTGGAAGTTATGGCCATATTAAGATTTTTAGTTTTTGGGTTTAAACAAGAAAGATTAACTTTGAATCAAAATTCCTCTGCAACCAGAGCCCACACAATGCTCTAGTTTTCAGCAATGGATAGCTCTCCAAAAACTGATTCAGCGGTTGATAAACCGCAAGGCCTTCCCAGCCGTATTTGTGGAACTGTAGACATCACAAGTCATGCAAACTTTCAAAACTCAAAAAAATCGATTTTAATGGATTTACTTTGAATTAAAATATCTCCGCAACCAGACCTCCTAGAATGTTCTAGTTTTCAGCTATGGATAGCTCTTGAAAAACTAATTAAGAGTTTTGCAAGCGAAAATGACGTCATAGCCTTATTTGCGGAACTGTAGGCATCCTAAGTCATACAAACTTTCAAAACTCAAAAAAATCGATTTTAATGGATTTACTTTGAATTAAGATATCTCCGTAACCAGACCTCCTAGAATGTTCTAGTTTTCAGCTATGGATAGCTCTTCAAAAACTAATTAAGCGTTTTGTAAGCGAAAATGACGTCATAGCCTTATTTGCGGAACTGTAGGCATCCAAAGTCATACAAGCCTTCATAACTCCAAAAAATAACTTTGAATGCAAATATCTCGAAAACTAGACCTTATAAAAGGGTTTGCTTTGGATGTGCTGGTTGCATTTGACAAAACCTCTCTATATATGTACGTTTCAATGGGTTTCAGAGACTTTCGTAAAAAAATGCGTTTTTAGTGATAAGGGGGTAGTCCATGCTTTTTTTCGAAAATCGATTGGAAAAAAAAAGTTAAGTTTTGAACGGCAATGCAAAGGCCTGACCGTTATCTGTTAAATATCGTTAACCGCAACCTCTTACGAGCCTTATTTTGGAAGTTATGGCCATATTAAGATTTTTAGTTTTTGGGTTGAAACAAGAAAGATTAACTTTGAATCAAAATTCCTCTGCAACCAGAGCCCACACAATGCTCTAGTTTTCAGCAATGGATAGCTCTCCAAAAACTGATTCAGCGGTTGATAAACCGCAAGGCCTTCCCAGCCGTATTTGTGGAACTGTAGACATCACAAGTCATGCAAACTTTCAAAACTCAAAAAAATCGATTTTAATGGATTTACTTTGAATTAAAATATCTCCGCAACCAGACCTCCTAGAATGTTCTAGTTTTCAGCTATGGATAGCTCTTCAAAAACTAATTAAGCGTTTTGTAAGCGAAATTGACGTCATAGCCTTATTTGCGGAACTGTAGGCATCCAAATTCATACAAGCCTTCATAACTCCAAAAAATAACTTTGAATGCAAATATCTCGAAAACTAGACCTTATAAAAGGGTTTGCTTTGGACGTGCTGGTTGCATTTGACAAAACCTTTCTATATATGTACGTTTCAATGGGTTCCAGAGACTTTCGTAAAAAAATGCGTTTTTAGTGATAAGGGGGTAGTCCATTCTTTTTTTCGAAAATCGATTGGAAAAAAAAAAGTTTAGTTTTGAACGGCAATGCAAAGGACTGACCGTTATCTGTTCAACAACGTTAACCGCAACCTCTTACGAGCCTTATTTTGGAAGTTATGGCCATATTAAGATTTTTAGTTTTTGGATTGAAACAAGAAAGATTAACTTTGAATCAAAATTCCTCTGCAACCAGAGCCCACACAATGCTCTAGTTTTCAGCAATGGATAGCTCTCCAAAAACTGATTCAGCGGTTAATAAACCACAAGGCCTTCCCAGCCTTATTTGCGGAACTGTAGACATCACAAGTCATGCAAACTTTCAAAACTCAAAAAAATCGATTTCAATGGATTTAATTTGAATTAAAATATCTCCGCAACCAGACCTCCTAGAATGTTCTAGTTTTCAGCTATGGATAGCTCTTCAAAAACTAATTAAGCGTTTTGCAAGCGAAAATGACGTCATAGCCTTATTTGCGGAACTGTAGGCATCCTAAGTCATACAGACTTTCAAAACTCAAAAAAATCGATTTTAATGGATTTACTTTGAATTAAGATATCTCCGTAACCAGACCTCCTAGAATGTTCTAGTTTTCAGCTATGGATAGCTCTTCAAAAACTAATTAAGCGTTTTGTAAGCGAAAATGACGTCATAGCCTTATTTGCGGAACTGTAGGCATCCAAAGTCATACAAGCCTTCATAACTCCAAAAAATAACTTTGAATGCAAATATCTCGAAAACTAGACCTTATAAAAGGGTTTGCTTTGGATGTGCTGGTTGTATTTGACAAAAACCTTCCTATATATGTACGTTTCAAAGGGTTCCAAAGACTTTCGTAAAAAAATGCGTTTTTAGTGATAAGGGGGTAGTCCATGCTTTTTTTCGAAAATCGATTGGAAAAAAAAAGTTAAGTTTTGAACGGCAATGCAAAAGCCTGACCGTTATCTGTTAAATAACGTTAACCGCAACCTCTTACGAGCCTTATTTTGGAAGTTATGGCCATATTAAGATTTTTAGTTTTTGGGTTGAAACAAGAAAGATTAACTTTGAATCAAAATTCCTCTGCAACCAGAGCCCACACAATGCTCTAGTTTTCAGCAATGGATAGCTCTCCAAAAACTGATTCAGCGGTTGATAAACCGCAAGGCCTTCCCAGCCGTATTTGTGGAACTGTAGACATCACAAGTCATGCAAACTTTCAAAACTCAAAAAAATCGATTTTAATGGATTTACTTTGAATTAAGATATCTCCGTAACCAGACCTCCTAGAATGTTCTAGTTTTCAGCAATGGATAGCTCTCCAAAAACTGATTCAGCGGTTGATAAACCGCAAGGCCTTCCCAGCCGTATTTGTGGAACTGTAGACATCACAAGTCATGCAAACTTTCAAAACTCAAAAAAATCGATTTTAATGGATTTACTTTGAATTAAAATATCTCCGCAACCAGACCTCCTAGAATGTTCTAGTTTTCAGCTATGGATAGCTCTTGAAAAACTAATTAAGAGTTTTGCAAGCGAAAATGACGTCATAGCCTTATTTGCGGAACTGTAGGCATCCTAAGTCATACAAACTTTCAAAACTCAAAAAAATCGATTTTAATGGATTTACTTTGAATTAAGATATCTCCGTAACCAGACCTCCTAGAATGTTCTAGTTTTCAGCTATGGATAGCTCTTCAAAAACTAATTAAGCGTTTTGTAAGCGAAAATGACGTCATAGCCTTATTTGCGGAACTGTAGGCATCCAAAGTCATACAAGCCTTCATAACTCCAAAAAATAACTTTGAATGCAAATATCTCGAAAACTAGACCTTATAAAAGGGTTTGCTTTGGATGTGCTGGTTGCATTTGACAAAACCTCTCTATATATGTACGTTTCAATGGGTTTCAGAGACTTTCGTAAAAAAATGCGTTTTTAGTGATAAGGGGGTAGTCCATGCTTTTTTTCGAAAATCGATTGGAAAAAAAAAGTTAAGTTTTGAACGGCAATGCAAAGGCCTGACCGTTATCTGTTAAATATCGTTAACCGCAACCTCTTACGAGCCTTATTTTGGAAGTTATGGCCATATTAAGATTTTTAGTTTTTGGGTTGAAACAAGAAAGATTAACTTTGAATCAAAATTCCTCTGCAACCAGAGCCCACACAATGCTCTAGTTTTCAGCAATGGATAGCTCTCCAAAAACTGATTCAGCGGTTGATAAACCGCAAGGCCTTCCCAGCCGTATTTGTGGAACTGTAGACATCACAAGTCATGCAAACTTTCAAAACTCAAAAAAATCGATTTTAATGGATTTACTTTGAATTAAAATATCTCCGCAACCAGACCTCCTAGAATGTTCTAGTTTTCAGCTATGGATAGCTCTTCAAAAACTAATTAAGCGTTTTGTAAGCGAAATTGACGTCATAGCCTTATTTGCGGAACTGTAGGCATCCAAATTCATACAAGCCTTCATAACTCCAAAAAATAACTTTGAATGCAAATATCTCGAAAACTAGACCTTATAAAAGGGTTTGCTTTGGACGTGCTGGTTGCATTTGACAAAACCTTTCTATATATGTACGTTTCAATGGGTTCCAGAGACTTTCGTAAAAAAATGCGTTTTTAGTGATAAGGGGGTAGTCCATTCTTTTTTTCGAAAATCGATTGGAAAAAAAAAAGTTTAGTTTTGAACGGCAATGCAAAGGACTGACCGTTATCTGTTCAACAACGTTAACCGCAACCTCTTACGAGCCTTATTTTGGAAGTTATGGCCATATTAAGATTTTTAGTTTTTGGATTGAAACAAGAAAGATTAACTTTGAATCAAAATTCCTCTGCAACCAGAGCCCACACAATGCTCTAGTTTTCAGCAATGGATAGCTCTCCAAAAACTGATTCAGCGGTTAATAAACCACAAGGCCTTCCCAGCCTTATTTGCGGAACTGTAGACATCACAAGTCATGCAAACTTTCAAAACTCAAAAAAATCGATTTCAATGGATTTAATTTGAATTAAAATATCTCCGCAACCAGACCTCCTAGAATGTTCTAGTTTTCAGCTATGGATAGCTCTTCAAAAACTAATTAAGCGTTTTGCAAGCGAAAATGACGTCATAGCCTTATTTGCGGAACTGTAGGCATCCTAAGTCATACAGACTTTCAAAACTCAAAAAAATCGATTTTAATGGATTTACTTTGAATTAAGATATCTCCGTAACCAGACCTCCTAGAATGTTCTAGTTTTCAGCTATGGATAGCTCTTCAAAAACTAATTAAGCGTTTTGTAAGCGAAAATGACGTCATAGCCTTATTTGCGGAACTGTAGGCATCCAAAGTCATACAAGCCTTCATAACTCCAAAAAATAACTTTGAATGCAAATATCTCGAAAACTAGACCTTATAAAAGGGTTTGCTTTGGATGTGCTGGTTGTATTTGACAAAAACCTTCCTATATATGTACGTTTCAAAGGGTTCCAAAGACTTTCGTAAAAAAATGCGTTTTTAGTGATAAGGGGGTAGTCCATGCTTTTTTTCGAAAATCGATTGGAAAAAAAAAGTTAAGTTTTGAACGGCAATGCAAAAGCCTGACCGTTATCTGTTAAATAACGTTAACCGCAACCTCTTACGAGCCTTATTTTGGAAGTTATGGCCATATTAAGATTTTTAGTTTTTGGGTTGAAACAAGAAAGATTAACTTTGAATCAAAATTCCTCTGCAACCAGAGCCCACACAATGCTCTAGTTTTCAGCAATGGATAGCTCTCCAAAAACTGATTCAGCGGTTGATAAACCGCAAGGCCTTCCCAGCCGTATTTGTGGAACTGTAGACATCACAAGTCATGCAAACTTTCAAAACTCAAAAAAATCGATTTTAATGGATTTACTTTGAATTAAGATATCTCCGTAACCAGACCTCCTAGAATGTTCTAGTTTTCAGCAATGGATAGCTCTCCAAAAACTGATTCAGCGGTTGATAAACCGCAAGGCCTTCCCAGCCGTATTTGTGGAACTGTAGACATCACAAGTCATGCAAACTTTCAAAACTCAAAAAAATCGATTTTAATGGATTTACTTTGAATTAAAATATCTCCGCAACCAGACCTCCTAGAATGTTCTAGTTTTCAGCTATGGATAGCTCTTGAAAAACTAATTAAGAGTTTTGCAAGCGAAAATGACGTCATAGCCTTATTTGCGGAACTGTAGGCATCCTAAGTCATACAAACTTTCAAAACTCAAAAAAATCGATTTTAATGGATTTACTTTGAATTAAGATATCTCCGTAACCAGACCTCCTAGAATGTTCTAGTTTTCAGCTATGGATAGCTCTTCAAAAACTAATTAAGCGTTTTGTAAGCGAAAATGACGTCATAGCCTTATTTGCGGAACTGTAGGCATCCAAAGTCATACAAGCCTTCATAACTCCAAAAAATAACTTTGAATGCAAATATCTCGAAAACTAGACCTTATAAAAGGGTTTGCTTTGGATGTGCTGGTTGCATTTGACAAAACCTCTCTATATATGTACGTTTCAATGGGTTTCAGAGACTTTCGTAAAAAAATGCGTTTTTAGTGATAAGGGGGTAGTCCATGCTTTTTTTCGAAAATCGATTGGAAAAAAAAAGTTAAGTTTTGAACGGCAATGCAAAGGCCTGACCGTTATCTGTTAAATATCGTTAACCGCAACCTCTTACGAGCCTTATTTTGGAAGTTATGGCCATATTAAGATTTTTAGTTTTTGGGTTGAAACAAGAAAGATTAACTTTGAATCAAAATTCCTCTGCAACCAGAGCCCACACAATGCTCTAGTTTTCAGCAATGGATAGCTCTCCAAAAACTGATTCAGCGGTTGATAAACCGCAAGGCCTTCCCAGCCGTATTTGTGGAACTGTAGACATCACAAGTCATGCAAACTTTCAAAACTCAAAAAAATCGATTTTAATGGATTTACTTTGAATTAAAATATCTCCGCAACCAGACCTCCTAGAATGTTCTAGTTTTCAGCTATGGATAGCTCTTCAAAAACTAATTAAGCGTTTTGTAAGCGAAATTGACGTCATAGCCTTATTTGCGGAACTGTAGGCATCCAAATTCATACAAGCCTTCATAACTCCAAAAAATAACTTTGAATGCAAATATCTCGAAAACTAGACCTTATAAAAGGGTTTGCTTTGGATGTGCTGGTTGCATTTGACAAAACCTCTCTATATATGTACGTTTCAATGGGTTTCAGAGACTTTCGTAAAAAAATGCGTTTTTAGTGATAAGGGGGTAGTCCATGCTTTTTTTCGAAAATCGATTGGAAAAAAAAAGTTAAGTTTTGAACGGCAATGCAAAGGCCTGACCGTTATCTGTTAAATATCGTTAACCGCAACCTCTTACGAGCCTTATTTTGGAAGTTATGGCCATATTAAGATTTTTAGTTTTTGGGTTGAAACAAGAAAGATTAACTTTGAATCAAAATTCCTCTGCAACCAGAGCCCACACAATGCTCTAGTTTTCAGCAATGGATAGCTCTCCAAAAACTGATTCAGCGGTTGATAAACCGCAAGGCCTTCCCAGCCGTATTTGTGGAACTGTAGACATCACAAGTCATGCAAACTTTCAAAACTCAAAAAAATCGATTTTAATGGATTTACTTTGAATTAAAATATCTCCGCAACCAGACCTCCTAGAATGTTCTAGTTTTCAGCTATGGATAGCTCTTCAAAAACTAATTAAGCGTTTTGTAAGCGAAATTGACGTCATAGCCTTATTTGCGGAACTGTAGGCATCCAAATTCATACAAGCCTTCATAACTCCAAAAAATAACTTTGAATGCAAATATCTCGAAAACTAGACCTTATAAAAGGGTTTGCTTTGGACGTGCTGGTTGCATTTGACAAAACCTTTCTATATATGTACGTTTCAATGGGTTCCAGAGACTTTCGTAAAAAAATGCGTTTTTAGTGATAAGGGGGTAGTCCATTCTTTTTTTCGAAAATCGATTGGAAAAAAAAAAGTTTAGTTTTGAACGGCAATGCAAAGGACTGACCGTTATCTGTTCAACAACGTTAACCGCAACCTCTTACGAGCCTTATTTTGGAAGTTATGGCCATATTAAGATTTTTAGTTTTTGGATTGAAACAAGAAAGATTAACTTTGAATCAAAATTCCTCTGCAACCAGAGCCCACACAATGCTCTAGTTTTCAGCAATGGATAGCTCTCCAAAAACTGATTCAGCGGTTAATAAACCACAAGGCCTTCCCAGCCTTATTTGCGGAACTGTAGACATCACAAGTCATGCAAACTTTCAAAACTCAAAAAAATCGATTTCAATGGATTTAATTTGAATTAAAATATCTCCGCAACCAGACCTCCTAGAATGTTCTAGTTTTCAGCTATGGATAGCTCTTCAAAAACTAATTAAGCGTTTTGCAAGCGAAAATGACGTCATAGCCTTATTTGCGGAACTGTAGGCATCCTAAGTCATACAGACTTTCAAAACTCAAAAAAATCGATTTTAATGGATTTACTTTGAATTAAGATATCTCCGTAACCAGACCTCCTAGAATGTTCTAGTTTTCAGCTATGGATAGCTCTTCAAAAACTAATTAAGCGTTTTGTAAGCGAAAATGACGTCATAGCCTTATTTGCGGAACTGTAGGCATCCAAAGTCATACAAGCCTTCATAACTCCAAAAAATAACTTTGAATGCAAATATCTCGAAAACTAGACCTTATAAAAGGGTTTGCTTTGGATGTGCTGGTTGTATTTGACAAAAACCTTCCTATATATGTACGTTTCAAAGGGTTCCAAAGACTTTCGTAAAAAAATGCGTTTTTAGTGATAAGGGGGTAGTCCATGCTTTTTTTCGAAAATCGATTGGAAAAAAAAAGTTAAGTTTTGAACGGCAATGCAAAAGCCTGACCGTTATCTGTTAAATAACGTTAACCGCAACCTCTTACGAGCCTTATTTTGGAAGTTATGGCCATATTAAGATTTTTAGTTTTTGGGTTGAAACAAGAAAGATTAACTTTGAATCAAAATTCCTCTGCAACCAGAGCCCACACAATGCTCTAGTTTTCAGCAATGGATAGCTCTCCAAAAACTGATTCAGCGGTTGATAAACCGCAAGGCCTTCCCAGCCGTATTTGTGGAACTGTAGACATCACAAGTCATGCAAACTTTCAAAACTCAAAAAAATCGATTTTAATGGATTTACTTTGAATTAAGATATCTCCGTAACCAGACCTCCTAGAATGTTCTAGTTTTCAGCTATGGATAGCTCTTCAAAAACTAATTAAGCGTTTTGTAAGCGAAAATGACGTCATAGCCTTATTTGCGGAACTGTAGGCATCCAAAGTCATACAAGCCTTCATAACTCCAAAAAATAACTTTGAATGCAAATATCTCGAAAACTAGACCTTATAAAAGGGTTTGCTTTGGATGTGCTGGTTGCATTTGACAAAACCTCTCTATATATGTACGTTTCAATGGGTTTCAGAGACTTTCGTAAAAAAATGCGTTTTTAGTGATAAGGGGGTAGTCCATGCTTTTTTTCGAAAATCGATTGGAAAAAAAAAGTTAAGTTTTGAACGGCAATGCAAAGGCCTGACCGTTATCTGTTAAATATCGTTAACCGCAACCTCTTACGAGCCTTATTTTGGAAGTTATGGCCATATTAAGATTTTTAGTTTTTGGGTTGAAACAAGAAAGATTAACTTTGAATCAAAATTCCTCTGCAACCAGAGCCCACACAATGCTCTAGTTTTCAGCAATGGATAGCTCTCCAAAAACTGATTCAGCGGTTGATAAACCGCAAGGCCTTCCCAGCCGTATTTGTGGAACTGTAGACATCACAAGTCATGCAAACTTTCAAAACTCAAAAAAATCGATTTTAATGGATTTACTTTGAATTAAAATATCTCCGCAACCAGACCTCCTAGAATGTTCTAGTTTTCAGCTATGGATAGCTCTTCAAAAACTAATTAAGCGTTTTGTAAGCGAAATTGACGTCATAGCCTTATTTGCGGAACTGTAGGCATCCAAATTCATACAAGCCTTCATAACTCCAAAAAATAACTTTGAATGCAAATATCTCGAAAACTAGACCTTATAAAAGGGTTTGCTTTGGACGTGCTGGTTGCATTTGACAAAACCTTTCTATATATGTACGTTTCAATGGGTTCCAGAGACTTTCGTAAAAAAATGCGTTTTTAGTGATAAGGGGGTAGTCCATTCTTTTTTTCGAAAATCGATTGGAAAAAAAAAAGTTTAGTTTTGAACGGCAATGCAAAGGACTGACCGTTATCTGTTCAACAACGTTAACCGCAACCTCTTACGAGCCTTATTTTGGAAGTTATGGCCATATTAAGATTTTTAGTTTTTGGATTGAAACAAGAAAGATTAACTTTGAATCAAAATTCCTCTGCAACCAGAGCCCACACAATGCTCTAGTTTTCAGCAATGGATAGCTCTCCAAAAACTGATTCAGCGGTTAATAAACCACAAGGCCTTCCCAGCCTTATTTGCGGAACTGTAGACATCACAAGTCATGCAAACTTTCAAAACTCAAAAAAATCGATTTCAATGGATTTAATTTGAATTAAAATATCTCCGCAACCAGACCTCCTAGAATGTTCTAGTTTTCAGCTATGGATAGCTCTTCAAAAACTAATTAAGCGTTTTGCAAGCGAAAATGACGTCATAGCCTTATTTGCGGAACTGTAGGCATCCTAAGTCATACAGACTTTCAAAACTCAAAAAAATCGATTTTAATGGATTTACTTTGAATTAAGATATCTCCGTAACCAGACCTCCTAGAATGTTCTAGTTTTCAGCTATGGATAGCTCTTCAAAAACTAATTAAGCGTTTTGTAAGCGAAAATGACGTCATAGCCTTATTTGCGGAACTGTAGGCATCCAAAGTCATACAAGCCTTCATAACTCCAAAAAATAACTTTGAATGCAAATATCTCGAAAACTAGACCTTATAAAAGGGTTTGCTTTGGATGTGCTGGTTGTATTTGACAAAAACCTTCCTATATATGTACGTTTCAAAGGGTTCCAAAGACTTTCGTAAAAAAATGCGTTTTTAGTGATAAGGGGGTAGTCCATGCTTTTTTTCGAAAATCGATTGGAAAAAAAAAGTTAAGTTTTGAACGGCAATGCAAAAGCCTGACCGTTATCTGTTAAATAACGTTAACCGCAACCTCTTACGAGCCTTATTTTGGAAGTTATGGCCATATTAAGATTTTTAGTTTTTGGGTTGAAACAAGAAAGATTAACTTTGAATCAAAATTCCTCTGCAACCAGAGCCCACACAATGCTCTAGTTTTCAGCAATGGATAGCTCTCCAAAAACTGATTCAGCGGTTGATAAACCGCAAGGCCTTCCCAGCCGTATTTGTGGAACTGTAGACATCACAAGTCATGCAAACTTTCAAAACTCAAAAAAATCGATTTTAATGGATTTACTTTGAATTAAGATATCTCCGTAACCAGACCTCCTAGAATGTTCTAGTTTTCAGCTATGGATAGCTCTTCAAAAACTAATTAAGCGTTTTGTAAGCGAAAATGACGTCATAGCCTTATTTGCGGAACTGTAGGCATCCAAAGTCATACAAGCCTTCATAACTCCAAAAAATAACTTTGAATGCAAATATCTCGAAAACTAGACCTTATAAAAGGGTTTGCTTTGGATGTGCTGGTTGCATTTGACAAAACCTCTCTATATATGTACGTTTCAATGGGTTTCAGAGACTTTCGTAAAAAAATGCGTTTTTAGTGATAAGGGGGTAGTCCATGCTTTTTTTCTAAAATCGATTGGAAAAAAAAAGTTTAGTTTTTAACGGCAATGCAAAGGACTGACCGTTATCTGTTCAACAACGCTAACCGCAACCTATTACGAGCCTTATTTTGGAAGTTATGGTCATATTAAGATTTGTAGTTTTTGGATTGAAACAAGAAAGGTTAACTTTGAATCAAAATTCCTCTGCAACCAGAGCCCACACAATGCTCTAGTTTTCAGCAATGGATAGCTCTCCAAAAACTAATTCAGCGGTTAATAAACCGCAAGGCCTTCCCAGCCTTATTTGCGGAACTGTAGACATCACAAGTCATGCAAACTTTCAAAACTCAAAAAAATCGATTTCAATGGATTTAATTTGAATTAAAATATCTCCGCAACCAGACCTCCTAGAATGTTCTAGTTTTCAGCTATGGATAGCTCTTGAAAAACTAATTAAGAGTTTTGCAAGCGAAAATGACGTCATAGCCTTATTTGCGGAACTGTAGGCATCCAAAGTCATACAGACTTTCAAAACTCAAAAAAATAACTTTGAATGCAAATATCTCGAAAACTAGACCTTATAAAAGGGTTTGCTTTAGACGTGCTGGTTGCATTTGACAAAACCTTTCTATATATGTACGTTTCAATGGGTTCCAGAGACTTTCGTAAAAAAATGCGTTTTTAGTGATAAGGGGGTAGTCCATGCTTTTTTTCGAAAATCGATTGGAAAAAAAAGTTAAGTTTTGAACGGCAATGCAAAGGCCTGACCGTTATCTGTTAAATAACGTTAACCGCAACCTCTTACGAGCCTTATTTTGGAAGTTATGGCCATATTAAGATTTTTAGTTTTTGGGTTGAAACAAGAAAGATTAACTTTGAATCAAAATTCCTCTGCAACCAGAGCCCACACAATGCTCTAGTTTTCAGCAATGGATAGCTCTCCAAAAACTGATTCAGCGGTTGATAAACCGCAAGGCCTTCCCAGCCGTATTTGTGGAACTGTAGACATCACAAGTCATGCAAACTTTCAAAACTCAAAAAAATCGATTTTAATGGATTTACTTTGAATTAAAATATCTCCGCAACCAGACCTCCTAGAATGTTTTAGTTTTCAGCTGTGGATAGCTCTTGAAAAACTAATTAAGAGTTTTGCAAGCGAAAATGACGTCATAGCCTTACTTGCGGAACTGTAGGCATCCTAAGTCATACAAACTTTCAAAACTCAAAAAAATCGATTTTAATGGATTTACTTTGAATTAAGATATCTCCGTAACCAGACCTCCTAGAATGTTCTAGTTTTCAGCTATGGATAGCTCTTCAAAAACTAATTAAGCGTTTTGTAAGCAAAAATGACGTCATAGCCTTATTTGCGGAACTGTAGGCATCCAAAGTCATACAAGCCTTCATAACTCCAAAAAATAACTTTGAATGCAAATATCTCGAAAACTAGACCTTATAAAAGGGTTTGCTTTGGATGTGCTGGTTGCATTTGACAAAACCTCTCTATATATGTACGTTTCAATGGGTTTCAGAGACTTTCGTAAAAAAATGCGTTTTTAGTGATAAGGGGGTAGTCCATGCTTTTTTTCGAAAATCGATTGGAAAAAAAAAGTTAAGTTTTGAACGGCAATGCAAAGGCCTGACCGTTATCTGTTAAATATCGTTAACCGCAACCTCTTACGAGCCTTATTTTGGAAGTTATGGCCATATTAAGATTTTTAGTTTTTGGGTTGAAACAAGAAAGATTAACTTTGAATCAAAATTCCTCTGCAACCAGAGCCCACACAATGCTCTAGTTTTCAGCAATGGATAGCTCTCCAAAAACTGATTCAGCGGTTGATAAACCGCAAGGCCTTCCCAGCCGTATTTGTGGAACTGTAGACATCACAAGTCATGCAAACTTTCAAAACTCAAAAAAATCGATTTTAATGGATTTACTTTGAATTAAAATATCTCCGCAACCAGACCTCCTAGAATGTTCTAGTTTTCAGCTATGGATAGCTCTTCAAAAACTAATTAAGCGTTTTGTAAGCGAAATTGACGTCATAGCCTTATTTGCGGAACTGTAGGCATCCAAATTCATACAAGCCTTCATAACTCCAAAAAATAACTTTGAATGCAAATATCTCGAAAACTAGACCTTATAAAAGGGTTTGCTTTGGACGTGCTGGTTGCATTTGACAAAACCTTTCTATATATGTACGTTTCAATGGGTTCCAGAGACTTTCGTAAAAAAATGCGTTTTTAGTGATAAGGGGGTAGTCCATTCTTTTTTTCGAAAATCGATTGGAAAAAAAAAAGTTTAGTTTTGAACGGCAATGCAAAGGACTGACCGTTATCTGTTCAACAACGTTAACCGCAACCTCTTACGAGCCTTATTTTGGAAGTTATGGCCATATTAAGATTTTTAGTTTTTGGATTGAAACAAGAAAGATTAACTTTGAATCAAAATTCCTCTGCAACCAGAGCCCACACAATGCTCTAGTTTTCAGCAATGGATAGCTCTCCAAAAACTGATTCAGCGGTTAATAAACCACAAGGCCTTCCCAGCCTTATTTGCGGAACTGTAGACATCACAAGTCATGCAAACTTTCAAAACTCAAAAAAATCGATTTCAATGGATTTAATTTGAATTAAAATATCTCCGCAACCAGACCTCCTAGAATGTTCTAGTTTTCAGCTATGGATAGCTCTTCAAAAACTAATTAAGCGTTTTGCAAGCGAAAATGACGTCATAGCCTTATTTGCGGAACTGTAGGCATCCTAAGTCATACAGACTTTCAAAACTCAAAAAAATCGATTTTAATGGATTTACTTTGAATTAAGATATCTCCGTAACCAGACCTCCTAGAATGTTCTAGTTTTCAGCTATGGATAGCTCTTCAAAAACTAATTAAGCGTTTTGTAAGTGAAAATGACTTCATAGCCTTATTTGCGGAACTGTAGGCATCCAAAGTCATACAAGCCTTCATAACTCCAAAAAATAACTTTGAATGCAAATATCTCGAAAACTAGACCTTATAAAAGGGTTTGCTTTGGATGTGCTGGTTGCATTTGACAAAAACCTTCCTATATATGTACGTTTCAAAGGGTTCCAAAGACTTTCGTAAAAAAATGCGTTTTTAGTGATAAGGGGGTAGTCCATGCTTTTTTTCGAAAATCGATTGGAAAAAAAAAGTTAAGTTTTGAACGGCAATGCAAAAGCCTGACCGTTATCTGTTAAATAACGTTAACCGCAACCTCTTACGAGCCTTATTTTGGAAGTTATGGCCATATTAAGATTTTTAGTTTTTGGGTTGAAACAAGAAAGATTAACTTTGAATCAAAATTCCTCTGCAACCAGAGCCCACACAATGCTCTAGTTTTCAGCAATGGATAGCTCTCCAAAAACTGATTCAGCGGTTGATAAACCGCAAGGCCTTCCCAGCCGTATTTGTGGAACTGTAGACATCACAAGTCATGCAAACTTTCAAAACTCAAAAAAATCGATTTTAATGGATTTACTTTGAATTAAGATATCTCCGTAACCAGACCTCCTAGAATGTTCTAGTTTTCAGCTATGGATAGCTCTTCAAAAACTAATTAAGCGTTTTGTAAGCGAAAATGACGTCATAGCCTTATTTGCGGAACTGTAGGCATCCAAAGTCATACAAGCCTTCATAACTCCAAAAAATAACTTTGAATGCAAATATCTCGAAAACTAGACCTTATAAAAGGGTTTGCTTTGGATGTGCTGGTTGCATTTGACAAAACCTCTCTATATATGTACGTTTCAATGGGTTTCAGAGACTTTCGTAAAAAAATGCGTTTTTAGTGATAAGGGGGTAGTCCATGCTTTTTTTCTAAAATCGATTGGAAAAAAAAAGTTTAGTTTTTAACGGCAATGCAAAGGACTGACCGTTATCTGTTCAACAACGCTAACCGCAACCTATTACGAGCCTTATTTTGGAAGTTATGGTCATATTAAGATTTGTAGTTTTTGGATTGAAACAAGAAAGGTTAACTTTGAATCAAAATTCCTCTGCAACCAGAGCCCACACAATGCTCTAGTTTTCAGCAATGGATAGCTCTCCAAAAACTAATTCAGCGGTTAATAAACCGCAAGGCCTTCCCAGCCTTATTTGCGGAACTGTAGACATCACAAGTCATGCAAACTTTCAAAACTCAAAAAAATCGATTTCAATGGATTTAATTTGAATTAAAATATCTCCGCAACCAGACCTCCTAGAATGTTCTAGTTTTCAGCTATGGATAGCTCTTCAAAAACTAATTAAGCGTTTTGTAAGCGAAAATGACGTCATAGCCTTATTTGCGGAACTGTAGGCATCCAAAGTCATACAAGCCTTCATAACTCCAAAAAATAACTTTGAATGCAAATATCTCGAAAACTAGACCTTATAAAAGGGTTTGCTTTGGATGTGCTGGTTGCATTTGACAAAACCTCTCTATATATGTACGTTTCAATGGGTTTCAGAGACTTTCGTAAAAAAATGCGTTTTTAGTGATAAGGGGGTAGTCCATGCTTTTTTTCGAAAATCGATTGGAAAAAAAAAGTTAAGTTTTGAACGGCAATGCAAAGGCCTGACCGTTATCTGTTAAATATCGTTAACCGCAACCTCTTACGAGCCTTATTTTGGAAGTTATGGCCATATTAAGATTTTTAGTTTTTGGGTTGAAACAAGAAAGATTAACTTTGAATCAAAATTCCTCTGCAACCAGAGCCCACACAATGCTCTAGTTTTCAGCAATGGATAGCTCTCCAAAAACTGATTCAGCGGTTGATAAACCGCAAGGCCTTCCCAGCCGTATTTGTGGAACTGTAGACATCACAAGTCATGCAAACTTTCAAAACTCAAAAAAATCGATTTTAATGGATTTACTTTGAATTAAAATATCTCCGCAACCAGACCTCCTAGAATGTTCTAGTTTTCAGCTATGGATAGCTCTTCAAAAACTAATTAAGCGTTTTGTAAGCGAAATTGACGTCATAGCCTTATTTGCGGAACTGTAGGCATCCAAATTCATACAAGCCTTCATAACTCCAAAAAATAACTTTGAATGCAAATATCTCGAAAACTAGACCTTATAAAAGGGTTTGCTTTGGACGTGCTGGTTGCATTTGACAAAACCTTTCTATATATGTACGTTTCAATGGGTTCCAGAGACTTTCGTAAAAAAATGCGTTTTTAGTGATAAGGGGGTAGTCCATTCTTTTTTTCGAAAATCGATTGGAAAAAAAAAAGTTTAGTTTTGAACGGCAATGCAAAGGACTGACCGTTATCTGTTCAACAACGTTAACCGCAACCTCTTACGAGCCTTATTTTGGAAGTTATGGCCATATTAAGATTTTTAGTTTTTGGATTGAAACAAGAAAGATTAACTTTGAATCAAAATTCCTCTGCAACCAGAGCCCACACAATGCTCTAGTTTTCAGCAATGGATAGCTCTCCAAAAACTGATTCAGCGGTTAATAAACCACAAGGCCTTCCCAGCCTTATTTGCGGAACTGTAGACATCAGAAGTCATGCAAACTTTCAAAACTCAAAAAAATCGATTTCAATGGATTTAATTTGAATTAAAATATCTCCGCAACCAGACCTCCTAGAATGTTCTAGTTTTCAGCTATGGATAGCTCTTCAAAAACTAATTAAGCGTTTTGCAAGCGAAAATGACGTCATAGCCTTATTTGCGGAACTGTAGGCATCCTAAGTCATACAGACTTTCAAAACTCAAAAAAATCGATTTTAATGGATTTACTTTGAATTAAGATATCTCCGTAACCAGACCTCCTAGAATGTTCTAGTTTTCAGCTATGGATAGCTCTTCAAAAACTAATTAAGCGATTTGTAAGTGAAAATGACTTCATAGCCTTATTTGCGGAACTGTAGGCATCCAAAGTCATACAAGCCTTCATAACTCCAAAAAATAACTTTGAATGCAAATATCTCGAAAACTAGACCTTATAAAAGGGTTTGCTTTGGATGTGCTGGTTGCATTTGACAAAAACCTTCCTATATATGTACGTTTCAAAGGGTTCCAAAGACTTTCGTAAAAAAATGCGTTTTTAGTGATAAGGGGGTAGTCCATGCTTTTTTTCGAAAATCGATTGGAAAAAAAAAGTTAAGTTTTGAACGGCAATGCAAAAGCCTGACCGTTATCTGTTAAATAACGTTAACCGCAACCTCTTACGAGCCTTATTTTGGAAGTTATGGCCATATTAAGATTTTTAGTTTTTGGGTTGAAACAAGAAAGATTAACTTTGAATCAAAATTCCTCTGCAACCAGAGCCCACACAATGCTCTAGTTTTCAGCAATGGATAGCTCTCCAAAAACTGATTCAGCGGTTGATAAACCGCAAGGCCTTCCCAGCCGTATTTGTGGAACTGTAGACATCACAAGTCATGCAAACTTTCAAAACTCAAAAAAATCGATTTTAATGGATTTACTTTGAATTAAGATATCTCCGTAACCAGACCTCCTAGAATGTTCTAGTTTTCAGCTATGGATAGCTCTTCAAAAACTAATTAAGCGTTTTGTAAGCGAAAATGACGTCATAGCCTTATTTGCGGAACTGTAGGCATCCAAAGTCATACAAGCCTTCATAACTCCAAAAAATAACTTTGAATGCAAATATCTCGAAAACTAGACCTTATAAAAGGGTTTGCTTTGGATGTGCTGGTTGCATTTGACAAAACCTCTCTATATATGTACGTTTCAATGGGTTTCAGAGACTTTCGTAAAAAAATGCGTTTTTAGTGATAAGGGGGTAGTCCATGCTTTTTTTCTAAAATCGATTGGAAAAAAAAAGTTTAGTTTTTAACGGCAATGCAAAGGACTGACCGTTATCTGTTCAACAACGCTAACCGCAACCTATTACGAGCCTTATTTTGGAAGTTATGGTCATATTAAGATTTGTAGTTTTTGGATTGAAACAAGAAAGGTTAACTTTGAATCAAAATTCCTCTGCAACCAGAGCCCACACAATGCTCTAGTTTTCAGCAATGGATAGCTCTCCAAAAACTAATTCAGCGGTTAATAAACCGCAAGGCCTTCCCAGCCTTATTTGCGGAACTGTAGACATCACAAGTCATGCAAACTTTCAAAACTCAAAAAAATCGATTTCAATGGATTTAATTTGAATTAAAATATCTCCGCAACCAGACCTCCTAGAATGTTCTAGTTTTCAGCTATGGATAGCTCTTGAAAAACTAATTAAGAGTTTTGTAAGCAAAAATGACGTCATAGCCTTATTTGCGGAACTGTAGGCATCCAAAGTCATACAAGCCTTCATAACTCCAAAAAATAACTTTGAATGCAAATATCTCGAAAACTAGACCTTATAAAAGGGTTTGCTTTGGATGTGCTGGTTGCATTTGACAAAACCTCTCTATATATGTACGTTTCAATGGGTTTCAGAGACTTTCGTAAAAAAATGCGTTTTTAGTGATAAGGGGGTAGTCCATGCTTTTTTTCGAAAATCGATTGGAAAAAAAAAGTTAAGTTTTGAACGGCAATGCAAAGGCCTGACCGTTATCTGTTAAATATCGTTAACCGCAACCTCTTACGAGCCTTATTTTGGAAGTTATGGCCATATTAAGATTTTTAGTTTTTGGGTTGAAACAAGAAAGATTAACTTTGAATCAAAATTCCTCTGCAACCAGAGCCCACACAATGCTCTAGTTTTCAGCAATGGATAGCTCTCCAAAAACTGATTCAGCGGTTGATAAACCGCAAGGCCTTCCCAGCCTTATTTGCGGAACTGTAGACATCACAAGTCATGCAAACTTTCAAAACTCAAAAAAATCGATTTTAATGGATTTACTTTGAATTAAAATATCTCCGCAACCAGACCTCCTAGAATGTTCTAGTTTTCAGCTATGGATAGCTCTTCAAAAACTAATTAAGCGTTTTGTAAGCGAAAATGACGTCATAGCCTTATTTGCGGAACTGTAGGCATCCAAATTCATACAAGCCTTCATAACTCCAAAAAATAACTTTGAATGCAAATATCTCGAAAACTAGACCTTATAAAAGGGTTTGCTTTGGACGTGCTGGTTGCATTTGACAAAACCTTTCTATATATGTACGTTTCAATGGGTTCCAGAGACTTTCGTAAAAAAATGCGTTTTTAGTGATAAGGGGGTAGTCCATTCTTTTTTTCGAAAATCGATTGGAAAAAAAAAGTTTAGTTTTGAACGGCAATGCAAAGGACTGACCGTTATCTGTTCAACAACGTTAACCGCAACCTCTTACGAGCCTTATTTTGGAAGTTATGGCCATATTAAGATTTTTAGTTTTTGGATTGAAACAAGAAAGATTAACTTTGAATCAAAATTCCTCTGCAACCAGAGCCCACACAATGCTCTAGTTTTCAGCAATGGATAGCTCTCCAAAAACTGATTCAGCGGTTAATAAACCACAAGGCCTTCCCAGCCTTATTTGCGGAACTGTAGACATCACAAGTCATGCAAACTTTCAAAACTCAAAAAAATCGATTTCAATGGATTTAATTTGAATTAAAATATCTCCGCAACCAGACCTCCTAGAATGTTCTAGTTTTCAGCTATGGATAGCTCTTCAAAAACTAATTAAGCGTTTTGCAAGCGAAAATGACGTCATAGCCTTATTTGCGGAACTGTAGGCATCCTAAGTCATACAGACTTTCAAAACTCAAAAAAATCGATTTTAATGGATTTACTTTGAATTAAGATATCTCCGTAACCAGACCTCCTAGAATGTTCTAGTTTTCAGCTATGGATAGCTCTTCAAAAACTAATTAAGCGTTTTGTAAGTGAAAATGACTTCATAGCCTTATTTGCGGAACTGTAGGCATCCAAAGTCATACAAGCCTTCATAACTCCAAAAAATAACTTTGAATGCAAATATCTCGAAAACTAGACCTTATAAAAGGGTTTGCTTTGGATGTGCTGGTTGCATTTGACAAAAACCTTCCTATATATGTACGTTTCAAAGGGTTCCAAAGACTTTCGTAAAAAAATGCGTTTTTAGTGATAAGGGGGTAGTCCATGCTTTTTTTCGAAAATCGATTGGAAAAAAAAAGTTAAGTTTTGAACGGCAATGCAAAAGCCTGACCGTTATCTGTTAAATAACGTTAACCGCAACCTCTTACGAGCCTTATTTTGGAAGTTATGGCCATATTAAGATTTTTAGTTTTTGGGTTGAAACAAGAAAGATTAACTTTGAATCAAAATTCCTCTGCAACCAGAGCCCACACAATGCTCTAGTTTTCAGCAATGGATAGCTCTCCAAAAACTGATTCAGCGGTTGATAAACCGCAAGGCCTTCCCAGCCGTATTTGTGGAACTGTAGACATCACAAGTCATGCAAACTTTCAAAACTCAAAAAAATCGATTTTAATGGATTTACTTTGAATTAAGATATCTCCGTAACCAGACCTCCTAGAATGTTCTAGTTTTCAGCTATGGATAGCTCTTCAAAAATTAATTAAGCGTTTTGTAAGCGAAAATGACGTCATAGCCTTATTTGCGGAACTGTAGGCATCCAAAGTCATACAAGCCTTCATAACTCCAAAAAATAACTTTGAATGCAAATATCTCGAAAACTAGACCTTATAAAAGGGTTTGCTTTGGATGTGCTGGTTGCATTTGACAAAACCTCTCTATATATGTACGTTTCAATGGGTTTCAGAGACTTTCGTAAAAAACTGCGTTTTTAGTGATAAGGGGGTAGTCCATGCTTTTTTTCTAAAATCGATTGGAAAAAAAAAGTTTAGTTTTTAACGGCAATGCAAAGGACTGACCGTTATCTGTTCAACAACGCTAACCGCAACCTATTACGAGCCTTATTTTGGAAGTTATGGTCATATTAAGATTTGTAGTTTTTGGATTGAAACAAGAAAGGTTAACTTTGAATCAAAATTCCTCTGCAACCAGAGCCCACACAATGCTCTAGTTTTCAGCAATGGATAGCTCTCCAAAAACTAATTCAGCGGTTAATAAACCGCAAGGCCTTCCCAGCCTTATTTGCGGAACTGTAGACATCACAAGTCATGCAAACTTTCAAAACTCAAAAAAATCGATTTCAATGGATTTAATTTGAATTAAAATATCTCCGCAACCAGACCTCCTAGAATGTTCTAGTTTTCAGCTATGGATAGCTCTTGAAAAACTAATTAAGAGTTTTGCAAGCGAAAATGACGTCATAGCCTTATTTGCGGAACTGTAGGCATCCAAAGTCATACAGACTTTCAAAACTCAAAAAAATAACTTTGAATGCAAATATCTCGAAAACTAGACCTTATAAAAGGGTTTGCTTTAGACGTGCTGGTTGCATTTGACAAAACCTTTCTATATATGTACGTTTCAATGGGTTCCAGAGACTTTCGTAAAAAAATGCGTTTTTAGTGATAAGGGGGTAGTCCATGCTTTTTTTCGAAAATCGATTGGAAAAAAAAGTTAAGTTTTGAACGGCAATGCAAAGGCCTGACCGTTATCTGTTAAATAACGTTAACCGCAACCTCTTACGAGCCTTATTTTGGAAGTTATGGCCATATTAAGATTTTTAGTTTTTGGGTTGAAACAAGAAAGATTAACTTTGAATCAAAATTCCTCTGCAACCAGAGCCCACACAATGCTCTAGTTTTCAGCAATGGATAGCTCTCCAAAAACTGATTCAGCGGTTGATAAACCGCAAGGCCTTCCCAGCCGTATTTGTGGAACTGTAGACATCACAAGTCATGCAAACTTTCAAAACTCAAAAAAATCGATTTTAATGGATTTACTTTGAATTAAAATATCTCCGCAACCAGACCTCCTAGAATGTTTTAGTTTTCAGCTATGGATAGCTCTTGAAAAACTAATTAAGAGTTTTGCAAGCGAAAATGACGTCATAGCCTTACTTGCGGAACTGTAGGCATCCTAAGTCATACAAACTTTCAAAACTCAAAAAAATCGATTTTAATGGATTTACTTTGAATTAAGATATCTCCGTAACCAGACCTCCTAGAATGTTCTAGTTTTCAGCTATGGATAGCTCTTCAAAAACTAATTAAGCGTTTTGTAAGCAAAAATGACGTCATAGCCTTATTTGCGGAACTGTAGGCATCCAAAGTCATACAAGCCTTCATAACTCCAAAAAATAACTTTGAATGCAAATATCTCGAAAACTAGACCTTATAAAAGGGTTTGCTTTGGATGTGCTGGTTGCATTTGACAAAACCTCTCTATATATGTACGTTTCAATGGGTTTCAGAGACTTTCGTACAAAAATGCGTTTTTAGTGATAAGGGGGTAGTCCATGCTTTTTTTCGAAAATCGATTGGAAAAAAAAGTTAAGTTTTGAACGGCAATGCAAAGGCCTGACCGTTATCTGTTAAATATCGTTAACCGCAACCTCTTACGAGCCTTAGTTTGGAAGTTATGGCCATATTAAGATTTTTAGTTTTTGGGTTGAAACAAGAAAGATTAACTTTGAATCAAAATTCCTCTGCAACCAGAGCCCACACAATGCTCTAGTTTTCAGCAATGGATAGCTCTCCAAAAACTGATTCAGCGGTTGATAAACCGCAAGGCCTTCCCAGCCGTATTTGTGGAACTGTAGACATCACAAGTCATGCAAACTTTCAAAACTCAAAAAAATCGATTTTAATGGATTTACTTTGAATTAAAATATCTCCGCAACCAGACCTCCTAGAATGTTTTAGTTTTCAGCTATGGATAGCTCTTGAAAAACTAATTAAGAGTTTTGCAAGCGAAAATGACGTCATAGCCTTACTTGCGGAACTGTAGGCATCCTAAGTCATACAAACTTTCAAAACTCAAAAAAATCGATTTTAATGGATTTACTTTGAATTAAGATATCTCCGTAACCAGACCTCCTAGAATGTTCTAGTTTTCAGCTATGGATAGCTCTTCAAAAACTAATTAAGCGTTTTGTAAGCGAAAATGACGTCATAGCCTTATTTGCGGAACTGTAGGCATCCAAATTCATACAAGCCTTCATAACTCCAAAAAATAACTTTGAATGCAAATATCTCGAAAACTAGACCTTATAAAAGGGTTTGCTTTGGATGTGCTGGTTGCATTTGACAAAACCTCTCTATATATGTACGTTTCAATGGGTTTCAGAGACTTTCGTAAAAAAATGCGTTTTTAGTGATAAGGGGGTAGTCCATGCTTTTTTTCTAAAATCGATTGGAAAAAAAAAAGTTTAGTTTTTAACGGCAATGCAAAGGACTGACCGTTATCTGTTCAGCAACGCTAACCGCAACCTCTTACGAGCCTTATTTTGGAAGTTATAGCCATATTAAGATTTTTAGTTTTTGGATTGAAACAAGAAAGATTAACTTTGAATCAAAATTCCTCTGCAACCAGAGCCCACACAATGCTCTAGTTTTCAGCAATGGATAGCCCTCCAAAAACTGATTCAGCGGTTAATAAACCGCAAGGCCTTCCCAGCCTTATTTGCGGAACTGTAGACATCACAAGTCATGCAAACTTTCAAAACTCAAAAAAATCGATTTTAATGGATTTACTTTGAATTAAAATATCTCCGCAACCAGACCTCCTAGAATGTTCTAGTTTTCAGCTATGGATAGCTCTTCAAAAACTAATTAAGCGTTTTGTAAGCGAAAATGACGTCATAGCCTTATTTGCGGAACTGTAGGCATCCAAAGTCATACAATCCTTCATAGCTCCAAAAAATAACTTTGATTGCAAATATCTCGAAAACTAGACCTTATAAAAGGGTTTGCTTTGGATGTGCTGGTTGCATTTGACAAAACCTCTCTATATATATACGTTTCAATGGGTTTCAGAGACTTTCGTAAAAAAATGCGTTTTTAGTGATAAGGGGGTAGTCCATGCTTTTTTTCTAAAATCGATTGGAAAAAAAAAGTTTAGTTTTTAACGGCAATGCAAAGGACTGACCGTTATCTGTTCAACAACGCTAACCGCAACCTCTTACGAGCCTTATTTTGGAAGTTATGGCCATATTAAGATTTTTAGTTTTTGGATTGAAACAAGAAAGATTAACTTTGAATCAAAATTCCTCTGCAACCAGAGCCCACACAATGCTCTAGTTTTCAGCAATGGATAGCTCTCCAAAAACTAATTCAGCGGTTAATAAACCGCAAGGCCTTCCCAGCCTTATTTGCGGAACTGTAGACATCACAAGTCATGCAAACTTTCAAAACTCAAAAAAATCGATTTCAATGGATTTAATTTCAATTAAAATATCTCCGCAACCAGACCTCCTAGAATGTTCTAGTTTTCAGCTATGGATAGCTCTTCAAAAACTAATTAAGCGTTTTGCAAGCGAAAATGACGTCATAGCCTTATTTGCGGAACTGTAGGCATCCAAAGTCATACAGACTTTCAAAACTCAAAAAAATAACTTTGAATGCAAATATCTCGAAAACTAGACCTTATCAAAGGGTTTGCTTTGGATGTGCTGGTTGCATTTGACAAAACCTTTCTATATATGTACGTTTCAAAGGGTTCCAAAGACTTTCGTAAAAAAATGCGTTTTTAGTGATAAGGGGGTAGTCCATGCTTTTTTTCGAAAATCGATTGGAAAAAAAGTTAAGTTTTGAACGGCAATGCAAAGGCCTGACCGTTATCTGTTAAATAACGTTAACCGCAACCTCTTACGAGCCTTATTTTGGAAGTTATGGCCATATTAAGATTTTTAGTTTTTGGGTTGAAACAAGATAGATTAACTTTGAATCAAAATTCCTCTGCAACCAGAGCCCACACAATGCTCTAGTTTTCAGCAATGGATAGCTCTCCAAAAACTGATTCAGCGGTTGATAAACCGCAAAGCCTTCCCAGCCGTATTTGTGGAACTGTAGACATCACAAGTCATGCAAACTTTCAAAACTCAAAAAAATCGATTTTAATGGATTTACTTTGAATTAAAATATCTCCGCAACCAGACCTCCTAGAATGTTCTAGTTTTCAGCTATGGATAGCTCTTGAAAAACTAATTAAGAGTTTTGCAAGCGAAAATGACGTCATAGCCTTATTTGCGGAACTGTAGGCATCCTAAGTCATACAAAATTTCAAAACTCAAAAAAATCGATTTTAATGGATTTACTTTGAATTAAGATATCTCCGTAACCAGACCTCCTAGAATGTTCTAGTTTTCAGCTATGGATAGCTCTTCAAAAACTAATTAAGCGTTTTGTAAGCGAAAATGACGTCATAGCCTTATTTGCGGAACTGTAGGCATCCAAAGTCATACAAGCCTTCATAACTCCAAAAAATAACTTTGAATGCAAATATCTCGAAAACTAGACCTTATAAAAGGGTTTGCTTTGGATGTGCTGGTTGCATTTGACAAAACCTCTCTATATATGTACGTTTCAATGGGTTTCAGAGACTTTCGTACAAAAATGCGTTTTTAGTGATAAGGGGGTAGTCCATGCTTTTTTTCGAAAATCGATTGGAAAAAAAAGTTAAGTTTTGAACGGCAATGCAAAGGCCTGACCGTTATCTGTTAAATATCGTTAACCGCAACCTCTTACGAGCCTTAGTTTGGAAGTTATGGCCATATTAAGATTTTTAGTTTTTGGGTTGAAACAAGAAAGATTAACTTTGAATCAAAATTCCTCTGCAACCAGAGCCCACACAATGCTCTAGTTTTCAGCAATGGATAGCTCTCCAAAAACTGATTCAGCGGTTGATAAACCGCAAGGCCTTCCCAGCCGTATTTGTGGAACTGTAGACATCACAAGTCATGCAAACTTTCAAAACTCAAAAAAATCGATTTTAATGGATTTACTTTGAATTAAAATATCTCCGCAACCAGACCTCCTAGAATGTTTTAGTTTTCAGCTATGGATAGCTCTTGAAAAACTAATTAAGAGTTTTGCAAGCGAAAATGACGTCATAGCCTTACTTGCGGAACTGTAGGCATCCTAAGTCATACAAACTTTCAAAACTCAAAAAAATCGATTTTAATGGATTTACTTTGAATTAAGATATCTCCGTAACCAGACCTCCTAGAATGTTCTAGTTTTCAGCTATGGATAGCTCTTCAAAAACTAATTAAGCGTTTTGTAAGCGAAAATGACGTCATAGCCTTATTTGCGGAACTGTAGGCATCCAAATTCATACAAGCCTTCATAACTCCAAAAAATAACTTTGAATGCAAATATCTCGAAAACTAGACCTTATAAAAGGGTTTGCTTTGGATGTGCTGGTTGCATTTGACAAAACCTCTCTATATATGTACGTTTCAATGGGTTTCAGAGACTTTCGTAAAAAAATGCGTTTTTAGTGATAAGGGGGTAGTCCATGCTTTTTTTCTAAAATCGATTGGAAAAAAAAAAGTTTAGTTTTTAACGGCAATGCAAAGGACTGACCGTTATCTGTTCAGCAACGCTAACCGCAACCTCTTACGAGCCTTATTTTGGAAGTTATAGCCATATTAAGATTTTTAGTTTTTGGATTGAAACAAGAAAGATTAACTTTGAATCAAAATTCCTCTGCAACCAGAGCCCACACAATGCTCTAGTTTTCAGCAATGGATAGCCCTCCAAAAACTGATTCAGCGGTTAATAAACCGCAAGGCCTTCCCAGCCTTATTTGCGGAACTGTAGACATCACAAGTCATGCAAACTTTCAAAACTCAAAAAAATCGATTTTAATGGATTTACTTTGAATTAAAATATCTCCGCAACCAGACCTCCTAGAATGTTCTAGTTTTCAGCTATGGATAGCTCTTCAAAAACTAATTAAGCGTTTTGTAAGCGAAAATGACGTCATAGCCTTATTTGCGGAACTGTAGGCATCCAAAGTCATACAATCCTTCATAGCTCCAAAAAATAACTTTGATTGCAAATATCTCGAAAACTAGACCTTATAAAAGGGTTTGCTTTGGATGTGCTGGTTGCATTTGACAAAACCTCTCTATATATATACGTTTCAATGGGTTTCAGAGACTTTCGTAAAAAAATGCGTTTTTAGTGATAAGGGGGTAGTCCATGCTTTTTTTCTAAAATCGATTGGAAAAAAAAAGTTTAGTTTTTAACGGCAATGCAAAGGACTGACCGTTATCTGTTCAACAACGCTAACCGCAACCTCTTACGAGCCTTATTTTGGAAGTTATGGCCATATTAAGATTTTTAGTTTTTGGATTGAAACAAGAAAGATTAACTTTGAATCAAAATTCCTCTGCAACCAGAGCCCACACAATGCTCTAGTTTTCAGCAATGGATAGCTCTCCAAAAACTAATTCAGCGGTTAATAAACCGCAAGGCCTTCCCAGCCTTATTTGCGGAACTGTAGACATCACAAGTCATGCAAACTTTCAAAACTCAAAAAAATCGATTTCAATGGATTTAATTTCAATTAAAATATCTCCGCAACCAGACCTCCTAGAATGTTCTAGTTTTCAGCTATGGATAGCTCTTCAAAAACTAATTAAGCGTTTTGCAAGCGAAAATGACGTCATAGCCTTATTTGCGGAACTGTAGGCATCCAAAGTCATACAGACTTTCAAAACTCAAAAAAATAACTTTGAATGCAAATATCTCGAAAACTAGACCTTATCAAAGGGTTTGCTTTGGATGTGCTGGTTGCATTTGACAAAACCTTTCTATATATGTACGTTTCAAAGGGTTCCAAAGACTTTCGTAAAAAAATGCGTTTTTAGTGATAAGGGGGTAGTCCATGCTTTTTTTCGAAAATCGATTGGAAAAAAAGTTAAGTTTTGAACGGCAATGCAAAGGCCTGACCGTTATCTGTTAAATAACGTTAACCGCAACCTCTTACGAGCCTTATTTTGGAAGTTATGGCCATATTAAGATTTTTAGTTTTTGGGTTGAAACAAGATAGATTAACTTTGAATCAAAATTCCTCTGCAACCAGAGCCCACACAATGCTCTAGTTTTCAGCAATGGATAGCTCTCCAAAAACTGATTCAGCGGTTGATAAACCGCAAAGCCTTCCCAGCCGTATTTGTGGAACTGTAGACATCACAAGTCATGCAAACTTTCAAAACTCAAAAAAATCGATTTTAATGGATTTACTTTGAATTAAAATATCTCCGCAACCAGACCTCCTAGAATGTTCTAGTTTTCAGCTATGGATAGCTCTTGAAAAACTAATTAAGAGTTTTGCAAGCGAAAATGACGTCATAGCCTTATTTGCGGAACTGTAGGCATCCTAAGTCATACAAAATTTCAAAACTCAAAAAAATCGATTTTAATGGATTTACTTTGAATTAAGATATCTCCGTAACCAGACCTCCTAGAATGTTCTAGTTTTCAGCTATGGATAGCTCTTCAAAAACTAATTAAGCGTTTTGTAAGCGAAAATGACGTCATAGCCTTATTTGCGGAACTGTAGGCATCCAAAGTCATACAAGCCTTCATAACTCCAAAAAATAACTTTGAATGCAAATATCTCGAAAACTAGACCTTATAAAAGGGTTTGCTTTGGATGTGCTGGTTGCATTTGACAAAACCTCTCTATATATGTACGTTTCAATGGGTTCCAGAGACTTTCGTAAAAAAATGCGTTTTTAGTGATAAGGGGGTAGTCCATGCTTTTTTTCTAAAATCGATTGGAAAAAAAAAAGTTTAGTTTTGAACGGCAATGCAAAGGACTGACCGTTATCTGTTCAACAACGTTAACCGCAATCTCTTACGAGCCTTATTTTGGAAGTTATGGCCATATTAAGATTTTTAGTTTTTGGATTGAAACAAGAAAGATTAACTTTGAATCAAAATTCCTCTGCAACCAGAGCCCACACAATGCTCTAGTTTTCAGCAATGGATAGCTCTCCAAAAACTGATTCAGCGGTTAATAAACCACAAGGCCTTCCCAGCCTTATTTGCGGAACTGTAGACATCACAAATCATGCAAACTTTCAAAACTCAAAAAAATCGATTTCAATGGATTTAATTTGAATTAAAATATCTCCGCAACCAGACCTCCTAGAATGTTCTAGTTTTCAGCTATGAATAGCTCTTGAAAAACTAATTAAGCGTTTTGTAAGCGAAAATGACGTCATAGCCTTATTTGCGGAACTGTAGGCATCCAAAGTCATACAGACTTTCAAAACTCAAAAAAATAACTTTGAATGCAAATATCTCGAAAACTAGACCTTATAAAAGGGTTTGCTTTAGACGTGCTGGTTGCATTTGACAAAACCTTTCTATATATGTACGTTTCAATGGGTTCCAGAGACTTTCGTAAAAAAATGCGTTTTTAGTGATAAGGGGGTAGTCCATGCTTTTTTTCGAAAATCGATTGGAAAAAAAAAAGTTTAGTTTTGAACGGCAATGCAAAGGACTGACCGTTATCTGTTCAACAACGTTAACCGCAACCTCTTACGAGCCTTATTTTGGAAGTTATAGCCATATTAAGATTTTTAGTTTTTGGATTGAAACAAGAAAGATTAACTTTGAATCAAAATTCCTCTGCAACCAGAGCCCACACAATGCTCTAGTTTTCAGCAATGGATAGCTCTCCAAAAACTGATTCAGCGGTTAATAAACCGCAAGGCCTTCCCAGCCTTAT
The DNA here is from genome assembly GCA_949320155.1 of Melangyna quadrimaculata. NCBI lineage: Eukaryota > Metazoa > Arthropoda > Insecta > Diptera > Syrphidae > Melangyna > Melangyna quadrimaculata. Next base: position 186,896,592 of record OX439483.1, read on the forward strand.
TTGCGGAACTGTAGACATCACAAGTCATGCAAACTTTCAAAACTCAAAAAAATCGATTTCAATGGATTTAATTTCAATTAAAATATCTCCGCAACCAGACCTCCTAGAATGTTCTAGTTTTCAGCTATGAATAGCTCTTGAAAAACTAATTAAGCGTTTTGTAAGCGAAAATGACGTCATAGCCTTATTTGCGGAACTGTAGGCATCCAAAGTCATACAGACTTTCAAAACTCAAAAAAATAACTTTGAATGCAAATATCTCGAAAACTAGACCTTATCAAAGGGTTTGCTTTGGATGTGCTGGTTGCATTTGACAAAACCTTTCTATATATGTACGTTTCAAAGGGTTCCAAAGACTTTCGTAAAAAAATGCGTTTTTAGTGATAAGGGGGTAGTCCATGCTTTTTTTCGAAAATCGATTGGAAAAAAAAGTTAAGTTTTGAACGGCAATGCAAAGGCCTGACCGTTATCTGTTAAATAACGTTAACCGCAACCTCTTACGAGCCTTATTTTGGAAGTTATGGCCATATTAAGATTTTTAGTTTTTGGGTTGAAACAAGAAAGATTAACTTTGAATCAAAATTCCTCTGCAACCAGAGCCCACACAATGCTCTAGTTTTCAGCAATGGATAGCTCTCCAAAAACTGATTCAGCGGTTGATAAACCGCAAGGCCTTCCCAGCCGTATTTTTGGAACTGTAGACATCACAAGTCATGCAAACTTTCAAAACTCAAAAAAATCGATTTTAATGGATTTACTTTGAATTAAAATATCTCCGCAACCAGACCTCCTAGAATGTTCTAGTTTTCAGCTATGGATAGCTCTTGAAAAACTAATTAAGAGTTTTGCAAGCGAAAATGACGTCATAGCCTTATTTGCGGAACTGTAGGCATCCTAAGTCATACAAAATTTCAAAACTCAAAAAAATCGATTTTAATGGATTTACTTTGAATTAAGATATCTCCGTAACCAGACCTCCTAGAATGTTCTAGTTTTCAGCTATGGATAGCTCTTCAAAAACTAATTAAGCGTTTTGTAAGCGAAAATGACGTCATAGCCTTATTTGCGGAACTGTAGGCATCCAAAGTCATACAAGCCTTCATAACTCCAAAAAATAACTTTGAATGCAAATATCTCGAAAACTAGACCTTATAAAAGGGTTTGCTTTGGATGTGCTGGTTGCATTTGACAAAACCTCTCTATATATGTACGTTTCAATGGGTTCCAGAGACTTTCGTAAAAAAATGCGTTTTTAGTGATGAGGGGGTAGTCCATGCTTTTTTTCTAAAATCGATTGGAAAAAAAAAAGTTTAGTTTTGAACGGCAATGCAAAGGACTGACCGTTATCTGTTCAACAACGTTAACCGCAATCTCTTACGAGCCTTATTTTGGAAGTTATGGCCATATTAAGATTTTTAGTTTTTGGGTTGAAACAAGAAAGATTAACTTTGAATCAAAATTCCTCTGCAACCAGAGCCCACACAATGCTCTAGTTTTCAGCAATGGATAGCTCTCCAAAAACTGATTCAGCGGTTAATAAACTACAAGGCCTTCCCAGCCTTATTTGCGGAACTGTAGACATCACAAATCATGCAAACTTTCAAAACTCAAAAAAATCGATTTCAATGGATTTAATTTGAATTAAAATATCTCCGCAACCAGACCTCCTAGAATGTTCTAGTTTTCAGCTATGAATAGCTCTTGAAAAACTAATTAAGCGTTTTGTAAGCGAAAATGACGTCATAGCCTTATTTGCGGAACTGTAGGCATCCAAAGTCATACAGACTTTCAAAACTCAAAAAAATAACTTTGAATGCAAATATCTCGAAAACTAGACCTTATAAAAGGGTTTGCTTTAGACGTGCTGGTTGCATTTGACAAAACCTTTCTATATATGTACGTTTCAATGGGTTCCAGAGACTTTCGTAAAAAAATGCGTTTTTAGTGATAAGGGGGTAGTCCATGCTTTTTTTCTAAAATCGATTGGAAAAAAAAAAGTTTAGTTTTGAACGGCAATGCAAAGGACTGACCGTTATCTGTTCAACAACGTTAACCGCAATCTCTTACGAGCCTTATTTTGGAAGTTATGGCCATATTAAGATTTTTAGTTTTTGGATTGAAACAAGAAAGATTAACTTTGAATCAAAATTCCTCTGCAACCAGAGCCCACACAATGCTCTAGTTTTCAGCAATGGATAGCTCTCCAAAAACTGATTCAGCGGTTAATAAACCGCAAGGCCTTCCCAGCCTTATTTGCGGAACTGTAGACATCACAAGTCATGCAAACTTTCAAAACTCAAAAAAATCGATTTCAATGGATTTAATTTCAATTAAAATATCTCCGCAACCAGACCTCCTAGAATGTTCTAGTTTTCAGCTATGAATAGCTCTTGAATAAATAATTAAGCGTTTTGTAAGCGAAAATGACGTCATAGCCTTATTTGCGGAACTGTAGGCATCCAAAGTCATACAAGCCTTCATAACTCCAAAAAATAACTTTGAATGCAAATATCTCGAAAACTAGACCTTATAAAAGGGTTTGCTTTGGATGTGCTGGTTGCATTTGACAAAACCTCTCTATATATGTACGTTTCAATGGGTTCCAGAGACTTTCGTAAAAAAATGCGTTTTTAGTGATGAGGGGGTAGTCCATGCTTTTTTTCTAAAATCGATTGGAAAAAAAAAAGTTTAGTTTTGAACGGCAATGCAAAGGACTGACCGTTATCTGTTCAACAACGTTAACCGCAATCTCTTACGAGCCTTATTTTGGAAGTTATGGCCATATTAAGATTTTTAGTTTTTGGATTGAAACAAGAAAGATTAACTTTGAATCAAAATTCCTCTGCAACCAGAGCCCACACAATGCTCTAGTTTTCAGCAATGGATAGCTCTCCAAAAACTGATTCAGCGGTTAATAAACTACAAGGCCTTCCCAGCCTTATTTGCGGAACTGTAGACATCACAAATCATGCAAACTTTCAAAACTCAAAAAAATCGATTTCAATGGATTTAATTTGAATTAAAATATCTCCGCAACCAGACCTCCTAGAATATTCTAGTTTTCAGCTATGAATAGCTCTTGAAAAACTAATTAAGCGTTTTGTAAGCGAAAATGACGTCATAGCCTTATTTGCGGAACTGTAGGCATCCAAAGTCATACAGACTTTCAAAACTCAAAAAAATAACTTTGAATGCAAATATCTCGAAAACTAGACCTTATAAAAGGGTTTGCTTTAGACGTGCTGGTTGCATTTGACAAAACCTTTCTATATATGTACGTTTCAATGGGTTCCAGAGACTTTCGTAAAAAAATGCGTTTTTAGTGATAAGGGGGTAGTCCATGCTTTTTTTCTAAAATCGATTGGAAAAAAAAAAGTTTAGTTTTGAACGGCAATGCAAAGGACTGACCGTTATCTGTTCAACAACGTTAACCGCAATCTCTTACGAGCCTTATTTTGGAAGTTATGGCCATATTAAGATTTTTAGTTTTTGGATTGAAACAAGAAAGATTAACTTTGAATCAAAATTCCTCTGCAACCAGAGCCCACACAATGCTCTAGTTTTCAGCAATGGATAGCTCTCCAAAAACTGATTCAGCGGTTAATAAACTACAAGGCCTTCCCAGCCTTATTTGCGGAACTGTAGACATCACAAATCATGCAAACTTTCAAAACTCAAAAAAATCGATTTCAATGGATTTAATTTGAATTAAAATATCTCCGCAACCAGACCTCCTAGAATATTCTAGTTTTCAGCTATGAATAGCTCTTGAAAAACTAATTAAGCGTTTTGTAAGCGAAAATGACGTCATAGCCTTATTTGCGGAACTGTAGGCATCCAAAGTCATACAGACTTTCAAAACTCAAAAAAATAACTTTGAATGCAAATATCTCGAAAACTAGACCTTATAAAAGGGTTTGCTTTAGACGTGCTGGTTGCATTTGACAAAACCTTTCTATATATGTACGTTTCAATGGGTTCCAGAGACTTTCGTAAAAAAATGCGTTTTTAGTGATAAGGGGGTAGTCCATGCTTTTTTTCTAAAATCGATTGGAAAAAAAAAAGTTTAGTTTTGAACGGCAATGCAAAGGACTGACCGTTATCTGTTCAACAACGTTAACCGCAATCTCTTACGAGCCTTATTTTGGAAGTTATGGCCATATTAAGATTTTTAGTTTTTGGATTGAAACAAGAAAGATTAACTTTGAATCAAAATTCCTCTGCAACCAGAGCCCACACAATGCTCTAGTTTTCAGCAATGGATAGCTCTCCAAAAACTGATTCAGCGGTTAATAAACCGCAAGGCCTTCCCAGCCTTATTTGCGGAACTGTAGACATCACAAGTCATGCAAACTTTCAAAACTCAAAAAAATCGATTTCAATGGATTTAATTTCAATTAAAATATCTCCGCAACCAGACCTCCTAGAATGTTCTAGTTTTCAGCTATGAATAGCTCTTGAATAAATAATTAAGCGTTTTGTAAGCGAAAATGACGTCATAGCCTTATTTGCGGAACTGTAGGCATCCAAAGTCATACAAGCCTTCATAACTCCAAAAAATAACTTTGAATGCAAATATCTCGAAAACTAGACCTTATAAAAGGGTTTGCTTTGGATGTGCTGGTTGCATTTGACAAAACCTCTCTATATATGTACGTTTCAATGGGTTCCAGAGACTTTCGTAAAAAAATGCGTTTTTAGTGATGAGGGGGTAGTCCATGCTTTTTTTCTAAAATCGATTGGAAAAAAAAAAGTTTAGTTTTGAACGGCAATGCAAAGGACTGACCGTTATCTGTTCAACAACGTTAACCGCAATCTCTTACGAGCCTTATTTTGGAAGTTATGGCCATATTAAGATTTTTAGTTTTTGGATTGAAACAAGAAAGATTAACTTTGAATCAAAATTCCTCTGCAACCAGAGCCCACACAATGCTCTAGTTTTCAGCAATGGATAGCTCTCCAAAAACTGATTCAGCGGTTAATAAACTACAAGGCCTTCCCAGCCTTATTTGCGGAACTGTAGACATCACAAATCATGCAAACTTTCAAAACTCAAAAAAATCGATTTCAATGGATTTAATTTGAATTAAAATATCTCCGCAACCAGACCTCCTAGAATATTCTAGTTTTCAGCTATGAATAGCTCTTGAAAAACTAATTAAGCGTTTTGTAAGCGAAAATGACGTCATAGCCTTATTTGCGGAACTGTAGGCATCCAAAGTCATACAGACTTTCAAAACTCAAAAAAATAACTTTGAATGCAAATATCTCGAAAACTAGACCTTATAAAAGGGTTTGCTTTAGACGTGCTGGTTGCATTTGACAAAACCTTTCTATATATGTACGTTTCAATGGGTTCCAGAGACTTTCGTAAAAAAATGCGTTTTTAGTGATAAGGGGGTAGTCCATGCTTTTTTTCTAAAATCGATTGGAAAAAAAAAAGTTTAGTTTTGAACGGCAATGCAAAGGACTGACCGTTATCTGTTCAACAACGTTAACCGCAATCTCTTACGAGCCTTATTTTGGAAGTTATGGCCATATTAAGATTTTTAGTTTTTGGATTGAAACAAGAAAGATTAACTTTGAATCAAAATTCCTCTGCAACCAGAGCCCACACAATGCTCTAGTTTTCAGCAATGGATAGCTCTCCAAAAACTGATTCAGCGGTTAATAAACCACAAGGCCTTCCCAGCCTTATTTGCGGAACTGTAGACATCACAAATCATGCAAACTTTCAAAACTCAAAAAAATCGATTTCAATGGATTTAATTTGAATTAAAATATCTCCGCAACCAGACCTCCTAGAATGTTCTAGTTTTCAGCTATGAATAGCTCTTGAAAAACTAATTAAGCGTTTTGTAAGCGAAAATGACGTCATAGCCTTATTTGCGGAACTGTAGGCATCCAAAGTCATACAGACTTTCAAAACTCAAAAAAATAACTTTGAATGCAAATATCTCGAAAACTAGACCTTATAAAAGGGTTTGCTTTAGACGTGCTGGTTGCATTTGACAAAACCTTTCTATATATGTACGTTTCAATGGGTTCCAGAGACTTTCGTAAAAAAATGCGTTTTTAGTGATAAGGGGGTAGTCCATGCTTTTTTTCGAAAATCGATTGGAAAAAAAAGTTAAGTTTTGAACGGCAATGCAAAGGCCTGACCGTTATCTGTTAAATAACGTTAACCGCAACCTCTTACGAGCCTTATTTTGGAAGTTATGGCCATATTAAGATTTTTAGTTTTTGGGTTGAAACAAGAAAGATTAACTTTGAATCAAAATTCCTCTGCAACCAGAGCCCACACAATGCTCTAGTTTTCAGCAATGGATAGCTCTCCAAAAACTGATTCAGCGGTTGATAAACCGCAAGGCCTTCCCAGCCGTATTTGTGGAACTGTAGACATCACAAGTCATGCAAACTTTCAAAACTCAAAAAAATCGATTTTAATGGATTTACTTTGAATTAAAATATCTCCGCAACCAGACCTCCTAGAATGTTCTAGTTTTCAGCTATGGATAGCTCTTGAAAAACTAATTAAGAGTTTTGCAAGCGAAAATGACGTCATAGCCTTATTTGCGGAACTGTAGGCATCCTAAGTCATACAAGCCTTCATAACTCCAAAAAATAACTTTGAATGCAAATATCTCGATAACTAGACCTTATAAAAGGGTTTGCTTTGGATGTGCTGGTTGCATTTGACAAAACCTCTCTATATATGTACGTTTCAATGGGTTCCAGAGACTTTCGTAAAAAAATGCGTTTTTAGTGATAAGGGGGTAGTCCATGCTTTTTTTCTAAAATCGATTGGAAAAAAAAAGTTTAGTTTTGAACGGCAATGCAAAGGACTGACCGTTATCTGTTCAACAACGTTAACCGCAACCTCTTACGAGCCTTATTTTGGAAGTTATGGCCATATTAAGATTTTTAGTTTTTGGATTGAAACAAGAAAGATTAACTTTGAATCAAAATTCCTCTGCAACCAGAGCCCACACAATGCTCTAGTTTTCAGCAATGGATAGCTCTCCAAAAACTGATTCAGCGGTTAATAAACCACAAGGCCTTCCCAGCCTTATTTGCGGAACTGTAGACATCACAAATCATGCAAACTTTCAAAACTCAAAAAAATCGATTTCAATGGATTTAATTTGAATTAAAATATCTCCGCAACCAGACCTCCTAGAATGTTCTAGTTTTCAGCTATGAATAGCTCTTGAAAAACTAATTAAGCGTTTTGTAAGCGAAAATGACGTCATAGCCTTATTTGCGGAACTGTAGGCAGCCAAAGTCATACAGACTTTCAAAACTCAAAAAAATCGATTTTAATGGATTTACTTTGAATTAAGATATCTCCGTAACCAGACCTCCTAGAATGTTCTAGTTTTCAGCTATGGATAGCTCTTCAAAAACTAATTAAGCGTTTTGTAAGCGAAAATGACTTCATAGCCTTATTTGCGGAACTGTAGGCATCCAAAGTCATACAAGCCTTCATAACTCCAAAAAATAACTTTGAATGCAAATATCTCGAAAACTAGACCTTATAAAAGCGTTTGCTATGGATGTGCTGGTTGCATTTGACAAAACCTTTCTATATATGTACGTTTCAATGGGTTCCAGAGACTTTCGTAAAAAAATGCGTTTTTAGTGATAAGGGGGTAGTCCATGCTTTTTTTCGAAAATCGATTGGAAAAAAAAAGTTAAGTTTTGAACGGCAATGCAAAGGCCTGACCGTTATCTGTTAAATAACGTTAACCGCAACCTCTTACGAGCCTTATTTTGGAAGTTATGGCCATATTAAGATTTTTAGTTTTTGGGTTGAAATAAGAAAGATTAACTTTGAATCAAAATTCCTCTGCAACCAGAGCCCACACAATGCTCTAGTTTTCAGCAATGGATAGCTCTCCAAAAACTGATTCAGCGGTTAATAAACCGCAAGGCCTTTCGAGCCTTATTTGTGGAACTGTAGACATCACAAGTCATGCAAACTTTCAAAACTCAAAAAAATCGATTTCAATGGATTTAATTTGAATTAAAATATCTCCGCAACCAGACCTCCTAGAATGTTCTAGTTTTCAGCTATGGATAGCTCTTCAAAAACTAATTAAGCGTTTTGCAAGCGAAAATGACGTCATAGCCTTATTTGCGGAACTGTAGGCATCCTAAGTCATACAGACTTTCAAAACTCAAAAAAATCGATTTTAATGGATTTACTTTGAATTAAGATATCTCCGTAACCAGACCTCCTAGAATGTTCTAGTTTTCAGCTATGGATAGCTCTTCAAAAACTAATTAAGCGTTTTGTAAGCGAAAATGACGTCATAGCCTTATTTGCGGAACTGTAGGCATCCAAATTCATACAAGCCTTCATAACTCCAAAAAATAACTTTGAATGCAAATATCTCGAAAACTAGACCTTATAAAAGGGTTTGCTTTGGATGTGCTGGTTGCATTTGACAAAACCTTTCTATATATGTATATATGTACGTTTCAATGGGTTCCAGAGACTTTCGTAAAAAAATGCGTTTTTAGTGATAAGGGGGTAGTCCATGCTTTTTTTCTAAAATCGATTGGAAAAAAAAAAGTTTAGTTTTGAACGGCAATGCAAAGGACTGACCGTTATCTGTTCAACAACGTTAACCGCAATCTCTTACGAGCCTTATTTTGGAAGTTATGGCCATATTAAGATTTTTAGTTTTTGGATTGAAACAAGAAAGATTAACTTTGAATCAAAATTCCTCTGCAACCAGAGCCCACACAATGCTCTAGTTTTCAGCAATGGATAGCTCTCCAAAAACTGATTCAGCGGTTAATAAACCACAAGGCCTTCCCAGCCTTATTTGCGGAACTGTAGACATCACAAATCATGCAAACTTTCAAAACTCAAAAAAATCGATTTCAATGGATTTAATTTGAATTAAAATATCTCCGCAACCAGACCTCCTAGAATGTTCTAGTTTTCAGCTATGAATAGCTCTTGAAAAACTAATTAAGCGTTTTGTAAGCGAAAATGACGTCATAGCCTTATTTGCGGAACTGTAGGCATCCAAAGTCATACAGACTTTCAAAACTCAAAAAAATCGATTTTAATGGATTTACTTTGAATTAAGATATCTCCGTAACCAGACCTCCTAGAATGTTCTAGTTTTCAGCTATGGATAGCTCTTCAAAAACTAATTAAGCGTTTTGTAAGCGAAAATGACTTCATAGCCTTATTTGCGGAACTGTAGGCATCCAAAGTCATACAAGCCTTCATAACTCCAAAAAATAACTTTGAATGCAAATATCTCGAAAACTAGACCTTATAAAAGCGTTTGCTATGGATGTGCTGGTTGCATTTGACAAAACCTTTCTATATATGTACGTTTCAATGGGTTCCAGAGACTTTCGTAAAAAAATGCGTTTTTAGTGATAAGGGGGTAGTCCATGCTTTTTTTCGAAAATCGATTGGAAAAAAAAGTTAAGTTTTGAACGGCAATGCAAAGGCCTGACCGTTATCTGTTAAATAACGTTAACCGCAACCTCTTACGAGCCTTATTTTGGAAGTTATGGCCATATTAAGATTTTTAGTTTTTGGGTTGAAACAAGAAAGATTAACTTTGAATCAAAATTCCTCTGCAACCAGAGCCCACACAATGCTCTAGTTTTCAGCAATGGATAGCTCTCCAAAAACTGATTCAGCGGTTGATAAACCGCAAGGCCTTCCCAGCCGTATTTGTGGAACTGTAGACATCACAAGTCATGCAAACTTTCAAAACTCAAAAAAATCGATTTTAATGGATTTACTTTGAATTAAAATATCTCCGCAACCAGACCTCCTAGAATGTTCTAGTTTTCAGCTATGGATAGCTCTTGAAAAACTAATTAAGAGTTTTGCAAGCGAAAATGACGTCATAGCCTTATTTGCGGAACTGTAGGCATCCTAAGTCATACAAACTTTCAAAACTCAAAAAAATCGATTTTAATGGATTTACTTTGAATTAAGATATCTCCGTAACCAGACCTCCTAGAATGTTCTAGTTTTCAGCTATGGATAGCTCTTCAAAATCTAATTAAGCGTTTTGTAAGCGAAAATGACGTCATAGCCTTATTTGCGGAACTGTAGGCATCCAAAGTCATACAAGCCTTCATAACTCCAAAAAATAACTTTGAATGCAAATATCTCGAAAACTAGACCTTATAAAAGGGTTTGCTTTGGATGTGCTGGTTGCATTTGACAAAACCTCTCTATATATGTACGTTTCAATGGGTTCCAGAGACTTTCGTAAAAAAATGCGTTTTTAGTGATAAGGGGGTAGTCCATGCTTTTTTTCTAAAATCGATTGGAAAAAAAAAGTTTAGTTTTGAACGGCAATGCAAAGGACTGACCGTTATCTGTTCAACAACGTTAACCGCAACCTCTTACGAGCCTTATTTTGGAAGTTATGGCCATATTAAGATTTTTAGTTTTTGGATTGAAACAAGAAAGATTAACTTTGAATCAAAATTCCTCTGCAACCAGAGCACACACAATGCTCTAGTTTTCAGCAATGGATAGCTCTCCAAAAACTGATTCAGCGGTTAATAAACCGCAAGGCCTTTCGAGCCTTATTTGTGGAACTGTAGACATCACAAGTCATGCAAACTTTCAAAACTCAAAAAAATCGATTTTAATGGATTTACTTTGAATTAAAATATCTCCGCAACCAGACCTCCTAGAATGTTCTAGTTTTCAGCTATGGATAGCTCTTCAAAAACTAATTAAGCGTTTTGCAAGCGAAAATGACGTCATAGCCTTATTTGCGGAACTGTAGGCATCCTAAGTCATACAGACTTTCAAAACTCAAAAAAATCGATTTTAATGGATTTACTTTGAATTAAGATATCTCCGTAACCAGACCTCCTAGAATGTTCTAGTTTTCAGCTATGGATAGCTCTTCAAAAACTAATTAAGCGTTTTGTAAGCGAAAATGACTTCATAGCCTTATTTGCGGAACTGTAGGCATCCAAAGTCATACAAGCCTTCATAACTCCAAAAAATAACTTTGAATGCAAATATCTCGAAAGCTAGACCTTATAAAAGCGTTTGCTATGGATGTGCTGGTTGCATTTGACAAAACCTTTCTATATATGTACGTTTCAATGGGTTCCAGAGACTTTCGTAAAAAAATGCGTTTTTAGTGATAAGGGGGTAGTCCATGCTTTTTTTCGAAAATCGATTGGAAAAAAAAAGTTAAGTTTTGAACGGCAATGCAAAGGCCTGACCGTTATCTGTTAAATAACGTTAACCGCAACCTCTTACGAGCCTTATTTTGGAAGTTATGGCCATATTAAGATTTTTAGTTTTTGGGTTGAAATAAGAAAGATTAACTTTGAATCAAAATTCCTCTGCAACCAGAGCCCACACAATGCTCTAGTTTTCAGCAATGGATAGCTCTCCAAAAACTGATTCAGCGGTTAATAAACCGCAAGGCCTTTCGAGCCTAATTTGTGGAACTGTAGGCATCCTAAGTCATACAGACTTTCAAAACTCAAAAAAATCGATTTTAATGGATTTACTTTGAATTAAGATATCTCCGTAACCAGACCTCCTAGAATGTTCTAGTTTTCAGCTATGGATAGCTCTTCAAAAACTAATTAAGCGTTTTGTAAGCGAAAATGACTTCATAGCCTTATTTGCGGAACTGTAGGCATCCAAAGTCATACAAGCCTTCATAACTCCAAAAAATAACTTTGAATGCAAATATCTCGAAAACTAGACCTTATAAAAGCGTTTGCTATGGATGTGCTGGTTGCATTTGACAAAACCTTTCTATATATGTACGTTTCAATGGGTTCCAGAGACTTTCGTAAAAAAATGCGTTTTTAGTGATAAGGGGGTAGTCCATGCTTTTTTTCGAAAATCGATTGGAAAAAAAAAGTTAAGTTTTGAACGGCAATGCAAAGGCCTGACCGTTATCTGTTAAATAACGTTAACCGCAACCTCTTACGAGCCTTATTTTGGAAGTTATGGCCATATTAAGATTTTTAGTTTTTGGGTTGAAATAAGAAAGATTAACTTTGAATCAAAATTCCTCTGCAACCAGAGCCCACACAATGCTCTAGTTTTCAGCAATGGATAGCTCTCCAAAAACTGATTCAGCGGTTAATAAACCGCAAGGCCTTTCGAGCCTTATTTGTGGAACTGTAGACATCACAAGTCATGCAAACTTTCAAAACTCAAAAAAATCGATTTTAATGGATTTACTTTGAATTAAAATATCTCCGCAACCAGACCTCCTAGAATGTTCTAGTTTTCAGCTATGGATAGCTCTTCAAAAACTAATTAAGCGTTTTGCAAGCGAAAATGACGTCATAGCCTTATTTGCGGAACTGTAGGCATCCTAAGTCATACAGACTTTCAAAACTCAAAAAAATCGATTTTAATGGATTTACTTTGAATTAAGATATCTCCGTAACCAGACCTCCTAGAATGTTCTAGTTTTCAGCTATGGATAGCTCTTCAAAAACTAATTAAGCGTTTTGTAAGCGAAAATGACGTCATAGCCTTATTTGCGGAACTGTAGGCATCCAAATTCATACAAGCCTTCATAACTCCAAAAAATAACTTTGAATGCAAATATCTCGAAAACTAGACCTTATAAAAGGGTTTGCTTTGGATGTGCTGGTTGCATTTGACAAAACCTTTCTATATATGTACGTTTCAATGGGTTCCAGAGACTTTCGTAAAAAAATGCGTTTTTAGTGATAAGGGGGTAGTCCATGCTTTTTTTCTAAAATCGATTGGAAAAAAAAAAGTTTAGTTTTGAACGGCAATGCAAAGGACTGACCGTTATCTGTTCAACAACGTTAACCGCAATCTCTTACGAGCCTTATTTTGGAAGTTATGGCCATATTAAGATTTTTAGTTTTTGGATTGAAACAAGAAAGATTAACTTTGAATCAAAATTCCTCTGCAACCAGAGCCCACACAATGCTCTAGTTTTCAGCAATGGATAGCTCTCCAAAAACTGATTCAGCGGTTAATAAACCACAAGGCCTTCCCAGCCTTATTTGCGGAACTGTAGACATCACAAATCATGCAAACTTTCAAAACTCAAAAAAATCGATTTCAATGGATTTAATTTGAATTAAAATATCTCCGCAACCAGACCTCCTAGAATGTTCTAGTTTTCAGCTATGAATAGCTCTTGAAAAACTAATTAAGCGTTTTGTAAGCGAAAATGACGTCATAGCCTTATTTGCGGAACTGTAGGCAGCCAAAGTCATACAGACTTTCAAAACTCAAAAAAATCGATTTTAATGGATTTACTTTGAATTAAGATATCTCCGTAACCAGACCTCCTAGAATGTTCTAGTTTTCAGCTATGGATAGCTCTTCAAAAACTAATTAAGCGTTTTGTAAGCGAAAATGACTTCATAGCCTTATTTGCGGAACTGTAGGCATCCAAAGTCATACAAGCCTTCATAACTCCAAAAAATAACTTTGAATGCAAATATCTCGAAAACTAGACCTTATAAAAGCGTTTGCTATGGATGTGCTGGTTGCATTTGACAAAACCTTTCTATATATGTACGTTTCAATGGGTTCCAGAGACTTTCGTAAAAAAATGCGTTTTTAGTGATAAGGGGGTAGTCCATGCTTTTTTTCGAAAATCGATTGGAAAAAAAAAGTTAAGTTTTGAACGGCAATGCAAAGGCCTGACCGTTATCTGTTAAATAACGTTAACCGCAACCTCTTACGAGCCTTATTTTGGAAGTTATGGCCATATTAAGATTTTTAGTTTTTGGGTTGAAATAAGAAAGATTAACTTTGAATCAAAATTCCTCTGCAACCAGAGCACACACAATGCTCTAGTTTTCAGCAATGGATAGCTCTCCAAAAACTGATTCAGCGGTTAATAAACCGCAAGGCCTTTCGAGCCTTATTTGTGGAACTGTAGACATCACAAGTCATGCAAACTTTCAAAACTCAAAAAAATCGATTTTAATGGATTTACTTTGAATTAAAATATCTCCGCAACCAGACCTCCTAGAATGTTCTAGTTTTCAGCTATGGATAGCTCTTCAAAAACTAATTAAGCGTTTTGCAAGCGAAAATGACGTCATAGCCTTATTTGCGGAACTGTAGGCATCCTAAGTCATACAGACTTTCAAAACTCAAAAAAATTGATTTTAATGGATTTACTTTGAATTAAGATATCTCCGTAACCAGACCTCCTAGAATGTTCTAGTTTTCAGCTATGGATAGCTCTTCAAAAACTAATTAAGCGTTTTGTAAGCGAAAATGACGTCATAGCCTTATTTGCGGAACTGTAGGCATCCAAATTCATACAAGCCTTCATAACTCCAAAAAATAACTTTGAATGCAAATATCTCGAAAACTAGACCTTATAAAAGGGTTTGCTTTGGATGTGCTGGTTGCATTTGACAAAACCTTTCTATATATGTACGTTTCAATGGGTTCCAGAGACTTTCGTAAAAAAATGCGTTTTTAGTGATAAGGGGGTAGTCCATGCTTTTTTTCTAAAATCGATTGGAAAAAAAAAAGTTTAGTTTTGAACGGCAATGCAAAGGACTGACCGTTATCTGTCCAACAACGTTAACCGCAATCTCTTACGAGCCTTATTTTGGAAGTTATGGCCATATTAAGATTTTTAGTTTTTGGATTGAAACAAGAAAGATTAACTTTGAATCAAAATTCCTCTGCAACCAGAGCCCACACAATGCTCTAGTTTTCAGCAATGGATAGCTCTCCAAAAACTGATTCAGCGGTTAATAAACCACAAGGCCTTCCCAGCCTTATTTGCGGAACTGCAGACATCACAAATCATGCAAACTTTCAAAACTCAAAAAAATCGATTTCAATGGATTTAATTTGAATTAAAATATCTCCGCAACCAGACCTCCTAGAATGTTCTAGTTTTCAGCTATGAATAGCTCTTGAAAAACTAATTAAGCGTTTTGTAAGCGAAAATGACGTCATAGCCTTATTTGCGGAACTGTAGGCATCCAAAGTCATACAGACTTTCAAAACTCAAAAAAATAACTTTGAATGCAAATATCTCGAAAACTAGACCTTATAAAAGGGTTTGCTTTAGACGTGCTGGTTGCATTTGACAAAACCTTTCTATATATGTACGTTTCAATGGGTTCCAGAGACTTTCGTAAAAAAATGCGTTTTTAGTGATAAGGGGGTAGTCCATGCTTTTTTTCGAAAATCGATTGGAAAAAAAAGTTAAGTTTTGAACGGCAATGCAAAGGCCTGACCGTTATCTGTTAAATAACGTTAACCGCAACCTCTTACCAGCCTTATTTTGGAAGTTATGGCCATATTAAGATTTTTAGTTTTTGGGTTGAAACAAGAAAGATTAACTTTGAATCAAAATTCCTCTGCAACCAGAGCCCACACAATGCTCTAGTTTTCAGCAATGGATAGCTCTCCAAAAACTGATTCAGCGGTTGATAAACCGCAAGGCCTTCCCAGCCGTATTTGTGGAACTGTAGACATCACAAGTCATGCAAACTTTCAAAACTCAAAAAAATCGATTTTAATGGATTTACTTTGAATTAAAATATCTCCGCAACCAGACCTCCTAGAATGTTCTAGTTTTCAGCTATGGATAGCTCTTGAAAAACTAATTAAGAGTTTTGCAAGCGAAAATGACGTCATAGCCTTATTTGCGGAACTGTAGGCATCCTAAGTCATACAGACTTTCAAAACTCAAAAAAATCGATTTTAATGGATTTACTTTGAATTAAGATATCTCCGTAACCAGACCTCCTAGAATGTTCTAGTTTTCAGCTATGGATAGCTCTTCAAAAACTAATTAAGCGTTTTGTAAGCGAAAATGACGTCATAGCCTTATTTGCGGAACTGTAGGCATCCAAATTCATACAAGCCTTCATAACTCCAAAAAATAACTTTGAATGCAAATATCTCGAAAACTAGACCTTATAAAAGGGTTTGCTTTGGATGTGCTGGTTGCATTTGACAAAACCTTTCTATATATGTACGTTTCAATGGGTTCCAGAGACTTTCGTAAAAAAATGCGTTTTTAGTGATAAGGGGGTAGTCCATGCTTTTTTTCTAAAATCGATTGGAAAAAAAAAAGTTTAGTTTTGAACGGCAATGCAAAGGACTGACCGTTATCTGTTCAACAACGTTAACCGCAATCTCTTACGAGCCTTATTTTGGAAGTTATGGCCATATTAAGATTTTTAGTTTTTGGATTGAAACAAGAAAGATTAACTTTGAATCAAAATTCCTCTGCAACCAGAGCCCACACAATGCTCTAGTTTTCAGCAATGGATAGCTCTCCAAAAACTGATTCAGCGGTTAATAAACCACAAGGCCTTCCCAGCCTTATTTGCGGAACTGCAGACATCACAAATCATGCAAACTTTCAAAACTCAAAAAAATCGATTTCAATGGATTTAATTTGAATTAAAATATCTCCGCAACCAGACCTCCTAGAATGTTCTAGTTTTCAGCTATGAATAGCTCTTGAAAAACTAATTAAGCGTTTTGTAAGCGAAAATGACGTCATAGCCTTATTTGCGGAACTGTAGGCATCCAAAGTCATACAGACTTTCAAAACTCAAAAAAATAACTTTGAATGCAAATATCTCGAAAACTAGACCTTATAAAAGGGTTTGCTTTAGACGTGCTGGTTGCATTTGACAAAACCTTTCTATATATGTACGTTTCAATGGGTTCCAGAGACTTTCGTAAAAAAATGCGTTTTTAGTGATAAGGGGGTAGTCCATGCTTTTTTTCGAAAATCGATTGGAAAAAAAAGTTAAGTTTTGAACGGCAATGCAAAGGCCTGACCGTTATCTGTTAAATAACGTTAACCGCAACCTCTTACCAGCCTTATTTTGGAAGTTATGGCCATATTAAGATTTTTAGTTTTTGGGTTGAAACAAGAAAGATTAACTTTGAATCAAAATTCCTCTGCAACCAGAGCCCACACAATGCTCTAGTTTTCAGCAATGGATAGCTCTCCAAAAACTGATTCAGCGGTTGATAAACCGCAAGGCCTTCCCAGCCGTATTTGTGGAACTGTAGACATCACAAGTCATGCAAACTTTCAAAACTCAAAAAAATCGATTTTAATGGATTTACTTTGAATTAAAATATCTCCGCAACCAGACCTCCTAGAATGTTCTAGTTTTCAGCTATGGATAGCTCTTGAAAAACTAATTAAGAGTTTTGCAAGCGAAAATGACGTCATAGCCTTATTTGCGGAACTGTAGGCATCCTAAGTCATACAGACTTTCAAAACTCAAAAAAATCGATTTTAATGGATTTACTTTGAATTAAGATATCTCCGTAACCAGACCTCCTAGAATGTTCTAGTTTTCAGCTATGGATAGCTCTTCAAAAACTTATTAAGCGTTTTGTAAGCGAAAATGACGTCATAGCCTTATTTGCGGAACTGTAGGCATCCAAATTCATACAAGCCTTCATAACTCCAAAAAATAACTTTGAATGCAAATATCTCGAAAACTAGACCTTATAAAAGGGTTTGCTTTGGATGTGCTGGTTGCATTTGACAAGACCTTTCTATATATGTACGTTTCAATGGGTTCCAGAGACTTTCGTAAAAAAATGCGTTTTTAGTGATAAGGGGGTAGTCCATGCTTTTTTTCTAAAATCGATTGGAAAAAAAAAGTTTAGTTTTGAACGGCAATGCAAAGGACTGACCGTTATCTGTTCAACAACGTTAACCGCAACCTCTTACGAGCCTTATTTTGGAAGTTATGGCCATATTAAGATTTTTAGTTTTTGGATTGAAACAAGAAAGATTAACTTTGAATCAAAATTCCTCTGCAACCAGAGCCCACACAATGCTCTAGTTTTCAGCAATGGATAGCTCTCCAAAAACTGATTCAGCGGTTGATAAACCACAAGGCCTTCCCAGCCTTATTTGCGGAACTGTAGACATCACAAATCATGCAAACTTTCAAAACTCAAAAAAATCGATTTCAATGGATTTAATTTGAATTAAAATATCTCCGCAACCAGACCTCCTAGAATGTTCTAGTTTTCAGCTATGAATAGCTCTTGAAAAACTAATTAAGCGTTTTGTAAGCGAAAATGACGTCATAGCCTTATTTGCGGAACTGTAGGCATCCAAAGTCATACAGACTTTCAAAACTCAAAAAAATCGATTTTAATGGATTTACTTTGAATTAAGATATCTCCGTAACCAGACCTCCTAGAATGTTCTAGTTTTCAGCTATGGATAGCTCTTCAAAAACTAATTAAGCGTTTTGTAAGCGAAAATGACTTCATAGCCTTATTTGCGGAACTGTAGGCATCCAAAGTCATACAAGCCTTCATAACTCCAAAAAATAACTTTGAATGCAAATATCTCGAAAACTAGACCTTATAAAAGCGTTTGCTATGGATGTGCTGGTTGCATTTGACAAAACCTTTCTATATATGTACGTTTCAATGGGTTCCAGAGACTTTCGTAAAAAAATGCGTTTTTAGTGATAAGGGGGTAGTCCATGCTTTTTTTCGAAAATCGATTGGAAAAAAAAAGTTAAGTTTTGAACGGCAATGCAAAGGCCTGACCGTTATCTGTTAAATAACGTTAACCGCAACCTCTTACGAGCCTTATTTTGGAAGTTATGGCCATATTAAGATTTTTAGTTTTTGGGTTGAAACAAGAAAGATTAACTTTGAATCAAAATTCCTCTGCAACCAGAGCCCACACAATGCTCTAGTTTTCAGCGATGGATAGCTCTCCAAAAACTAATTAAGCGTTTTGTAAGCGAAAATGACGTCATAGCCTTATTTGCGGAACTGTAGGCATCCAAATTCATACAAGCCTTCATAACTCCAAAAAATAACTTTGAATGCAAATATCTCGAAAACTAGACCTTATAAAACGGTTTGCTTTGAACGTGCTGGTTGCATTTGACAAAACCTTTCTATATATGTACGTTTCAATGGGTTCCAGAGACTTTCGTAAAAAAATGCGTTTTTAGTGATAAGGGGGTAGTCCATGCTTTTTTTCGAAAATCGATTGGAAAAAAAAAAGTTTAGTTTTGAACGGCAATGCAAAGACCTGGCCGTTATCTGTTCAACAACGTTAACCGCAACCTCTTACGAGCCTTATTTTGGAAGTTATGGCCATATTAAGATTTTTAGTTTTTGGATTGAAACAAGAAAGATTAACTTTGAATCAAAATTCCTCTGCAACCAGAGCCCACACAATGCTCTAGTTTTCAGCAATAGATAGCTCTCCAAAAACTGATTCAGCGGTTAATAAACCGCAAGGCCTTCCCAGCCTTATTTGCGGAACTGTAGACATCACAAGTCATGCAAACTTTCAAAACTCAAAAAAATCGATTTCAATGGATTTAATTTGAATTAAAATATCTCCGCAACCAGACCTCCTAGAATGTTCTAGTTTTCAGCTATGGATAGATCTTCAAAAACTAATTAAGCGTTTTGTAAGCGAAAATGACGTCATAGCCTTATTTGCGGAACTGTGGGCATCCAAAGTCATACAAGCCTTCATAACTCCAAAAAATAACTTTGAATGCAAATATCTCGAAAACTAGACCTTATAAAAGGGTTTGCTTTGGATGTGCTGGTTGCATTTGACAAAACCTCTCTATATATGTACGTTTCAATGGGTTCCAGAGACTTTCGTAAAAAAATGCGTTTTTAGTGATAAGGGGGTAGTCCATGCTTTTTTTCTAAAATCGATTGGAAAAAAAAAAGTTTAGTTTTGAACGGCAATGCAATCTGTTCAACAACGTTAACCGCAACCTCTTACGAGCCTTATTTTGGAAGTTATGGCCATATCAAGATTTTTAGTTTTTGGATTGAAACAAGAAAGATTAACTTTGAATCAAAATTCCTCTGCAACCAGAGCCCACACAATGCTCTAGTTTTCAGCAATAGATAGCTCTCCAAAAACTGATTCAGCGGTTAATAAACCGCAAGGCCTTCCCAGCCTTATTTGCGGAACTGTAGACATCACAAGTCATGCAAACTTTCAAAACTCAAAAAAATCGATTTCAATGGATTTAATTTGAATTAAAATATCTCCGCAACCAGACCTCCTAGAATGTTCTAGTTTTCAGCTATGAATAGCTCTTGAAAAACTAATTAAGCGTTTTGCAAGCGAAAATGACGTCATAGCCTTATTTGCGGAACTGAAGGCATCCAAAGTCATACAGACTTTCAAAACTCAAAAAAATTACTTTGAATGCAAATATCTCGAAAACTAGACCTTATAAAAGGGTTTGCTTTGGATGTGCTGGTTGCATTTGACAAAACCTTTCTATATATGTACGTTTCAATGGGTTCCAGAGACTTTCGTAAAAAAATGCGTTTTTAGTGATAAGGGGGTAGTCCATGCTTTTTTTCGAAAATCGATTGGAAAAAAAAAAGTTTAGTTTTGAACGGCAATGCAAAGGACTGACCGTTATCTGTTCAACAACGTTAACCGCAACCTCTTACGAGCCTTATTTTGGAAGTTATAGCCATATTAAGATTTTTAGTTTTTGGATTGAAACAAGAAAGATTAACTTTGAATCAAAATTCCTCTGCAACCAGAGCACACACAATGCTCTAGTTTTCAGCAATGGATAGCTCTCCAAAAACTGATTCAGCGGTTAATAAACCGCAAGGCCTTTCGAGCCTTATTTGTGGAACTGTAGACATCACAAGTCATGCAAACTTTCAAAACTCAAAAAAATCGATTTTAATGGATTTACTTTGAATTAAAATATCTCCGCAACCAGACCTCCTAGAATGTTCTAGTTTTCAGCTATGGATAGCTCTTCAAAAACTAATTAAGCGTTTTGCAAGCGAAAATGACGTCATAGCCTTATTTGCGGAACTGTAGGCATCCTAAGTCATACAGACTTTCAAAACTCAAAAAAATCGATTTTAATGGATTTACTTTGAATTAAGATATCTCCGTAACCAGACCTCCTAGAATGTTCTAGTTTTCAGCTATGGATAGCTCTTCAAAAACTAATTAAGCGTTTTGTAAGCGAAAATGACGTCATAGCCTTATTTGCGGAACTGTAGGCATCCAAAGTCATACAAGCCTTCATAACTCCAAAAAATAACTTTGAATGCAAATATCTCGAAAACTAGACCTTATAAAAGGGTTTGCTTTTGATGTGCTGGTTGCATTTGACAAAACCTCTCTATATATGTACGTTTCAATGGGTTCCAGAGACTTTCGAAAAAAAATGCGTTTTTAGTGATAAGGGGGTAGTCCATGCTTTTTTTCGAAAATCGATTGGAAAAAAAAAAAGTTTAGTTTTGAACGGCAATGCAAAGGCCTGACCGTTATCTGTTAAATAACGTTAACCGCAACCTCTTACGAGCCTTATTTTGGAAGTTATGGCCATATTAAGATTTTTAGTTTTTGGGTTGAAACAAGAAAGATTAACTTTGAATCAAAATTTCTCTGCAACCAGATCCCACACAATGCTCTAGTTTCCAGCAATGGATAGCTCTTCAAAAACTGATTAAGCATTTAATAAACCGCAAGGCCTTCCGAGCCTTATTTGTGGAACAGTAGACATCCAAAGTCATGCAAACTTTCAAAACTCAAAAAAATCTATTTTAATAGATTTACTTTGAATTAAGATATCTCCGCAACCAGACCTCCTAGAATGTTCTAGTTTTCAGCTATGGATAGCTCTTGAAAAACTAATTAAGCGTTTTGCAAGCGAAAATGACGTCATAGCCTTATTTGCGGAACTGTAGGGAAATTTGTATAAAGTAACTAAGTACCTAAAGTAACTACTCCTACTACTCGTATACAAAAGAAAATATTTCGTTTGGATAAAAAGTTAATTCAATTTTCATATCTTCCTTCAATTTGAAAGCAATCAAAACAACCTTACAGATTTCGCTTTGAGCACTATCAAGGGACATTTTATCTCAAATAATACCTACTGAATCTTTAAGGCATTGGCAGTCGGCATCATGACATCAAACCAAATGTCTTTATCTTTTTCTATTAAATGTAAATGGTATGGAATATACAAACAAAAATAACAACTTTCTTCATTGGCTTCATTTGTTTTTAATGACGATGTTTTGGATCCCAGAGTCTAAACAAATATTCATTTCCTAGCTTTTTAAAAGCAACGAGAAAACCATTGAAGTCCGCAAATTCAATTAAGTCAATAACATTTTGTTGTAAGCCAGCAAAAGAGTTAAACAAAAACTCAAAAATCAACTTATAGCTAGGAAACTGTTGTCATGTTTTGATAAAAATATGATTGGTGGGTATCTATGCAAATTGGAGTAAAATTCGAAATAAAGTACGAAGTCGCTTGTGTAATGCTATGCTCGTTAGTATTAAAATAGAATGGAATGAATGAAAAACCTTATTAACAGAGCTGTGTGACCTGAACATACATAGTATATCCCAAGAAGTATAGGATCTGGGGGGTAAATAATTAATCCATGAAATTTTATTGTTGTTAGGTATCGACGCAAAATTGTATCCTCAACAACATATCCAAAGTCTGCCGAAATGCCCCCATTGAATTTTTTGAATAGACCTATTTAAAGAGGCGGAGATGGAAGTTTATCAAGCTAAAATATTTGTTTTGGTACAATATAAGAATATGTCTCATGAATTTAGGGTACTTTTTAACGCTAAATCTAAATAGATAAAAACTGATAAGATACAAGTATCCTATAGAAAGGTAAAGTCTTTTAAAATATTAGTTAAATATTACCCAAAACCGTTTGAAAATAATGCTATATTAATGTGTATTTTTTTCTCGAGATTATGTAAGACGATTATATAGAAGTCCATATTTTAAAAGTAGATATGGGTGATTCTCTATAAATTGATAATTTGATTGCTATTATCAAGGCTACATATGAAGGATCCAAGTGTCACGTTTTGCACAAAGGTAGGCTGTCAGAGGAGTTTGAAATCAAAAGTGGAGTTAGGCAAGGCTGTATACTGTCACCAATACTGTTCCTGTTGATGATAAGTGACGTACTGCACGCAGCTTTGTCAAATGGAAATGGAGGAATTCAGTGGACTCTGCAATCTCACCTCAAACATCTGGACTACGTGGACGACGTATGCTTACTCTCTCATAGGATCATGGATCTCCATCAAATGACAACAAGGGTGGAGAGAGAAGCAGAAATCGTAGGGCTTAAGATCAACTCGGCAAAAACTAAAAGGATCAGCCTTGGAACTTCGTCATCAATCCAAGTAAATATTTTTGGACAACCGGTAGAGATGGTAGAGGATTTCCAATACCTTGGTATTATTGTCTCTACGGGTGGCGGAACTGAACTGGACGTAAACAGCCGAATCAGAAAAGCCAAGGCTGCGTTCGGAATGCTGTCCAAAATATGGAGAAACAACTCTTTTAGCTTAAAGACCAAGCTGCGACTGTTCCGCTCCAATGTTGAATCCGCTCTGCTTTACGGATGCAGCACTTGGAAAGTCACTGACACTGTCACTAGAAAGCTGCAAACCTTCGTTAATAGATGTCAATGAAACATCTTGAGGATTTTCTGGCCCAACCGTATCTCCAATGCCGAACTTCATGCGCGAACGGGTCAGGAGCCCATAGACTCTATTATACGAAGAAGAAAGTGGCAGTGGACCTAAGTAAGTAAGTAAGTAAGTGTTGTTATAAATTATGGAATATATTAATGATTTAAAGTGCGGTCAATTGATTTTAAGCGTTTTTGAGAATTTGGGCTTGATACGGAAATGACGCCTTCGATACGGAAATGATAATTTACCAGTACAAACATTTTCCTTTTAAAATATTCCTTGTAACAAGGGCCGTGTGATTCAGGATGCATTTAAAAGACTTACGGTATTACAGGAATTTATTTAAAATTAATAAAATCTAAATTAAATCGATTTACGGAATTGATTGTGTGGTACGGGAATGACATTTAACTAATAAAGATAAATAATTTGTTACGTTTACGCTTCCCCACTTATCTCAGATTTACGGTCTGCAATTGCCTTTTAGGGGATTTAAATGCATGCACACAAATTTGAATGATTTACAATAAATTCATGATTTTTTAAAGAAAAAAAAACACATCTAAAGTCATTACCATAACCATTTTCTCATCGCCGTAACGCAAAAAAGGCGACGGAAATGACGAAAATCGATTTTTTTAGCATTTTAGACAAGAAAAATAGAAAGTATATTTTTTTTTAATTTTGTATAACTTACTGCAACATAACATCACAAGACTGTTACAAAATATTTTTTTTTAATATTACTTACTAAAATTATATGCACCTACGGAAATGACGAAATGGATGAAACACTTGACGAATACAACCACTTACTTTAAAGTTACACACAAAACTGATGTCCCACTCATTTAATTGAATATATTTCAAAGAAAGCATAAATGAGTTTCTTCATTTAGTCTAAATCCTATACACTGACGGCCGTTACTTTGAATTTATAAGCATTTAACATTTTTTTACGGAAATGATGTAAATACATGGAGACACATGTATCCGCGCTGAAACAAGGAGGAGACACGCGACGGAAATGACATTTGGACCATAAAAACAATAATTTTTGTAGTACATATTTGCAAATATTTAAAATTTAGAAGTGGCCCAGTTAGAAACGTTGCTTGCGCTGCTATATTGACTTCAAAATAAATAAGTTTTTTTAAATTGTTGAACCATTTTTAGTCGCGGCCACGAAAAGGAGATTTTAGTAGAGAATCACCCATACTTAAGTCAATCAAAACATTAACGGCATTTTAAATTTCAAAAAAGTCCATTAAAGTCGAAATTTTGACCAGTCGACATTTTTACTTGCGATATATAGGTACTATGTCTATATGTATTGGTGAGTGCCTTAGTGCATTGGACTTTCACGCTGGGGCTGGATACCCCAGTCAAAATAGACATACAAATTTCAAAACATAAACAAAATTCCGACAACGTTTAAACTTGGTGGGGGCCTTCCACTGACCATAACAAAGCACTGTCGAAAAGTCCCCGTCGATCCGACAAAAAAGGGATTTATCCTATGATCCCCCAGCACAAACAGCTATATTTTCTAAAATCTTGAGTGTTGAAAAAAAAAGGGTTTATATTTTTTAGAAAATTCTGTAGTATATAAACTATACCGAGACTACTTTTTCGATAGCACCGACGCGTTGGGGCAGTTTGTGTGCAGAAAAAAAATCATTCTGTTGGAAAAAAGTAATTTCAGCTGAAAAAAAAAAATTTAAACAGGAAAACATGTAAGGGGTGGGCCATCTAGTGGTTTCTTTTTGAATCATATGTTATTTTTACACTGACAGCTGTTTCCCAATCGAAATCTTGACGGGAAGTCAGTATTATACCTCCGAATCGCTTCAAGCTTGAACAACATTGGGAAATATTGAAAACTTATTACCAAAGTGAGTGCCGTGTGAAAATCATTTTTTCTGACGAGGCGCATTTTCATCTCGGCGGCTTCGTTAACAAGCGAAATTGCCGCATCTAGGGCTCGGAAAACACGCACACGTTACTGAGAGTGACAGTTTGGTGCGGATTGTGGAGTGGTGACATCTTTGGACCATTTTTCTTCGAAAACGAGGCTGGGAACAAGGTTTCGATCAACAATGGTCGTTACAGAGCCATGCTGACTGACTTTTTTTTACTAAAATTAAAGACCTGGATTTGGACAACCTTTGGTTCATGCAGGATGGTGCGCCATGCCACACAGCCTATACCACAATCGATCTTTTGCGCACCAAATTCAAAAATCGTATTATCAGCCGTCTTTGCCATGTCAATTGGCCGCCTCGGAGCTGCGATTTGACCCCTTTGAACTTTTTTTGGTTGGGAACCGTAAAGGACCGATGTTATGCCAATAATTCGTAAATGATTCAAGCACTTAAGGCATATCATCCAAGCAGTCCATGAGCTACAGCCCGAAACAATCAACAAGATTTTGGAAAATTGTAACCGAATTAGCTACTGCGAAACGACCCGAGGCAGCCAATTGAACGACGACGTTGTGTTCCATAATTAATGGTAATGTTTGTTGTTATAGTAATAAAGCCATAATACATGGACAATATTATTTTTTCACTTTATTGCATTTTTAAAAAGAAACTTGTGATTGACCCACCTTGTATATGAAATGGCTTCGATGTACATACATCATCAGGATATTTGTCTATTAACGAATATTTCTTTCCAAATGTCATCAAAAAGCCCTAGAATCGCCTTTTAAATAATTGGATTTTTTAGAAATAATTTTCTGCCCTGCGATGTTTACGAACACAAATTTATTCCAAAACTGCCGCCTGCTTACTTTCTGCAGGCAGGAGAAAAATAAAATCGATACGCAGAAGCTAAACAGACATGCGGCAGATCTGTCGCATATTACTACGATTACGAACACAACCATAAATTAATTTTAAAAAGTTTCTTGTTTTTCAAAATTCTGTATGACAAAATTCTGTGTGGTAAAAATGCTGTAAGACCATAATTCTGGTTGTCATTATACTGTAAATACAAAATTCTGTATGTCAAAATACTGTATGAACAAAATACTGACTTGCAAAATTCTGTTTTGTAAAATGATGTACGGCAAAATACTGTATTTTCAATACTGTTTTTTTTTTTTTCCTTAAAAAAAAATAAAACACATAAGGGGCGTATTCATATATCTTCGCTAAACACTTGATTTACTAACCTACAGTTTTGGTTCTATTCTTTAAATAAACATAGATCTTTTCAATAGACATTTATGTACCTGTGTTTAGCAAAACAATAATATATAATTCTGCTACAATTTTCTTTCAATTTCTGACATTTTCAATTTCAAAACGAAAACTAAATACAAATCAATAGTTCGTGCTGTTTTGTTTAAGGTTTTTGTTGAAAGATGGTAAGAAATTCAAAATAAATGGGAAAACAGCACCAGATATCCTTCCTTGCATCATTTCCGAGGAATAAGGAAAATAATATCAAGCGATAAGGCAACAAGAGACATTTAATGAATTTTTCAAGATGTCAAAAGCAAATAACTGGCTACAGAGTTCGTTTGAGTTTCAGATTCTGATGAAACTAAAACTGAAAATGACATACATATTAACCTTTGTGCACTTGGTCATATTTTCAGTTTCAGTACCATATCGATACCATATAAAAAAAATATTCATACATTTTAATATCAATTGACATTTTGATATATTTTCCCAAAAAATGTTTGTTGGCTTCCAAATTGAATTAAAAAAAAAATAAATGTTTGACTTTCAGTAGGTTTAATAATAATTCAAACACAACTCATCGTCTGTTTAAAATTAAACCCCAGGTTTTTACCTAAGTAATAGTTTAATTATCTCTATGACTATCTAAAACTGGAGGTTTGCTTAAACATATCGTAGCAAGAGTTTAAAATATGTCTATGAATACTGCCCATAATATAATAGTAGTTTTGAATATATTTGTGTTGTGTACTGATAATCAAATCATAACTTTATACAAATATAATTGACATTTACCAACAAATACGAAAAAACTCAAGAAATAATTTTAGAGTGAAAATGAAGAGAACGAAGAAGTAATTAAGTCTGGAATTTTGTTTTCTCTCTTCTTTCCCCCTAGCTCCCAACTAGGTATTAATCAACAATTAAAGCTTGCTTCTTTATCAATTTCGATCTTTTATTCATTCATGTAGTAATAAGAAAGTTTTTACGTCAATAAAAAACCTCTAATAAATAATATGTATTTCAAAGTTCTCTAAAAATGCTGTAAAAGAAATATCGTTTTGATAATGTAAAAAAGTGCGCGCGCACTATTTTACATTATCAAAACGATATTTCTTTTACAGCATTTTTAGAGAATTTTGATGTACAGAATTTTGAAATACAGTATTTTGAGCAACCAGAATTTTGGTATACAGAATTTTGACATACAGTATTTTGCTCATACAGCATTTTACACATACAGAATTTTGACATACAGTATTTTCGCATACAGTATTTTGAATACAGCATTTTGCCATATACAGTATTTCGACCCCAACCCTTTTAAAAATTCACGCGTTTTTTTAATTGTTTGATAAACATTTAAAAAATAATTTATATAATGATAGCCCGTAGAAAGCTATTTTGAAACAATAATTAAACAAGTCCAATCTTTCAAAATCCATTTGTTCCAAAACTCTGATTAATCAAAAAAGTTTAATGAGCAGGCAAAAGTGATATTTTAAGTGGTCATCATTTACAAAAAATAAAATAAAAGAATCGGCAACATAGTTAGTAACAATTAATTGTAATTCGTGATTGATCACCAATTTATTTTCTCAACCATTTTGTATTCTCTTATTTTTCAATTAAAATTATATTTCTACCATTTTGTCTGGATTTTTTGAAGAATTTACTGTCATATATCGGTCTTATGTGAATAGTCATCTATAAAATATTAACGAATTAATAATTATTAGTCAAGTTTTGATTTTACAATTCTGTAGTAAGGTAGATAATAAAAGAAAGCTTGCCAAGTAAACCTACAAAATTTAAGTCAGAACCTAAGTACGATTTTACACGTATTACAAATAAAATATCACTAGTAGCTCTACAGCCAATAAGAAGATGAGGTCAAGTTAGCAAAAAAACATTCACGAATCGAAAAATGGTTAACTGGATAATTTGCCGTTAATTAGTTGTTAATTAGTTGTGACAATTTCGAATTTGTCGTTCAATGTTTTCTATGTTCCTTGTGTTGCTTTGATAACTTGATGTCAAGTTAACAAAGCACCCCCTCAGAAGAGTACTAAAATCTCTTTGCAGTTAATGATTTAAAGTTTAATAATTTGCCGTTAATTAGTCTTTAATTAGTTGTGACATTTTCAATTTCATCGTGCTATGTTTTCTATGTTTTTTTAATACTTTCCTAATGCGATGTCAAGTTAGCAAAGCAACACCTCAAAACGGGGTTAAAACTTCTTATATTGAATAATTTATCGCTTAATAATTTGTCGTTGATTAGTCCTTAATTAGTTGTGACATTTTCAATTTCATCGTGCTATGTTTTCTATGTTTTTTGTTGTTATGAAGCAGTTTTTAAATTGCTTTGGTATAAAACAACACTAAAAACCATAGAAAACATAGCACGATGAAGTTGAAAATCTCACAACTAATTAAGGACTAATCAACGACAAATTAAGCGATAAATGATTCAATATAAGAAGTTTTAACCCCGTTTTGAGGTGTTGCATTGGGTGTTGAATTAGGAAATTAGCAAAAAACGTAGAAAACATAGCACGAAGAAATTGAAAATGTCACAACTAATTAACGACTAACTAACGGCAAAATATTTATCTATAAATCATTCACTGCAAAGAGATTTTAGTACTTTTCTGAGGGGGTGCTTTGCTAACTTGACATCAAGTTAGCAAAGCAATACAATAAACATAGAAAACATTGAACGACAAATTCAAAATTATCACAAC
This sequence comes from Melangyna quadrimaculata, assembly GCA_949320155.1. Lineage (NCBI taxonomy): Eukaryota > Metazoa > Arthropoda > Insecta > Diptera > Syrphidae > Melangyna > Melangyna quadrimaculata. The sequence continues at coordinate 186,926,037 of OX439483.1, forward strand.
TAATTGACAACAAATTAACGGCAAATCACCCAATTAACCATTTTTCGATTTGCGAATGTTGTTTTGCTAACTTGACACCGAATTAGGAAATTAGCAAACAAAACATAGAAAACATAGCACGACAAAATTAAAAATGTCACAAATAATTTACGACTAATTAACGGCAAATTATTAAACTATAAATCATTCACTGTGAGGAGTTTTTAGTACTTTTCTGAGGGGGTGCTTTGCTAACTTGATACCAAGTTAGCAAAGCAACACAAAGAACATAGAAAACATTGAACGACAAATTCGAAATAGTCACAACTAATTAACAACAAATTATCCAATTAACCATTTTTCGATTTGCGAATGTTGTTTTGCTAACTTGACATCGAAAAACATAGAAAACATAGCATGACAAAATTGAAAATGTCACAACTAATTAACGGCATATTATTAACCTATAAATCATTCACTGTAAAGAGTTTTTAGTACTTTTCTGAGAGGGTGCTTTACTAACTTGACATCAAGTTAGCAAAGCAACACAAAATACATAGAAAAAATTGAACGACAAATTCGAAATTTTCACAACTAATTAACAACAAATCAACGGCAAATTATCCAATAAACAAATTTTCGATTCGTGAATGTTTTTTTGCTAACTTGGCACTCATAATAAGAAGCGAAAGTAGAATCCTACTGTGGACAGATTTTCGGCGTTTATTCCAGCCTCTATTCTACTTTAGAGTCTTATCGGCTGTAGAGCTACTATAGCGATGTTTTATTTGTAATGCATGTAAAATCGCAAGCTAACAGGTAAATATAAAAATTAAAAACAAAACAACTATACGAAAAATATTAAATAGAAAAAAATATAATAAGGATTTTCCAGTCAGTTATCTCAGAACTTTTTGTTGTGAAGTAGTGATATTGATTTTATAGAAAAAAATAAATATAAATAAAGTAAAAAAAGTGAATATTCGTTTGAAGCAATATTACAGATTTTTACCAACTAATAAGGTGAGTTATATTTTTTTTTATACACTCATTGGATCCTTGTCCTACTTTTCGTAAATTATTTTATTGTAATGATGACAGTTTAAACTGTTTTATCATTATTTAAGTAAAAAAATCCTTTATTAGTTTATGTATATAATTTAAGACAATTTGGATTAATGAATCAAGTGATCTCTATTACGAACAAGGAGCATAACAATTTATAAAAGTCTGTTTGTCTGTTTAAATGGTGTAAGTCCGCTGTAGTCGGCCATCTAAAAAATTCTGGTTATTTAAACAGCCGCAAATGGTGTAAGTATGTGTGAATAAGCAACCGCAAATGGTGTAAGTCCGTGTTAGTACTGCCGCTTGTCAAAATGGTGTAAGTCCGTTGTTAAACGGCCATCTGTTTAAATATTAGTAAATGCTGTAAATGTACGTACATAATCTTATATTAGGCTTCAATTTCTAAATATAAAATAGGCTTATAGTCCAGTTAGAATAGACAAAAAAATGCCAAAGAAAGGAAATTAGTTCGAGGCTGAAATTTGGTGTGATCGTTGGTAATGGTACTCTTTATAAACTGCTAGAGTTCCTCATCAATCCGATGACCGCTAGGTCTGTTACAAGGGGTCAAAGGTCATACTAATGTTTTTTTTTTGAGAATAACCTGAAAACAGTTTGATGTAGAAAAAAATTAAAACTGCAAACTTATAGCTGCGGCAATGTCCACAAAAAGGACTATATACATTTTGTCCATAGCATTTACCGTTAACAGTTCAAAGAATCACTCGGGTCGTAAAATTAATTAATTTTAATTTTTGGTACCAAAATCGGCCATGAAGGTGTGTTTTTTTTTTAAAGTAACTAAAAAACGATTTGGTTTAGATGTTCGATGGCTATAAGGATATGCGAAACAATATAAAAGCTTCCGAGCAGCGTCGTCAGTTCTGTTTCAGCTCCTTCATCAGCAGATATTTTGTTTGATGCATCAATCACGGCATCAACTTCCCAACAACTATTTCTCGCTAATGCAAACAACAAAAGTCGACTTATTGCTATGCTTTCTGAAAAGTTGAAGGCTGCTAACATCCTAGTGAGGCAAGCCAAAAATGATGCTGACGTTTTGATTATCGAAACGGCCATATATTGTGCTGAGAAACGCACGAGTATTGTTGTAGGAGAGGATGTTGACTTAATAGCAATTTAAACTTATAGCACGGATCTGTTTCAAAAACCAGGTAAAAGCTAAAATTGAATCTAAATTATATTGTACTCAAAGTTTAGCCACTTAACCAAAATGTCAATCACATCTTATTTGTGCATGCATTTACTGGTTGAGATTCAACTTCTGCTCTCTACAACAAAGGCAAATTAAAATTCTCAAGCTTTTCGAAAAGAGTGACGATCTTAGATAAACTTAGATTTCTCACATTTGTTCGATGTACAATTATCTTCCCTTCCTCCAACATCTGCTGCTGCTCAACCACACCTCTTTACTATCAAGTTCAAACTTGGCTGGGAAGAGATAGTCTTACTAAACCTGAAAGTTGGGGATGGGTATTGAGAAATAATTTTGTGGAGCCTATTGCCACTCTGATCCAACCAGCACCTGATAAACTTCTTACAACAAAATTTTGTAATTGTGGTAAAGGTTGCGGTTCTAATTGTATAGTTGTCGAAAAGCAGGGTTAAAATTTTCAATAGTACGAACTCAATTCAAATTGATTGATATGAAGAGGACATTATTGATGAGTAATTTCTTACCACGCCATAACAAAACAATCAGACTGGTGTGGAAGAAAGTGCAAAAAAGGGCTAATTTCGCGATACTTGCGACTGTTTGAACTTTTTAACGGTAAATGCTACGCGAAATTGTAGACGTAAGTATTTGTGGGAAATTGCCTCAGCTACAAGTTTCTTGTAAATTTTTTTTTCTAAACCAAACCGTTTTCAAGTTATTTTCAAAAAAAAAACATTTTCATGACCTTTGACCCCTTGTAACTGAGATAGCGGTCCTCGGATCGATAAGGAACTTTCTCAGTCTATAAAGAGTCCCATTAACAATGTTCATACCAAATTTCAGCTTCGAATTAATTTTTCGTTGTAAAAAGCTAATTTTCCTGGACTATTAGAGATTATGTTGGAACAAATATGAAAATATAAGTTGTGGCATTTTCTTTTAATTACAGATGAAAAGTGTATAAGCCATGAAAGAAAACAAATAAACATTTTTAAATTAATTTATTTTCTTCTTATCTTAGCCGTGTTTTTGTATTCTCATTATTTTTTTTTTTGCGTTTACGATAAAAAAGTGAGTATTTATTAAATGAGCTATTATTAAACAACAAATTTTCTCTAATAGTTTCGATATTAATATTCAAAATATTTTATGTTTAACAAATATTTTTAAAAGCTTAATATTAAGGTTATTAGCATGTTATGTAGGTACTACTCAACATTTTTCCATTTCCAAAAGAGTTTACTAAAATTTTCTAATTGTTAAGTATTTTTTAACTACATAGTATCATATACTTAGCGAATTCCCTTCATAAACTGTAGCTGAACACGTCCAACAAATTGACAGCTCGTGTAAAACATTCACTTACATATATCACATTCTTACATTTAGGTATAAACGTCAAAGAGTACGATCCTAAAAAAATAAAATATCCATTTATGCGGATTTTAACTTTTTTTTTCATCATAGTAAAAATGATTTAGAATCGTACTAAATCGACTAAAATCTCATGCCAACGATATGGATATTAAACAAATTATCAAGCATGAACATAATTGTTTTATTTCTTTGTTGTATAAGGAAACTAAAAAATAAAATCATAGCATTTTTTGAAAGTTTAATTTTCAACAAGTTTTTTTTTTTTGTAAATTGAAAAAAAAAAATCAAACATTTTTAAATGCAATATTATTTATACTTTTGGCTTACACAATAACGAGAAAGTTAAAAATATGAAAAGTGGCTGTATAAATGATACTGTTAACAGGAACACAAAAGCAATTACTGTTTGTTTACTTAAAAGTATATTGCAGCAATAAGTGAAGACACATAATTTTTTTATCGAAATCCTAGCTGATTTCGAGAAAAAGTAAGATTTTTCTTAACGGCGGTGTTGCATCAAGTGTAAGTTAAGGTAGGTATCGTTTTTGTTTGTTTTAGAAACTTGATCTTTTCAGGTACTCACTCTAGAAAATGTTAAGAAATCCCACTGTACCAAGTTCCAAAAAAATGACTAACTCGTTTTCGAAATACTGAGCTTTGAAAACATTTTATTTTGTACTAACTATAAATTCAATTTAAAAAATTTAGAAGCTTCGCCATACATAAAATTACATTTTCTTTTTTGGCTTACAAATGGAATGCTTTGTTTACCGTTATTTTTGGTCCTAACAAAAATAATCAAAAAAATGTGTACATTCCCCAAAAACCACTATAAGTACAAAGTTTGGAAAAAAAAAATCATTGAGCCATTTTAGACCAAGAGCTGGCGACATATTTTTCGACCTTACCGATACGTGGATGAAAATTTGGTCACAAAAATATTGAGGGAATCAAACACAAGAACGTCACTCTTACAATTCGGTTCAAAAGGTCTTATACTTTTGAAATATTAAAAACAATTACCTGATCGATGAAACCCGAAAGGCAGTTTGTTGTTTTTGTATTTGGTGGCCATATATCTTTCTGTTCCCAAATTTGTATGATTATGGCTTAAGCCACCCGTTGCAAAGCTCTCGGTATATTCGGATAAATAGCCATCAGATACATACTCATAGAAGGCTTAGGGCTGGCGCCCACATGCAACTTTCAGTCACGAAACTGTTTGGTTGCTAAAATGAATCATATGCATTTATATAAAAGTACGCACACATGCATGTGGGCGCCAGCCCTTAAAGTCATAGAAAGATTTATGAACATAAAATACAAAAAGAACAGTCTTTCACTCCGGTAACATCGAATAGGTCTTTTTTTTTAATGTTTTCAAACTGTAAAGCTGGCCATACACGACCGAACCAATGAGCTGAACGGCACGGAGCCGAACCAAATTTGCCCGTGAATGGGAAAACTCAGATGGCTTCGTTTGGTTCGGCCGAACAATTTGGATATTCAGCCAGTCCAAAATCCACGAACACGAACATCCGAACCAATGTTCGGCTCTATCGTGTGTGGGGAATCCAAGGTACATATATTAAAGGTAATATCATTAGCGTTTTCATTTTCGTTGGGTTCTGCGCAAGTTTCAAAATCAATAGTAAATCAAATTGGTCACAACAAATTTGTTTTTGTTTACTGTGTATTGGCACAATGGACAGCCATCTTGAACTGCGCAATATAATACCTTAGATATGTGTACTGTGTGGGGAATCAACAAGCCAAGCAGTTCTGTTTGCTTCCAAATTTCCAATCGCTCCAACATCACTAAATAATAAAATCCAACTTTCTCACTCTATCTCATTAAATTGTAGAATACAATTTTCACCAAAAACATCTAATTGTCTCATTCTCTTTTTTGTCTAGTTTTGTTATGTTCAATACAAAACACAAAATTCACATTTTTTTAATTTTCTTGGTTTCTGATTGGGCAACTGTCATAAGAAGTTCAGTTCAGTCGACTTGTGCTTTCTGCATTGAACGGTATCGCTGACGTTTCTTGTTTGCACTGCCAAAATTGGTTCGGCTCGGCCGTGTATGGCACCCAAATTTGGACCGTATTTTATATTATATACTTTAAAAACAAAGAAAAAGAAATATATAATAAACATTACAAAGAATTAAATGAAATATATAAGAAACATGAATTGCACTTTTTATTACATAATTAACAGATGACATTTGACATGCATGACAGCTTATAGTTGAAAGTGGTTGAAGTATGTTGAACACCATAAATCTTAAACACTGCATACATGATTCAATTTTATTTTCAACTCAGTTGTCAACTAAATTGATACTTCACCACACACGACATAAACTTAGTTGAAAGACTTCTGCTTCAACTGTCAAAACATAATTTTTTCTCATTTAAGAATTTAATTTAATCGAATCAAGATGTGTGAAAAAAGAAAAGTATTGGCATTAATTATTATTGCAGAGTACCTAGATGACGATGAACAAGCTAATGGATAAAAAAAAAATCCAATGAAAAATTAATAATGGAAATAAAAACAATTGAACCAAATGATTTCTCGAATTTTACCAGAATGAATGCAGCAGCCTTTAAGGAACTGCTGAACAAAGTAACTCCATTAATCAAAAAAGAAGACACTTTTATACGAGATTCAATAAGTCCAGAAACACGCCTTCTTATTACATTAAGGTACCTCGCTAAAGGAAATGATTTTGAGGATCTCAAGTTTTTCTATGCTGTCTCCCTCCAATCAATTGGGAAAATAGTAATAGAAACTTGTGAGGCCATAATATCTGTACTAAATGAATATATAAAGGCAATATTTTTTAGAGAACTTATTTGTATTTTGTTTGATATACATAATTCTACATAATTTTAGATACCAAAAACTGTGGTTAAATGGAAAACTGAATCCGAAAATTTTCTCAATGTAAGTGGGTTTCCCCATTGTATAGGGCGGGCTATCGACGGACGGCAAGCACGTCGAAATAGAGAAGCCACCAAATTCGGGATCATACTACTTCAACTATAAGAAAACATTAAGCATAGTCCTGATGGCTATTGTCAATGCAAATAGTGAATTCTTAATGGTAGATGTGGGAAAAAATGGATGAATTTCTGATGGTGGAGTTTTTTCATACACCACATTTGCCAAAATGTTTGAGACCGATTCCCTTAACATTCCAAATACAGAAGAGCTAATAGCAGGTGGAGAAAAGTTGCCTTATGTGTTTGTAGCGGATGACGCTTTCCCATTAAAGAAGTACATAATGAAGCCATATTCAGGAATGGAAATATCTCCACAGGAACTTAATTTCAATAGATGCTTAAGTTCGGCAAGAGTTCGCGTAGAAAATGCGTTTGGCATCCTCGCACATCGCTTCGAAATTTTATTCAAGCCAATTAACTTGTGCCCTGAAAAGGCAACCAAAATTGTTCTAGCGCGTTGTTATTTACATAACTTTTTGAAAAAGAAGAACGGTCGTATATATGAAGCAATAACACCCACAGAAAACCACGAACCGATCGGACTTGAACCCAGCTCATCAAGAAACTCAACAAATACAGACAAAGTAATTCGTAACAAATTTTCCGCAGATATAAACACAACTCCCCATTAAACTTTGTTTACTTATTATTATACATATGTATATTGCATTTTATAATTAACAATAAATATATATACATACAATACCAGTGGCGTCTCGTCAGGGTGTGCAAGGTGTGCATTGCACACCCTGATCTAACAACAAAAAATCGCTCATCGAACGTTATTTAATTTTACTCAAAAACATGCACAATTATACAACCTACCAACAGCCTACCCATTTGCATCCTTTATTTTTTTTTTCATCCTCATCGAAGGTTATGTAATAATACACACAAATATGCCCAATTTCACAACCCGTAATACTCACCTCCAATATTTTTTCTTTCAAAATGCCTTCATCGTTGCGTGAAAATAAGCAGAACGAGTAAACTCGTACGAAACCTCACTGTGCACTTATTCTGTTTAATTCTTCAAATTAATTCATCCAAAATTAACAAGCTGGAAAGACGCTTTCCGGAAAGGGAATAGATACAAACAAGAGAAAACACAACAAATACAGACACTCTAGAAAACTTTCGAAGGAGTTCACTCCAAATTTATCAGAATAAAAAATACTATGTCGTATGCGTGACGATGGGCATGGCTACTGTTACTGGGTAGGGTAGTGGCAGTGGGTACCTACAACCTACCTACAGGTTTGCAGTTTGATCATTTTGGATGAATTCATTTGACGAATGCTGTGCACAGTGAGATTTCGTACGAGTTTACTTGTTCTGTTTTTTTTTCACGCAACGATGAAGGAATTTGGAAAAAGAAAATATAGGAATGCTGTGTCTTAGGAGGTATTTATTATAGGTTGTGTAATTGATGAAGTTTACGCGAGGGCGTACGAAGGATATCTATGCACTTCAGTCAGAGCTTCTATTTTGTTTTATTTTATCATTTAATTTGCTTTTTGTGCATTAGTTTTTAAGTGTCTACAGTTTGGTGCTGTGCTTTTCCTTTTTTATGCGATTGTTTTTAATTTAATATTCAAGAAAAAAGGCAAAATAAACAATGAGTGAAAGTGAAGACGAAGATCGTTTGTTAAAAAAAGGGTATGTCGAAAAAAAAACAATTATTTTGATTTGATTTTGATAGATAAAACAATAAATAGGAAATTTTTGTATGCAACTTATTGCCAATATCGCAATTTATTGATATTTAAAAACAATAAATTATATTATTTTCACGATTTGCGCACCCATATAAATAATCCACTCGACGCCACTGTAAAAAACATATATACATACATACGCATCACAATTTTATTAATAATACTGTTTTTCTTCATACAATTCCTGTTCGCTGAAACATCGTTCATCTGCTTGTTCAGGAGGCATTTCAAAATATGCTGGTAGCTTGATAATTTGCACTGGCGTTGGCGAAGGATTTGATGAGCTTGAAGCTGGGGAAGATAGAAGTCTCATGTGTGGCGAAGAAAATCTTGATGCTGGTGGTGTGCTCACTGTATTTATTGTCAACTGCTTTATTGACAAAGAATTAAACTCTGTTCTATACCTCTTTTGGCATACATTTTCTGCTCGTCATCAAGTTTCCTGTATGAGCATGCCCATGACTTCGCATATACTTCTGAATCATCTTCCCCAGCTTCGTCCTTCTCCTTCATGGAATCTAGGTGCATGCATGCTCTTTGCAGGAACTCACTCTTCTTCGCTTGGATGGAGCCCTCTAAAATAAAAACATATTTCACTAATTAATAAAGTGATTAAAGTTTTGCATTTTGCAGCTTACACTGCGCTCATCTCCGGTGGAGTTGGGGGTAAACTTGTATTTACTTACTAAAATTCATCCATTTCGAGAATTGAAATGCTTTCGGATACCTCCTCCTGGTCTCGCAAGAAGTCGAAGTCGTCAAAGTACCATAAAGTGGGTACGTGGACGTCGACTTCTCCGGCACCTGACTTCATGGAGTTATTTATTAGTTCAAGCTCCCGGCGGTAGGATGTTTTAAAATTAGTAAGTTTATTTTTAAGTTGTTGGAGAGTTCCATCGGGTTCAATTTCTTTGAACTTCTCCAGCAATACATCCCAAGCTTTGCTTTTTTTAGCTTATTTTTGTATTAATTATACTTTTAATCTTCCAAAGCGTGGGATGTTGCTGGAGAAGTTCAAACAGTTCTCTCCAACATTTTTTATTCGCCGTTTGAGTAATTTTTTTAATATTTATTATTATTTTATAATATTTATTATTTTACTGCGACCAACGAGAGACGGGACATGACCATATTAAAGTTAATTGAGATTATCCACGTCTCTGTTTTTTATCCCACTTTAATTTCTTGGTAAGAAAGGGATGGCCATCCAATTGTAAATTGACGTTTAGTTGAAATGCGTTTGGCTCAAAAGTAAATCAAATGACTTGCCTCTACACACCTCAACTAAGTTGAAAACATTTACATCAACTTGAAAAAATTTAAAATCTTTTGATTTTCTCCAACTCAATCGTCAACCTTCAAAAAAATCAAACGTCAAGCCCACACACGAGATTTGATGAACTTGACATCAAATTGAAAGACAAGTTGAACTGTGTATGGAGTGCATTAAGGGTCTGCTCTCAACAATTATATTTGAATGACCTTCATGATTGTTATAACTTTTGGGTCTTTTGCTTCTACGAAAAAGCTGTTTAAAAAATACTACCTCTCAAAATTTGAATAATACCTTTTTTGATAAAAGATTAAATTAATAAAAAAAAAATATATCTATATTTTTAAGTATTTTTATAACACACAATTGACCTGATTTAATTGTTACCATACATCTTCATAAATTCACTTGACACATTATAGTTTTTAATCACAAGAGCAAGTTCGTACGATCCATTTGTGAATTTTATTTTACTTTTAACCTAACAATATTATAAAGTTTTCTATAAATTTGCATTCCTTCTTCCTTTTCTTTTTATCAAAAATAAAGAAAAAATCAATTTCAATTCAATAATACATAATATCAAATCATGATGCTTTCTTTGGGACTTACGAGTACCTATATCAGTAATTTATTTCATCGACAAGTAAGTATAATACTTGTTGACATGGAGAAAAATCCTGCTAAACCCTTTCACCCATGAGAATGAGAACATGAGAAATCTATCTTCTTCTGTCGTGCATTTCAACCAACCAACGTTAAGCTATGAGATTATTATAATGTGAATCGGAAAGGATTTGCTTCAACATTTTGAATTACTGCATGAAGATTTGGATGACAGAAAAAAGTCCACATAGACGAGATGACAACAAATAATGTTAGCGAATGGGGTTAGGTATATTGATCACATTTTTATTTTAAACCCTTTTGTACATACACATCTAAATAATATCAAAATTGAAAAGGATAAAAGATTGATTTAATGAAATTGTAAATCGTATGGATTTACTTGCAGAGTTGATTAAAAAATAATTGTTTAATATTATCAAGTATTACTTTTTATTATATTGAAGGAAGATTGGTTTTTGATTAAAAATTCCAAGTATTCCAAATTCTTTTTAATTGATTTTGAAATACAGAGCTTAAGGAGGAAACTTAATTACTCACATCACGATCGAATTTAAATTATGTTGAGGTTGTATTGAGTCCTTAACCCTAATTTACCAATTTATCGGTAAAAAAAAAAAAAAAAACAAAATACCTGCCATTTAGGAAGGTCAATATCAAAAATATTTTATTTGGCAATTGGCTGCTACAATTTGCACATTAAAAAGCTAAATTCTGTTAACAAAGTTTTCTCCATCTGAAAAATATGAAGAGATTTACGAATACAATTTAATAAACATGGAAGGTGGAATACAAATAATCTGGAAAGCTTCATAAAGAGTCTTGGAAATGTTCCCACTGCCATTTGGTAAAATTCTCTTTGAAGTTGTTTTATAACTGCGGGGGACTGAACTGATTGTTGATGTTTTGTATGCATGCATGCTGAATAGATATTATGCTTTTATAATGCCCCCATGAAATCACACTACCACAAAGAAAATTTCGTTCGAAAAAAAAAACTTTCAAAATACTGTTTCAACGAAAAGAACACCGAGGTAATTAAAAACCTGAAAACTTAAGCGAATTTTGTTTTTGGTATATCGCTGGCCCAATACTTTAATGTTCTATGTCTATGTCATATAAAATGCACAAATACGTTTTTTTATTTCAAAATGTTGGTCTTTTTGTCGACTTTAAGAAAATGTATGTTTCATTATTTTTCTTCAACAAATGGCTTTTTTATAGCCCTATCAAACAGAAACATTCCAAATATTCTTAATTATGCTCAGTACTAAAACGTTCATGTACACCATATAATAAATTTAATCAATAAGTAAATGATTAAAAAAGTATTGGCAAATGGGGAAAACTCTATTGATATACTTTAATCTAGAATTTTGTAGTTTATTATGTAATTTTTAAGCATAAATAATAGTTTTTTAGGGTCTAACAATCGCAGTAACCAGTTTTTTGTAATTTCACTGCATATTTTATTCCATTTTTCTCTAATTATCCATTGCTTTCCATATGTCTCCCTCAGTGCTATAATATTTACAAAAAAGTTAGAAAAATGTTCTATGTTTAAATTGAAAAGTGTTAATTAAATTGATATTTAATACAGAAAAATGAAAGTAGGTCATTAATTTAATTAAGTTTCTAAGACGTTTTCATATTGTAATATTTTTTTAATGAATCATGATATTTTGACACAAAATCAGCTACCTAAGGTGCCAGTTATAGCTATCATTGAAAACCATCATTGAAAAAGTTAACTGTTGATTTTGAGACCTTTCGAAAGTTTAATCATTGAATATTTGAATGCAGAAATATAGCTTACGACTTCAAAATTATTTCTCCTTGAATTTTGACCCATATCTTCCCCATAACGTAACTTTTAATTTTTCAATGATGAACTACCTTACCAATGATCATTGAAAAAATTAAAAGTTACGTCATGGGGAAGATATGGGTCAAAATGAATTTTTTTTGGAGGAGAAATAATTTTGAAGTCGTAAGCTATATTTCTGCATTCAAATATTTAATGATTAAACTTTCGAAGGGTCTCAAAATCAACAGACAACTTTTTCAATGATGGTTTTTAATGATAGCTATAACTGGCCCCTAAGACTTTGCAAGCGATTATCTCTGCATAATGAAAACCTAACATAGAACATTATAGTATTGAGCCAGCGATATATTGTTTAGGATAGTTTCTGAGAAACCCAATATAAGGAAGATCCTAACGAGATTTTGATGTGTAACTGCTTGCATCACGCTATAGGGGGTAAATCACTTAAAAAAGCATTAAAATTTGACAATTATAGCAAATTTCATGAGTGCGTTCGACAGTGCCAATAGAGAATTTATTTGGCTTGCTTTGCGCAGGAGGGGCATCGCAGATAAATTGATTGCTATTATCAAGGCTACGTATGATGGATCCAAGTGTTACGTTTTGCACAAAGGTAGACTGTCAGAGGAGTTTGAAATCCAAACATGGCTGGATACTGTCACCAATACTGTTCCTGTTGGTGATAAGTGACGTACTGCACACAGCTTTGTCAAATGGAAATGGAGGAATTCAGTGGACTCTGCAATCTCACCTCAAACATCTGGACTACGCGGACGACGTATGCTTACACTCTCATAGGATCATGGATCTCCATAAAATGACAGCAAGGGTGGAGAGAGAAGCAGACATCGTAGGGCTTAAGATCAACTCGGCAAAAACTAAAAGGATCAGCCTTGGAACTTCCTCGTCAATCCAAGTAAATATTTCTGGATAACCGGTAGAGGATTTCCAATATCTTGGGAGTGTTGTCTCTACGGGTGGCGGAACTGAACTGGACGTAAACAACCGAATCAGGAAAGCAAAGGCTGCGTTCGGAATGCTATGGTAAAACAACTCTTTTAGCTTAAAGACCAAGCTACGACTGTTCCGCTCAAATGTTGAATCCGTTCTGCTTTACGGCTGCAGCACTTGGAAAGTCACTGAAATTGTCACTAGAAAGCTGCAAACCTTCGTTAATAGATGTCTACGAAACATCTTGAGGATTTTCTGGCCCAACCGTAATGCCGAACTTGATGCGAGAACGGGTCAGCAGCCCATAGACTCCATTATACGAAGAAGAAAGTGACAGTGGATTGGCTTCGAAAAGGCGATCAGTGCATTGCATCTTAAGCAATGCAGTGGAACCCGCTCACACAGGAGGGAAGACAAGTGGGCCGGCCTAGAAGTACATGGCGAAGATCGGTCGAACGGGAATCGGCACGACTGGGGAAAAGTTGGAGAGAGCTGAAATATATTTCAAGAAATCGTACACGATGGCGCGAGTTACGGATAATAACCTCCCAACCTTAAATGATGAGTCTTCAGGTGAACAACCCATATTCAATCCAATATCATGGTAAAGAATATGTTTATTTGCATTAATTGATAAGTAACTCAACACCAATTTACTTCAATCATATTTTGTATTTCCGCTTCTCTACTGAGTAAGCATTTTGATTAGTTAAAAGTTATACAATGATATATTTAATTAATAAAAAATAAATTGCATTTTGACACTTGAAGAGAACGATTGGTTTATTATTTTTCGGAAGAATTAAATAACTTAACTCGCGTAGGTGTAGTGGAGGCCATATGTCCCGTAAGGGAAACATCACGGATGTAATAGGTCCGAGGACCTAAGTAAGTAAGTATTTACGATGCATTTTTTTTATTCCACATGTAGTAGTAGTAGTAATTTTTTTATTATTTTTCATTTTGATTATAAATATTCAGTACAATTATTTTTAAGACATGACGTAATTCCGTCTGCCCGAGTTTGACAAAGTTTACAGGTATTTTATTATTATTTATAATTATTGTTGTTATTTAAAATATTCTTCCATTATTGACTATTATTTGCGCATATCAATAAAACAATATTTTTGTTGATACCATATTTGTTGCTTTATAAAAGAGTACCTTTAACCTGCTATATATAGTCCGGTCAGGAAACCGAAACCCGTGTGTTTTTTTTTTTTGGGGGGGGGAGTATTTTTTACGATTGAAATTTATTTATGACATGATTTAGGTGAAATTTAGCCTAGGAGTAATTTCTGAAATTTTGGCGTTTAGCCGCAATTTTGAAAATGGCGCCCAACGTTTCTGATATGAGAAAATTAAAAAAAATCTGTCAAACTACTTAGACAATTTTACTGTTTAAGGTGTCGTTGTGTTGGTCTAACAAAAAGACCATGACCCCCACCCCCAATTCCACCCAACCATTAACCCCCCATAACAAAATTAAAAGATGTATTTTTAAATTGTTTTATTTTAAGCAGTTATAGCTATAATAACTGACTTGATTATCCAATAATAATGAGATTGACATACTTTAGGCCTTTTTTTATTGGTAAGTGTATACGCAGCGCAGCAAAATTTTACACTGCAAACAACAACAAAGGAAAAGTGCGAATACTACATAACGTGTTATTACTTTGTTTTGTGATGTTTAAAAAATATCTAATATTTATTCAAATTTTAAATTCAACGTTTTTTAATTTACCTAGATATCTATTCCGGAATGCAAAATTATGACTAAATCCGCCAAAATTAATTTTTGCTAAAAAAAACATAACAACTTTATTGCCGTTTGAAATCATTTGGCAAAAAAAAAAAAAAATATAAGTTGTGCCAAGCTTAATCAAAATCGTAAAAAAGCCATTTTTGAGAAAACTTGATGATATCGAAATCCTTGTAATGTTAGTTTTGGTTAAACTTTCAGAATTTGTGTACATTAAGGTACATACATTTATACACAATTATTGGTGAAAACCAGCTTTACTATTGCGTGAGTGATTTTATAGCTCTAATAGTTAGGGCGTTAAGGCCATATTTTAGGTCAAACCTTGCAACCGTCCACATCCTTAGTTTACTTCAAAGAAGTTTTTCCACCGTGGCAACACTGGCAGACCGGAGATATAAGGGTTGCCTTCTGACCATGTTTTAACACGAAATTTTACATAAATTAGCCTATAAATCGGGAACCAGACATCGATTGATATCGTGGAATATCTCGTTGGATTTAAAATACTCGAAGCCATAGGAATATGTTAATTTTTTGACACCTGGAGCAAAATAACCTCGGCGGATAAGGGTTTTTGATTTTCAGAAAATAATGGTTATAAAATGAATACATATTCATAAAATTTTAAGATGAGTGTCGACGTAGAATTTCATACCCTACAGCATATCCGAAGTCCATTTTTATCCACGTACTACATAGGTTTTTGTATTATCGCTTTCAAAATAGGAGGAGGGGAAGGTGGAAGTATATCAAACCACTATATATTTATCTTGATATAATCTAAGGATGTGGCACATGACCTTAGGGTAATTTTGAATTGAATTTTATGCAAACAAAATAATTTCAATATAATTTCCCTAGAAAAAGTTATAACCTTTTTATAAAATGATGACCACATTTTCAGTGAAACGAGCATAACATTAACAAATTTCAATGGTATGGTGATGAAACTTGGCACACATGTCTCATTTGTCGTAAGCAATAAGAATCAAAAGAGTCTATAAATATGTGTGTTTTTTTGATTGAAAGAGAAAAGTGAATTACTATTACCAGTGCCCGTATTACGAATTACGATTATCGTTCAAAATCCCATGATATTGTTACGTTGCGATTACGTTTTACGATAGTCGTTTTTATTAAACGATACTCGTTTTCTCTTACGACTGCTTTTGACACTCGTATTTTATTGTTTTGACACATGACTTTATGTAGCTGTCACATATTTACTACGTTTGTTGTTTGAGTTTGGTGCTGCTGGTTGATGAAAAGAAAAATGTAAGTAAAATAAAATAATAAAGAAATAAAAATGTTAAATAAAATAAGAGGCCATCAACACAAACGACACAAATAAATGCACTTGTTGCTTTTATGGAAAGGCATCCAGACATTGCTAAAAGCTATATGCCAAACAGCCAAGTCCAAAATTTTGTGGAATAATTTCTCAACAAAAAATTCAATACACTTGGCCCTCCAGAAAAGACCGTGCGTCGATTGATGAAAAAATGTAAATTGTTTATAGTAAGATTGACTTTTTAATGCATCCTTAATTTTGTTTTTATAATTTCAAGGTTTGGAAAGATTATATGAAAGTACAATGTGAAAAGAAAAATGCGAGATAGTAAATTGCATTCCAGTGGCACAGGAGGCGGGCCAAATAAACAACACTTTTTCAGACAACGAGAAAGCTGTGATAGCGATCCTTCATCTAAACGAAGTGGTCTCAGGCGAGACATTAGGAATGCATTTCGGCGATCCTCCTCGCTTCCAAAAAGAATATGACATTGTTGATGCCATTATGGAAGACTTGGAAAGTGTTTATATTGCTCAATCAACTAATAAAGAAAGTGTTAATAATGCTCAACCAACTTACAACACATCAGGAATACCCATTGGGTCTGATGCATCCCTCATTGATCCCCTTGAAATTGAATTTTCCCGAATCCTCGGAATCATCGTCACTACTCAAAAAAAAATCACAATGGAAAAACATTTTGTTTAAATTTAGAAATCAATTAGATACACTTTCTTAACTTTCAGTTCTATAATTTATTGTGGACAAAAATATTGAAGGAATGAAGTTGGATGAGCTTAAAAAAAATAGATTTTTTGATTTTATCTGGCAATATTTTCATGCATCCATTATCGTAAACCATAATCGGTCCATGTCATGACTATCGTTTTCTTGGGTATCGTATTTTTGGCTTTCGTTTCGTAATTTGTAATACGGGCCCAGTAAACCCCTCCCAAAACTGGTATGTTGGTGAAAGTTGGTAGAAATGTTTAAGTTCTTGTTAAAACCAAGACTTGAAAGGATCCATGCAAATATATTGGTTTTATTTTTATGGTTTTTATTTTTATGTAACCGGGGCACAAATATTCAACCCAATTTTAGTAAAATTATGATGATACAATCACCATTAAGAAAGTAATCGTCGTTTAATGGAAAAATGAATGTATTTTTTGAGTAGAGCAGATAAAACCACCTTTGACAATAGATATTTGATTTATCTTTTTTTATTCTTGGTAACAAATAAAAAACAAAACATTCCTGCCAACATTCATCGACGTACTAGTTCTGGAGGGGGTTTACGGGGCATAGTCTTACACTTTTCTGTTTCGCTCCAAAAAAAAAAACACCCTTTAGCCCCAGATATTTTTATAGACTATTCTGATTCTTATTTCTTACAAAAAATGAGACATGTGTGCCAAGTTTCATCACCATACCATTGAAATTTGTTAATGTTATGCTCGTTTCACAGAAAATTTAGTCATCATTTTATAAAAAGGTTATAACTCTTTCTAGGGAAATTATATTGAAATTATTTTGATTACATAAGATTAGGCATTAAAAATTACCTTAAGGTCATGTGCCATATGCTTATATTATATATTATATAGTGGTTTGATATACTTCCACCTTCCCCTCCCCCCATTTTGAAGGTGATTAGATTATATAAAAAAATTATACATGGATAAAAATGGACTTCGGATATGCTGAAGAGTATGAAATTCCATACGTCTACACTCATCTTAAAATTTTATGAATATTCATTTTATAACCATTGTTTTCTGAAAAATAAAAACCCTTATCCGCCGAGGGTATTTTGCTCCCCCAGCGTACAAGGGTGGGGGAGGGGCCAACAAATTAACAAATTCATATGGCTTCAAGTATTCTCAATCCCACAAGACATTCCGCGACATTAACGATGTCTGGTTCCCAAATTATAGGCTAATTGATGTGAAATTTCGTGTTAAGACATGGCCAGAAGGCAACCCTTATATCTCCGGTCGGCAAGTGTTGCCAACACTTCTTAAAAGTAAACTTAGGATGTGGACTATTAGTGTACTAAAGCTCATCCTGTTAGAATGAAGTGCAAGGTTGGCTCCCCTAACGCCCTAACTATAAACAAGAAAAGCACTAATTGGATTTGAATCACATTTTTTCATTTAAATCGGTATTAATAAAAAAAAAAAAATGGTGCTTAAAATGTAAAATAAGGGCGATTATGAAAACTTGAGGTTATTGCTGCCCGATCTTTTTGAATCAGGTAAATAATAATGGGAAAGATTTTTGTGCAAAAATGATTGGAAAAAGTTAATTCGATTTCTTGCATTTTAAATTCAAAAGTTTGATATCACATCAACACAATTATTGCTTTTAACCTCCTAAAAATAATTCAAATAATTGTTTTATAATTAATTCAACAAGAGAGATTATTTAATTGGTTATCGATTTGTATTTTTAAACAAAATTGAATTTAATTAAAACAAAGGGATCAATATTTTTTTTTTTAAATACTCATTAGAAAAATAAATATCTCTACAACTTTTACCGTGGCAACTTTTTTTTTTAGTGTCAAAAAAGAAAGATATAATGAATATAGAAAAATCAACACCTACTTTTTTGAACAAAAAGCTCTGTAAATTTATCTCTCAAAACATCAATCTTACAAATAATTTTGTGTTAGGTATACACTTTTTTATTCATTTAAATTATCTAATTTTTGACTTTAATATTAAACTGTTGACAGTTTTATTTTGCACGATAACGACTTTGGTGAAATGATTTTTTTTTTGGGCGTGCTATTTTTGGCGCCCTCCATAGCTCCACCAAAAATGCTGAAAATAATAATTAGATGCTAAGCATTCGCATTTCTGCAGAGAATCTTATGGGCTACATTTTGCTTTACCTTATTTTGTTCGTCAAGTTTTTAGTTGCGCCTCAAAATCAAAAAAATCGTTTTAAATTGCAAAATTTAAGTTTTTAACGGCCAATTTCTTGACAAAGTTCTAAAATCAATTTAAAACTCGATCTAGTAATTCTCGGTTTATTTTTGAAACTCAGTTTTTAAATTATTTAGAACTCGAGCATTTCTTCACTTCAAATCATTTCCCTGAAACTCGGTCTAAAATCATTATTGAGTTTTAGAACTATAGATCTCGGTTTAGTGAAACTGAGTTCTAACGTGTTTTTTAAATTTTTCGTAGCACCCGGTAGATTGTTTTGACATAAATTTCTGACATTCTATTGACAAATTTAACAATATCTATCAGTTTTGCTTTGGCGGTAACCTTTTTTGGCATTTTATATTTCTGTTATGCTGTCTATTCATTTGAAATAAATACCACATTTTTGTATTTTGTGATATTTTTTTTATTTTCGGTATTTTAAAATTGGATTTGTGTGATTCTGCGTTACTATTCGTGTTATGATTTTTGAGTATGGTGT
The DNA here is from genome assembly GCA_949320155.1 of Melangyna quadrimaculata. Lineage (NCBI taxonomy): Eukaryota > Metazoa > Arthropoda > Insecta > Diptera > Syrphidae > Melangyna > Melangyna quadrimaculata. Next base: position 186,945,548 of record OX439483.1, read on the forward strand.
ACAAAAATGTTATTACGACCGGGAGCTCCATATATTAAGTGAACATGTGCAAAGTGCATCAGTTAACATTTTTGGGACAAAAATAAGTGTGTGATGGGTAATGCATGATTTTGCGGAAATCTTTTTGGAACATGTATATAAGTAAAAATAGTACCTTTTATTTTGATGCAGTTTGCACATGCAACCTTTATGTTTCGGCTTCCTTTCCTTTTAAGTAAAAAAATAAGCTCAAAAATCAAATCATGCAAAAACCACCAAATGAAAATTTAAAACCACCACTCAAATAAAAAACATAACACCAATGAGATGCAACAAAATTTGACATCTTTTTATTTCAATTAAATAAACAATGTTTCGTTAGATGAAGCGTCCTTCAACAAATCGTGTGCGTGTCTCAGGTGCAAGTTTAGTGTGTTGCGAGATGCAACCATTTGCAAGATCTTATCAAGCGCTGAAAAACAAAATTTTGTCAACGCATTAAAAAACAAATTAAATTTTTAAAATATACCTTGTAGATGCACTTCTTGTGTATGCAACTTATAGTAGGTGCGATGTCAAATATGCTTCGCCACCTTCAGTAGGATACCAGCAGCACTGATATTCTGCGAGCTCGCATAAATAAACATAATATGTAATTGCATTGCACAGGTGCTGGTTGTGCAATGAGTTTTGCATAAACCATACACTGCTGCGCAATCTTTGGATATGTTTCAAAATTACATCTATTTTATCAACTTCGAACTGTACAACCCAAACTAATGAATGTATTCACCTTAAATTCACGCGATTAATTTTCTTGGTATTTAACATTGAACATTGCACGATAATGGTACTTGTGTAGGTACTTGCCAATTTGTCCCTAATTGATTTAAATTGCATTCCTTTTAATGTTACAAGCTTAAATTTCGAACAATATCAAGTGTTTTGAAGAAATGAAAATATTTTTAAACCGAGTTCTAAGTTTCTAAACCCTCAAATTTGAGGGTCCAAATATAACAAAGTTCTAACTCAAACTAAGATTTAAATCGGAATTATTTTGCCTTAGAACTTGGTGAAGAAATGAGTTAGAACTCAAATGAGTTCTAATTTCTCGATAAACCGAGTTTTAAGGGTTAGAACTTTGTGAAGAAATTGGACGTAAATCTTATACCTTTTTAAATGTTAAGATTTTGAAAAAAAGTATTAAACATAAATGCTTAAAATTCAAGGTGTCGACCATTGCTTATGGAAATGAAGAGGTAAAACTAAGTGTACTAATGGTACCCCTACCTACAGTTAAAATTTCATAGGAATCCGATTAAACGCAAACCTAGATTACTACTACTAACGATGAATAAAATAACAAATATGTTAGGTTTCTTTTAAAGGGCGGAATTCAAGCCAGTTTACACAGGGTGAGAAATTGTCAAACCACGGTATTGATTTCAGAAGATTGTTTTCATACCAACGAACGTTTCTATAGCAATAATGATGTTAAAACGGTTGAGTAACTACGAACATACCTTATTATATTTCATAATAAAAATCGAGTTAATTACATTTTCACATTCACAATGACTTACCCAGAAACGCAGGAATAGCACCCAGCGGCATTACAAATAAACTAACCAACAAATCTGCTATGGCCAGTGAGAAAAGGAAGTAGTTGGTGACATTTTGTAATTTTCGATCCAACGCCACCGCCAAACAAACCAAAATGTTCCCCAAACCGCCGGCAAAAATGAAAGCAAATACGAAGAGGAATATCCATTCGTATTCGTGTCCTTCCCGGGTTGTATGTAATCCGAGATTATCCGTCGACCACATGTCGCTGAAATTACTGCTTCCATTATATGCCAATGTTCCACTTCCGGCTATTGACTGATTAAGCATTGAAAACGGACTTGACCTCCAACTACTATATTCTGTACTTGGATTTAAACTTAAAATGCACTCGAGATGTCTGCTGTTGCTGCTGCTACTGCTGCTAAGCAGTGAGGGTGGCACACTGGGATTGACCGACATGTTCTCAGATAAATTCTCAAATATCGATCCAATAACACCACTCCAACTGGGCGGAGGCTGTGAGCACACAAACGTCCGACTTTGTACTAGATCACAATTGACACTATTATTAGTGGCCACCATTACCGCCCCGAGTGTTGGCAGTAATGGCAGCTGATTGGTAACGAGATCAGGTAACTTTGAAACGACTAAATTAAATTCAGATACTGGATTTATGACATTACGAACTAGAAGCGTGGTATTAAGGATACAATCGTGGGCATATGAACTCAGTGGATTTTCCATCGCATCGGGTGCCAGGGGCTGACACGCAAAGTAGGCGCTCTTCGAGAAGCGATGGAAGGATTCGAGTAGGCATTTGTATGTATCAGTCGGTGATGATGATGGTGATGACGATGACGATGGTGATGATGACGAGGATAATGCTTCTGATTTTGGAGAGGTACACAAAATATCCGGACCCCAATAAGAGGACCATGTTTCGTTGGCCACTCTGCATAAGTAAACGAGGTCATCAAAGATGTGGGTCGCTGTTGATTTTGTCTGCTCGGTATTTTGCAGTTTGGTTGTGGTTGACAGTATTGGACTTGGATGTGATGTGGATCTGATGGTGTTATCGAAGGATATTGCAGTCGACGACATGGATAGTGGTGATGTTGGTCCTCGACCATCATATCCGTGCGCACCCATTTCATTATCAAGCCTTGCAAAGTGATTCCTTGACAAGTTATTAATTATGTCCAGTACTTGTTGTTCAGTACTTTCTCAGTATATTCCAAAGCACGAATTAAAAGCTGAAAAGAAGAAGTTAAATGGTGTTATTATTGTTGACGTTAAAATATACATCAAAATAGGGAAAAATTGTATCAGTGCATAAATGTGAACACAACACTTGTGCACTAAGTACATTTGTCTTGATGTAATGGTAACATTTCAAATTTCAATGCATAATGAAGCCCACCATCAGCGATACATGATTCAAAAAACAAATCAAAGAGTTTTTCCGAGTTCTAAAATTTCCAAAGCTTTATTCTACAGGCCGAATTGTGATATAATCTTTGGAAAAAAAAAAAAAAATTCCACAGTAGAACTCCAAAAACTAGACATATTAGATGTCCTACAAAGAAGCAGTCGACTTTTACCCCACAACAAAACATGCTCTGTATACTGCCCGCGCGCTTCCTGGCTCCACAAGCTCCGTCGAAAGTAGGTTTAGTACGTTAAGAAGAGTCAAAACTTGGCTTCGTTCAACCATGGTCAAAAATCGTTTAATTGGTAATTTAATCATCTAAAAACTAACAAAACATAGGTTAATGAATGTTTGAATTTGAAGGGTTATATACAGCCCGGTTCACTTGTTTAGACGCAACAATTTTTTTTTTTTTAAGTTTATTTTTAATTATAATTTTAATTATCACACCATTGCATTTATGAGAAAGATAATTTAGTTCTCAATGAAAAAAATCACAAATGCATGCTTGGTGAGAGACAGTTAACGGTTTCTTACTCTTATTTTTCTCAGCCAGGTAAAAACAACACAATTTTGTTGGTTCCCATGATTAGACGCATAGGTGAATTTGGTTATTTAGTAATTACCTGTTGCGCGGACTTGAACTAATTTTAAACCTTAAGCTGCGCGCGCAAATTCCAAGCGCTGTTGCTACCTGGCTGTATTAACCCTTAAACCCTACCCTGGGGTGCAGCGGAATTGAAAATATATATTTATTTGAATATTTAAAAAACTAAGTAACCCATGACGGCGCCACTCAAGGTATTCTCATATTATCTTATTAGCCGCTTAATCATCGGTAATTTTTTTTTATTTTCGAGTGGTACAGTCCTAGAAATTAAAACTTCAGGGTCCCATAGACCCTGACCAGGGTAGGGTTAGTGCAAGTTTTTGAAGAATTTTAAGGCGGACCAGACGATGGCCAGTGGCTATGTTTTAAGGGATTTTGAACATTGTGCGTGTAAATTATTATGTTCTTCTAAAAATGGCGTCGAATCAAAAACAAATGAGACGAAAATACCTCAAAAAATTTGGCACTGGACCTCATAAAACCCCAAATGGAGGAGGTTCACTTGGCCAACTTTGCCTTCAAATCTCCAGATCCTGATTGGAGATATTTTGATAAAGAAACGACCATTGATTGAGTCAACTGTTGCTGTTGCTGTAAAAAATGATGCGCCATTCGTCCACGCATAAAAGACCGGAAGACGAAAATAAGGTGTTGGTGTTGCTGAAATCATCTTTGTGGCGAACATAGCCGCTCTGTGACTCGAAACTTTAATACATATTTAACATTTTAACTTTCGTATGATCTCAATTAATAATAAGTTTTATTAAATTGGGTTTTGATTTTTTGTGGAAGGCCAAAAATTGTTTGGGGTCTCCAAGACCCCAGGGTAGGGTTAGTGTAGCTCCCAGGATGGGTGGACCAGCGCAATTGAAAAAAGATATTTATTTGATTTTTTTTTAAAAACTAAATAAGCCATAACGGCGCCACTTAAGGTATTCCCATATTATCTTAGTAGCCGCCTAATCATCAGTCATTTTTTTTATTTTCGAGTAGTACAGTCCTAGATATTTAAACTTCAGGGTCCCATAGACCCCAGGGTAGGGTTAGTGCAAGTTTTTGAAGAATTTTATGACGGACTAGACGATGGCCAGTGGCTATGTTTTAAGGGATTTTGAAGATTGTGGGTGTTAATTATTATGTTCTTCTAAAAATGGCGTCGAATCAAAAACAAATGAGACGAAAATACCTCAAAGAATTTGGCACTGGACCTCATAAAACCCCAAATGGAGGATGTTCACTTGGCCAACTTTGCATTCAAATCTCGAGGTCCTGATTGGAGATATTTTGATAAAGAAACGACCATTGATTGAGTCAACTGTTGCTGTAAAAAAAGATGCGCCATTCGTCCACGCATAAAAGACCGGAAGACGAAAATAAGGTGTGGGTGTTGCGGAAATCATCTTTGTGGCGAACATAGCCGCTCTGTGTGCCAAGCGTGCCTAGACTCGAACCTTTAATACATTATTTAACATTTTAACTTTCGTATGATCTCAATTAATAATAATTTTTAATAAATTGGTTGTTGATTTTTTGTGTAAGGCCAAAAATTGTTTGGGGTCTACAAGACCCCAGGGTAGGGTTAGTGTAACTCCCAGGATGGGTAGGGTTTAAAGGTTAAGTGGTGGCTTTTTTTGTAGCTTTTTTAAATTGCAGGTGCTGAGCACTTAAAATAGCCCGACGAACTGTAGATTTACAGGCAGTAACCCTCGCCAATTCCTTGATTTTGCTCGTGGAGTGAGCCGAATTCGATGCCGATGGATTTTTTTTCTTATTCGATAGAGAGTTGATCGAATATGATAAATCTCAGTTTTCGCATTCGTAATATTTAAATATCTCGGTTCATATTAGTCCTACAAAAAAAATTGGAAAATATAAAATGCGTAGAAAAAAATTTCCTATTTTATGTGTTAAACATTTTTTCGTTATTGATAATATTTAAAAAGTTACAGGCCAACGGAAAACAAAATTTAGTATTTTCCTAAATTTAGGCCATTTTCAATCAAACATTTGAAAAACTTTCTACCACAAGTTTGTTTGGCCCAAAATTTTGAACAATTTTGCTGTACAACTTTTTACTGTATTTCAATAAATAAAAAAGTTATGAATATTTTTCTATTATAAAAAAATGTTTTGTACCAGAACTAATTTTTACTTGCGATATACGTAGTCTAGAGCAAGTTTAGGATTCGTGCAAATTAAAAATGTTGAGACAATAATTTTCCAAACATTACGATGATAGAGAAAGCGAAAAAAGTGGGTCTCGCAATTCTGTCTGTCTGTCTGTCTGTCTGTCTGTCCGTCTATCCGTCTGTCCGTCTGTCCGTCTGTCTGTATGTACCTCGACCTGCAGCCTAAACGGCTAAAGCGATTTTCTTCAAACTTTGGACTTAAGGTTCTTATGGGATTCCCTAGAGGGGAAATTGAAATTTTGGTTTTATCTCAAAAAATAACGGTACCTGTCATACAACCAATATACAAAAATTAATTTATTTCAAAAACGGCTCTAACGATTTCCAAAAAAATATTACGAGGTACTTAAATTACTAAAATAAATATTTTGGTAGAAAAAAAAAATTTTTGTATAACGGTTATTAACGGTACCTATCATACAACCGATTTTTTTGGTTTTTAAATTTCTCGTTAACTACTGCACCGATTTCAACCAACATTTTTCTGCATATAAAAATTTTCGACAAAATATTGAAATTTTTTTTTTGAAAATTCAATATCTTGATAACGGGCTAATGATTTTTTTCTTAATTTTGTGAAAAATTGTATTTTATTAAATACTAAAAGCTGGCATACCAAAGTTTTATTTTAAAAAATTTAAAAAATGTCAAGATTTGTTATATATAAAAAATTAATTTAAAAAAAACCGCTCTAACGATTTTTAATTTTTTTTTCATAAATTCATATGTATTAAACAAATCAGATGGCATACTTCTTTTGAGCTCTGTCTGTTTTAGCTATATAACTAATTAATAATTATTCATAGTAATCAATAATATTTTAAATTGTTTTTAAAACATTTTTTTTATGATAATGTTATGGAACCAATAAATATGTAAATTGTCTATTTCAAGCTACGATAAAGTTGTAAGCTACGAGGGCAAGTTGTGTGCGATCCAGTCGTGTCCATTTTTGTTTTTAAATCTGAGATCTTGGCTGAAAATCTTGATTTGGGATCGATATAGTTAGATTTTCTCTTTGTTAAACCCGTTTTTAAGATTTAAATTTTAGCCTGTCGCTTTTCTTATGCAAAACGGCATCTCTAATTGTTTTTAGTTTTGTGGCTAGTTTTTCCCGAGTAGCGAATATTGGAAATTTATTTAAGGCTCCATACGCAAATTAATTTCTCAAGTACCTTATTATATCATTTTGTTTTATAAAAAAAAAAAAAAATCGGGTGGCACAACGGCGCATGAAGAACCAGGGCCTAGTGACTAACAACTTGCAACTGTGTGTGCCTTTCGACAGGAATGGAAGGGACCTACAATTTTATGCCGAATCCGAACGGCTAGACGAGAAGCTTTTATTCGTGACAAGTGATACTCTTGGAGGATTTGTCAATTCCTCGCAAGAGGCAGTAGCCCTGAAAAAAAACTTTTTAGTTTTTAGGTGGACGAGGCTGGGAAGCGATCCCAGACCTCCAGCGTGACAGTCGAACGCACTAACCATTACGCTACGGGCTACTACTATCATTTTGTTTTAGAGTCTGTAATATTTTACTGCACAAGTAAGAAGAAAGCGCGATTCAGTGAAAGTTAAATAAGTGAACAGTGACAAAAATGAACACGTGTTTCAATTGCTGTGAACCGTTAGCATTTGACAAGATTGCTAATGTTAAAAAAAAAAGCATACAAACTCTTATATCAGCCGGTATTAGACAAGGTCTGAAACAGTATGAGAAAATGCTACGAAATGAAAGTAGCACAGAAAGCAATGTGGCATGCTAGAAAAAATATGGTGACTTACGTCGAGTTTCGGTATTGTCGGGAAGTGCGACTGACAGAAATACGTTTTCACCAGAACCATCACCACGTTGGATTGGAATAGGAAGTGCCATTGGATTATAATTCTAGATTCGACTATAAACACTTGTGCTACAGAAGCGGAGAATCAGCAGAAAATGAGTCGCAGGAGAGAGTTGATCAGGTAGGAATACTTCACTGAATCGTGTCTTCTTGAACTTTTTCTTAATTGTGCAGTAAAATATAACAGACGCCAAAACAAAATGATATACCTGAGAAATTAATTTGCGTATGGAGCCTTAAATAAATAGCCAATATTCGGTACTCGGGAAAAACTAATTGGTGGATCAATGGGAGAAGCCGTTTTGCATAAGAAAAGCGACAGGCTAAAACTTAAAGCTTAAAATTTGTAGAACAAAACTGTTCGAAATTTTGAGCCCAACAAACTTGTGGTAGAAAGTTTTTCAAATGTTTTATTGAAAATGGCCTAAATTTAGGAAAACACTAAATTTTGTTTTTCGTTGGCCTGTAACTTTTTAAATATTATCAATGACGAAAAAATGTTTAACACATAAAATTTTCTACGCATTTTATGTTTGGCGATTTTTTTTGTAGGACTAATATGAACCGAGATATTTAGTAAAAAGTAAAATCCAAGATGGTGGCAAAACGGTAAATGTTACGAATACGAAAACTGAGATTTATCATATTCGATCAACTTTCTATCGAATTAAAAAAAAAAATATGGGTGTGGTACAAACTGCTGGGTCAGATTATAATTACACTGGACTATTTAGGATTATATTAACTATAAAAACTAACGTTTAGTTTTTAATTTTACTTATTAATTAATTTATTCATTTAAAAACAAGTTGAAGGCTATTCAAGTCGCTTTATAATTTTCTCTAAGTATTAAACCTTAGTTAACCTTCTTACATGAGATTCAATTGGAAAAGAACCAGGAGAAAGGTACCATCAAAGAAAAGAGGCACGAATTTTAAAATTAAAGAGACAGAGATGTATAAATTTGTAAATTAATGATTTTTCGCTTTTTGAATTACGATTGGAAGGTTCGGTGAAGCCGAGTTCGCTTACTGCTAACACTTGACGGCTCGTCCACTTTTTGGCCACCCCGTCCCTTTTTTAACGCCCTGAACCTTTTTTTGACGCCCGGTTTCTTTTTGGATATGGATAACCTGTTCCTTTTTTGGACGACTCGTCCACTTTTTGGACGCCCGCCCGTCCCATTTTTAGACGCCCCGTCCACTTTTTGGACACCAGTTCACTTTTTTCTTGTTTTTTTTTTTTTTTTTTTTTTTTTAAGTAAATATTGAGAACAATCCGAGGATGGAATCGGCTGGCTAACCTGATTTGATTATCAATTTGTCGTTTTTAAGATAGCTGTCTCCATCAATTCTATAGACAAAGATAGAAAAAGCAATCTTCAAAACGACAATCAAGAATTTGATAGTCAACTTTCAGTAGCCGATTCCACCCCGGTTTTCAGTTTGATAAAGAATTGATTGACGTTAAAAAAGTAATTATCAAAATTTTGATTTTGAAAATGATTTTTTTAAATAGTACCTATTCTCAAGGTGTTCATGCTTGAAAAATTTTGATACAGCTTGAACCTGGTTAGGTATATGTAGAGTTATGAAAATTAAGTCTCAATATAAAAAAGTGGGCGTGGCACGGTGTATTTTACTGAATGATATTTTTAATCATTTTTCTCGATCAAAGATCAAACTCAAAAAACTTCATCCGAATAGTTTTAGAGCAGCCACTGAGTAAGCTATTTTTAAGAAAAGTGGGCGCGGCAGGTGGCGCAATTTACAAAAAGATTTTTTTGTTTAATTTGTTCTCGCTTAAAAGACTAAACCAAGATAATTCCAACCGAATCGTTAGAGCCGTTTTCTAGAAATAAAGATTTTAGAGAAGTGGGCGTGACAGTGGGCGGATTTGATTGAAAATACATTTTTTATCTTTGTATTGCTTATAAGAACAAATTCTAAAAATTTCATCTGAATCACTAGAATCGTTTCCAAGAAACGCAGATATAAGACTATAGTGGGCGTGACAGTTCCCTTAAAACCCATTAAAAACACGCTTCTGCAAAGGATAGGAGGTTGCCATTTCGGATTTAAGTTCACTACTTATACTTGAAATGACCTGCAAAGTTTCAGCTTGATACTAATTTTTTCGATTAACACTTCTTATTTTACTGTAAACTACCAGTTGAAATTGGGAATATGTAATGAATCTTGCATCAGGATTCAAACATTCACCCCCAGGTTAACAGCAAAACGTCATAACCACTGCTTTTGCAACCCTCTAAAGGTAATTTTAAGGAAAAGACACAGTGTATTGCACTTTATTTTCTCTCGAATTAGGGAAGTATGCAAAATGGGTAAAATGTTCGTGAGTATAATAAATTAAAACTACTTAAATTTTATGAGAAATGTGAATTGCACCGGAATTTGTGTGGTTGTTTTGTAGTCTAAGGAAATGCATCAGCTGCACCATATGAATCATGAATATTAGTTCGCAGTTTTAATTAAGTTTCACATTTTGTACTCAGAAAATCGAAAGACATGCTTAAATACTTTCTAGCACGGTAACAGCAGTGGTGTATAATATAATAACTATCATGAAACGTACATTATGTCAAAAGAAAATATAATATCGTTATTAAAAACAAAATGAACCAAGTGAAAACGAAAAAAAGGAAGCAGTTGAAACAAATGTTTTGTGTAGGAGAAGAAATAATATTTCTCCGGATTATCCAAGGATTTTGGTGCGAATCTTGCGCCCTAATGTTAATATAAACATCTAAGTTAAGTTGGTTTTAGTTTTATTACTAAAATAAAATGCACGTTTGTCACGCACGCTCTTGAACGTGGTATGCAGTATTATTAAAACTGATATAAACATGACACACACAAAGTTTAATTAATAACGTTAGAGCTTTTTTCGAGACAAAAAAACCGAAATCGTTGTATGGCAGTTACCCGTTTAGTCCAGTCGAATCGTCATTTGACCTTGCGTTGATCGGCACGGTCTGTTTTTTTTTTTATGAATCGATAGGGGCTTACAAGAAAAGTTTAACCCTAGATTTGCACCACCTGACAACTATTTTTACCAAATTTATTCGTAAAAACGTACTTTTTGACTTTTTTTGGATTTTTGCAAATATCTCGGCTACAGTACATTGCACAGTAAAAAATTTGAATACGTTTTGTTTGTAATAAAATTTTCTAGCATGTAGTGTTAAGGTTTTTTTTGTTTGAACAAACAAGTAAAAATTTACCGTTAGTTTAAGTAATTTCCTTTTGGTTTTTAGACGGTTTGTCATTATTATTTCGAAAAAAGCTTATATTTTGGTTAGTTTTTCTTTTATGTTTTGTCTAACTGTTGCTATTCCCTACATTTTAAAATTGACTTCTTAACTCCAAACGGGAGCCGAGAAATTTATGAATGAACACGGGCAAGCTGGAGACCCCCAAAAAAGATATTTTCTGTTTTTTTACGAATATCTTGGCTGCAGTATATCGCAAAGTAAAAAATGAAAAAATATATTATTAATTAGAATATTAGCTATTGTTTAAATAAATAAATATTTGTTTTTAACAAGTTAATACAAATTAACAGCCAGTTTTAGTAAGTTTTATTAATTTTTTTTTTTGTTGAACAAATACTTTTGAGTTATAATTTTGATAAAGGCTTGTGAATCGGCTTAGTTAATAACTAATTTTTAGTCCTTTTAATTTCTTAAAATTAAAAAAAAAATAGCTCCCTACAACAAAATAGAGCTGAGCAATGAATAAGGGCAAGCCATACAAAAAAAAACCTTTTCTGTATGCTAATAAATAGTACTGTAACTATCTATGTACAGTCACGTATGCGTCAAATCTGGTATTTCTGATTTTTTGTTGACTTTTTCAGGATATTGGCCTACTAAATAACCTCGTGCGGCGCGGTGACCGCTTCATGGTCAAAAATCAGAAAAACCACGATTTTTTCGCGCTTTTTTCAGTTATTATATTGTTTTTGAGAAATTAATTTCCAAACTCAACATTCTGAAAAAATGTCTACTAAGTAAATTAGTAGAAACAAGATCCTTGGAGCAAATTTCTTTTGCGAAATTGATGATTATACCAGATTGTTTTGACAAGTCTCCACTCTCTTTTCGCAATGAATTAATTGCCCGGACCATTAATTGTGTGCGGAAAAATGAAATTTGGGTTTGCTCGTGTTTTTATTTGTTGTTTCTTTCATTACAGCACTGTTTTTGTTTGATTTTTTTGTTAAATTTCGATTTATTTAAACTCTCCATGAATATTTTCCCGTTGTGTTTTCGTAAGGATTTTGTTGTCTTTTTGGAGACCGCAGGAACATTTCGTTCACGGCTTACTAGGCTTAAGAACGAAAATGATTCCCGAAGAGATAAAGATTGATGCACACATCAAAATTACAAAAATCTAGCCATAGCTGATTTCTTTAAAAGTACTTAACTAAAAAGTATTGAAATATTACTAAAAAGTATTAACATTCAATCCCGAATCTATTCGGGATTTTTTGAATTTGGGATTCGGGCTTACATATATGTCCCCTTCCCATATTTTAAAGCCACGAAAATCATCAGATTCCTTAAGTGGTGCTTAGAATTCAACCTAGACCAGCCAAAATCGTTAAAAGCTGGTTTGTTAACAAATTATTTATAAAAAAAAATAAAATTTCTTTAACATTTTAAAAAAACAAAATTTGGTATGCCAACATTTCTTTGATAAAATACAATTTTGAACAGATTTTCAAGAAATTCCCCGTTTTCAAGTTATGGATTTGCAAGAGTAGGTATATGTTTCTAAATAAATGAAGACATATGTATTTGTAAAGTACTTTCAAATTTTTTATTGGATAATAAAGCTTATAATAATTATAATAATAATAATTGTTTTGAATATTTAATGCTGTTATTTTAATGTTACGTCACGTGGCTTAATAATTTATTAACGTACATTTCATGAAATGTTTTCTTTTTATCGGTTAAGTGTTGCAGCTGTAGTGAAAAGCATCACATTTTTTTAATCCAAAATCAATACTAACTTGCTTCGTTAAGTAACATGACTCATGGAAATATTATGGTTTTCTTGATTAGTGTATATACGAGTATTGAACATTTCAAATTTTAACACAAAATGTCTTAACAGCAAATTTCCCTTTTTTGTACCAGAATGTACCTTCAATGAGTAACACATTTAAAAAGCTTTCGTTAAACATCAAAGTCAAGCATCATATGTCTTAAGGATTAACAGAAAGAAATTCTTGTAATTGAATGAGTTCTAAAAACATATTTAATTCACTAGACAGCAATCAAAGAAATAATAATTTGATGACTTGTCATAACATTTTCTTTTTAGCTGTCGAAAATCATAAAGAAATATCAGAAAATATAATTGTGTTTTGCTTAAACGAACAAGATGTACATATGTTTGTACTGAAATCAAAATAATGTAAAGTCAATCAATTTCATATAATGTACAATTGTACATACCTATACTGTATACTGAATCCAAAATAATTCACTCGTTTTGATAGACTGTTTTATAAAGAAAACAAGCTAAAACCGGCTGCCATCTGCCAATCGCCAAGAAAAATAAATAGGTAACTGAGATCATTTCATCGTAACAAATTAATTGCATAATTGACCGCAAAAACCACACATGAAATTGGGTCTTAAGAGTGTGCTCGTTATTATAGTATCTATATCATTACAAATAAGTTTCATTTAATCTACGTTTTATACTAGATCATTATTGGTAACAAGATAAATTAAAATATAAAACATTTAATTTTGAATTTTAAAGAAGTATTTTTGGCATAGCATAAGCATCAAAATGGGTTGTTCATAGGTAGGTAGGTACACAGCGGATGGTAGTGTCCCACATAATACGAATGTGTCGTCCATAACCACCACATTGGGGTATATAATTTGTTACGTGATGGCTGTTCAAACCATCAGTACAAACTGCAATTCCAGTTGTAGCATTTAGATTTATATTAATGAGTTCAATTACGTTTTCTTTCTGTTCAAGCCTGGCTGGAACGTGTCCCTACTTTATTGATTTTATTTCTCTTCTGCCGCAGAGAGCAAGATGGTGACAATTTATTAATAAATTTGTGTTCGTAAACATGGCAGCGCAGAAAATTTGATTCTTTTTTTTTTTTAAATTGCATTGAAAGATGGCTACGATGATGATGGATTAAAAACCCTAAAAAAAAACAGTGTTTTTTTAGAATTATTATTTAAAAAACAACGAAATTTTTGAGATTAAATTTTCGCGCGGGAAAAGCCGATATTAGGGCTATTGGGTGAACATAATAGATAATATCCTTTGATAGACAAATATCCTGATAATATTTATGTATTTTGAAGCCATTTCATTTACTTATAAATGCATACATGTTTTCCTGTTTAATTTTTTTTTTAGCAGAATTTACTTTTTTTCAGCAGAATGTTCTATTTCCGGTAAAAACTGCCCGACGCGACGCGACGCCAAATTGATTTCTAGATACTTTTGATGTTTTCGAACGTAAATTGTTTTGCATGTCTGATGCTTAAGTCAGATTTCAATTTTTCTTTACGAACACAAACTTCGCAGATCTAAATCCAGAGTACACATATCTAAGGTATTATCAGGCGCAGCTTGTCAAATTTTAAGATGGTAAGTACACAGTAAACAAAAACAAATTATGGCTGCCCCTTGTGTACAGTGGCGATTCCTCTCAGTTAGCAGGTTTATCGCCGCTAAACCAAGAATTTAAATGAAAAACTTAGGTTTTAGGTATATATGTAATGTAATGTTAAAATAATAATAATGAATTAATTGCAATAATCAATACCATAAATACAAAAAAACTACCCACCTACCTACCTATTTTCAAATCATATTTTCCTTCACACAACACAAAACTCCCATCTTCCTATCTGCCTCAGCGTTATACTACGTTTTCATTAGAGCCGAAATGAGGTAATTTCGAAATTTGGCAAAAAAGTGTTTTCATTATCAAATTAGCTAATTTCATTGGACATCTCTTTTCATTTTGAATTTGGAATGGCAGTTAGCCGTTTATTTTTGTTGTTTTCTCTTTCTGTTTTATGTTGTTGAGTATAGTGTATTGAAAAGCTTTTGAAACTGATTCCCGCTGGATGCATTCACCTAATTTCAACCTAATTTCGTGCAAATGAGGTTGAAATTACCTCATTTCGAAATGTGATTTTGTATGGAAAATTAGGTAATTTCGGATCTCATTTGGAAATTTGCAACGAAATTACCTCATTTGGCCCAGTGAAAACGCCATATTACAATATGCGATACCAAAACCAAATTCCCTACAAAGAGCATTAATATAATAATACACAAAAATAGATACCTACCCACATTGTTCTAACACAGTAAACAACACAAAACTCTCATACAACAAGTCTTCCTTGGAAGCTTACAACATCCGCGCTACCAAATTGCATACAATTTTTAATAATATCTATTCAAAATATAAATACAAACACAAATACAAAACAATCAATAATACAAGAGCGTTTTACTACACATGTCCTTAGCAAATTTGCGGGAAAAATTCAAAAATTCATTGAGGAAAAATCAACTTTTTCCTTGAGGAATGGCAGCTGCACCGTCCACTTTTCAGCTGATTCCTTTGATGAAATTAACATGGGCATGTCCTAGGCGGGAAGCACATGCTGAAAATTCGACGCAAATTCGCCAACGAAATCACTACTTGGAAATTGTTTATTCACCGACCCAGATATGATGAAAAACATGGTGTTTGCATAATCTATGAATTCACTGCATAAATGTATGTGGTTTATTCATCAGTTCAATATTTTCGATAAAAATGGTAATGAAAATTCAATTATCAAATCACAAGATATAGAAGTAGGTAGTTGTTTATTCAGCAATTAGTTAATTCAATATGAAAAATGTGAAGAAAATTAAATAAATAGTAAATTCATTAACTCTGTTGTGTTGTGAATTTGTGATTGGTTAATTAAAATATAGAATTAAAACTTTAAATTAAAGTTAAATCGCTAGGTCAGTGGTTGTTGGTTAATTACCACTTCATATGCGAAGTGGTGACTAACCAAAAAACTGAAATACTTTGAGAAAATCTGAGATTGCCTCTTTTTAATGGAAATTCATAAGTCCTCTTATAATATTTACTGTCAGTAGACAATGTCAACACAGAGAACTCAAAAAAAATCAACTTCTATCAAAACACACAATGGCGGTGCAGACTTTACAAAGCATATGAGTGCACATAGACGATGAACTGATGAACTTCTACATGACTTTTCCACAGTTTTTTCATCGCATAATTTTCCCTATCAAAAGCAATTTTTAATTCAACGAAAGAAAGGGTTGTTTTCTATACACAAATCAAAAAGTGGGTTCAAATCTATGAACTAAGGAAACCTCGCATGACTCTTCACTCACTAAATCATTGCATGTCGTTTACTTTTATTATTTGGCTAGTGAATTGATTAAAGAATTGAGCTATAAAATTCATTGGGGACGATATTTCCCGCTGGGAAGCCCAGTTAAATAAATGAAAGCGTAAGCGTGTGATGCGATAAGGCACGATACATCAGGTATACAACCAGCTCCAGGTACCTACTTACATTTTGGGTTCGTTTTTTCCATCTCTTTTTTTACTTTCGTATTATGTTTCTAGAAAAATGCGGTTGGAAGGAAGAATGCGTGTGCTTATTGTTTAATTATTAGTGAACTGTTCTTTGATTGAGTAAACATCCAAAAAGTTCTTTTAGCACAGTAAATAATTCAAAAAAAAGAGCTCAATTGGCAAAGCGCGATGTAGTTCTGCATTTTTGATATGTTGTTGGGGTATGTTAGAATAGTCTGTATCTAAATTTTCAACTTCGAAAAACCAGTGCTCGCTGCAGGAAAAAAGCAACAGTGAAAAAAACGCTAAATTCATCCCATTTTTTCCGACATTTTCCTTTATAACTTTGGAAATATGCAACTAAGGAAAAAACCGTCCACTATAAACTTGTTTGTTATAAAATTTTCCACAAGACCACATCAGAAAAGACAAAATTCAGAAAAATAAGTAATTTTGAAGCAATCACAAAATAGGTCAAAAATAGTCCAATTGTGCTTAAAATTTGTAATCAAATAAATAAAATTTGTGTCAAAGTCGAACACTTAAGTTGGCACTGATTTTTTTGTTCACGGTTCCAAGTACCCTTAACTATGATCAAATATAGTTATGATATTTATATCTTTTTTTTTGCTACTTTGGTATCGATTTTAAAACTTCCGAAAATTGTTCACTTGGCATGTAAATATGTAGTTTCGTGAACATTTTCGAAAATTTTAAATTCGCTACCAAAGTTGCTTAAAAAAAGATATAAATATTGTTACTATATTTTATGATAGTTAAGGCTTCCAAGTAAGTGTACAAAAATCAGTGCCAACTTAAGTGTCCTAGGTATTTTGACCACAAAAATGATGCAAACATTGCGTGTTGCACTTAATTAACATCATGTTTCTTGCCATACATATTTGGCCGATTTGGATCGAATTTTCAAATTTCGTCTTGTAATACTCTAGACTATTTGATTCCAAATTTTAAGCGGAATTGGACAATTTTTGACATATTTTTTTTGATTGCTGCAAAATTACTTAGTTTTCCAACACAAATATAACATGCATGAATTTAAGACTGATGTGGTCTTGTAGAAAATTTTATAACAAACAAGTTTATAATGGACGGTTTTTTCCTTAGTTGTATATTTCCAAAGTTATAAAGGAAATGTGGTAAATTTATTTTGGCATAAAGTCGCCAGAAGTATCTATTATCGGCTGACCGCTAACGTGAAATTTGTTTACATAGCTTTGAACGTGAACTAAATTGTTTAATAAATAGGTACATACATACGTTCATACATAAATGTGGGTAGGTAAGTTTAAATTTAAGATTTTTTGGAACACAAAATCATATAAATATAGGATGTAGATATTTATATTTATATAATTGTTATACCTATAATTGTTATAGAAAGTGACGATTTTTATGATAAAGTCATCGATAATTTTGTTTCCGTCGAACGCCGAAGCGAATTTATGTATAGGTATCGATAAGTTTTTAAACTTTTATTTTATATTATTTATTAATTTTTTTTATTAATTGTTGTTATCAATAAAATTTAAAAAAAAAAATATGATTTTTTTAATTACACTTCCCTGGACCACGTAGCTAAACCAATACTAAGGACCAGGAATCACCACTGCTTGTGTAAGTACACAGTAAACAAAAACAATTTTCAATTTTTTTACTATTGATTTTGACAACGTGCGTAGAACTGAACAAAAATGAAATCGCTTGTGATATTACCTGTAATATACAGTTATGGACAAAACAATAGACCACTCAAAATAGGTTTAAATTTCATAAGAAAACTCAAGTATAGGAATTAGCCCAGTCAAATTCGACAATAAATTCGCAAAGTACGATGTAGTTCTGCATTTTTGATATGTTGTTGGGGCATGTTAGAGTAGTCTGTAGCTAAGTTTGCAACTTCGAAAAACCTGTGCTCGCTGCAGGAAAAATGCAACAGTGAAAAAAACGCAAAAATCACCCCATTTTTTCCGACATTTTCCTTTATAACTTTGGAAATATGCAACTTAAGAAAAAACCATCCAATATATTCTTGTTTGTTATAAAATTTTCTACATGGCCACATTAGTTTAAAATTCATATATGTTATATTTTAGCTGTTATCTAACCATGAGTAAAAACAAAAACAAAAAGCCCTCAAAAAATAGATCAAAAATTGTCCAACTGTGCTGAAAATTTGCAATCAAATAGCCTACAGTATTATAAGACAAAATTTGAAAATTAGATCCAAATCGGTCAAATAGTTTTGGCAAGAAACATGATGTTAACTAAGTGCAAAAAGCAATGTTTGCATCATTGCTGTGGTCAAAGTAAGACAGCTATGTTGGCACTGATTTTTGTACACGTACTTGAAACCCTTAACTATGATAAAATATAGTTTTTATGTTTATATCTTTTTCCAAGCAACTTTAGTAGCGATTTTAAAAGTTCCGACAATTTTTGACTTGGCATGTAAATATGTAATTTCGTAAACATTTTCGAAACTTTTAAGTTCACTTCCAAAGTTCCTTAAAAAAAGATATAAATATTGTAACTATATTTTGTCATAGTAAAGGGTTCCAAGTACATTTACAAAAATAAGTGCCAACTAAAGCGTCCTACTTTGAGCACAGCAATGATGCAAACATTGCTTGTTGCACTTAGTTAACATAATATTTCTTGCCAACACTATTGGACCGATTTGGATCGAGTTTTCGAATTTAGTCTCGTTACTGTAGACTATTTGATTCCAATTTTTAGCACAATTTTTGACCTATTTTTTGAGTGCTTCAAACTTACTTAGTTTTCCAGAATTTTTTTTTTAATTCTTGGTTAGATAGCAAAACAAATATAACATGCATGAAATTAAAACCAATGTGGTCTTGTAGAAAATATTATAACAACAAGAATATATTGGATGGTTTTTTCCTAAGTTGCATATTTCCAAAGTTATAAAAGAAAATTTCGGAAAAAATGAGGTAATTTTTGCGTTTTTTTCACTGTTGCATTTTTCCTGCAGCGAGCATAGGTTTTTCAAAGTTGCAAACTTAGCTACAGACTACTCTAACATGCCCCAACAACATATCAAAAATGCAGAACTACATCGCGCTTTGCGAATTTATCCCATTTTTTTTGTATTTATTGACTGGGCTAAATAGGTATATTTTAAATTTATTTTTGCATTTTTATATTTGTAAAATAGAGCGCAGAATTTAGGTCATAAAATATAGGAAATCAGAAAATTAATAGTTAATAAGGAGACCACTTAGATTTTTTTGATAAATTCTTAGCAGAATCTTACTTTTTCGTGGGTAAGTCTTTTGTATCATTCCACACAATCCTTTTTTTTATGGTTGGCTTTACTAGTTGGTGCCAGGAGTAGTTACTAGCCTAACTTAACAAGATTTTTGTATATTGGTCCAAAAATCTTCAATTTCTTCTTAATTTTTTGAGTATTCGGCACCCAGAGACTTCTTACTAATACCCACTACTTTTCTGAAAAATTCAGGTATGAATTTTGGGAGGGGCATGACACAAGGAATATTTTATGATCTTCAAGGCACCTTTTTTCGTGCCCTCCACAACCTTTGGGACCTTATTTTGCATGAATTGTGTCTTTACTTAAATTTCGCCTTTGGCAAATGTTAGCACACAACTCCCCCAATATTGTTCCATACCAAATTTGCTCCATTTTTCTATCCAAAATGTTGAGCCCACAAACAAAAAAATCAATTAATCAAAAAAATCCCCCAAACCATGGTATATCTTCAATATTGAAACTATTCTTGGTTTATTTTGGGATCCGTTATGGAATTAGATTGATAAAACATGCTTCAGAAGAAGAATGCAGTTTTACCAGCCACATTACACCAAGAAAAGTTTTAAAATAAAGGTAACAAAAAATGAAGGTACCATGGCTTTGGGGATTTGTTTGATAAATTGATTTTGTTGTTTGTAGGTTCAAAATTTGGAGTCAATTTCTATGCAGTTTAATTAAATTAACTTTATTCATTTCAGGCACGAAGTTAATTTGATAAAAACTGTCAGAAGAATTACTAATAAATAAATGAATGCTCTTTAAAAAGTAACTTGAGTTTTTGTTTTGTTCGGAGGTAAATTGTTGAGATAAACTATAAAATTTATTTTTTACCTCACAAATTTGACAGTTTTTCGACGATAACGTTTTATTGAAAGGAGCTGTCAATAGAAAAATTTAAGACACACATTTTAGAGACAATTTTTTCCTTCAAACGTCAATAACAATTACTATAAATAAAATCAAGTAAACAGTTTTACAATTTTTTTTTAAATGGCCGACGATGCATGAGGTTGTTTCTATTCCTTTCCTAGTTTTGTAGATATTTTCGATTTGTATGGATAATTTAATTGGACTTGTCTTCGATTCTGAGTGGGTCTTCGAAGTAAATTGGGCAAATAAATTTTTTTTCCGTGAAGTTCTGGAAAGCTATCTGTTTTTTTGTTCGAAGAAATTTCACAGCCGAAATTGTAGCTTAAAAAATTCTTCACAAATAACAATCACAACACTTTAAATAGTAAGACCAAAATATTAAAAAAAAAAAAAACAATTTCATTAAAAGCATCGTCGTTTTTGAATGAATACGTCCCTTGATGAGCACATCGTCAATTACGGAGAATTCATATCCAGTAGTACTTAAATTTATACTATGCACTAAACAACTCAAAATATGCGCTTATAACATGCAATTCAAATGGAAAATATGCACTTAAAATATGCATTTAAAAACATATATTTTACCTTAGTTGTAATTTCTTTTTAATAAATATACTTATATAATATTTTTCTCTAGAACACTGACTTTAAGGGAAACGAGACATTTAATTCTAATTGAAATAATTTTCATTGTAACAAAAGCTAATTGAAGTTTTTTTCTTGCACAGACAGGAGCATTTTTTTATATTTTCACGCAGTTCGAAATTTGTATAGGTTGGTACCTACATGTACTTTCGTAGGAATTTTATTGAAACTAATATTTTTAAATTTGTTTGTTTATATTTTCAAAGAAAAAAAAAATTTTTTTTGCAAGCTGGAAAAAGAGTGATTGAAAATGGTCTTCGGGCAAAAAACCATTTAATTTTGCATTGCAAATAATCTCACAGGAAAATATTATTTAACATTTTACTTTGTAAAACGCACAACCATGAGAGCAAGTACTCACAACTCTCTTCAGGCATTTTATTATGAAAAATACAACTTGCAGTTCATAAGCTTTTACGTAATGAAGTAGTTTAAGTTTTTGTTGACAGAGTATAGTATCGAATTTCAAACAACATTACAAAGATTTTACTTATTGAATATTAATAAATGGATCTGGTTTCCCACAACATGTTCGTTCATTAAAAGATTTCCACCAAATTGGCCACAGTCGAAGCATGAAGCATGTAAATCTAAATTAAAAAGACATGTAGGTATGTTATATTTCTGTTTAAACAAAACACTGTAGGTACCTGTTTACACAATTTATGGTCGGTGTTGAAACTCAGTGACTCAGTCTCTTGAGATTGATGTGAAAATTAATAAATGGGTCATAATTTTCTAAATGGGCCACCAAAATTAAATGGTTGTTAGGTTATTTCTTCACCTATTATACATTCTATAAAAACTTTGTAGTTTGTAAATTGTTAACCTACTCGAAACAAAAAAAAAAATCCTCGGTTCTATGGACAATCAAAGTTTTTAATAGTAATTATTAAAAATATTGTAATATTGAGATGTAATGAGCCGATTTTGATAATTTCAGCGGCATTGGTATTTTTTTTTATAGTTTTTATAGTTACCTATACAGTATTTGTGATGTTTTAAAAGAAATAATAAATGTATTTTTTTTTGAGAAAATGAGTAATTGTGTTCTGCGCCTCCATAACCTTTATTTCATTCTAAAAAAATATGCCCTTCAGCAAAATAAGATAATTGCAATTAGGAGCGAATATATTAAATTTTGAACATTCCCACTTCAGTCACCTTATTAACAATAAATGGCATGTTATGGATTCGTACAAAAAATTGAAATATCATGCCTACCCGTTAAAAACATTTAATTTTTATCGAAAACTGCTCCAACGATTTCGATAAAAAAAAGTAGTTTGTATTTTCTTTAATGAGTGTATTCTATTTTTAAATAAAACACTTTTTATTTGCATTTTTATTAATAGAACTAACCATAGAAATTAGCTTCCCATCTTATATAAACAATTAATTTAAATAAAAATCGCGTTTTCATATTGGCTTTAGAAATCAATGGATTCATGATTAATAATCTTGAAAATGTATACTTGCTAGACGGGAGCGGGTCGAAACTCTGGTTTTGAAATTTGTAGAAAAATAAAATTGAGCTTATTCTGATTTTTGTTTTAAGAAACATTATTACTAACGATGTAACAAAAAAATAAATAAATAAGTAATGTATGTATATTCTAATGCACAAAATAAAAACAGGTCCGTCAAGCTTTGTCGTTCACAACTGAAATAAAAAAACTAATGATACAGAATTTTGGTGCTTTTTTGAGGCTAATTTAGTACAACAGTCTAAAATTCTAAAGTTCTAAAATTCCTTCCACAGGTTTGAATTTTAGAAGTCGGCTTAGATTACGGTACTTAATTATTCCCCAAAATGCTGTATCATTAGATTTTTGAATTTAAGTTGTGGACGAAACAGCTTAAAGGAACTAATACAAACAATATCCAAGCTACAGAAAACTATATTACTTTCTACTCGCTTAACAAACCCAATGGGGCAGACTTTATCCATTTTTTTAAATTATTTGTATTTGTTAGTTCTTTGTTTGTTTATTTGTTTCTTTTTTATTCTGTCTCCTTTTTGATTCAGCTTAGGCTGATCATTTATGATTTGTATAGGCCTGCATGACTCCTACTGATTGTTCTACATTTTTGGAAATGCATCTGAATTGCCATTAACAGCCCAAGACTCTGGTTCTCATTAAACTAATTTAATGGGAGCAAGGTACCTACTAGCTACTACTCTCTGAAATTCTGTTTTTAAAAACTCTGCGAATAATAAAAAAAAGTTTCAAAAATGTAAAATAGCGCATTTTAAATTTTTTTTAAGAAGCAGAATTTTGTAAAACAGAATTTTAAAAAGCAGAATTTTGTAAAGTAGAATTTTGAAAAACAGAATTTTGAAAGCAGAATTTTGAAAAGCTGAATTTTGAAAGCAGAATTTTTAAAAAAGAATTTTGACCTCGGAAGAATTTCGACCCCAACCCTTGATATACCTATACACATACATCTATATATACAAAACAAAGTCGTGTTAGTTACAACATTTATAACTCAATAATGGCTGGACAGATTTTTATGATCTCTTTTTTGTTGGATTCGTCTCCGCCCCGAATAGCAGAATAACTATTAAAAAAACAGAAGATATAACGGAAATAGTGGTTAAATAGCATATTCAAATCCTATATACAGAAAATACTTTAATCGAAATGTAAAGAAAATATTTAGAACAATAATATAAAAAAAACTGTCAAATCGATTTTATTTAAAGTTGTTTTGAAAAAAAGCGAATACTGGTATGAATAACGGTTGATTTGTCCATTTAGTGCAGTGATGTCACTATTTAAAATGCCGCGACCCCGAAGTTCTATAATCTTTCCCAACAAAGCCGTTATGCAATTAGGGAACATTGCAAATCAATCCAGAGATATACAACGAGGACAGCGCCGCGTTGGTATGGCCTGACTTCGTGCTTCTCAAACACAATAACAAAGACAAAAATAAAGCTTATCAGACAAATCAACAACGAGATAACCTTCGATGCAAGAAGAAATGATCCAAGTGTAGAGCTGTAGTTCTATACGATTCCACGGTTGACTACAGTTCGCATCCGTTGTTCATATTGGTCATATGGACGTTGGCGTTGTTTGCGAGCATTGTGATTGTGGCGCACTGAAGTTTGCTGGAGAAATGCCTGCATTGTGCTGCCTTAATAAGAAAGTGAAAATGTCATTACTGACTCCACAACCTGAGACATTGCGCTCATTAGGTCTGTTCCTTTTCTTTGAGTTTCTGTGATTTTTTTCGATTTTTAGTCTGAAGTCCTGTCAAGTTCATATACAAAAATGAAATTGACAGAACATGGGACTAAATTGCAGTACATACTGACTTTCGAATTTAAAGATTCGAGGCCAGATCCACCATACAATTGGATTATTGGAACCTCTTGAAAAACAACAGCATAAATAAGATCAATACATCAATAAAAAGAGGAACTCTTCAAGACCTGCTTTTCAAGACTGCGTTGGAGGACAAGCCAAATGATAACTACAAAGTCGTGATCAGAGCAGATAAACGATCAGCTGGGGAGCACATGAATACAGATTTAACGCAACTGCAACAAATTTTATGAAACACACCGTTCTTATGACAAGTTGGCGTTAAAAAATTGATTATTGTACTTTTATGACATTTTTCTTACATCATAATTTACTATTTAACGTAATAAATTTGTTGTATTCATTTAATTTGTTTACGTTAATAAAATCACGTCAGCTAGTATTGATATAAAAGAAACTTACCGCCCAGTTACAAAGATTTTGCGGTGTACAGTTATTTTAATACCAGAGTATTTGCAAGTTTGCTTGATTGGAAACAACAAGAGTTGAACAAAAAAATAATAAACTTGTTGAATAGTTGATAAATTTAAACTGACTGTTTCGGACTAGTTGAAAGTCAACAAGAAAGATATACACAGTAGCAGTAGTTTTAATCAAGTGATAGCATCGGAAGGATCGTTTAGAATTTATTAAGTGGCCAAGAGTTTTTTTTTTTTTTGTTGTTTCTTCGGAATCAGACAGTGATAGTTAGAACCAAAGACAGACAAAAGTGTTAAAATAAAGAATTAACATTGAAATAAAACCCCATATTTATTGAAAAATTTCGTGTGCCCGTAGAAGTTGTTGATTTTCTTACCGAAAGTCTCTCCCAAAAATAACGTTCCCCCACTCATAAAAATAAAGGCAGAAAATATTGACAGCCTTGCATATGTTGGTTTGGAACTGGATCTTAATACCTTGTTTATAGGTCAGGGATGGCTAACCTTTTTAGAGCTTCGTGGCATTTGTTGGCTTTTGGCGTGCCAAGATACATTCTTGATCTATTTTTCTAGGGACTACTAAACAAAATTAATACTTTGGATGGACTACAATTTTCTTTTTTTTTCGTTTGTTTTAAGCCACCGCTTAAGATTCAGTAATTTTTACCCTATAAACAAAATAGAAGAATTTTTTTCAAATTTTTAAAATGATATTTCGAGATCATGAGCATCAGTTTTCTGCAAAATAGCACATTATTGAGTTTTTAATTCAAAAAAAAATAAATATTGGGTTTTCAATAGTAAATTTGGCGAACTAAAGGTTTAAAATTGACATTACGAAAGAATTCTCAAAACCACTCCTACAATTTTATTAAGAGTTACAAGTTTTGTTTGCTAATTCGACATTTAGTAAGGAAAAAAATGGTAAATTATAAACGGATTATAAAACAAACCAAACATAATTAAAAAAAAAAATAAATATTAACTTGTTGATTTTTCACACCAGTATTCATAAACGCAAATCAAACGTAAATTTTCTTTATTCAGTTAGTTAAGTGCAAAAATGTATTCATAATACAAAATTGAAGTTAAACAACGTTGATTGGCGTTTAATTAACTAAGTCACCGAAGTAGGTATATTAACGAGAAACTAAGTTGACATAAGTGTTGAAAATAATTGAAAATTGATATATTTGTTAATATAAATTTAAAATGACATATCAATATTGTGAATTTTTGCATCGAATTGCAATGTTGGATATGTTGGAGTCTACATCAACGCGTAAAAAAAAATTCAATTTAGGAGCTAAATATAGATTCTCCAAGAATAACATGGGAAAACTGATTGCTATTGTTAGCGAAGACCTAGGGGCAGACGAGTTGGACACATTCCCGTAGGCTTAAGTGCCGTCATTTTCATTTCAGCTATGTACAAGAAATTCACGATTTAATGAGAAAGTATGTGTGTAAAATCTCAGAATATGTGAGCAAGTATTTGTGCAAAATAGCTTATACTCTTTGGTGAAATCAGGGATTTTGTTGATTGTAGTAGATTTTCGTGCGTGTAGATTACTTAACGTCAATTAGCTATTGCACCCAGGTTATTTTTTTATTATTAGCAAAGTCTAATTCATGAATTATCTTTTAATCAACGTTTTAGTTAATTTCTGAGTAAGAAAACAATTAACATTTTGTTATTATTAGGGGTGTCAGAGTTTATCTTTAATTTACATGCCGTATTTTCTAACAACTTTTAACGTATACGAAGGTCATTTTTTGACACCATGCTGGAACTACTTCCCTTTTTTTTAAAAAATTTTTCAAGTGTTCTTAATACTCATGTTCAAAAGGGTAGTTATGTGCATTCAAGAGGACACAAGCGCCCACAGGTTTTTCTCAAAACCCACCTCTGTCTACCAACTCCTACTCTCACCTCCACGTGGTGAACATCGGGTGTCTAGTACCTCAGCTGGAGACGGGGTTTAAATCCCCGTGGAAAGCTGTTGGGGACAGCCAACGAGAGAGGGGGGGGAGGAGTGTTCCCACTAAGGCACTTCTCCTTTCATCGAGGCGGCAGCGGACGAATTCTCTAGATGGAATCAACGGTGGCGTCTACAGTTCCAGTTAGGTTGAACTACTTAGTGAACACCTTATATGGGCTTCTACGACATATTTGTAGCTCAGGCCTATAAGGAGCGGTTTATCCGGCTCCCTACCCTTGGAGTTATACGAAGGGTCTGGTCCTCCGGGTCGGGGGTTGTGCGTCGGGGTAACTTCCCTACCACGTAAAAAAAAGTTGTTCCGAAACAACAACAAGCCTCGGATATGGATGATTTTAAAGTTGACGACCCCAGCAAACGAAACAAGGACAATGAATTTCGGATCTGCACGTGGAACGTCCTGTCCTTATACAGAACACGTGCAGCCGAACAATTAGTGGAGAACCTGGACAGGCTAAAGGCTGACGTAACAGCCATCCAGGAAGTGCGATGGGATGGAGAGGGCGTACGGAGACTGATAACGTGTGACATCTACAACGGCGGGTGCTTGAAGGAACAGGGTCAGCGGCTCTTTGGTTGTGGTTTTGTGATAAGGGGAAGACTTAGGCAAGAAGTCTTGGGCCTCCGAAGTGTAAGCGAGCGCCTGGTCACAATCCGCATCAAAGGCAAATTTAAGAACATTTCGCTGATTTGTGTTCACGCCCCCATGAAAGGAGAGAAGACTCAACCAAAGAAGCATTCTACGATCTCTTGGAGACAACGTATGATATGTGCCCGAAGTACGACGTGAAGATCATTCTTGGTGACTTCAACGCAAGATTCGGAAAGGAGGGCATCTTTGGTTCGATAGTCGGAGGACACAGCCTACACGACGAAACTTCCGGCAACGGACACAGGCTGGCAGACTTTGCGGCGGGGCGAAATGTCATCATCTCAAGCACCTACTTCCCACACCTCAATATACACAAGGGGACTTGGCGGTCGCGTGATCAAGTAACCGTCAACCAAATCGACCACGTTGCGATAGATGCGAGACATGCTTCCAGTATCTTGGACGTCCGAACGTTCCGAGGGGCCAACATTGACTCGGATCACTACCTGGTGGTAGCTAGACTACGTATGCGGATATCCATGACGCGTCAACGCAGAGCAGATGCTGTGAAAAGATTCGATGTAGAGAAGCTTAAATCGCAAGAGACTGCCAGAACTTTTGCAGACCACGTAACTCTTAATCTCTCAGGAGGTCCGCCACCAGCATCAAGTGCAGAGGACCAGTGGGAACACTGTCAACAAGCCATCAGAAGTGCCGCCTCTGATGTGCTGGGTTTCACTAGGCGAATACAACGAAACCCCTGGTTCGATGAAGAGTGCCGGCTAGCGCATGCAGCTAAGGACGAGGCCTACCAGGCAATGCTGCAGACTCGAACAAGAGCTGCTGAGAGAGTGGCCCGGGAGCTCTACGGGCTGAAACGAAAAGAGGAACGCCGACTTCTCAAGAGGAAAAAGAGAGAGCACGAGAAGCGGGCGGTAGAGTCTATTGAGGGTTGTAGCGGTAGGGGAGATGTTCGAAAATTTTATCAGAGGGTGAAGCGATCCACCCAAGGATTCAAGGCTAGAACGGAAGCCTGCCGAGATGAGAGTGGGAATATGGTAGTAGACTTACATTCAGTGCTGAGGATCTGGAAAGAACACTTCTCTAGACTGCTTAATGGCGAAGACAGCCAAGATGCCGCTAATAGGCAGAACGCTCCATTCAACTTGGACGATGATGGCCAAGAGTTCCGTCCACCCGACCTAACTGTAGTGCGGCTGGCGATATCCAAACTTAAGTCGTACAAGGCTGCTGGTGCGGATGGCTTACAAGCCGAACTATTTAAATCAGCGGGAGATGAATTGGCTAGGAGCATACACCAGCTCATCTGCAAAATTTGGTCGGAGGAAAGTATGCCCGATGAATGGAACCTCGGTATAGTGTGCCCCATCCATAAAAAGGGAGATGTTCTGAAATGTACCAACTACAGAGGAATTAGTCTCCTAAACGTAGCTTATAAAATCTTGTCGGCCATCCTGTGTGAACGCTTAAAACCTTTTGTCAACGATCTGATCGGCCCTTATCAGTGCGGTTTTAGGCCAGGCAAGTCAACCGTCGATCAAATGTTCACACTCCGACAGATTTTAGAAAAATCCCGGGAATTCCAGATCGATACACACCACCTTTTTATCGATTTTAAAGTCGCGTATGATAGCGTGAAAAGGGACGAATTATACAGAGCCATATCGAGTCTCGGCATCCCTGCCAAACTCGTCCGCTTGTGCAGGATGACGATGGAGAAATCTCGCTTCTCCGTCAAAATTGGTAAGAACACCACCGATTCCTTTGATGTTGAGAAAGGATTGAAGCAAGGCGACGCGTTATCATGCAACCTATTCAACATCGTTCTTGAAGCCATTGTACGCAACGCACATGTCAACACCAGCGGTACAATCTATCAAAAGTCCGTTCAATTGCTTGCATATGCGGATGACATAGACATTGTCGGCAGAACGAAGCGAGCTGTGGCAGGGGCATTTGCGAGCATTGAATCGGAGGCGGCTAGAATGGGATTGGCGGTTAATGAGGACAAGACGAAGTATATGCTGTCATCGAGAGAGGAATCTCAACATCGTCGACTCGGGCAAAATATCACGATGGACAGATATAACTTCGAAGTTGTCAAGGACTTTGTCTACCTGGGCTCCACTATTACATCGCAGAATGACATCAGTGCAGAGATTTAGCGAAGAATTACTCTTGCCAACCGCTGTTTCTTCGGTCTAAGAAGGCATTAAAGTAGTAAAGCCCTCACTCAGAGAACCAAGGAGACTTTATACAAAACCCTAATCATCCCGGTCCTGCTTTATGGGTCAGAAGCATGGACACTGAAAGATTCGGATAAAAATCTGCTAGGGTGCTATGAGAGGAAGATTCTTCGTGTGATTTTCGGTCCGGTGTGTATCGAAGGAGTATGGAGGAGAAGATTCAACGACGAGCTATACGGGCTATACAGCGACGTTGACCTGGTCAAAAAGCTGAAAATACAGCGGCTGAGATGGCTGGGGCACGTGGAGCGTATGCACAGCAACGCACCTGCCCGACGAGTCTTCGAATCCAACCCCGATGGGGTACGCAGCAAAGGAAGAACCCGTAACAGGTGGCGCAATCAAGTGAGTGACGACATCAAAGCACTCGGTGTGCGCAACTGGAAGCGGCTAGCTAGGGACAGAGCTGGCTGGAGGGGCTTGTTAGTTGAGGCCGAAGCCCATCCTGGGCTTAATGACCTTAATTTCATCTGAATTGACCAAACATTGTGAAAGTTATGAATTGTGTTTCCCATTAAAACGATTTTTTCGTCCTTAATAGGACATTTTAGAAGAATGTGAAGAGATTTTTAGGA
This sequence comes from Melangyna quadrimaculata, assembly GCA_949320155.1. Lineage (NCBI taxonomy): Eukaryota > Metazoa > Arthropoda > Insecta > Diptera > Syrphidae > Melangyna > Melangyna quadrimaculata. Next base: position 186,975,825 of record OX439483.1, read on the forward strand.
AAATTTTGCCTTATTGGTATACAAAAGTTTATACCTTCCACAATTTTAAGTAAATTTAGAATAAATATCGCTCATTTCGATCGGTCCTAACAACAATTGAAAACAACTTTTTTTTAAAAGTAAAGCCTAGTATGCAGATCGACGTTAATTTTTTCCTGTAATTGTCTCCCTAATTCATTTTTATATTGGAAAGAATGAAATGGGTAGATATATGTTGTAGGTTGATTAAAAGCACGGTATACACCAAACGTCAACATTTGTCCTACAAAACAATGCTCAGAACATTATTTGTGTCGGAAAAATAAAGTGGAGACTTTTTTTGTGCAGCAGATACTTTTTTATGTACAGCAGGTACAAACGTCAAAATTGCCCGTACTGCCCGGACAAAATTCAAACACAAATTTTTTTCCGGGGGAAAAACTTGTATGGAAGAAAAAAATTTTCTCGATCTGCGTACTAGGCTTTGGGAACACAAAAAGAAGATGATGTCGCTCAAAAATGCAATCGCATTTCTCAATTGATGACGTGCCCATAATACTTCGTAGCGTGCCACCAATGGTACGCGTGCTATTGGTTCGCCATCGCTGTTATAGGTAAAGGTGACGTTCATGGTGTTCATAAAATTACAGTTTGTCACATTTGCAATAAATACAAATGAAATTGAATTTCAAAAACAATTGTGTTGGCCTGAAACTGAAATAGTTCAACTTACAATACACAACTCATCTTGGTAAACTTAATTGTTCAACAAATAAAGGGAAGTTTTTTATATTGAAAAATTTGTACAATGATTTTCACTTGTTTACAAACATAGTTGAACAAGTAATTGTTGACTAGTTGACTTCTTGCTTTGTGTTATAGGCTACTTGAAAAAAAAATTGAAAATTGTGAATAGTATCTAGCTAAAATTATTTGTTAGTCAGTAGGTAGCGGTTTAATTTATAAAAAAAAATTGAAAAAAATACTGAAACTTACTCTTACGAATGTTGAAATATTTTTAAAACCGATTTCGAATAAAATTGAATGTATTTTTCTAGGAAATTTTATTGGCCGAAGTTCATGTTCCGTATTTTTTATAATTAAGTGTTAAAATGCTTTATCATTTTCATACGTTTCTTATCGACTTAAAAATAATGCAATCTGGTATAAAGGAAGGCAAAGCCACTATATTAATATTACTTTTTGTTTTATGTTTTTATCACTTAAAATAAAATTATAAAAATTAATAATGCTAGAAATTTTGATTTTTTTTTAATTATTTAGGCTTTCGTTGATTTCCGAATGTCCAGTGCATAAAAGTCCTATGTCCCTAGGAAACTTGAAGTTTGGTTTCCATAGATTTCACTTTCGTATGGAAGAGGGTTCTATAACCATTTCTGAGTTTTTTCAAACTTTATTTTTTTTTTAATTAGCCGTAACGCTTTTTTGTTATCAGGACTTCGGAATACAAAACAGGAGTTTTCAATTAATACCTATATATAAAAATTCAAAGGTCGTAATTGTCGAGTAAAAAAAAAACGGAATTATTTTTCAAACCTTAAAATTAATTTTCTCAGGAATAATTATTTTGTATATGGGGCACTTATGTAAGTATTCAGCCGGCGCTTGTCTTTAAAAGACCCAAATTGACATACTTTGACAAGACAGGGTGGCTGTTACCAACAGGAAAAGCAAAGTAAATACTGTCTTGTCAAACTGTGCCTTTCAATGACAAACCTAGCAAAAGAAATTAATTCGTAGAGATGGCTTATAACAAAAAAAAAGAAATCATGATCCACCCTAATATACATAATCATAATAAACTATACTAAAGTAGGTAGGTATCTACTTGCAGAATTATATTAAAATGAAAAACAAAAAACAAAAACAATTAACCACAATCCCATCATTTTCTTCCGAGTGATTTATAAATAATGTGTTGAATACTCTCGTCAATATCAGGCCTCAAAAAGTCAGAAAATCTGAGAGAAAAAAAAAAAGAAATATTTCGTTCGGGATAATGGGACCGAGATTTTATTTCGCACACAGTGTGTGTACTTATTCAGCCACTCGCGGTATCATACCAGATACCACCCACGACCAACCTCTCGCAAATCGTATATACTTCAACAAATTGTTGCCACAAACCCTACCCCACTTCTGATTGATTGATTTTCATTTGAATGTTGAATGTGATTTAAAAGAGATAAAAGTCCTAGTGGATTTTGTGTATAAATCTTGAACAAAAAATGAAAAATCTCAATTCGGCTTTATATAGCTACATAAACACATAAACAGCATGTTGAACTTGTGCAATTTGTTTTTAAATTATTTGTTTTTTTTGTTCTGTTCTTATCCGGATTTTGAATAGTTGACGGTTGATTTGATCACCCTCGGCCCCAAAACAAAATTCAACGATATTACAAAATGAAGACGGAGAACGAGAAGCCAAACAGAGGCATTCAGATCAGATTCAGTTGGGGGGCGCAGTGGCTCGCGGCTGTCGCTATTGATGGCGTTTGGCAATTTGTAATAATAAACATTGTGTCGGAACTGTTCAGCATAATATTGATCCTGCGAATACAAAAATGTTGAATTAGAAGTTCAAATAAATCTTCGAACCATGTTGTATATTTTTTGTGTTATTATTAACCTAAAGTACAGAGGGTGGGCATGGGAATATTTGTTCATAATAACTGGCAGCTATTCAGCAGGGGTGTGATTTGGGAACCATCAAGGTCGCTCAAGAAATGAATTTCAATATGTATTATTTTTATTTTCTTGGACCTCTATTTTAGTTATGTATGCAAACATCTAGCTAGAGTATGACGTGTGTGAACTTGGCTTCTGAAAAAGAATGATTTGTTTCTAAGAAAACTGACAGTTAGTTGATCCACACCTTGTACAAAGATAAAAATTTAAGTAGATAGCAATACCTACTTTATGATGATTGACTTTCTTCCAAAAGTGAATTGTTTAAGTTGAAAGCTATTTTATTCATCTTTAACAGGTGTACATAAATTTTAAAGTAATTTACTCTATATAATAATATTTTTGTATGTATATATTAATATATTTGGTGCGGCCTAATGAAAATGTCATCGTAAATCTGTGCGAGTTTTTTTTCGGATTTGTGATGGTTTTTCTTGTGAACAAAATCATGTTGATTTGATGAGAACAAAATAATTTTTTGGAAAGCTTCCAATGGAAGCACAAAAAATAATTTTAATGTTTATTATTTTATTTTTGTGTTTGCAGCTTTTTCATAAAGACAAATTAGAATGTCAATATGACAGGTTTTGCTCGTGTATGCAAAGAGATTAATTCATAGTGCGACACAATTAACCTACCAACCTTCTACGTAAATCAGAGAAACTAGGCTATTCTTACTTACAAATGGATTTTGAAAGGGAAAAATATGCAAATGCATAAGTATAGAATGATAAGTAATATATACATACTTTTAGATACCGTTACTATATTACTTTACTTTTACTTAAGCTATTGTATAATGTTTATAGGTACACTGAGCGAAAAAGCTATACGCACCTGGTATGGGATTTCCATCGAAACTAGGTACAGTACATACATAAAGGTATATTTAGGTACTGAGCAGGTATAATTAACTCGAAAAGGAAGCAACATTCCTAGATAATGATTATGATGTGATTATCTTATCTGAAACCTGGCTCAACGATTCTGTTTATAATAGTGAAATATTATGCAGCGATTTTAACATTTATCGTTGTGACAGAAATATATTAAACAGTAGTTTTTCTGTTGGAGGTGGAGTGTTAATTGCCATTCGCTCATGTTTCCTACTAAAAGTAAAACTCTTCCAAATCTCGCTTCAATTGAATTTATTTGTGTTGAAGCAATCATTATGAAACGCCAATTTTTGTTTACATGTGCTTATATACCTCCACTTTCTACGCAAAGTATATACAATCTACACGCCGATGCTATATCGCATGCTAGTAAAAAGTTTACTTCTGCCAACTGTTTTATTCTTGGAGACTTCAAACTTATCTCGCGTTAATTGGATGCCGGATCCTGAAGGTGGATCCTTTTTGTCTCCCCTATTTCCTGTGGACTTAATAGAAAATGCTTCGGGAACTGAAAGTTGTTTCACGGATGAATGCGCAAGTATTGGACTATATCAAACAAATCATATTCTAAATTCAAATGGGAAAATCCTTGATTTGGTCTTCACAGATGTACCCGATTATACCTCCTGTTTGAAAATTCTGTTCATCATTCTGCGATTGAGGTTCAATTTTATATTGATGGGTGCTCAAAATCTAAATTTTATAGTGAAAGAATTCCTGATTTTCGAAAACTTGATGCCGTAAGATTTCTTAACCTTTTGGAAAATTATAACTGGAATAATATTTACGAAGAAACCGATGTAGAGCACAGCTGTGCTTTATTTTACGATGTACTGAAAAATTATTTATCTCTATGTGTTCCTTTCACAAAAACTCCTGCTGAAAGTTGAAGCCCAAGATGGTTTACAAAAGAAACTGAGAAATAATAAAACCAAACTTTACAAAATCTATTCAGCATCAAAATCTGTTGTTGACTACACCAATACTCTTCAGCTAGGAGACAACTCCATGCGAAAACGAGGTCAAGCTATCAACTGTACTTGAGCAATCTTAAGGGTAAAATCCCTAGGAAATTTTGGGATTTTGTAAACATTAAAAGAAAGACGAATAATTTTCCAGCTGTGATGACCTATAAGGATTTATCGTCTAATGACAAAACAACAATCTGTGATATGTTTTCGAACTTTTTCCAAAGCGTTTATAAAAAGCCTAATACCTGTGATAATACCTGTGATAACACCTATGATAACATCTGTGATAAAAACTGTGATAAAACTGGAACTATAGCAAACTTTTTCCAACTTGACGTTGCTAGACCAGTAATTGACGAAATTGATCTTATAGGCCATGTCTCCAAGCTAAAAGATTCATCATCCTATGGTCCTGATGAAATACCAGCCTTTATTGTTCGACGTTACATTTATGTTTTAGCTCGTCCTATATGTTATCTTTTTAATTTATCGATTGAAACAGGTATTTTTCCAAATGTTTGGAAGTCCTCATTCAAACGGAAACAAATGTAGTATATCCAAATATAGAGGCATTGCCATATTATCATGTATACCAAAATTGTTTGAAAAGATTATCTTGGAAATAGTCGAAAAAAAATATAAAATTGTCATTTCGCCACATCAGCATGGATTTATGAAGGGAAAATCTACTACAACCAACTTGATGGAGTTGTGTTCGGATATTGTTGTAAAAAACCAAAATGGATTTCAAACTGACGTCGCTTACTTGGATTTTTCAAAAGCGTTTGACCGTGTGAATCATATGTTACTTTTGAAAAAGCTAATGATCATCGGGCTGTCAAATTGGTTTTTAAATTGGCTGGAGTCATATTTATGTTGCAGATCACAGTTTGTTTACTTTAAAAATAAAACATCAAAAAGAATAATTGTGCATTCCGGAGTTTCTCAAGGGAGCCATTTAGGTACCTTTTTTGTTTTTATTATTATGATTTACATGCTAAAATCCACTATTCACAACTCCTTTTGTTCGCTAAGCTTCGATGTAACGCTAAGCTTCGATTATCCTACAAAAATAATAATGACTCTGAATTACTGCAAAAAGATCTAAATAGTGTTTCCCTTTGGTGTAAAGTCAATGATATGGAACTCAATGTATCGAAGTGCAAGTGTATGTCTTTTACTCGCAAACGTACGCCATTCTTTAATGTTTATATGTTGTGTGGTCAACCACTCGAAAGAGTTGATAATTTTTGTGATCTTGGCGTAATAATGGACTCTAAATTAGACTTCAATAAACATATTGATCATATCATTAACTAAGCAAAATGCAGATTGGGTTTCGTTTGTCGATTTTCAAAGGAATTTCGAGACCCATACATTTTAAATACTTTATACTGGTCTCTTGTGCGATCGAATATCGAATACTGTAGCTGTGTTTGGAGTCCGAGCTACCAAAACAATATTAATAGACTGGAATCAGTACAAAAACGATTTCTTCGTTATGCCCTTCGACATCTACCATGGAATATAAACACACCATCTACCACCATACAATCAACGCCTTTCTTTAATTAATTTACCATCACTAACGAATAGAAGAACAGTTTTTAGAATATTATTTATTTATGATGATTTGATTGGAGAAATTGATTCAGGATATATTTTATCACAACTGAACCTAAATATATACCCACGATCCTTTAGATCTGGGGACTTTTTAAGCCAAAGATTCAACATAACAAATTATGGAATTCATGAACCTTTGTTTGCTGCATGTGCAGATTTTAATAAGTATCTTAATGTTATTGATTTTAATGTATCAAAATATTGTCAAAACCTTTTATGTAGAAAATAAAATTTACCATCGAAGTAAGAAATATTTCGATTGGAATCAAAAAGGAGCAGTACTGTTCTGAAATCCTATCAAAAACGACATTAGAAATGTTCGATAAACAACAAACACAAAAACATAAATGTCAAAAAAGAAGCCAAGTTCTTCTATAAACAAAACCTTTCCGTAACCAGTCAGCCGTAAATAGTAGTTAGATCTAAAAGTGCGCCAAGTTCTATGTAAGTTTAATAATAAGCGTGTTTTTTAGTGCCCTCTATGTTAGCTTAAACAAAATTCTATGTAAAATACAACAACAAATATGCTTAGTTCGCGGCGATAAACATCTCTGCTTAAGAATTAAGCTAAAATAAAAACAGTGCTTCAATACTATTTTCTACGTTTTTCCGATGAATTATCAACCAATGTCAAAAATTCATCCAAAAATTCATTAATTTGGCAGATGGATCTTGAAGCACGGGTTGATCGGCAAAAATATGACAGAAAAAAAGGTAAAAACCGAACATTTTTTAATTGTTAAAATATAATACTATTAAGGGTATTCATGCAACGTCGTAAGTTTACAAATTGTGTAAAATGATAAGTTTACACAAAAGTTTACATGAACGACCTTTTTATTCATTTGGTTAAATGCTGTGTAATTTGAATCAGCTGTTCGTTTATTTGAAAGATTTGGCGTGTGACACATAAGACGTGTTAAGATTTCGAAGCTATTTTTTAACAAAGAACCTCTCCCGAACCAACGCGAAACCGGAGCCGAATGTCTCGGGACGATAAAAATGTAATCTACACGATAAAACTACAATAGTCGTAAGCTCACAGTAGTGGTCGAACGAAAATGAGCGAATGTGAATGTGAAACTGACGTTTGTTCAGACTGGAAAGAAAAAAGGGATACAGGGAATTATGCCTCAATTCTGATTTCATTCTTCAGGAAGCTACTTTTCATTGGCTTATGACATCTGCTTTTGACAGTTTCCGACTAGTAAGGATCACCCAAACGAATGCCAATCATTCGTTGAACGAAGAAGGAAACAACAATAAAAACACGTTGTTGATGTAGTTGTGTTGTGTCGTCGTCAAAGAATGGTTCGCATTGGTTGGGGAGAACTTTTATAGTTCTACCTTAATAGTTAACGAATTGTAGCTTTCCTAATTGTTGAGTAAATGTAGACGTCTTGTACTATTCACAACTTTTATCGCCAAATAAATGTGTTTCAAAAGTTACAGAACACGTCAGAGTTTTTTTTTAATTCTCTGAGATATATTTATCATATTTCTGAACACGCCTAATTTATAAAAGTCACAATGACGTTTGGATAATTTTACCCAAACAAATTCGTTGCGGAATTTTATTCAATTTGAGTAAATCATTTCCCATACAAAATTTGACAGTTCATTTACCAAATGGTAAACTTACCCAAATGGTGAACTTATCTAATGTTTTAAATCGTTGCATGAATACACCTATTAATTTAAAATAAAATAAACCAATAAATAAAAGAAAGACCTGGTCCAGGGACGAGACGTTTCTTTTAATTTATCAAAATTTTAACGTTATTTTGTTTAATTTTGTATACAAGCGTATACAAACATTTTTTTGTAGTAGCCCGTAGCGTAATGGTTAGTGCGTTCGACTGTCACGCTGGATGTCTGGGATCGCTTCCCAGCCTCGTCCACCTAAAAAACTAAAAAAGTTTTTTTTTCAGGGCTACTGCCTCTTGCGAGGAATTAACAAATCTTCCAAGAGTATCACTTGTCACGAATAAGTGCTTCTCGTCAAGCCGTTCGGATTCGGCATAAAAATTGTAGGTCCCTTCCATTCCTGTCGAAAGGCGCACACAGGAATGGTTGCGAGTTGTTAGTCACAAGGCCCTGGTTCTTCATGAGCCGTTGTGCCACCCGATTTATTTATTTATTTTATACCAAAATTTTTCGGATAGCAATCACACGGGATTACAACAACACGAACCTATCCGGATAGCTCTACATAGGTTTTTGATACCGGCCAATGTCATTGTTATATTAGTGCTGCCAAATTCTTTTCTTAAGAAACGATGTGCCTTTTTTTTGTGTAATTATTTCTTAAGCTAACATAGAGGGCACAAAAAAACACGCCTAATGTTAAATATCAAATAAACTAAGTAGAGTAATATCGAAGAACCTCAAAATTATCAGAGAAATCTGTTATTTAATTATTACTGACTTAAATTGAGTGGGTTTACTAGTCAACTTTTCATTTCAAAATTGAGTAGTTAGGTAATAAAAGAAAACTTGCCAAGTTAAGTCCGTAATCATTAAATAACAGATTTCTGTGATAATTTTGAGGTTATTCGATTTACTCAACAAAGAATCTTTTTATCAGAAAAAGTGGGTGGAATAAACGGAAAATAATAATAATTGATAAGAAGAAGAATGCCCCTGCATTAACAATTTCATGATTTCAACTTTTCCTTTGTACACTCCTAAAATTTAACCGCTTTACTAAATTTCATAATCCTGCACCAATCGGAAGTGCTCTCAATATATTTAATATTAATTCTGTGAAAATGGGTGGTTGCCACGCTCATAGAATGTAAAATCTCTATTTTTTTAATTTTCCCTTTGCTTGCATGTCAAGTCCTTTCGCTTTATACCAAATATCATCATTCTATGACAATCAGAAGTTCTCTACATAGTTGGTATCAGTTCTGAGAAAACGGGCGGATGCTACGCGCCCTGAATGTTAAGCTGGCCATACACGACCGAGCCGAACGGCTCGGAACCAATTTGGTTCGTGGTTTTCCGACTGATTGAATATCAAAATGGTTCGGCGCCGAACCTTTTTGACATTTATCCAATACAAAATGTTCGGAGCCAATTGGTTCCGAGCCGTTCGGCTCGGTCGTGTATGGCCAGCTTTAAATATGAAATTTTAAAATGTTGCCTTAGTTTGCACTTAGTCCTACCACGCTACCAAATTTCATCATTCTACGACAATCTGTAGTGCTCCTCAAAATTGATATAAATTCTATTCAAATTGGGAGTTGCCACGCCCTGAATGATAAATCTCCAATTTGTCCTTTCTTGCACTTTAAGCCCTAACGCTGTACCAAATTTCATCATTCCACGACAATCAGAAGTGCTCCAAATAATTTATATCAATTCTATGAAAATGGGCGGGTACCACGACTCTGAATGGAAAATCTTAATTTTTTGATTTTTTGTGAGTCAGTTACCGTTTTTGCAAATTTTTGCAATTTTTGCAGTCTTATATCTCGGGAACCACTTATGGTTACGAATTGAAATTTGGTTTGTTGCCTAGATCTTGTGAGCTTAGTAAATTCTGCAAGTTTGAAGTTTCTGACTTTATTGATACTGAAGTTAGAGGGGGGTCGAAAATAGCCTGAGTTTGATCCTGTAAAAAGTTGTAGTGCGAGAACTTGGCTGGGCCTTTCGATATCAAAAACATTATTTCAAAACGTACATAAATGAAAGTGACATTTAAATTATGTTATGAATTCCGATCGTTTGTAAAATTCTTTTGTTTTTAAAGTGCTGGGCCCGAATTCCGTCTTCAGTGAACGAGTGAGGAACTTTTACACGTTATCGAACTATCGAGTAATCACATTGGTATGATGTTATACGAAGTACCACGTATCGAATTGAGTACGTATTGTACTAGGATAAATCTAGTACATTTTCCTAACTTTTCATTGGTCGATTGCCACAGCTACTTGTGTTGGGCTCATGTTTTGTTTACATTTGCCTTTGGAATTTAATTTGGCAAAAAATATTTTTTGGCTAAATCGAATTATTGTGCCTTTAAAATCAAGCAAGAATAATTTTCTGGGTGATGTTTAATTTATTTTAATTCACCCTGAAACACCATTAAATTTATATTGTGCAGGAATATTAGCAGAAAAGAGAATAATTTTATTTTTCTGCCATTTTACTGCTCACTCGTCTACCTAGCATCTATCGAATGAAAAAACACTCGTTCACTGACGAGGAAATGCCAAAAATCGAATTCTATACTCGATACTTTACTCGATATCTTAGGAAGAAATCCCAAATGCAGATAATTCATTAATTCAATATAGCTTTTAACGGCCTTTAGTCCATACAAATTGGCGTTTCGTCCCGGCGTTCTCACTTAGACTCTTCAGTTGACAGTGAGGGCCTCATCAAGACGCAATTTTTATTAAGATCAGTCCGGCTTACATCAATTTTACAGCGAAAATCAATTGTGAACTATATCCAACCCAATTAGAATTTCTAATCAAGAATTGTTGGAAATTTTGTTACCCGTGGCCTGGCATTGTTTACATATGAGTGTTTTTTATAATACAAATTCTATATACTACTAATATACATCAACCAAGTAGAAGACTAAGCATTATTTAATTGGACTTGTTGAATTATTGATTCAATATAGCTTTTAACGGCCTTTAGTCTATAAAAATTGGCGTTTCGTCCCGGCGTTCTCACTTGCACTCTTCAGTTTACAGTGAGGTCCTTGTCAAGACGGAATTTTTATTAAGTTCAGTCAAGGTTACATCAATTTTACAGCGAAAATCAATTGTGAACTATATCCAACCCAATTAGAATTTTTAGATATAGTTCACAATTAATTTTCGCTGTAAAATTGATGTAAGCTGGACTGAACTTAATAAAATTGCGTCTTGACAAGGCCCTCACTGTCAACTGAAGAGTCCAAGTGAGAACGCCGCGACGAAACGCCAATTTGTATGGACTAACCCCTTGAACACAATGCAAGTCGCTGGTCGCGGTAAAAATCGCTGTAGCACAAGCTGTCATTAAAATCGCTCACTAGGTCAAAAAGGTCGTCCACAATGGTGTAGCGCAGAATGAACGTTTTTTTGACATTTAGATTTGTTTGGGTTCGTTCAGATGTTTGGAAATCCAATTTTTACAAGGCGTGTTCCATATGTTGCATGTTGTTTTCATTTCTATTACAAATGCGAGACTATCATGTTTCTCTTCTAATAAATAAAACACAAAGTATGCCGGTATTTGACACAACAGAAAACAAACAAACAAAATTCAACATGGTAGAGCACAACACAGAATATTTTATTGAACTTTTAAAAAGAAAAATATTTTGTGCAGCTGCATTATGGGCTTATGAAAAATAGCACGCACGATACTATTTGATAGCTATTTCAGCTATGTTTTCAGTTCCAGTTGCGGCACTTTTTTGTATCTATTATAAAGACACTTGCTTGCCAAAAACAATTGAAAATCGTGTATGGTGACTAAACTTATCAGTCAGAACAATTTTCGCATGTTTTTTTGCAAACAGGTGTCTTTACCATGCATGTTCATTTCTCACTTTGGCACTTTTTGAAAAAAGTAGGTCTATGTACTTAAACCTTGCCCTTGACAGATACAAAATTGGAAGGAGAAAAGGACAACAGTATCTAGAAAAATTCCATCAGTTTTATAAATGTGAAGAATTTGTTTATTTTTTTCGTTTGTTTTTTCATCCGAGCCCATTGGAGCTTTCAAACACTGGTAGCGTGAACACTGTGCAATTTTAAAATTGAGTTCTCAAAGTTGTGCAATTTTAGGGCCGGTGACAACATACTCAAATTATTAATAATAAATAAGACTCTATTCAAATGCTTTTTTCTACAATCATTGCTATCGAAACCAATTTTTATCCAAATTTCAGTTCATAATAAACATGAAAAAATAACTCAATGCGCTGAATGAACCCAATGTCTAGTTTACATACAGTGTTTTGAACATAGCCACAGATTTGTCAAAAAGTAGCGCGCCTAAAAGCAGAAAGTTGAAAATTATTCAACTTTGTCGACAGCGATCGCTGCAGCTACAGCTTCTCATTGTGGCGCTGTGTACTGTTTTCGTATATTTTAACTTTGACAATGCGAGAAGCGGCCGCTACAGCGACTTCATTCTGCTCGGGTAGTAAAGGCCGTTTAAAGCTATATTTAATCAATAATTCAACAAGTCCAATTAAATAATGCTAAGTCTTCTACTTGGCTGATGTATTTCAGTGGTATAAAGAATTTGTATTATAAAAAACACTGATAATTCAGTAACGTATTGCTCACTCACTGATGCGGTAATTCGGACCCTGTTTAAAGACGATACTCAGTAAAGTGGATGTTTTTAATCAAGTGAGTATAATACATTTTGTTTTGTTTATTCAATTACCAGACATTTAACGACGGAAAAGAACTGCCCCATACTTTTTTACTACCACAAACTTTTATTAATTATTTACTTATTCTATTAATAATTCGTTCCTTTAAAATGTTAAAAAATATGGTTTCAATTTTTAAAAGGTAATACAAGGATGATGGTGATTTGCAATTATAGCGAACTGGCCAAGAAACAGTAAGGAAATATGTAGTGGGGGTGGTAATAATCCCCTGTAAATATGACAGTTGACAATACAGTCTTTAAACGAAAAAAGACTAACTTTTTTAATAGGATTTATATCGTTCCGGTTATAGTGTTGTTGGATTCACCATTAGAAGTTACCTCTTAATCATGTGTCATATACAATTATTGTACCAAAACAAATTTTTCAGCTCGATAACGGTAACCTCATTTCTGTGCCGCTCAAAAAAACACCCTTCCCTGCATTTTATTTGTATAGACTCTTTTGATTCTTGATAATAATGTCCTTTTTAAGATTTTTACCAAGTTTCCTCAAGGTAAGATTTTGCATCGAAGGTTTTTTGGTAACGATTCTCTATCTTCCTCTCCCCCTCAAAAAAAAACACCCTTAAACTGTAGATATTTACATGAACCCTTTATATTCATGATTCGTATGCCAAATTAAACACATATACTAAGTTTCATCAATGAGTCATTACTTTAAAAAGGATTTCTGTACCATTTACCTGTTGTATTGAAAATATAATACTCCCTGCACAAAAACGACCATAACTTTTTTCACGATAGTTGTATTCTTTTGGTTTTGGTGTCACTAGATTCAGCATTAAAAACTTCCTCTAAGTCATGGATCTATTGTCATGTTAATATTGTGCTAAATTAAATTTTTCCTTTTCATACACCGCAACCTCCCCCCTTTCCCCATAAAAAAACACCCTTTGTCGCGAGATATTTTTATAGACTCTTTTGATTCTTCATTCTTATGGTAAAAGTAACGTTTTCACCAAATTTCATAAGGGGAGGAATTTTTTCATTCTTCGAACGATTTTGTGTACTATTTTACCTGTACTAATTGTTGGCCAAACAAAAACAAGGTACGAATTTACATTTATAAACATATTTTAAATACACGAGTACTATAAGCAAAAAATATATATTTGCAGTTGAATAATAAAGTAGAAGCCCGTAGCGTGATGGTTAGTGCGTTGGACTGTCACGCTGGAAGTCTATGTTCAATTCTCAGCCTCGTCCACCTAAAAACTATAAATTTGTTTTCAGGGATACTGCCTCTTGCGAGGTATTGACAAAACCTCCAAGAATATTACTTTGTAATGAATAAGTGCTTCTCGTCTAGCCATTCGGATTCGACATACAATTGTAGGTCCCCTCCATTCCTGTCGACAAGCGCACACATGGTTGCGAGTTGTTAGTCACTAGGCCCTGGTTCTTCGTGAGCCGGTACGCCGCCCAATTTATTTTATTTATAGATAAATGACAAAGAAAATTTAAAAGTGCCTAAGAAACCGAAGTGGGCGGAGGCTAAAAGAGAAATGCTTCGGGAGCTGGTGCGCGGGCATTTGAGTGTCGTAGACGAATAAAAGGAATGACGTCAAGATTATAACATCCAGATGATGGATTTTACAGATTCATTCAAAAATCGATATCTCTCGTAAAAATCATTGTCGGTCATCCCAAAGGGGCAAAGTAGCGCTTTTGTTTTCTTTCAGTGGTTCCCTGTATGGCACCATGGCAGTATCCACCAAGACATCAAAATCTTCGTCAATTCTATCGCCAGTTATTGACATTTGTCTTTCTTTAAAAATCACCAAAATCAAATAACTCAAGCAGAAATTTTTTTTTGACGTTTCTCGTTTTTTTTAGTTTGACAGATTAAAAAAACCTTATTCAAAGGCTCTACAGTCTACAGTGTTTAAGGGTTAAGCTCCAGTTTATTATTAAGACTTGGGTCTAAATTGTCTATGAATAACATAAACTCCAGCTTAACTTAGTAGAAATACAAAATAAGAACTTATAAGGCGACTATGAATATGCCCCAATTTATATCCACCTGTGTCGTTTCGTATAAGCATGATAACCCCATAAATGCATTTTCCAGGGGTCATTTTGTTGTTCTTTGAAAAAATTGAAAAGAAAAAATATTCTGCGAACATTTAAACAAAACTTCTTAAGCTTTCATATAAATGACTATTTTTCACGCCGCGCACCGTTAAAATAATTTATGTGAAAGTTTTTGACGTTTGGTTGCACATTTTCGCAATCGGAAATTCGTAAATATGTTGAAAAAACTCTCAGTTTTTCCTGTTTATTTCGTACCTATATTTGTTAATTTATTTTCAATTTTTGAGTCAGTGCCGTCGGGTTGATGCAATAATGGAATTATTTAATAGATATAGTATGATTTAATACAAAGCTGGAATAAATAAAATAAACCCCTGAAGAAGTAAGGAATACTTGCGAAACGTTGGGTATAAGAATGGAATAAGGGTGTTTATTCGCATTCCAAAATCAAAAAGACCAAAAGAGCCTAATAAAACACAATTAAATCTTAATTTTTGTATAAGATCATTTTTTGATTCGAGTAACGGTTTTCAAGACAATCGTGAAAAACAAAAAAAAAAAACAAGTTTCTCTCAACTACCGCAAACGCTCCAGTCGAATTTTTGGGGACTTTTTTTTACAAAACTGTTGAATTGTTTTTTAATGGTTACATTTTGTTTTCGTTCACTGGACTATGAGGGCTGATTAAAACAAATGCCCGCCCACTGACACGCCCACTTCTTTTGAAAAAAGTTCATCTAATGACAAGTGTTTATAATCGTTAGGAATAGTGCTGTTTGGAATTTGCTTAGAAATTTTCTTAACAGTTCTATTTTACAAAAAAGGTTTATTGTGATTCCGACAAGGTAGAACAAAAATCAATACAATACAACATGTTAGTAAGTTTCAGTGAAAGAAAAAAAAAATGTATACAAAATCTGAGGAGGGAGGCCTTAACTTTTCTTATAGCTGTCTTTGAAATTTAACAAAAAAAAAGTCATCATGTATGTAGGTATTTCGTATCATCGAAAAGTCTATTTTTCTTGTACTTTTTAAGAATTTCACTCTGCATATACCATAAATTATATTCTTTACTACATAAATATTCACTTTCGCAAGTGGATAGGTATAGAGTGACTTTCAGTTCTACTCGAGTTACATATATAGTGGAGTAAAAAAAAAGACGCAAAATCATGTTTTATATAAAGGAATTTTTGTTCATCATTCCATTACAATGCAGTTATTCACACTTCAAATAGCATGTAATTTATACACGCCCTGACGCTGATGCCTATACGGCCTATACCTACATAAAGTATCAACAGCAATTTAATACAATTATTATTCCAACATTTCACTGATGTTACTTGAGAGTTACTAAAGAAGCTTTCACAGCAATCTTCTTTTAGCTCCCTTTGGACGGACTGGAATATATTACAAAGGAGAGTACCTACCACTACGACTACCTTCAGCAGATCCAGATGCTATAATCACGGTTGCCACGTTGGTCATTTGTGACCAAATTTGGTCATTATTTTTACACTTGGTCATTTTGTTCTGCATCTGGTCACTTTTTTGAAGAAGAAATATAAAAAAGCTCAACTTTTAATTTTCATTTTCTCAAAATGAAGCCCAATGTATGTAAACGATGTGCTTCATTTTTAATAAGTGAGTTTTTCTTATATGGGTCTTTCTTAGGGCGTGTGTCAATTGCGTTAAAAGTGCGTTAAATCTGATCCCATGGCTAAATTTTGACATTACTGAGGTGAATACAGTCGTCAAAATTTAACCTGCTCAGGAGCTCATTTAAATTTTAACTAGTGGATAAATTTTGACGTTTGTATTAAGCTTCTTGCACATTACTTACACCATGGACCTATTATACCTGGACTGCTAGGAGCCACGATGGTTCCCTTTATAAAAAAAAATCGATACGCTAGCGGCAATTTGAAAACGACATAGGCCTTATTTATTCACTCAAAGTTGAACATAACTTTGGGATTCTTATACAGTCGACTTGAGAAATAGTTTTTATTTACTCGAAGTTGACGTTTTCAACTTTTGATTTTCAACTCTAGAGTTGATCAGGAGTAGAAGTTAGCGAGTAAACTTGGGAATTTTCATCATTTCTGTTTATTCATTCATGATATTCAGTTGTGTAAACTTTTCGCTTTTGACTCCGAAAGGAAAAAAATCTTAAAATTAATAATAATTAAATAAAAATAGAGCTCTGTTCTGATTGAAATAACAAAATAAAAAACGTTTCGTGCAAATTTTTTGAGCAGCGAAGATGATGCAGAGGAAGAAAATTTATCCCTTGAAAAGCGGCAATATAGAATGCTTCCCCGTGTTGGTATCGATAAATAGGACGACCATGATTTCGTTCTCGCCTCTCAAAAGCAACGACAATTATGGTCTTTTCATTTAGTAAAGGATTCATTGCCTTTTGACGAAAGACTTTATGGAAAATACGGGTTTAAAAAAACAAAAACAGGTTCTCGTCCGATCACCGAAATCAAGTATCTTGGGGCGCGGTTAGTACTTAGATGTAGGACCGCATGAGCATTGAGTTTTTTTTCTTGGTATTCTTTTAATTCCGCGCTTCAGATGGAATGAAAAATCCATTCCAATTAATTGGAATAAATAAAAAATCGACAATAATGGTTTATACCGAGTATTTTATTGAATAAGGAAACACAAATATTTTGAATATCTGAAATTAATAAAGAAAATTAATAAATTATTCTAATGCAAACCAAAAGTTGAAAATGACGTCTGACGTGTGTGTCATGCTTAAGAAATGAGAATGACGATCGACTAGCAGTCCAGGTATACTAGGTTCATGACTGCCACTATGAAAATGCAATTTCCGCGTTCAAGATAGTATCCAAAGCGATTTGGATAGATTTTTGTTGTAATTCCTTTGAAAAAAGCTATTGCAACAACAAATCCAGGTATCTGAAGGTTGACACCTTCTCGGATAGGTTTCTTAACGCAAGGAACGTCAATGGGAAATTTATGTTTTAAAAAATTCCATTTAATGCAATTGACACAGTAAAACCCTTCAATTTTATTCACCCCTATAAAAACGGATCAAATTTAACTGGTATCAAATTTAACCAAAATGTTAACGCAATTGACGATGTTCAAAAGGGTAGTTATGTGCATTCAAGAGGACACAAGCGTCCACAGGTTTTTCTCAAAACCCACCTCTGTCTACCAACTCCTACTCTCACCTCCACGTGGTGAACATCGGGTGTCTAGTACCTCAGCTGGAGACGGGGTTTAAATCCCCGTGGAAAGCTGTTGGGGACAGCCAACGAGAGAGGGGGGGAGGAGTGTTCCCACTAAGGCACTTCTCCTTTCATCGAGGCGGCAGCGGACGAATTCTCTAGATGGAATCAACGGTGGCGTCTACAGTTCCAGTTAGGTTGAACTACTTAGTGAACACCTTATATGGGCTACTACGACATATTTGTAGCTCAGGCCTATAAGAAGCGGTTTATCCGGCTCCTTACCCTTGGAGTTATGCGAAGGGTCTGGTCCTCCGGGTCGGGGGTTGTGCGTCGGGGTAACTTCCCTACCACGTAAAAAAAGTTGTTCCGAAACAACAACAAGCCTCGGATATGGATGATTTTAAAGTTGACGACCCCAGCAAACGAAACAAGGACAGTGAATTTCGGATCTGCACGTGGAACGTCCTTATACAGAACACGTGCAGCCGAACAATTAGTGGAGAATCTGGACAGGCTAAAGGCTGACGTAACAGCCATCCAGGAAGTGCGATGGGATGGAGTGGGCGTAAGGAGACTGAAAACATGTGACATCTACTACGGCGGGTGCTTGAAGGAACAGGGTCAGCGGCTCTTTGGTTGTGGTTTTGTGATAAGGGGAAGACTTAGGCAAGAAGTCTTGGGCTTCCGAAGTGTAAGCGAGCGCCTGGTCACAATCCGCATCAAAGGCAAATTTAAGAACATTTCGCTGATTTGTGTTCAAGCCCCCCATGAAAGCAGAGAAGACTCAACCAAAGAAGCATTCTACGATCTCTTGGAGACAACGTATGATATGTGCCCAAAGTACGACGTGAAGATCATTCTTGGTGACTTCAACGCAAGATTCGGAAAGGAGGGCATCTTTGGTTCGATAGTCGGAGGACACAGCCTACACGACGAAACTTCCGGCAACGGACACAGGCTGGCAGACTTTGCGGCGGGGCGAAATGTCATCATCTCAAGCACCTACTTCCCACACCTCAATATACACAAGGGGAATTGGCGGTCGCGTGATCAAGTAACCGTCAACCAAATCGACCACGTTGCGATAGACGCGAGACATGCTTCCAGTATCTTGGACGTCCGAACGTTCCGAGGGGCCAACATTGACTCGGATCACTACCTGGTGGTAGCTAGACTACGTATGCGGATATCCATGACGCGACAACGCAGAGCAGATGCTGTGAAAAGATTTGATGTCGAGAAGCTTAAATCGCAAGAGACTGCCAGAACTTTTGCAGACCACGTAACTCTTAATCTCTCAGGAGGTCCGCTACCAGCATCAAGTGCAGAGGACCAGTGGGAACACTGTTAACAAGCCATCAGAAGTGCCGCCTCTGATGTGCTGGGTTTCACTAGGCGAATACAACGAAAACCCTGGTTCGATGAAGAGTGCCGGCTAGCGCATGCAGCTAAGGACGAGGCCTACCACGCAATGCTGCAGACTCGAACAAGAGCTGCTGAGAGAGTGGCCCGGAAGCTCTCCGGGCTGAAACGAAAAGAGGAACGCCGACTTCTCAGGAGGAAAAAGAGAGAGCACGAGAAGCGGGCGGTAGAGTCTTTTGAGGGTTGTAGCGGTAGGGGAGATGTTCGAAAATTTTATCAGAGGGTGAAGCGATCCACCCAAGGATTCAAGGCTAGAACGGAAGCCTGTCGAGATGAGAGTGGGAATATGGTAGTAGACTCACAGTCAGTGCTGAGGATCTGGAAAGAACACTTCTCTAGACTGCTTAATGGCGAAGACAGCCAAGATGCCGCTAATAGGCAGAACGCTCCATTCAACTTGGACGATGGTGGCCAAGAGTTCCGTCCACCCGACCTAACTGAAGTGCGGCTGGCGATATCCAAACTTAAGTCGTACAAGGCTGCAGGTGCGGATGGCTTACAAGCCGAACTATTTAAATCAGCGGGAGATGAATTGGCTAGGAGCATACACCAGCTCATCTGCAAAATTTGGTCGGAGGAAAGTATGCCCGATGAATGGAACCTCGGTATAGTGTGCCCCATCCATAAAAAGGGTGATGTTCTGAAATGTACCAACTACAGAGGAATTAGTCTCCTAAACGTCGCTTATAAAATCTTGTCGGCCATCCTGTGTGACCGCTTAAAACCTTTTGTCACCGATCTGATCGGCCCTTATCAATGCGGTTTTAGGCCAGGCAAGTCAACCGTCGATCAAATGTTCACACTCCGACAGATTTTAGAAAAATCCCGGGAATTCCAGATCGATACACACCACCTTTTTATCGATTTTAAAGTCGCGTATGATAGCGTGAAAAGGGACGAATTATACAGAGCCATGTCGAGTCTCGGCATCCCTGCCAAACTCGTCCGCTTGTGCAGGATGACGATGGAGAAATCTCGCTGCTCCGTCAAAATTGGTAAGAACACCACCGATTCCTTTGATGTTGAGAAAGGATTGAGGCAAGGCGACGCGTTATCATGCAACCTATTCAACATCGTTCTTGAAGCCATTGTACGGAACGCACATGTTAACACCAGCGGTACAATCTATCAAAATTCCGTTCAATTGCTTGCATATGCGGATGACATAGACATTGTCGGCAGAACGAAGCGAGCTGTGGCAGAGGCATTTGCGAGCATTGAATCGGAGGCGGCTAGAATGGGATTGGCGGTTAATGAGGACAAGACGAAGTATATCGAGGGAGGAATCTCAACATCGTCGACTCGGGCAAAATATCACGATGGACAGATATATGTTATGTTTCTTCGGTCTAAGAAGGCATTTAAGTAGTAAGGCCCTCTCTCAGAGAACCAAGGAGACTTTATACAAAACCCTAATCATCCCGGTCCTGCTTTATGGGTCAGAAGCATGGACACTGAAAGATTCGGATAAAAATCTGCTAGGGTGCTTTGAGAGGAAGATTCTTCGTGTGATTTTCGGCCCGGTGTGTATCGAAGGAGTATGGAGGAGAAGATTCAACGACGAGCTATACGGGCTATACAGCGACGTTGACCTGGTCAAAAAGCTGAAAATACAGCGGCTGAGATGGCTGGGGCACGTGGAGCGTATGGACAGCAACGCACCTGCCCGACGAGTCTTCGAATCTAACCCCGATGGGGTACGCAGCAGAGGAAGAACCCGTAACAGGTGGCGCAATCAAGTGAATGATGACATCAAAGCACTCGGTGTGCGCAACTGGAAGCGGCTAGCTAGGGACAGAGCTGGCTGGAGGGGCTTGTTAGTTGAGGCCGAAGCCCATCCTGGGCTGTGAGCGCCATCAAAAGTAAGTTAACGCAATTGACACACGGCCTAATATTCGTAAAATACTGTATTATTTATGCGTTTGGTCGGCAGAAACCTTTTTTTAAATAAGTAGATATTATGTGTGTACATCTTATTACATTTAATTTAACTACAAAATAGAAAATACCTACGCAATTTCGTATTAATTGATTTAAAAAAATATTGTGAATTGAATATAAAATACTGTGAAAAAATGTGATTTAGTAAATAAACCTTTATCTTTAGTTATTATTTATGTTTCTCATTATGATGAAGGGGTGATCACATTGCCCTTAAAGTAATTTTGAGAATTATGTTGTGCCTACCTTTTTGTGAAATTATTTTTGTTAATTTCTAATTAATTAATTACATGCCGCCTACCCGGGCCATGAACGATGGCGGGACAATGGAACATGTCTAAAAAAAATCCCATGGAGTCGCAAAAATCCATGTCCAAGCAGTGAAATATCCATACAAATCAGATTGTAGATTGGATTGTAGATTGGATTAAGGACATCGTTCATGGCCTGTGGAGTCGGGGTGTTATGATAATAAATGCAAAAAATGTGGCTAACTTAAATTTTCTGTGCGCTATGAAGTTTTCAGATTTTAATTATTTTGGTCACTTTTTACTCGTTTTGGTCCTTTTTATTTTCAATTTTGGTCACAACTTTTATTTCTAAGTGGCAACCGTGGCTATAATGGCATGGCATCGCATACGGTATCATAATACCTACATTAAAAGCCATTACCAACTATGTTATGTTGTACATATACCGTTCTACCATATCATCCATAACTTTTCTATACAGCAATTGTATCTAAGAAAAAGTTACATCATGATGGTTTGTTGTGTATATTCTTGATTGTCACCTAGAAGCTTTATAATATACTTCATAAATTATATTGCCGCTCATATTTTAACAAAATATTATCATACCAGGGTCATTCATTCAGTCTGGCGCTTTTGAATCTCAAATTTTAATAAAATACAAATTTGTATCTACTGTACTAACTCAAGTGTGGAAATTGCAATAAGTTATGTGTTACTATAAGACTGATGACAAACTACTGTACTGGATAGAATTAATAAATGATAGCATTTAAAATTTAAATAAAAAGTCTCTAGCTCTAGTGTCCGTGAAGTATGCATAACAAGTATTTGTAGGTCAGGCAAATGGTGTTGGTGTGTTGGCCAGGAAGAAAATATTGGGCCTTACCAATAATCAAATTTAGTGACGACTTAAATATTTCTGTAACATGAACCATAATGGTATGGAATCTAACTAATTAACTGAACATGGTACAACCTTAAATTAATGTTAACTCTAAATAGTGAATCAAATATGGGATTGACTTCAAAAAATTAAACATTTCATAAATAGTACATTATTTCTGATCAAAACAAATAAGGTTAATTTACTGGAATGTATTTCAGTCCTCACTAAATATGATTATTGTTAAGGCCCATTGACATTTTAATCTCACACGTTTTTAATGTTTAAGAGGTCGCTGAATCCGAATATGTACTTTGCTACTTCAGATAAGAAAAACCTCAACATGTTCTACTTTTTTTTGTTAGTTTTCTCCCAAAAAGACGTAGAAATATATGTAAACTTTTTATGCTAAGCTACTTGCTACTGCTTAAAGAACATTAAATTTCCTACAAAACTGTAAACGTATTTAATTGATGTATTATTCTTTAATACCCAGGCCACTAAGACGCCTGTTTTGTAGATATTCGGACAAGTAGCGGATCTAAGGCTTGACCTTGGGGGGGCTTGAAAATCCATTTTGAGTGTTTTGGCAGTATGAGCCCTCTGGAGATCTCATTTTCGTGAACTACACAATTCAACTAGTTAGAATAGGTACTAGTTTTGTTCGAAATGTCACTTAAAGCACAGAAAGCAATATTTTGGCGTTTGAAAAATAAAATGTTAAAACTTCAAGACTTTTAGTCGGAAATAAGTCGTAGATGCTTCAAAAAATAGCATGCGGTCTAATTCTGCAAGCGTGAATGGATTTTCGTGTATAAGCTGCACACACTTTATATATTCCTGGTTAAAAAATATGCCGATAAATTTGCACGCCACTCTAGAGTCTAAGGCTGGTATTCACCGAACGCTCATAAGCTGCTCTTAACCTTATGAGTTTCATAAATTGAAAATTATTTGTGCTATTCACCAACCACTTATAAGTATTTTTCTATGTTCGAAAATGAGAGCCAATGTTTGAATATGAGAGCGAATATGTTCGAAAAAGAGAGCCAACCAAATATTCCCAAACTGTAAAATTAAACTGTATTTGGAAACAATAGACAGCTGGGATGCCAATCCAACGCCAAAAGAATATCAATACACCCAAAACAGTTTTTACTTTTGTTTGTATAGGTATTATCTCTGAAATAATAGGTAGTAGTTTTTAAAGAATTTAGCATTACAATATTATGTTTTTTCTATTATCATCTAAAAATAATTCGTCTGAATTCTCAAATTATGATTTCACTTTAAACAGAAAATAATAACAGAAGATGATTGTGACGTCATAGAAATACCCAGAAATACCATGATGGCAAATTGGGTGTATCAAAAAAAATGACTATACCTTTTTCTGTTTATCTTGGAGAGAAGGGACGTTTTATTGCGAAAGTTTTCGGACAACTTTTCCAAGAGAGCGCTCGTAACTTATGAGTGGTCGAGACCACTCATAACTTTTGCATAACACACTAATATTGCTTGGTAAATAGGTTTATGAGGCTCTTAAGTTAGGAGCGCTTGGTGAATACCAGCCTAAGACTCTAGAGAGATTGCAAATATTCATTTGCTTCTGTATGATTTTCTTAGTCACAGAGAAAACTTACTCATATGGAATTTGGCTGCTTTACTAGATTTCTCCAACTCTGCATTTTTTTTTTTGTTAAATATACTAAGTTTTTAGGGTAAATTATTGTTGCATTTGACATTCTTTTCAGGCCTTAGTCCCGAGCTGTTTTTTTTTTTCGCCCCAATTTGCTGGGCTTTGTTTTTAGGGAATAATTGTCTTTGCATTAAACATGTCCATTTTTCGTAAAGCCTAGTACAAACTTGTGAACCATCTCGTGAACCCATACAAATTTAGCTTTTTCGTTTACCCGTGAACGTGCTCATGAAGCTGAGTGGAGAGTAAAGTGGAGAGTTTTTAACATGTTAATTGTTCAGCCCCTGTCTGATTACCACCAAAATTCCACAGCTAAACAATATTTGAGACCAATAAAAAACTCTACACGGTATGTGATCTATTTCTTTCTATATTTCAAATAATTTTAAGAATCTGTTGTGGGGCAGGGCTTTTGCTCCTATAACCACCCCCCTGGATCCGACAGTGATTCGGATTTAAGTGTCAAGTCAATTCAAGGGCTTTCAGATGCAACCAATTTCGAGGGGTTTCCCAAAAGTCTTAATTATCATCAACTACAGGTAAATAAAGGTTCAAATTATTATGTTGACGCAATTTATATGAGTTGCTTGCTTTGGCATGTGAGATGAAAGCTTCGTTACTTTTTTCGCAACGCTCGCCTAAGTGCCTGTACCCATTGGATTTTTAATGCTGGTCGTGTCCATACTGTGAAGTATGAATAGAAAATCCTCTCAGTTCAATCTACCCATCCCTATCTTCCATCCTTGAAATCCATCTATCTTTCAATCAAACATTAAAAAATCTTTTATGTTGAATCCGAGAATTTGTTTGAAAGTGGTGCATCGGTGAATTTTGGGTGTAATCTATACGCATCTCTTTTTCACGCACATTAAATCAATAAGCATTCAAAATGTGGAAGGTAGTTTGGAACCTAAAAACAATTTTTGCGTTCGTTGCATTATTTTGGGTTTTTAATGGAATATTGTTCGTTTATGTTTGTAATAACTAATTTTCCAACAAAAGGATTCATATTTTTCAATTAGGTTATTCTCATGATAACAAACAAACTTGCATTTACGCTTCATAGCTTTCGCTCCGTCATGTATATTGGCAATTTATAAGGACAAAAATCTATTACATTGGGTGGGCATGATCTGGTGATCCCAGGACTAAGACGAGTACAGTGGCTCACAAACGCGCATTCGATGAATTGAACACTCGGCTAAAGCCGTCGGCTATATGGAGATATTAGAAAATATTCCAACTGAAAACGAACACGCAAGTTGCTTTACGAAATGACTATAATTTTTTTTTAAATGAGGTTCTAAGACTCTTGTACTGTAACCTTGAAACAATCATTGAAAATTCATAAAAAAAAAAATTCTATGGCTGACCAATTACTGAAACTAGCTGACTAGTGGACTTTCAGTAGGTATACTTTTTTTGCGAATATCCCATAAATGAGGTGCTAAAAGTCTTATACGACCTTACAAAATAAAACTTGAAAAATTCATAAACAAAAACCTATGGCTGACCAATTTCTGTAAGAGGATTTAATAACCTTTCAAAAGGTATCTTTTTTTTTTGACAATTCGGTAAATGAGGTGTTAAAAGTCTTATACGGCCTTGAAAAACAAAAAACTTCAAAAATTCATATAAAAAAACCTATAACTGACCAATTACTTAAACTAGCTGACCTTTTATCACGAGCCGGTGGCCTTTCGAATGGTATACTTTTTTTGCGAATATCCCATAAATGAGGGGCCAAAAATAGTGGGTGATCTTAAAAAAACTTTACTCTTGATTAAAAATTTTCTATGGCTGACCAATTTCTGAAACTAGTTGACCTTTTTTGACCACTTACTGACCTTTTAGATGGCATACTTTTTTTGCGAATATCCCATATATGAGGTGCTAAAGGTTAGGAACCTGAAGTCCCATGTTTCTCACATGTTTAATTGTATGTGGCGTGCTCACAAGTCGGTAAACATCCCGCCTTGTACGTGTACCCGACCGAGAATAGAACGAAAATCTATTTTTCTTGAAGAAGTATGATAGATAGATAGATAGAAGAGTATGAAAGATGAGCCTTTCCATTTTTCTTACAGGTAGTTTAAATGCTTTAGAAATGTTGAATGCAGAGTTGACCGATCCAAAACAAATGAACGAAAAAAGTCGTGGTTCCATTGATTATGCAAAAAAAAAATGTAATTGCAGCTGATCGTTGGAACGACAATTCGATTTTTACAGTTTTATTAAATCATTCGATGGACCGACCAACCACCAAATGAGCAAAACGGTTTGATCGAAAAATGAGAAAAAACTGTTGATTTGTTTGATAAAGCTACAAACTACTATCGCATTCGAATTCGAGGAAAGAAGTGGTACTGGCCACTTTTATCAAATGCACTGGATGCAGCATTGGTAAATTAGTGGAAGATACATTGCATTTGCAAGAAATTTTCTAAGAAATAACCAATGTCGCAACTAGAATTTGAAACGTTTTGTTGTAGATTCCTTTTTGCGATCGTCAATTGTACGTGGAGAAACCGCAATGAAGAAATTCGTTCCGACAACATCAAGCATATAGTCATCAAAACAGAAAAGCTTCTCCGATGTCGCAATTATGTTGGCCAAACCCTTTTTTTTCTGAAAGAAATTATGTACCTTTCCTGCTTCATTCAAAATGCTTCGTTGAATACCACGCAAAAACCTAAGAGGACCCAAAAAGAACTTAAAATACTTCAAACCAAGGCGATTCTGTCAACAAAAAAACTGTCCGGAATCAATTATGAAAATAAAAAGCTTCGGACTCTTACGAATTTTGCTGGAAACTATTAGTTTTACCAGTTAATTCTGAGTTTTACTGTTATGACAATACATTGAAATATTGCATTTGAGTGCCCATCAATGTTCTGACTTGAATACATAAACGATATCTAAGAGTTATTGAGATAAATTATTTTTCATAAGCCTATGTCTGTTTCAGACCAGCTACTTTCCAATTCCAGCTTCCTTAATGTATGTGTATTATTAGGTACTCTTGAGTTGTTACCCAGTCACGAAAACAGGAATTCGTATATCGGTCCTTGAATAAGAAAAAAGAGACCAACATAGTCGTAAGGATTTGCTTTAGAAGCAATGTAGTTATAAATAGGTGTGTTTAAATTTGACTTAATTTAAGCCAAGGATCGGTAAATTCAAGTTACATTAAAAGTAGCTACTATTTTTTAAAGAACAGCCTTAGGAAAAAGGAAAATAGATAAACAAAAGGCTGTAGGTAATAAAAAATTTGCCTACATTTTTGTTTAAAAATTAACGAATGAAATACTGGCACTTAAGACAAAAAAAAAAAATGTCAACCACAAAAATAGACAAAAAAAATTGTCAACATAGAAAATTTTATGGCTGAAGTAGCTCTGCTGAAAAGAGTGAAAGTTAGACAAGAAGTACTTCTGCACCTGAGCACGAATATGTACATAGGTAGGTACATCACCTAGAGAACTTGACAGCATGACACTGACATCTGTTTAACAAGCTCTCCACACATAGCATAGCCATTCAAGATTTGTGTTGTATGCAAAAAAAAAAAAGTAAAAAAAAAACTAAGGTGCCATAAAGTTTTAAATAAATTCAAGGTTTGCATATCTTTGTGAATGGTGAGGCTAGACCAACAGTGTATTTTAAAAAGAAAAACCTCAAGAGTCTCAACGTTGAACCAGAGGGTATAACAAAAAAAATTTAAATGCTAAAAAAGCAAATCAAGTTTACCGCAGTAAAAAGTTCAAATATACACGCACACATTAACACTCATTATTTATTAGGTAGGTATAATAGTTCTACAAGGAAGTACTCAAAAGGCTCAAGGGATAAGAACTTTAGATTCATTTTAAGTTTTTTGTTTTTAAGTAGACCCTGGGGCATGTAAAAAATACAACTCGTCTGTCATATGATATGGTTCATGATTCATGACATCATGAGCATTTACTTATAAATACAGCTGAAATTGTGAACATTTTTAGACATGAAACATTTTACTTCTAAGTGCAGTTTGAAAAACTTTAGTTCTTAAGTAGGTGGCAGGGAACATTTTAAAAATATCGTTTTATGTGTACTTTCAATCGGTTACACTTATGTGTATAAAATTAGCAGTTCAAATCTGAAAATTCACAAAAAAAAATATAAAGTCCTAAGTTTCTAATTTATTTCTAATTTCTAACGAACAAAAAAAAATTATTGCGCTGATGGATTTCGAGATACGGGGTTACTTGACGTCAAGTTAACAGGTCAACTTTCTCAAAAATGTAGATAAACGACCCGGGAGTGGATAAATGTTTAAAAATAATTTATTGCTAATTTTTAACGAAGAAAAACTATAACTTTTTTGTTTCGTTTGCGAGATACAGGGTTACCTCTTGACGTCAAGTTAGCAGGTCAACTTTCTCAAAAACAGCAGGTGACCCTGTGTCGCGCAAACGAAACATTTTGCTCAAGTACAATTCTTTGAAGTGAAACTTCTTTGGGCGCGTTGAGAGTGAAATTTCAAGGTTGAAGTTTTGTGAAACGAAAAAATGTAACGCCACATATGCAACGCTGAGATCATTGATTAGCTAAGTGGTGGAAGGTAGAGTAAAAGTAAAAATTTATATTGATAGGCTAATATATTTTATATTGCAATAAGTTTAGATTTTTTGATAATCTCTATTATTGTAGCACATAAAAGGGAAAATGTCCTTTTATGTCTTTTTTTCTAATTTTGTTAACTAGAATGCTAGAGTTTTGAATTTTTTTTTGGTGGATAGGTAATGAAATTCTAAAAATCTTACTTGTTTCAGATTTTTGTCTATCTCCTACTGGTATGCAGATATAAATTATTTTTAAAATTTTATCTCAAAATAGGCTAATTTCAAAAAATAAATTAAATCAGTAGAGTCCGCTAAAAACTTGAATAATATATGGTTGCAAAATACATAAAACCAAATTAAAGTTGTCATATACAAGTTTTTGATTTTGCAGAGATTTTGAGAGTAGGAATTTTTGGAAATAGTCGGAAAACCTACTCAAATTAACTGATTTATGTCTTTTAAATTTCCACCTTTTTTTACTTTAAATTTTCACCATTTTTATTTAATTTTCAAGTTTACAACCCCAACCCATCGATCATCTTGATATAGAACACTAAGGCCTAATTTATTCAGTCGAAGTTGAACATAACTCTGGGATTTTTACAGTCAACTTGAGAATTAGTTTTTATTCACTCAAAGTTGACGTTTTCAATTTTTTATTTTCAACTCTAGAGTTGATCAACTTTGGATTTTCTCAACTTCCCGAAATAGTAGAAGTTAGCGAGCAAACTTGGGACTTTTCCTCATTTTTGTCTATTCATTCATGCTATTCAGTTCTCGACCGATCACCGAAATCAAGCATCGTCGGGTGAGTTAGTACTAAGATGGAGGACTGCATGAGTATTTTTTTTTTGTTTCATATTTTTTTTTTATAATTGAAATTTGTTTATAAAAATGGTGCCTTTCCCCCACCAAAAAATATAGAACAAGTGTACAATTTCAATGAATTGTGTTCCATGTTATATATGGAATGATTTTCTGATCTTGTGATGTTTAAGTAGTGGGCGACGATTTCGCCGGACAAGTTTAAAAACATACTCATGAACATCGATCCATTCATGACTCCATTTCACAACAAAAGTTCTCACGTTTCATGGAGTTGTTGATCTTTGTTTGGCATTTCCTGTTTTACCCTACATACATTATTCTTCTCTGTGAAAATTTGTATTTCTTCCTTTATAATTATTTCATTTTAGGAATATGTATATTATTTTCTTTAAAAATAAAAGTTGTACCTAATCCGTTTTGTATAGCTTTCAATTTAGCTTGGTATTTTTTCGATTCCGTGCTTCACATGGAATGAAAAATCCATTGCAATTATTCGGAAAAATTATTCAAAATGCAAAATTAATTCTAATGCAAAACAAAAATTGAAAATGACGTCTTGTGCGTCATGTGTCACAAATATCCCAAGGATATTTAAGAAACTGCATGTTGGTCAACTTTTGAATTTCAACTCTGGAGTTCAGATTCGAAGTAGTGAATAAAAGCATTTTTCAAATTTCAGTTCAACTGCGGATTTGAAGTCAACTTGTAAGTTGGCCAAGGATAGGATTAAAACCCAAGATCTTTTCAATTACAAATTTGCACAGGATAATTTAAAATGGCTTACGGAGAAGGGTTGAGCTGAAGACAAAAGAACAAAAATTACCTAGGCATTCTCCTAGTTACTACAAAATGTTCGCGTGTGATTCGAAGCACGAATATACCATGTTTAAAACCAATCTTTCTAGTTAAGACGGAGGGGGCAGTTTTCATTTTAAACGTTAACCCTACTGTTCTAATTCAATTCCGATAGTACCCTTATGCAAACTATTTTAGAAGTCAATATTTTAAAGTTAAGTACATTAAGGACCCATTTTGCTTACATTAAAAAAGTTACGTTAATATAAGTTATGTTTAGGCAAATTAGG
The DNA here is from genome assembly GCA_949320155.1 of Melangyna quadrimaculata. Taxonomy (NCBI): domain Eukaryota; kingdom Metazoa; phylum Arthropoda; class Insecta; order Diptera; family Syrphidae; genus Melangyna; species Melangyna quadrimaculata. The sequence continues at coordinate 187,006,391 of OX439483.1, forward strand.
TAAATTTAGGATGTTGTTTTGTTTGTTTAGATTTAAGTAAGAGTCTGCCTGACTCGCTTACTTCTTCAGCTCATCCGCCGGTACATCAACATGAGACCGTCCGTCTACATGGAAAACAAAGTATAGTATTTTGGAACCAACTGTTCCACTAAATTTTGCTCGAATATCTGTGTTTATTGCTTTTCCAAAATACTTTTAGAGCATGTCTCTGGTTGATGGACACCAGTGGTGCGTTCTTTTATTAACCATAGTTAACTATGGTTAACTATAGTTAACAATGGTCGTTCCTTTATTACAAAATAGTTACGATTTGTAACTATATGACGTCATCACATCGTTCCTAAATTCAGTTTATTAGTGTCAAATAGTTACAATTCGTAACTATTTCCAACTCATCTCCATGATATGAGTTGAAAGTGTTGATCTGTCAAAGCACATGGGAGAAGGATTGTTTACAAAAAAATAAAAATTGAAGAATCAAAACAAAGCTTTTGATGAAGTGAAATGAATTAAAATTGAATTTTCTACCATTTTTGATGAAAAAGGAGATTATATTGTAGAAAAATAACATGATTTTATGGTAATTAACGATAAAATAAAGTTTTCGTTTGACAGATCAACAATATCTAACAATAAATCGTTCCAAAATGAAATGTAACAATTTCCAACTAAATCTAACAATGACACTTCAACAATTTTTTTTGACATATCAACCATAGTTAACTATGGTTAATAAAAGAACGCACCACAGGTATCTACTGAACTCTAAGAACATTTTGGAGCCACAATAGAAAATGAAGGTTAAATGGATTATGGATACAGAAATAGGCCAGTGAAACTTGTTGTTGTAAAATTTACTGCAATAATAGTAAGCCCCAGTGAAAATAGCTGACATTTTTTAATGATGAACATATTTTTATTTACTTCATTTCAAAATCCATTCAATTGGAAAATGATATCCCAGTAATGTCAAAAATATGTACCATGTTCAAAATACTCTATTATTTGCAATATTCATTACAGTTTATGACATTGGCTTTTATAAAGTTTAGTGTGAGTATTATTGAATTTTTATCAAAAAAGTTTGATGATTTAAATCCCCATTGTCATTTGATTTAAAATGAAATTGTGACATTTTTTCTATCTTAAATAACTCTGAATGAAAATTAATGGAAGTGTATAAGCCATGAAATAATTTTTCTCTTTCTCTTTTGTTTTTTTTTTTTTTTTTTGTTTTCTTTATGCTTTCAATCTGATTTTATATTGCCAACCAATAGTGCTTCTAAGGGAATTCTTGATTCATCATTTTGAATTTATGATATCCTACCGCCATTTATGGTAGATATTCATTTTTCCAATCAAGCGATGGAGATGGGAATTGAAATTGAGGAAGGGAAAAAAATGTAACTATGTGATTATTTTTTTGTGTAGTTAGAGTGCTAGTACTTTTGTATAGAATAAGTATAGATCGGGGTGGAAACGACAATTTAGCAAATTGTTAAACCAAAAACTGGTTGTCTTAGTCAACTTAATTCTTAACATATTGAATTTTTTGTTTCAATTGAATTCTATATTTATGCCATGTTTTGCTTTAGGACTAAAGCCGTTCTAATAAGATTTTCTCAAATGGTTATAGTCGTTAATAGTTGGATTGAAAATATTCTTTTTTTTTTTTTTTAATTGAATTAAATGTCACTTCAGTCAATAATTCCGATTATTTTTCCTAAATAACAGAACTCTATAACAACCACGGAAAATGTATACATGTTACAATTATGTGTATTAACAATTGTAAAAGATGAATGGATGTGTGGAAGAAACTATTTAACAATTTAATGGACTGACAAATAGCTTAAGTAAAGCCTCTCCAAACACTTTCCCTGTTTAAGAAAGTTGTCCATTCAAGGACAATAATTAAGAAATTGCATGCAGCATGCCTGTTCCTTAACTCTGAATTTCTTTGCATTTTGTTCCAAAATACTGTCAATTTTATTTTTATATTTGAACTTTCATATACTTGACTAAAATGGACATAACAATTCGAAGAAAAGAAACAGACGTAACATTTTTATTGCTACAAAATAACTATTGCTGAAAAAGAATGGCAGAAAATCACAATTTAAAAAAATGTTGTCCGCCTAACGGCAAATTTTTCAATAGTCAGTCAAACCAACCTCAACTTCAAATTAAAAAAAAACTTGTTCCTGTTGCTATAGTATTTATTCCTCTGATAGTTTAACTGATTATCGTAAAATCGGCTCTAAGAGAAATTAAGTTTATTAAATATAGGCTGATATTTCGTCCGATCAAGGTAGTGTTCGCATAAGGGAACATGGCCAGCTCTAGACAAGGCATCAACCAATCTCAAAACCATGACAAAAATCCAAAGACTAGCGTGTATTGGCACAACCAGTGCCATGAGAACAACACTTTTCTGTCTACGCTCCAATTGACCTTTTCACGAAGGACATGGCGGCCAATAGTGCTTTGAGTCTAAGACAGTGCAATCACTGGAAAAGGTGCCTCTTTGGTCATAGAACGATTATGAACTTTACTGACATAGACATTCAAACAGACTATAAGATACCGCACACTGATTTCAATCCGGTGGCCTTAATAGATATCCCTACAAGGGATGTCTGGACGGAAAACCGGTTCATAAATTAAAACTATGTATCGATTTTCACGGACGGTTCTAAGACGGGCCAAGGGGTAGGGTCAGGCATCTATTCAGATAACCCACCAAGAACATTGACATCTTCATAGACAGTCAGGCGGCCATCAAAGCCATCTACTCAGTTGTCACAAATTCAAAACTGGTGGAATGTTGTCGCAAAGAGTTGAGATTACTCAGCGCAACAAACACAGATACCCTACGTTGGGTCCCAGGACACTGTGACATACATGGGAATGAGAAGGCGGACGAATTGACGAAATACGGGTCATCCACTGACCCGAGCCAAACTGAATCGTCAGTACTTATGCCACTGGGGTTAGAAAAGAGCAGAATTCACCAGAGCTTCCTCGAAGACGCCAATGATAGGTGGTCACAGATTGACACGTGTCGGGTTTCGAGAAATCTTTGGCCAGATAGTTCTAGGAAAAAAACTGAATACTTACTCTCGCTAAGCAGGCCTCAATTATCCCTATTGGTTGGAATCCTAACTGCAACTGGTCACAACTCGAACTCAATGGGAACCCACTTGAACAGAATGGGCATCATCGCATCCGACCTCTGTAGAGGGTGTCATGATGAAGAGGCGGAGGAGGGCTCATTTAATTTCCTTTGTGAATGCCCTAGCCTAGCTAGAAAAAGGAAAACAGCGCTCGGAGAATACTTTTTCGACGAACTGGGCGACATCTCGTCCCTGCTACTAAAGAACATACTGAAATTCATTCAGATTTCGAGATGGTTCAGGGGGCACCCATTACCTAATCTTCCACTTATTCCTTTCCTTACCCTTCCCTTTCCTTACCCTTCCTTTTCCTTCCTTTTCGCAAACCCTGGGGAGCGCAATGGATCCATTGAGATCCGAGTGAGGTGTTTCGGCTTGCTGAATCATCACCCCTTACAACCTAACCTAAGGGAATATAAAATGTATGGAATTTAAATCCTAGATCCACGATAATTTGTTTGGTCAACCATTACTTTGTAAAACTAATTTAAGAGCCGTAAATGGTATTGAAAGTAACAGGGTAATACGCATAATGTGCGACAAACAGACGCATATAAATTTATGCAACACATAATAAGAAACGGTTGGAACGGTTTTTGAATTATTTTAACTACATATTAGGTATGTTGAAAACATTTTTAGAAAAGAAAATTAGAATACAAATTTCATGAAATGTTATTGAAAAAGCGAATTTTTAAATTTAAAACAATAAATGGAAAATTTTTATATTCAATATTATTTAAACTTTCCATTAACTTCTGTATTAGAAAAAAGATAATTTAAATCAGTTTTTCCAATAATGAGAGAAACGAAATTATGAAAAATCATGCTGTTCCTACTTTGGGAACCCCTGTTAGTAAAGCATTGCAAATTAAAATAGTTTTTTCCTTGAAAGCTCAAACATTTTTTTATCAAAATCGTTCGAGCCTTTTTCGAGAAATATAAAATTTTTCTCAATGGAATTTCAACATCTATTTAAATTATGACGTTTATTTTTGGTTCTAGAATAATTTGTTCCATTTATTTAGTGTTAAAAATCACTTAAAAATTAAGGTATATCGTTTTTTGATATGTTGAGCTTTCAAAAACAAGACTGAACCCTTTTTTTTTAAATTTCAATAACCAGTTCTTCTCTTATTTTTTCAATATACAAAAATGAGTATAGATAGGACCGAAAACACTGCACTGCGGATCGAGTTTGGTGGATTCTGTTATCGCCATGAATATTTCCATTAATAATCAAAGGCAACGGTAGTACCCAGCCAAGTTCTGGCACTACACCCTTTTTACAGGATCAAACTCAGGCAATTTTCGACCCCCCTCTAACTTCAGTACCAATGTAGACCAAAACTTCAAACTCGCAGCATTTGCTAAGCTCACCAGGTTAAGGCAACTCACCAGATTTCAATTCTTTAGCACAAGGGGCTACCGAGATATAAGACTGCAAAAATCGCAAAAACCGTAACTGACTGACTGACTGACAGATCATCAAAATTATGGAGCACTTCCCGACATCGTAGAATCTTGTAATTTCGTACAACGGTAGGCCCTGTGGCAAGTTTTCTTTTTTTACCAACTCAATTTAAGTCAGTAATCATTAAATAACAGATGTCTCTAATAATTTTGACGTTCTTCGATGTTACTCTACTTAAAATATTTGATATTTAAATTAATAAACTTAGAACTTGGCGTACTTTTAGATCTCATTACTTTTTACGGCTGACTTCTTACATATAGGTTTTTGTATTAGAAGAACTTGGCTACATTTTTTTTAACATTTATGTTTTTGTTGTGATTCTTATTATGTGACCTTTTTTTACAGTTTGTAGTAATGATACCTAATTTGTCAGAAAACTTTCGCCTAGAGTTTGTAATGGGAGCAACGTATAAATTTGCATTTTGTTTGAATTTCTTCCCGAGTTTTTGGCGAGATAGATCATGTAATCTGCCAGCTTCACTGTGAAGTAAACAGTTCATCAAACAGTAGGTGTAATCGAGTGACCTCCTTATACTTCACAGTAAAGTTAGCAGGTCACATGATGTATCTCGCCAACCTAACGTGCTAGGCACTTGCAGTAAGGCTGCAAATTTGCACTTTTTTGCATTTCAAAAATAAGCTGGGCCCAAAATTTGAAGTCCTCAATTTCAAAAATTACGTTAAAACCCACTATTTGATGAACTGCATAGCCTTGGGCTAGTACTGCGCCGCGGACAAATGTTTAAAAAAAAACACCAGAGACACGTAGAAAGTAGAAAGTTTTCGTGGTTTTTTGGCGGGGCGCGCGGTGCTAGAAGTAATTGGAAAACTGATAGATTTTTCAACACTGTACCAACCCAAACAACATCAAACTTTCAAAACTACCCCGATTTTTGTAACCATTGGCGAAGATTTACGACAACTTTATTTAAATATCTATAATTGAAAAACTACACACTTGGGTAAATATTATGCAGAACTCTAACACTAGCATTTCATTCACAATCATAACATAGAAAGAAGAAGTTGAATGACAGATTTAAGTTAGGTACAAATTGAAATTAATTATACAGTTGCAACCGTAAAACTGTCCTTACTAATTTAAAGAAAATAACTAAATCAAATGACCATTTTAATTTCGGAGGGAGTGAAGCACGGTACGAGTACGATATCTTGGGCGCCGACAATTGATAACGGATTTTTGTAGCGTTGTCAAATACAAACATTTTTTACTATGGGTGGGGGGTCTGTCTCCACCCGTTTGGGCGGGAGGGGCAATTTAATAAGAAATATACTAAAAATGGAAAAAAAAATTATTAAAAAACAACGGTAGTACCTACAATTTTATCTTTTATATCTTTTTTGAAAGCCAATACTCTGTTTTATTAGCCAGTTTTTAAATCAAGTGAAATCTATCCATAGTTTTTGAAAAAACTACTTTCAAACTCAAAATTTGGGAAAAAAAAAACATAACAAAAATGTTTAAAGTGTAATTTTTCAAAACTTTGAGATTTTATATTATATTTTTTTTCTTAGCAATTGTTGCAGATATTAATTCTTAATCAAAAACCGAAAGCAAAATGATTTTATGTCTTCTATTTTTGGAGAAAATTAAAAATTACCAAAACTACTATTTTAATTGAATTAATTTTTGTTTGCTTGAGTATTTTACGTGGTCTTATTTTGATAGTAAAAATAGATTTTGGATTAATTCTTACTCAAATTGACTCTAAATTATCATATTTTCCCAACACCCCGCCTTACGGCGCGGCGTATAAACAGTGAGGTATGTTTCGGGGGGCATGCTGTCCCCTGCAACCCCCCTGCTTGGGCTCACTATAGGTTCGGTGTATGGCAAATTTCGTTTGCATTTAAGGAACTTTGAATGTATTCATTGTTTCCAATGTCAACAGCTACATATGATAAATGTAAATGTATGAAAAGTAGTAAGTACTTCTAGTAATTTTCAATTTTCTGAAAAACTAGAGGAGATAAAAGCTTAAGGTTTTCTGTGTTCGATTCAGAATTGATATGTGCATTGTTCACAAATAGAAAAAATTTAGTTTTCCATTTCGCAAAATTGATCCAATCATTTCTTTTTGCGTTTTTTTATCAACATTTTGAGTTTGAATGCAAAATTTTTGAAAACTATTGACACAAATAATTCAATTTGAATGTAGGATTAAAGATCAGACTTCTGGCTTTGAAAACCTTCATTTTTTATTGCATTTTAAGTACAGTCGTTGCTTTATAATATTTGTTTTTTCATTTAAGTCGTTTTTATCGAAAATCGCCCCTACCTACTTAACGAGGCTAGATAGACCACCCTCCCGTAGTAAAAAATGCTTGTATTTGACCCTTCTACAGAAATCCGATATCAATTTTCGGCGCCCAAGTTATAGTTCTCTGCCCTGAAGCACGGCATAATAAGCATAGGAACACCTGGAAAAGGTGATCTTTTGGCTTTGGCAGTTTGACCAAGTTTCCAGGATCATTTTTAACAAAAAAAATAACACATCGGTATTGTTATTTTTTCCTCAAACAAACAAATAAGCATAACCAAAAGCAAACATCTATTCTCCGAAACTAGCACTACGTTAATATTGTCAAATGCATATTTTACCTATACATTCATATTAATAGAAGTTCAAATTGTCAGGGTTCTACTATAGGTTTTACCATTTTCATACAATCTCTGTCTCAATTCCTGGTTTTTGGAATTTCTCTTTATGGACAAACAAACAAAAATGTCATCAACGACAGTGATGAATCCATACATTTTTGGTTAGAATACTACCACCCCAGATTTCATAGGGAGATACAAAAATCTATGCTGATATGCTGTTGGCATCTGGGTAAATCTCATCCTTCCAGAAATGGGATTCTTGTTGAATGTACCAATCAAAAATGTACATGTACAGTACATAGTTTATCTGAATTTGTGTGTAGGTAGATCCAATCAAACTAAAAATTTACACAGAAGCCACCTGGTGTTTTGGTGTTCTGGATCCATGTTAATTCGTTTCAGACTTATGAATGAATCTACACGAGCAGAGCAGAACATATATAGCAAAGTTTTGAATTAATAACTTTAAAGTGTCTTTTAGTGCCAAAAGCAAGACAGGTTCCTTTGGTAATGTTGTATGACGTTGGTATTGCAGGCCATGAATGAGTCAGAGAGGATTTAACTTAAAATGTGTATGTAGATAGGTGTAAATATGTATAAGAAAATGTCAAGCTGTCAATGTTATTCTTATTTTGTCTGTTGTTGACTTTTGAGATGTAAGTTTGTGGTTTTGCATTAATTAAATTGACTAAGAAATATTGTTATGTGTGCATACAATACCATAACCAAAGTTAAACGATTGAAATCTCTCATACTTTTATATCTGCATGTATGTACCTAACTTACCTATAAAGGGTTGGCCATTGAGTGTTTTTTTGTTTTAATCATAGGTTATTTTGATTTGCAACTGACAGCTGTCTCCCGCTCAAAATCTTGACAGAAAGTCTGTGTCATATACCTCCGCGGAACGAAATGGGTCGCTTTCGCTTTACGCTTACACAACGTTGGGAAATATTGAAAACTTATTTCCAAAGTAAGTCCTGAGTAGCTCAAACAGTTCGTTTTTTTAAAAGAAAAGTTTTGGTCGTAGTGAAGCACCCATTAGCCACTGCAATGTTAACAAAATTGGCCCATCTGGGACCAGAAAACCCGCATTTGGCTGATGAGAAGCCAATGCATCCACTGAGTGACAGTTTGGTGCGGATTGTGGAATGGTGGCATAATTGGATCATTTTTCTTCGAAAATGAGGCTGGGAACAACGTTTCGGTCAACGGTGGTCGTTACAGAGCCATGTTAACCGACTTTTTTTTACTGAAATTGAAGACATGGATTAGGATGACCTCTGGTTCATGCACGATGGCGCGGCATGCCACACAGCCCATGCCGCATGCAAAAGGCGCACCAAAATCCCAAATCTTGCTATCGGCGATGCCAATTAGCCGTGTCGGAGCTGCGATTTGACCACTTTGCACTTTTTTTTTTTGTGAGGAACCGTGTTATGCCAACAATCCGGAAACGATTAAAGCACTTATAGCCAATATCATGCAACCCATCCCCGCGCTACAGCTCGAACAATCCGGAAACGATACAACACTAAAGGCCAATATCATCCAATACATCCCCGCGCTACAGCTCGAGACCATCGACAAGTTCTTGGAAAAATGGACCAACAGAGCCAGCCGAGGCAGTCACTTGAACGACGTTCTGTTCCATAATTAATGGGAATGTTTGCACTTACTAATAAAGCCATTATACATCGCGTAACCCAGTGATCGAAACACAGTTTTCCTTGCGAGACCGGCGCGTGTTAGTTTTTTTTTTGTCAAAAAATTAAATTATAAATTATCGTTGGTTTTGAAAATAAAAAATCGTTTTCTTTTTTGGGAATTACTTGTATTTTTTTAAGTTTGTTTCAATTATCAATGTAGCTATGAGACTATTTTTGCTTCAATTAATATTTGTGTATGTATTTTGGCACGAGACACGCGAATAATCGTGTCGTCCGACATTCGTCAGGTCACGTCACACGTTTCGGACGCGGCTCAATATGCGCCTAGCCTAGATTTCTTGAATTGAAGTTGTAATGGGGCCATTCCTTAATAAATTGACTTTTTTTTCGTCTAGTTAAATTATTTTTTGTGACATGTTAGATCAAGGTATGTACATAACTATAATCCCCAAAAAAAAAAGAAGAGAAGTAGTAGCCCGTAGCGTAATGGTTAGTGCGTTCGATTGTCACGCTGGAGGTCTGGGTTCGTTTTCCAGTTTTTTTCAGGGCTACTGCCTCTTGCGAGGAATTGACAAATCGTCCAAGAGTATCACTTGTCACGAATAAGTGCTTCTCGTCTAGCTATTCGGATTCGGCATAAAACTGTTGGTCTCTTCCATTCCTGTCGACAGGCGCACACAGGAATGGTTGCGAGTTGTTAGTCACTAGGCCCTGGTTCTTCATGAGCCGTTGTGCCACCCGATTTATTTTATTTTTAAAGTTGTAGAAAATTAAATTTAAACACTTTTTGTCAACAAGTTTTTTGTCAAAATTTGAAAATGGGCGAGTTATTTAACAAGATGGTGGTCAACGCAAAAGAGCTAGGCGGTCGATTGAAAAACAAAAAAAAGACTATCTAATTGTTTGCATGTCAAATTACATTCCGACTGATCTAAAACCTTATTAAGAGTAAACGGACTGTAAGAGTGGTATACCTACTTTAAATAAAACAAAATATTCTCTTGTATCTAACATAAACCCATTCTCTCCTACTTTAAACAAATAATGTGTGAAGAAAGTAAATAATAATGTGTACCTACCTACTCCTAAAAATAGCTTCTTTTTTTTTTTTGTCGTAACTCGTATGAATGTTTTGTTGCACAATAATTATCTTTACACTTCTTGATGCATTGCTGTTTGCTGACCATGTCAAATGTCATTCCAGCACATGCTGTGATTATAAATACATTTTTGTTCGAATGTTGTTGACTAATTTGAAAGACAAATATTAAATACACGACAAATTTAACAAATTTATACAAAAAATTTAACTATACTTGGTGAATTATTGTTTACTGACAATTAAACGTATAAGAGAGCGGTGTTTTTATGTGAAATCAATTAAGACCATACACGGTATCGTTAGCGGTGTACCTAGTAGATACAAAGAAATATATTAATAAGTATTGCTATGTTATATTAACGTACAATTAACTTTAACCCATTAAACATGAAGTTTGAATTTTCAAGTTTTATAAGTATACGAGTAGGTACCTTATATTGTTGCATACATATGTATATTAATATTGGATTTTGGAACAAACCATTTTAACATTTTAAAATCAAAAATTTTCCACCACATTATTATTCCAACTATAGAAACTTTTAAATTTATTGCTTACAACTTTTAGTAAGGGGCTTACATATTAGGTAGACGAAGAGGTAAATAAGCTACGCATATCAAACCATGTTATCGCCTCCAAGGTTGAAGTATAAGTACAGGTACCAGTATCAGAGGTATTTATAGAAAACGATTTGGTTTGAGTAGTTTATTATTCAAAACAAAAATGAATGCAATATGTAGTTTGGAACATAAAATAATGAAAGTAGTCGATTGTAAGCTTTAAAAACGACAATTCAATAAAATGCTATTGAGTATGTCCTAAAAAACATGGCAATAAGAACCTAATGCGTTAAATCATTTTATGGGTTATGGAACATGAAAAAACCGCGGAGTGCTATTAAATGAGAGGGTGCAATTTTGGGGGCGAGGGTAGGCCTTTTTTTTGAAAAATATTCCATTTTGTCCACTTTTCTAATTTCTTACCGCATAAATAGGTATTTCTTCAATTTTACTTTTTCATTATTATTATTATTGGCTGTCTCTGATTGAACGCATCCATCTTTGTAATAGCTTGAACCTGGAACGTAGCCTTATTATGAAAATTTATAATCATTTTTCTATATATACTTTGAGCACTTAAAAGTAGGGCTGGCCACGAGTCGAGAAAAGTCACGGTCTCGCATGACGAGACGAGACTGGCTTTTGAGCAACCGACACGAGAACGAGACGAGACTGTATATTTGGACCGAAATTTACAGAGAGTCTAATAAATTAAAAAATCCAATTTCGGTTAAAAATTTATTTTCTTCAGCACGTATTCAAACTACATAAAATCCAAAATATTTCATTCCAATAATCAACAAGTTGGCCGGAAATGGTATTTTTCGGAGACGAGACGAGACCTAATTATACGAGACCGAGATGAGACTGAAAATTTTCGATTTTAACGAGACCGAGACGAGACTTACAAAAGTCTCGCATAGTCTCGTCTCGTGGCCAGCTCTACTGAAAAGTTAAAAGCATTTTGTCAATACGTTGACATTGAATATAAAAATTTGCTTACTCATTCAAAAACTGGTTGGTTATCGCTGTACCCAGCCGTTGAGAGAGTTTTAAAATTGTTTAAAGGCATTAAATCTTACTTTTTGTCAATTGATAATCCATCATTCCTGCTTAAAATGTTTCTTGAAAATAGTATCAATGAAGCTTATCTGTGGTTCTTGCACTCCTTAATGTCTATCTATAATACACAAATAACTGTCATGGGAAAAGAAACTTATTCTACTATAGAAACGTTAGAGTGTATTAAAATCATTTAAAATACTCTGAATGAAAGAATTAAAGAATTAATGAAAAATATATTCCAATGAGCGTGAAAGAAATTTTTAAAAAGTGCACTGAAGAAGGCAAAATAAACGAAGTTACTGCCATGACAAATAACTTTTTACAAGTGTATAAAAGATCTTTGGAGTATTTAGATATATGGTCGGTATTTTTAAAGAATTTCAATGTTTCAAATGGATGTCTTTAAAAATGACTCCAAATTAGTTTATTTACAAACCAAAAAAAAAATAAAATAAATGAGCCAAAGCTGTTTGACCAGTTTTTTAATTTAAAAATCTTCATTCAGAATCATTTAAATGATAAAGAATTTCAGGACCTTCAAGTTTATCAAAGATGGCAGGAATATTTTAAGGCTCATTCTATTTCTGAACATTACAGTGAACTTTTATTAATATGTCAGTTTGTTTTTGCTATACCCGCACATAATGCTAATGTCGAAAAAAAAATTTTCACTTATATCTAGTCAATGGACAGATGAAAGAAATCAACTTAAGCCTGATCCACATCTGTGTCGTGTGTTGTGTTGTGGAGTCGTGTGTTGCTTTCATTCCATATATTTTATGCGCCACACTGCAACACAACACACGAGACAAATATGGTTCTACGCATATGAAAAACATTGCGATAGCGACACACGACTCCACAACATAACACACGACACAGATGTGGATCAGGCTTTAGTGTCGGAGCAAAAGTATGTCGTGTGCCCAGTTTTATGAATATTTGATAGGAAAACCTATACTATTAAGAAAAATTTCCTCAAATGAAAAGTATATTTAAAGTTCTGAAGAACAATAACATACATATATGAACCTATATAGTGTATAATCAATATAATATACATGTACATTATGTTTTTTTTTTTTTTTTTTTTTTTTATATTAAGCGCGTGCAAAAGGGGTTGTGACTACCCTTAAGATGATATACACAGCACGAGCGATTAGGTAGATTGGAGGGGATTTAAAAGGAGATACCGATGCACATTGGTTTTGAACGTCTGTAGATCACAATGGGAGGGGAAAATTGAGCTGGGTAGAGCATTCCACATTCGAGTAGTGCGACTAAAGAAAGAATCTCTGTACTTAACAGTACGTCCGAAATTGGGCTCAAGGGTAAACTGATGGGCATTCCTAGAAGCGCGAGTATTACGGTTGAATTGTTTAAGGGGAGGAATGCAACTGGCTATTTCACTAGAGCATTGTTTATGGAAATAACGGTAAAATAACCAAAGACATGAAACATTTCGACGGTGCTCAAGGGATGAGAATGTTTCCGTTATAGTTCTTTCACCTATCATTTTAAGAGCTCTCTTTTCAATTCTATCCAATAAACTCAAGTGGGTTATTGGAGCACCTGCCCAAATGTGAGAGTTATACTCAAGTTTTGGACGAATAAAGGCTTTGTAGATCACAGCCAGATCAGAAGGGGAGAAAAATTTCTTGCATCTACGGAGAAAACCTAAACACTTAGCAGCATTTTTGGCGATGTCGAATATGTGGTCGTTCCATAAAAGGTGGTCTGTGACACACATACCGAGGACTGAAAGCTTTTCGGTTTCCTCAATGCAAGTGCCACTCATGGATAGTGGCATGGGGGGTGGGTTTCGTTTTAACGACAGTAGACAGCATTGAGTTTTTGAAGCATTAAATTCTACACGGTTTTTGATTCCCCATTGGACAATGCTGTCGAGATCAGAATTTAGTGAGCTTATCATACGCTGCCGTTCAAGTTCCACATCCGAAGGACATGGATGAGAATCTGTAAACGAATATGAGAAGCTGAGGGTACTGTCATCAGCGAAACAATTTAATGGATTAGAAGTTTCAGATAAAAGATCGTTTATGAATATAAGGAAGAGAGTCGGAGTAAGAACGGAGCCCTGGGGCACACCAGCATTTATTTTGTGAATTTCAGACTTGAAACCATCCAATACAACTTGTATCGAACGGTCCGAAAGGTAATTTCTAATCCAACGAAGAAGAGATTCCTCGATACCAAATGCACGCATTTTCGATAAGAGAGCTTGATGCCAAACTCTATCAAATGCTTTGGAAATATCAAGCGCAATAATCTTACTTTCTCCAAAACGATGTAAAGATTTGTGCCACTGTTCGGTGAGATATACCATCAGATCACCAGTGGACCTATTGCTATGAAAGCCGTACTGCCGGTCATTAAGAAGCTTTCGTTCTTCGAGATATTTCTTGAGCTGAAAATTAATCAGCGTTTCCATGGCCTTGGAAAGAAGGGACGTAAGCGCAATTGGCCGATAGTTGGAGGGGGAAGAAGACACGCCTTTTTTAGGGACAGGCTGGACAAATGCTGTTTTCCATCCACTCGGAAAGAGACCAGTAGAGTAGGACAGATGGAAAAGCTTACGCAGTGGTTTTGCCAGCGTTGAAGAACACCTCTTCAGAACAATGGGAGGAATACTATCCGGGCCAGCGGATTTGTGTATATCGAGATCTTTCAGAACTCTGGCAACTGCACGAGTGCGGAAGAAGATTTGTCCCATAGAATCATTTGCGCTCTCAAGTACAGGAGGAGTCATATCACTTTCAGGCAGCGACGAATTAACAGCAAACTGTGCTGCAAGCAAATTGGCTTTATCGATTGAGCTGACAAAAGGAGTATCGTTGAAGACGAGCGTTGGAACCGAGGACGAGGTGGTGTTTCGTATGTTTTTTACAAATGACCAAAAAATTTTACTACCTTTGGGACATTGTAGAATTTTTTGCCGTAATTTTTGATCATGTAAAAATTTGGTTCGTCGAATATGAACGTTACAGGTCTTTCTAGCTTGTTGAAACTTTTTCCGGTTTTCCTCAGTAGGGTTGGCTTTATAACTTCGGAAGCTTACTTCTCTAACCCTAATAACCTCTTTACAGCTCGAATCAAACCATGAGTTTTCTTTGGGTTTGATAGGTTTCACCCTATTCGGGATAAAATTTCTCATTCCACAAAGAATTAAGTTTGTAATCATATCTGCACTGGAATCTACGTCACTATCGAGGAAGCATAGTGACCAGTTAAAGTTCCTGAAGAAAACATTGAGACCGTCCCAGTTGGCTTTCTCATACTGCCAAACGGTTCTCTTGGGAGTTTTTTCTTTAACTGTGTTTTGGTGGCACGAGAAATTCGCAGATATGACACAATGGTCTGATGTGCCTAGAGGCAATAATACACTTATAGTGTATTTATCAGGGTCAGAGGTAAGAAACAAATCTAGAGTGTTGGCGGATTGACCTGCAACGTCAGGAATCCGAGTAGGCTCGTCGACCAGCTGAGTTAGGTTGTATATCTCAGCAAAAATCTCGACATACCTTCCTTCGGGTGTTGTCTGACCCGAATAGCGTAGCCACGAAGAATTATGTACATTGAAATCGCCCGTAACAACGATTTCACTGCGCGGAAAAAAATGTACATATATTTTGCTTTCTTTAACTTTATTTTGTAATGTTTAAGTTGTTTTTTATGTGTATTAAGTTATTCTTATTTTATAATGTTGTTTTTTTGTTTGCAATAAAACACACTAACTTATATGAAAGCCAATATTCGTTTTTATTTTAATATTAACGGAAATGATTTTTCTCTTGATTTGATTATCCTCTTTTTAAAAGTTGAAGATCTCCCAACTAACATTTCAGCTTCGGTTCGGCTTAATAGAATAGGCTTTAGAAGTTCCATAAGACGACATTTGTAAAGTTTACTTAAGCATAAAAAGGAGAATGTTATACAAGCTAATATAGCTTGTATACGTGATTTCGGAAAATCTTCTTATAAACTTATTCGCAGATCTTTTAAAAGTAGCAGATTGTATAAAAGCCTAAAGAAGCCGATACGAAGTTTTAAGGAGCGATATTGGAAATTTGAATGACACTTCAACTTGACAGATAGCTTCGGACATGGTTGTATAAAAGTGAAATACAAGTCTTATAGAAGGTGAACAAAAATAAATAAAAAAAAAGAAAGATAAATTTTTATTTTTAATGTGATTTTTGCTGCGTTTTATCTGAAATCAAGTATCAAATTTAATTATTTTTTAATTATAGTATTGGAAACAATTATAAAACATAAATTATATTTTTACCTCACTAGGGATCGAACTCGGGAATTCCTACGTGACAGTCCATCACTCTGACCACTCAGCAATCTTAGATATAATTTGAAAGATGCAAATTATATCAAATTAATCAGCCTTTTCCTTTTTTAAAACTTTAAATTTTCCTTAAATAAATCCGAGCTTCTATAAAAATTTTCACAAATGAACAAGATTTCTTTAACTCTCTTACACATTTCGCGTGAGGAAACAAATGTACCTAAACGATTTGTTTAGCAGTTCTCTTGCTCCATTTTAATAGTCTTAAATTAATATCAATAGTCTTAAAATAAACTAAGTAATAATGCATTTTTTTGATAATTTCAATCCGAAAAAACACGGCCACTCAAGCACGATTAAGAGAAACAAGGTATGCTCATTAGGGGTGTGATGTTACAATCATCTGCTTATGTTCGGAGAAAAGAAAAATAATTAACTTTGATTGTTATTATAATTTTTTCTATTTTTAAACTGCTCATTAAGAATTTAAAAACAATTTATTTAAATACTTAAATTAATTATGGTCTTCACTTTAAATAGAACAAAAACATAAAATCTGACCGTAACGTCACATAAATACCCAGATATACGAAAATGCTGAATGTTATGTTTATCTGATGAGCATAAATCTCGTTTCTGTTTATCGTGCATTCAAGCTTATGTCTTAAACCAACGAAAAGTAGCTTTCCGAATGCTCAAAAAGACAAACCAAGTTATATGAATTATCTTTCTGAATAGAGTTTTTTTTAAAAAGCTTCTTTAGAATGACTTATACAAATTCGAGCTTCTTTATTATAGATTGACATATTGGCCGCGTTCGGGTATGTCGCCAATGATATTTAGTTCAATGATATATGTTCGTGTTGTTTTAATGCCTAAAGAAAAAACCAGCCGACGAACCAAACAGCTAATATCAAAAAGAAATCTAGGGCTATCCCAAAATTGTTCGGATCTGTTTGGATTAAGGCTCTCCCAAACCAACGCGGAACATTCGCTATGCAGGGCGAATCATTCACAATCATAAAAAATAAATGACAAATAAATAATGCTAAACAACAAAAAAAAAAAAACTGCTGTCGGCGAATGTTCCGCCCCGCTTTCGCGTTGGTTTGGGAGAGATTCTTCATAATAACAGCTGATATCTCACCTGTTTATTTTCTTGGTTTTCGTTTGGTTTGGTTACATACACGGTTTTAGTCATTCGAAAACGTATCAGATGCTAAAGTAGATACCATGGGGCGTATTCATAGTCATTTTAGACCTGGGTCTAAGTTAAACATAGCTTTGGTTGAATTTTCGGAGGTTGATTCTATTTTTTTTTTTTAGTTTATCATTTCAAAATATTTGAAGATATTTGTGTAGTATATCAAGTTAATTATCTTATAAAAATATAAAACCAATAATTTGTAATTAAAATTGGTCTGTATTCATTGAGCCAAAATTGTCTTAAACTGTAGTTTAGTTAAACCTGGGTCTATCTGCGACTATGAATATGCCAACATATGTCTGCCTACCACCCGAACGTGGCTTCGAAATTGTCAAGGACTTTGTCTAACTGGGCTCCAGTGTTGCCTCTTCAAATCCAACCCCAATGGTGTACATAGCATAGAAAGAACGACCTCAATCAACTTGGTGTGCACAACTGGAAGCCACAAGCTAGCTTGTTGGTGGAAGCCGTATAGTACATCCTGGGCTTGAAGCGCAATCTCAAGTAAGAATTTAAGGAATTTGCAGTAAAGCTCCAAATTGGCAGTTTTTTCGCATTTCAAGAATAGCCTAGGTGCAAAAGGCCTCGATTTGAAAAAAAAATAAAATCGATTAAAATTTTCAAATTAAGGACTTCAAAATTTGGACCCAGCTTATTCTTGAAATACAAAAAAAAACTGCAAATTTGGAGCCTTACTGCGAGATTACTTCTTCTTCTTCATTTAGCCGGGTTGACCTCAGAAAACCTCCCGGTTTTGGATTGTTCCATGTCTGAGGCCAACTAAATGCAGGTGTCGTTGCATTTGTTTCATCCAGGAGTTTTTGCGCCTGCCTTTCTTCCGCGATAGTGTTGGAACGTCTTGTGCTATTGCCTTTTGAACTGGGTTCTCATGGCATCTTCTTTGTCCAAGATTCAATACAAGTCGTATTGGACGGTTTCAAGTCTGAAATCCACAAAATAAATGCTGGTGTGCCCCAGGGCTCCGTTTTGTCTCCGACTCTTTTCCTTATATTCATAAATGATCTTCTGTCTGAAACGTCTAATCCAATAAACTGTTTCGCTGACGACAGCACCCTCAGCTTCTCATATTCGTTTTCAGATTCACATCCATGTCCTTCGGATATGGAACTTGAACGGCAGCGTATGATAAGCTCATTAAATTCTGATCTTGACAGCATTGTCCAATGGGGAATTAAAAACCGCGTGGAATTTAATGCTTCAAAAACTCAATGCCGTTTACTGTCGTCTAAACGAAACCCACCCCCCATGCCACTATCTATGAGTGGCACTTGCAGTGAAGAAACCGAAAAGCCTTCAGTCCTCGGTATGTGTATCACAGACCACCTTCTGTGGAATGATCACAATTTCGACGTCGCCAAAAATGCTGCTAAGTGCTTAGGTTTTCTTCGGCGATGCAAGAAATTTGTCTCCCCTTCTGATCTGGCTGTAATCTATAAAGCCTTTATTCGTCCAAAACTCGAGTACAACTCTCATGTTTGGGCAGCTGCTCCAATAACCCATTTGAGTCTATTGGATAGAATTCAAAGAAGAGCTATGAAAATGATAGGCGATAGAAATATAACCGATACATTTGCTGCTCTAGAACACCGCCGCAATGTTTCTTGTATTTCATTATTTTATCGTTATTTTGATAAACAATGCTCTAATGAAATAGCCAGTTGCATTCCTCCCCTCAAACAATTCAACCGTAATACTCGTGCTTCTAGGAATGCCCATCAGTTTACCCTTGAGCCCAACGTCGGACGTACTGTCAAGTTCAGGGATTCTTTCTTTTCCCGCAACAACGCGAATGTGGAATGCTTTACCCGACTCTATCTTTCCCTCCCATTTTAATATTCAGAACTTCAAAACCAATGTGCATCGGTTCCTCCTCTTAAATCCTACTCTGTTTTCCTAAAGCTCGTACTGTGTTCAATCATATTAAGGGTAGTCACAACCCCTTTAGTGCGCGCATATATATAAAAAAAAAAATGGTATTTTTGACGTGTAGGCTTCCTCGGATTCTCTTATTCGATCGCGCTTTGTCACTCCTGCTGCCATGCGAAGCATCTTCATTTCAGCTGCCGTCAATTTACTCTCATACTTTTTGTACATTGTCCAACACTGTGAACCGTATGTAAGTGCTGGACGAACAACTGCCGTGTAGAGCTTTCCTTTCAGCTTAGGGGGCATTTTTCTATCACATAAGATGGCAGAGTTTTCCCGCCACTTCATCCATCATACGGTTACGCGATGCTTGATGGGGTCATCGCAAGATCCCTCGCTATTGATCATTGATCCAAGGTATTTAAACGAGATATTTTTACGAGATTACTTACATATAATTATGTACATTAGGTTACTACTTGTCAAACTTCACTGCAGAGGTAGTACAAGTGGCAGCAAAATATCAGGTTGTATCAGTGGCAACGGCAAATATGTATTCTCTTGAATTTATATTAAAATATCCACCTGTTAGTGTTAGCACACTGATACCTATTATCCACACAGTTAGTACGCAGATACCTACATATTATAAAAATCATTAGTCCTGAGGATAACAAACTAACATTATTTTGAAACAAAATTATAGACAATGATTGATTTTTACCGATCATCAAGAAGAATCTCTTAATACTTAATAAATAGATAGATAACAAAGAATACAAAAAAAAGGATTTATGAACTTCGAGGATTTTTCCGAGGGGTTTTGTTAAGAACGTCTCTTCAAGAGGCTCTTAAAGGACACAGGGTTCCGGACGGAACATCAAACTTAAAAAGAAAAAAAGATGAAAATTTAAAAGAATTAACTTAAGCAGACATTTTAAGAATAACCTTTTTCTGCTTCCCTACATTGTCATCATAATTTGAATTTCCTTTTTATTTTTGCGAATGACTTGTCCTAAAGTATAAAAGTATATTACAATCGCAAGTAAAAACTTAAGCCTTACATAATTACGCAGAAAAATGTCTTGTATCAATTTCCTTGTCCCCGCATTTCGTAAATCTACTTAGATTCCATTGGTTAGATTTCTTTTTGTATACATAGGTATGTATAGGTATTATAAAATATAACAAACCAATTTACTAAAAAGATTCCCAAATACTTGTTATGAAAAATATCCGACTTAAGTGTGTTGCCAGATATCATTCAATAGCCTATCAATTCGTGACTTAATGGAACAAACAAAGGCATTTAATATAAAAAAAAAAAAAAAATATTGTAAAACCTTTTTCCCCGACCTTTTTCAGAAGTATAGGTAGGTAAACAGCAACGTATCCAAGAATTTTTCAATTTTATTCTGGGCCATTGAGCAAAAGATTTCAACCCAAATTTAACAGCCCTCTATTGAGTTTCCAAAAAGCCATAAAACCTTAGTCCATTTATCAGTTTTTTTTTTTTTTTTTTTTTTGTATGTTTGTGTGTGCTTTTTGTTGTTGTTGTCTGAGTATGAAAGTACATACAGTGTGTCCTGTGCCTTAAGTGGTTTTTTATACTGATGGGATTAACGTTTAGGAAGCTGTATTTTGAAAAAAAGAAAATATGTATACCTACTTAACCAAATCAACCTTTTTCGGTTTAGATTATGTGCGTGGGAGTTTGAATTCTGATGGTTTCTTTTAAAATCAAACAAAATTGAATGCTAGAGTATGCAAAAGATTGATTTGATGTTATCAATCATGTAATCTAGACATACATATATCTACATAATATAATATCCTATCTATTAATCAAAATAACATGCAAAACATATAAATATATATGTATATTCCGAAGAAATGATTAATGAATCTACCTTTGTACATATCTACATTTCAAGGTAGGTTTTATATACATATAGGTCCATAAATATGGAATGGAATGGGATATTTGTGATAAACAACTGTCACAATCAACAAATTTCGTCTATGTAAGGTGATTATCACAAAGACTTTTTCTTGAGACCAAAATCAATCACTATCCTCTGTTCAGTTTATATATGCCACTTCCGGAAAAAAAGTCGAAGTAGATTTCAAAATTAATTTTTTTTTCTATGAATGCATATTTAAAAAAAAAATTTAAAAGAAATTGAATTTATTTAAACAAAAAAAGAGCATTCAAATTATTATAATTAAATAATAAAATTAAATAAAACTGAGTGCAAAATTAAATGCATATAGGTACAATATATTTGTAGGTTCAGGCGTTAGGCAATAACGCCCGAGGAAAAAGCGCCCAAATCGATTTGGAATTATCGCCCAAAAAATTCTGAAGAAATTGTTGTTGTATTTTTGTTGCCAGTTTTGGACGTTTTTTGATATGTTTATCTAGATGAAACAACACCCAAAATTGTATGTTCAAAAAGACAGGCAGGCGCCTAGGTTGTCAGTTAGTGTGTGACAACATAGGCGCCTGCCTGGCGACTGAGCATACCCTAAGCGGAGCGACGGAGTCTCGTGAGCGGGACCGAGGACCCGGAAAGGGAGTTAAAATCCTTGAACCCGCGAAGCGGGCCGCCCAAGGTACTGTTTATTACAAAAAAACTGAAAGCACACCAACTGACAACATAGGCCCCAGCCTGGCGACTGAGCATACCCTAAGCGGAGCGACGGAGTCTCGTGAGCGGGACAGAGGACCCGAAAAGGGAGTTAAAATCCTTGAACCCGCGAAGCGGGCCACCCAAGGTACTGTTTATTACAAAAGAAACTAAAAAGCACACCAACTGACTACATAGGCCCTTGCCTGGCGACTGAGCATACCGTAAGGGGAGCGATGGAGTCGCGTGAGTGGTACAGAGGACCCGAAAAGAGAGTTCAAATCCCTAAACCGGCGAAGTAGGCCACCTAAGATACTATACTCTTGTTAAATAAAACTATTGGCAATACAATCAGTTGAAATTTTGTTTGGAAAAAATCATCCAAAATTGAGGAAAGAACCCCCAAAACTTTACAAAAACAATTTACATGTTCAATATTCGGGTGACATTTCCATTTTATGATTGGGGTCAAAAGATTTATTTGGGCAATATTTCCATTTTTTTATTTATTTTTGGGCGATAAAATATCGATTTTTGGGCTATAATTCCAAATCGATTTGGGCGCTTTTGCCTTGGGCGTTAAATGCAAAAAGAAAGGAAAAAATTAGTTCGAGGCTGAAACTTGGTGTGATCATTGGTAATGGTACTCCTTATAAACTGAAGGAGTTCCTCATCAATCCGATAACCGCTAGGTCAGTTACAAGGGGTCAAAGGTCATGAAAATGTTTTTTTTTTTTTTTGAAAATAACTTGAAATCGGTTTGGTTTAGCAAAAAATTTATAGTACAAACTTGTAGCTGAGGCAATCTCCCACAAAAATGCTCGCATACATTTTGTCTCTAGCATTTACCGTTAAAAAGTTATAACAGTTCGAAGAATCACTCGGTTCATAAAATTAATTAATTTTAATTATTGGTACCAAAATCAGCCATGAAGGTGTGTTTTTTTTTTAAAGTAACTCAAAAACGGTTTGGTTTAGATGTTCGATGGCTAAAGAAATTTTGAATATTTGTTTTTTTATTTTTTTGTATTCCGCCCGCACAATAGGGGTTATGATTACCCTTAAAATGTTTTAACACAGCACTAGCGATAAGGTAAGTAGTAGCAGCGTCGTCGGTGTGCTTCAGCTCCTTCATCAGCAGATATTTTGTTTCATGCAGCAATGACTTCCCAACAACAATTTCTCGCTAATGCAAACAACAGAAGTCGACTAATTGCTATGCTTTCTGAAAAGTTTAAGGCTGTTTATATCCTAGTGAGGCAAGCCTAAAATGATGCTGACGTTTTGATTATCGAAACGGTCATAGATTGTGCTGAGAAACACACGAATATTGTTGTTGGAGAGGACGTTGACTTAATAGCAATACTTATAGCGCGGACTCCTGGAGACAAAAAGATTTAGTTTCAAAAACCAGGTAAAGCTAAAATAGAACCTAAATTATATTGTACCCAAAGTTTAGCCATTTACCCAAAATGTCAAGCTCACATCTTATTTTTGCATACATTTATTTACTGGTTGAGATTCAACTTCTGCTCTCTACAACAAAGGCAAATTAAAATTCTTCAAGCTTTTCGAAATGAGTGACGATCTATTGTGTTTTCCAGAGGCAATTGCCCTGCCAATATTATTTATGAAAACGGTATACGTCTACTTCTAGCATTTTACAAAGCACCTGCAAAAGAAGATAATATCAATGCAGTAAGATATTCCACATTTGTCCGATTGGCCAGGCTCAACAAGGCTGTACAATTATCTTCCCTTCCTCCAACATCTGCTGCTGCTCAACAACATCTTTAAGTGCAATCAAATTAGCAAAAATAATTGTATTTAATATTTATTAAACGGACTAACCGCAAAAATATCTACAAAAATTCGGGAGAAGAATTTTTTTGTTTTATTTTAAAAAGTACTTCTTGGGGATTCTAAAACCACAATTTTCCAATAAAAAACCCTCTGCGTCGTCTGCCATTTTGAAAAAGATGTTAGTAATTTTATATTTGTTAATCTGACGGGGAACAAGTAGGGGCAATTTAATAAAATCAATGAGATATCTTGAAAGTTTTTTGACTTACATGAAATTTAATGTTCTATAAAAAGTATTAAAAGTGAATTTTGGTTCGGATAGACATTGGATGAGATCAACTTGAAAAACCATTTTTAAAATCGAAAACTAGCTAGTTTTTCAACAATAAGTTTTTATAGGAAGGAGCTATCTAAAAAAATGTAAGACAAAAATTATAGAGAAAATGTTAACCTACAAAAGAAAACAAAAAAACTACTCAACGACTAAAAACAGTTGAGAAAATTGAATACACGCTTTTAAACACCTTTTTCAAAATGACGGGCGACGCAGAGGGTTTTTTTATTGGAAAATTGTGGTTTTAGAAACCCCAAGAGGTACATACTCATTAAAATAAAACAATAAAATTCTCCTCCCGAATTTTTGTAGACATTTTCGATATTTTTGGGTAATTTGATTGGACTATTTATAGAGTTTACTATCAAGTTCTAACTTCGCTGCGAAGAGATAGTACTAATACTGAAAGCTGAGGATGGGTATAGAGATATAATGTTTTGGAGTCTGTTACCACTCTACTCCAACCAGCACCTGATGAAAAGTGGGTTAAAATGTTCAATAGTTTGTGGACAATGTCATGGACAGACATGTACAAACTCAATTCAAATAGATCCGTATGAAGAAGACATTAAAGATGAGTCATTTCTTACCACGCCATAACAAAACAATCGGACTTTCAAACATTGATAAGTATCTAAATAAATTTTATTTGAAAAATACAGTGGTATAGGCCTCCTGGTGATACCAGATTACAAAAACGCACATGGGCACATGCGACCGCAATGGTTGTGTGCAAGAAAGTGCAAAAAGGGCTAATTTCGCGATACTTGCGATTGTTTAAACTGCTACAACTTTTTAACGGTAAGTGCTACGGGAAAATAAAAGACACATTTTTGTGGGAAACTGCCTCAGCTACAAGTTTGTTTTACATTAATGACTAAATATTTTTTTCTCTTTTGTACTTATTGTATAAATGTACCAATTTTGTTTTTTGACATTTCTTATGTTAAAATTTTTATTTTGTTTTGATTATGTTTTTCTTATTAAACTAAATAGTGTATTGCCGAGGATGAGTCGAATTTGACTCGAAATGCATCCAAATTAAATAAAATCAATTTGACGAAGCAAATTACTGTTGTTTTTTTAATTTTGTTTTTGTTAAAAGTTGTGATCATTCGCGGCATAATTTCTTCTTTTTATTTGATATTACGCAATCACGAGCTGAAAAGTTCGTGCCTTTCTTAACTTTGCTTGGATAAAATCCAATTTAAATTGAGCTAATGTAAGAAAGAATAAAATCTTACGAATTTTATTCTTACTGTGTATAGGTAGGCATTGAATGAATATAAACTAAACTAAACTAAACTAAACTAAACTAAACTAAACTAAACTAAACTTAACTAAACTAAACTAAACTAAACTAAACTAAACTAAACTAAACTAAACTAAACTAAACTAAACTAAACTAAACTAAACTAAACTAAACTAAACTAAACTAAACTAAACTAAACTAAACTAAACTAAACTAAACTAAACTAAACTAAACTAAACTAAACTAAACTAAACTAAACTAAACTAAACTAAACTAAACTAAACTAAACTAAATTAAACTAAACTAAACTTAACTAAACTAAAAATAAGAACACGTCTTTAAAAATAAACGAAAAAGATTGAAGGAACAAAAAAAGCTCTAAATTGGCATTGATATTGTAGTACGGGAGGCCGTAGGCTTACCTATCTCATCACGGCTTCGGAAAAGAATGACGCCAACTCATAGCTTCAGTCTTAACATTAACAAAACCGCTGGTCTGACAAGGTTTTTCATGTGGCACTGGGTAGAAAACGCACTGTTTCGGTTGCATTTTCGGCCTGGATACCTAATCCATGATGGATTTTTTATAAATGGGGTATCAAATGAAAGCTTAGACTGCCCTCTTTACAAAACTAGTGGTCGGCCAGACTTTTGTTGGCTGTTGTGGCGAGTCCGACCACTTTTGTAAAAACAGCTATTTTGGTATCCATTGCGTTTAAAATAAAAAAAATACATAAGTGGGAAGGTATAGGTACAAATGTCAACAACCACCTATAATTTTTTTGCGAAGCAACGCGAGCACTGGTCGGCTAGTCCTTTATAATTATAAAATAAACGCACGTCTTATTTAGAACGCCACATGTTTTCCGTCAAAGGCACCTGACTTAAGCAATGTATATGCTGCCACATTGGTTCGAATTAGTGGGAGATCTCCAGCCCCTTTTCTTTTGAATATTTCCTTCTTTCGTGACCTTTCTGAAACAATAAATGATAATCCTAATGTTTTGTTTTCAGTTGTCAGAAGAAGGGTTTAAACACACCCGAAACGTTACAGCGATTAAAATAAAATAAGAAAAATTTTCAAACACTGAACTGAAGCCCACATTAGGATTATCATGTATTTTTCTTTTGAGTCTGGAAATTGAATAAGATAATATAAATTGTGCATTTTACAACTGTAAAAGTCAGTTCAAGTTTCCGAGATACCATAAAAGAAATATCTGAGATCTCAGAATCCGAACAGAAGATAGGACCTTACCAATCCTTTAGAATGTTTCCTTCATTTTTTTTGTAATTTCGCAAACTTCTGTAATTAGTCTTTCCCAGAAATGAATGTGAGAGTCTGGTGTTGTGTTTGCGATTGAAGCAAAATTTACTCTGGGCTTAGTTTATTTTAGAATTCATCCAGTGTTTGTGTTTTTTAAAATAAATTACACAACTTTTGCAAATTGCTTTTAAGTATCAAATGCATAGATTTTTAAATAACAAAAAAAGAATTTTAATATGTAGCTACATCATTATATAACAATAACAAAGAATCATTTTAGTGATTGCTCTAGTATGAAATATGCCGGGTTGAAACTTAATAACTTATAATATATTTTATGTTTTTCCTTTTTGATGTAAGGAGTTGCTAATTCGAAACAGAGGAACCCCGACTTCTCAGGAGGAAAAAGAGAGAGCACGAGAAGCGGGTGGTCGAGTCGATTGAGGGTTGTAGCGGCAGGGGAGATGTTCGAAAATGTTATCAGAGGTTGAAACGGTCCACCCAAGGATACAAACCTAGAACGGAAGCCTGCTGCGATGAGAGTGGGAATATGGTAGTAGACACACAGTCAGTGCTGAGGATCTGGAAAGAGCACTTCTCTAAACTGCTTAACGGCGAAGACAGTCAAGATTCCGCTAGTAGGCAGAAGGCTCCATTCAACTTGGACGATGATGGCCAACAGTTCCGTCCACCCGAACTAACCGAAGTGCGGCTGGCGATAACCAAACTTATGTTGTACAAGGCTGCTGGTGCAGATGACTTACAAGCCGAACTATTTAAATCAGCGGGAGATGAATTGGTTAGGAGCATACACCAGCTCATCTGCAAAATTTGTATAGTGTGTCCCATACATAAAAATGGAGATGATCTGAAATGCACCAACTACAGAGGAATTAGTCTCCTTAACGTCGTCGCTTATAAAACCTTTTGTCAACGATCTGATCGGCCCCTCTCAGTGTGGTTTTAGGCCAGGCAAGTCAACAGTCGATCAAATTTACACACACCGACAGATTTTAGAAAAATCCCGGAATTCCAGATCGATACACACCACCTCTTTATAGATTTTAAAGTCGCGTATGATAGCGTGAAAAGGGACGACGAATTATAGAGAGCCATGTCATATCTCGGCATCCCTGCCAAACTCGTCCGCTAGTGCAGGATGACGATGGAGAAATCTGGCCGCTCCGTCAAAATTGGTAAGAGCACCACCGATTCCTTTGATGTTGTGATGTTCTTGAAGCAATTGTACGCAACGCACATGTCAACACCAGCGGTACAGTCTATCAAAAGTCCGTTCATTTGTTTGCGTATGCAGATGACATAGACATTGTCGGCAGAACGAAGCGAGCCGTGGCAGGCACGTTTGCGGGCATTGAATCGGAGGCGGGCAAAATGCAGAGATCAAGCGAAGAACTACTCTTGCCAACCGTTGATTCTTCCGTCTAAGAAGGCATTGAAGTAGTAAGGCCCTCTCTCAGAGAACCAAGGAGACTTTATACACGACCCTAATGGCTAAAACAGATGTGCAGCGAGTCTGCACGCATCTCTGCATGCAGAGCTGCACACGAAACACATGTGCATAGTTTCTGACATTTATGATGCATATTTATGTCAAACAGATACATGAAAGCACAGCGTTGCCGGTGTCACACAATAGTGTTGGAATGAGATTTTCTTCGTTGGACGATGGTAGGGTGGCAACGCCGGCTTCATGGATTCTTAAACAAAAATCACCAACACAAACAAATTGTTTAAAAGAATGGCAGGTGATGTCAATATGACTAATGCCAAATAGCAATTATTTAGAAATTTTCGTTTTTCAGTTGTGGCTGCAATGAAACTAGGCAGCGCTGCGCTGCATGCAGACTTTGAGTGAATCGGCTCCCATAAGAACCTGTGTAATTAAATTTCGCTGCATGGAAAAAGCTGCACATCTGTTTAAGGCATAATTATCCCGGTCCTGCTCTATGGGTCAGAAGCATGGACACTGAAAAAATCGGAGAAAAATCTGCTTTGAGAGAAAGATTCTTCGTGTGGTTTTCGGTCCGGTGTGTATATGTGTGGAGGAGAAGATTCAACGACGAACCATACGGGCTATACAGCGACGTTGACCTGGTCATAAAGCTGAAAATACAGCGGCTGAAATGGCTGGGGCACGTGGAGCGTATGAACAGCAACGCACCTGCCCGAAGAGTCTTATAATCCAACCCCGATAGTGTACGCAGCAGAGGAAGAACCCGAACAGGTCAGATGGCGCAACCAAGTGGATGACGACATCAAAGCACTCGGTGTGCGCAACTGGAAGCAGCTAGCTAGGGACAGAGCTGGCTGGAGGGGCTTGTTAGTTGAGGCCGAAGCCCATCCTGGACTGTGACCGCCATCTCAAGTAAAGTAAGTAAGTAAGTTAATCGAAACACTCATCACCGTTGCTTCTCATCTAAACAATCCCACTCTGGAGTTTGATATCGAATTAATGCGGAACACGGCAAGTAACAATAATTCAATCATGCATTATCCGACCGAATCCTTCAAGATTCCACTACATGCTCGAATTTTAAATTTTATTATATTCCTTATTAAATGCTATTATTTTATTAGTCATCCGATGACATTAACGACATCAAATTTCGTCATTTGGCTACCAAAAAAGCCGAAAGCGTTTTCAATGACGCGGCCAGTACTGGAAAGTCTCTTAAAGAAATTGAATTTCGCTGAAGTTAACCAGCCCAATTCTAAATATTCCCCGGGAGATTTGTTCCCCCAAAATTGAAATACTCGTCAAATCAAATATATTCTTCATTTTACATTTTGTGACATTCAGAATGACAACTTTTTCCGCGTAGTTTTATTCCTCATATTCGAAGTTTGCTTAGAATAAGGAAAAGGGAACAACTTCCCCGGGAACTTAAAGTTTAGAATAAGAGAGTAGGGAAAAGGGAAGCATTTCCCCCGGGAAGTTTTATTTAGAATTGGGCTGAATAACTTTCCTGAGTAGGGACGTCCATATTACTTCAGCGGGTGCGTGTCAGAATTCGGTAGTTGTTCAGGTGGAGAAAAATTAAAATACACATTACAATTTTCCACCAAAACGATGACCTCTTAAGAATCCCACCGTGAGTTGCGTCCGTCGCAAGACCAACTGAAAAGCGAAGAACAGTCTGTCATGTTCGAAGTGTAGGCGTTAAGCCTAGTTCACACGAGATTAAACCGTACGTTTTTGATCTGTACACTTACGAACAAATGAGCAGTGGTGCATACAATTACATTGAACTGTTCACACGATGATTTTTCTGCAAGAAACGTGTTTACCTGTAAAGATTGGATGTTTACAGCTAAAAAAAAGTGTGTTGTAAACTCGTGTGAACTGAAGAAGTTAAAATTTGCCATTCCACTGTTAGAAACTTAAGAACTGGTAAAGGAGTGTGTCACCAAACTACGAATGTTTTCAAAGATTTTTTACTCATTCATCTTGTGATAACAAACTAGGGCGTCCTGAAAGTTATTGGGTTGTAGTAGCAATAGATGAAATTTAAAGTTTCATTTTTGCTCATGATTGCTAGGTTTCTTTTACTGAATTAAAATCTACATTATAATTATTGTGTTGACTAAAAAAAAATTTGGATTTTGATTCGATTGCGGACGACCCTCTTATTGTATTCAATAATGTTGGTATTTCGTTCTGCTTTCCTTCACACTCTAGTTCATATCAACTTATACTTACCTTTTTTGTACCTATGTATATAGAAATCAAAATGGCCTTAATACCTTTCCCAACATACAAGTAAGTATGTTTACAAAAAATTATACAGCTGAAGCAAGAGCATCATTAGCGAACCGTTCCCTTGTGTGCATAATTATGCAAAGGGAATGTTAGTTGCAAAAATAAAACCCAGATACAAAATGTTTGCTACTTAAAGATTCGTTAACATACATAGTATACATCCCTATCAACATGAAAAAGTTTAAATTATGCTCGTATTTATTTTGCGTATATGCACATATTGCGTGTTTTTAACTGAAAACTCGTGTACTTAATGAACAAACTTCTCTTCTCTTGTAATGTTTGTATTGTAAGAGTTCCCCACTTAATCATGCAAATAAGCTTATTATCATTTTTAATTTAATTTTTTTTTTTACAATTTAGGTAATGAATTTATGCGTTTCCCTTACCCTTCCACATTATTCAAACGTTCTTATTAGCCCAATCAAATGGTACAGAAGGAAATGCTAAAAATACAAAGCGCGATTAATTTCTTATTTAGTGGTTGTAGCTTGTAGGGGCTTTGTAGAGTAGTCTAAAGCAGTAGCCAAAATAGCAGCTTTTAAAAACACTTGCTTGCTGCAGCAGCTTCTGTTTTCTGTATTTCTCTTGATAAAGCTGAATATATCAATTTAAATTTGAGTGGTGGTGGCGATGATAAAGCGATAGAGATGGCGATAGTAGACTAGAACCTAGAACCATCAGAACAGCCACCAAGGAGTCTTTATACAATTCAGCAGGAGATGAATTGGTATCTTATCTGCAAAGTTTGGTCAAATGAAATTATGCCCGATGAATGGAACATCAGTTTAGTGTGCCCCATTCATCAAAAAGGACACGCTCGCTCTGTCTGAAATACGACAACTTAACTACAGAGGAATTAGTCTAAACGTTCCTTATAAAATCTTGTCGGCTAACCTGAGTGACCGCTCAAAACCTTTTGTCAACAATATGATCGGCCCCTATCAGTGTGGTTTAAGGCAGGCAAGTCAACCGTCCATTAAATGTTCACACTCCGACAGATTTTAGAAAAAAAAACTGGAATTCCAGATCGATATACGCACCACCTCTTTATCGATTTTAAAGTCGCGTATGATAGCGTGAATATGGACGAATTATACAGAGCCATGTCATATCTCGGCATCCCTGCCAAACTCGTCCGCTTGTGCAGGATGACGAAGATGAAATCTCGCTATTCCGTCAAAGTCAGAACAGCAGCGAATACTTTGATGTTGAGAAAGGTCTGAGACAAGGCAACGCGTTTTAATGCAACCTATTTAAACTCGTTTTTGAATCAACTGTACACAACGCACAAGTCAACACCAGCGGTACATTTTATCAAAAGTCCGTTCAACTACTTGCTTAAGCAGACGACAATTACGGGCTATATACAGCGACTCCAATAAGCTGAAAATACAGCGGCTGAGACACGTGGAGCGTATAGACAACAACGCACCTTCTCTACGTGACTTCGAATCTAACCCATGGAAAAAGTAGCCAACAAGTCAGCCGTAAAAAGTAATGAGATCTAAAATTACGCCAAGTTTTAAGTTTATTAATGGTAAATATCAAATATTTTAAGTAGAGTAATATCGAAGAACCTAAAAATTATTAGAGACATCTATTATTTAATGATTACTGACTTATATTGAGTTGGTTTACTTGGCAAGTTTTCTTTTTTTACCTAATTACTCAATTTTGAAATGAAAGCTGGACTAGTAAACCAACTCAATTTAAGTCAATAATCACTAAATAATAGATGTCTCTAATAATTTGTAGGTTCTTCGATATTACTCTACTTAAAATATTTGATATTTACCATTAATAAACTTAGAACTTGGTATAATTTTAGATCTCATTACTTTTTACGGCTGACTTGTTACGAAAAGGATTTTGTATAGAAGAACTTGGTTACTTTTTTAACATTTATGTTTTTGTTGTGATTTCACTACTTTTTGCAAAGGTTCTTTTTATCAGGAAAAGTGGGTCGAATAAACGCCCATAAACCTCATAAGTAAAGTAGGTAAGTTTTTAATTTACGCCTTTTGGGCTCCGTGAAATTAGGCCCCAGGAAATAAGGCCCCAAAAGAAAAAATGAAATAAGGTCCCAAATGGGGGTATTTTTTCATAATGAAATCACGCCCCAATGAAATAATGCCCCACTGAAATGAAAAAATGGCCCAAAAATAAATGAAATAAGGCCCCAACTTGTTTTGACTTTTTTTTGGAAAGTGAAATAAAACCCCAATTTTTCTTTTTCATATTAAACTTTATTCCAGAAAATGAAATAACAACCCAAACTGTTCAACAAATACTTGAATTGTATCGCGCGTTTTTTTGCAGCTATTCTGGCCTTATTTCATTTTTCAGAATTTACATGAAAATGCTAAAATAACATTGTCTTTCACAAAAAAAAAATGTGTGAAAATCCGCTAATCGGGGACCCAGAGCTGATAAAGTACCGTAAACTTTTAAGCAAGTACTTGATTTGTATCGCCCAATTTTCTGCAGCTATTCTGTTACCTACTCATGCTTTTCTTTCAATGTAAAGATTGTGCTGCAAACCATCAGGGAGTAACAGAATAGCTGCAAAAAAATCGCGCGATTTTTTGCAGCTATTCTGTTACTCCCTGATGGTTTGCAGCACGATATTTACATTTAAAAGCATTAGTAAGTAACAGAATAGCTGCGAAAAAATCGCGCGATACAATCCAAGTATTTGTTTAACAGTTTGCGGTACTTTACCAGCTTTGGGTCCCCGATTAGCAAATTTTCACAGATTTTTTTGTGAAAGACAATGTTATTTAGCATTTTCAAGTAAATTATGATAAATGAAATAAGGCCCCAAATTGTTTTTAAAATAATATGAAATTAAGCCCCAAAACTATTATTGGGGTCTTATTTCATTGGGGCCTTATTTCATAATGAAATTATGCCCCAAAACAAAAATGAAACAATGCCCCAAAAAATGAAATAGCATCCCAAAATTTCATTTTTATTTCATTTTGTTTTTGGGGCCTTATTTCCTGGGGCCTAATTTCGCGGAGCCCGCCTTTTGTATATACTACAAGTCCTACCCATCTACCAGTTTTCATAAGTTTTAAACGCTCCATTGAAATGATAACAATTGACAAGAAGTGGGTGGATGAAACGCCCCTGCATGAAAAATTTCATGATTTCAACTTTTTCTTTGTATACACCTGAAAACGAACCGTTTTACCAAATTTCATAATCCTGCAATGAATGTTAAATCTCAAATTTTTAATTTTCCCTTTGCTTGCATGTCAAGTCTTATTACTCTGCCAAATTTCATCATTCTACGACAACCAGAAGTGCTCCTAATAATTTATATCAATTCTATGAAAATGGGCGGGTACCACGCCCCCTGAATGGAAATTCTTAAATTTTCGATTTGTTCCTTTGTATACACCACAGGGCCTATCGTTGTGCGAAATTACAAGATTCTACGATGTCGGGAAGTGCTCCATAATTTTGATGATCTGTCAGTCAGTCATTCAGTCAGTTACGGTTTTTGCGATTTTTGCAGTCTTATATCTCGGAAACCCTAGTGCTAAGGAATTGAAATTTGGTGAGTTGCCTAAACCTGATGAGCTTAGCAAATGCTGCGAGTTTGAAATTTCTGACTTTATTGGTACTGAAGTTAGAGGGGGGTCGAAAATCGCCAGAGTTTGATCCTGTAAAAAGGGTGTAGTGCCAGAACTTGGCTGGGCACTACCTTGCCCTTTGATAGGTGGCGCGCACCATTGGAGAACGACCACAACTTGGTGTGGGCAACTGGAATGTGCTATCTAGGGCAGAGATGGCTGGAAGGGCTTGTTGAGGCCGTAGTCCATGCTGGAGCCTTTCTCCTCGTGTCTTGCAGAAACGGCTGTTACAATTTGGATGAATCTTCCAGAGTTTGGTCTCATAACCAAGAAAAAGATTTAAAAATAGCTTTTAGTAAATTTCACACACACTGCCATGCCCACACCCACTTTTCTCAATTCTTTGTTTTCTCGCAGACGGCTCTACCGATTTGGATGCATTTTTTTCTTAATTTTTCTTAAATCTTGGTTTCTCGAAAATGGCTCTAACAATTATTAGGATGAACATTTTCTTTAAGTAAGTTTTTTATCTTTTATCTTCATTTCTCGCAAACGGCCCTTAAGATTTTGATGAAACTTCCCAGTTTGTTCAAGGCAACCACCCGCAGAGTCTTTGAATCTACCCTGACTGTGTAGGTGTACTCAACTCAGTGAAGGAAGACGAATCGTGTACAAGAAGAGAACGACCTAAAACAACTTGGTGTGCGTCAACCGTTAATTTATGCAGGGAATTATTGGTTGAGGCCGTACCGTAGTCTCTCTTGAACTGTGAGCGACATTTTTTATAAGAAAGTTATTATAAAAATACCTCCCATAATCTTTTTAATTGTATCTGAAAACCAAATCTTAGCACAAAATAAAAAAGCAATAAAATTGAGTGAAAATTTGTTTAAACTTGGAAATCTTTTAACTGACTAAGACTATAAAAGTGCTCGTTAAATTAAACAACGAAATACCAAAAAAAAATAACAGATGTTGTTGATAAATAAATAATGGACACGGCTGGATCGCACAAACTTGCTCTCATAGCTAACAAATTTAACGTAGCTAGAAATTAATGACGTACAAGTACATAGCTATAATTGGTTCAAAAATATTATGATATCATTAAAAAAAATGAAATAAATTATTACTTTAAATTATTATAAATTTACTATTTTAATGACTTTGAGAGTTAGAGTTCAAAATCAAGTATGCCATCTCATTTGTTTGATAAATATGAATTAATGAAAAAAAAATAACAAATCGTTGGAACGGTTTTCTTAAAAATTTATTTTTTAAATATAAAATTTTTCGCTCATTTTCAAAAATAAAATCTAGTATGCCAACATTTAGTATTTAATAAAATACAATTTTACACAAAATAAAAATAAATTTCATTCGCCGTTTTAAAGATACTGAATTTTCAAACAAAATTTTTTTTTTTTAAATCCAAAAATAATTTTTTGGGAAATTTGTAAATGCAAAATTATTTGAATTGTGAAGGATGAAATTTTAGTTGAAATCGGAGCAGCTGTCAACGAGAAATTTGAACACAAAAAAATATTGGCCATACCTTAAATAGTAAACGCACATCTTTTTATCAAAATCCTTGGAGCCATTTTCGAGAAAAATAATTTTTTTCTTAACGGTTTTTCAACATTTGTATGGAAGGTACCGTTATTTTTGAATTTAGAAAGATTGGTTTTTCAAGTATTCTACAAAATAATAAAAAACTATGTTACACCTAGTTTTGAAAATATTGACCAAGTGGTTTTGAAAATATTTAGTTTTCAAAAAAAAAAATTGATTTTTTTTTAATTAAAAAAAAAAAAATTTTTTAATTTTGGTTCATAATAATGTTTATACTTTTTAGAAGTTTTACCATAAAAAAAATAAAAAATTTCAACTTAACTGTTTTCGGAGAAAATCAAAAACCAAAAAAATGGTTGTACTGGATGTACCCAAAATATTCAATTTATGGAAATAAAAAATTTATTAAAAAGTAGCATTTCCTTACTTAATTTATTTGATTTTTTTTAACAAAATGCTCGGACCCGTTTTTTGAGAAAAATATTATTTTCCATTTTGGCGAAAATAAATTGTATGGCAGGTACCGTTTTTTTTTTTCCTAAAAAAAAATTAAAAAAACGTCTGGGCATATTAGTCAAAAAGCAAAAGACAGACAGACAGAATTGCGGGACCCACTTTTTTCGCGTTCTCTATCATCGTAATGTTAGGGAAAATTATTATCTTGAGTTCGATTTTTTTTACGAATCCATAACTTACTATAAGTACCTATGTATGTATATCGGAAGTAAAAAGCAAAAAGGTTCGACGTGTCGTCGAGTATTTTATTTGTTCTTCATTCCCAGACACATTAATTTCACTCCATTGTCCATTATGATAACAGTTAATGGTTTCCCTTCCCATTAAACAAAAACAAATTGTTCCTTTCTGAAGGTAATAAAAGTATTCGGCTACCAAAGTTAATTCCTAGCTTTGAGCCTATTTTCGAAATGTTATTCTTAAAGGTCTATTGAAAATTACGTATTCTATAAGTAAGCTTAAGGAAAATGACTTTTTATACTGAGATGGTAGGTATACGAAAAAGAATAAGATGATATTTAAGCTCCGATTAATTTAACTATTAACAAGGTAATTAAGGGCAGAGTAAACGATCTTAAACACAATACAAGACGTTAATAATGTACATACTACCTAATTAGACATTAAATTCCATTTTCAAACACCGCGCACCGGGTAGGTATCTCAGTAATATTTAATGTAGATGTACGAAGCACAGCACTAATCCCATTTGCTTCCAATGTAATAAGTTTTTGCTTCTTAAGCAGATCAAACAGTGTTTATCTTTTTTACCTAAAAGGTAGGTATAGGTAGGTATAAATGTATAAGCAACTAAAAATGCTTATTTAAATTGGCTTTATATCATGCCAGCTTCATTAAAATAAGAGTCTTAAGGTGGTTTATCTAATCAAAACGCATAAGCCAAACTAAGTACATAGTATAGAACTGAAAATACAAGAAGGGAATGTAAACTTTTGAAATAAAACGTCTTTAGGCTTGTTGAATTTTAGGGAACGGACTATAGCTATATTGTAGCTATATTATGCCGGTGGGTCGTGGGTGGTCAAATATCGAGCTACAAGTTTATGCAAGGTCGTGCCGATTAATGACCATATCGCGTTGCATGTGCGTCGTCTGGTCGATATTCTGGCGTTCTCTGAAATAGCTGCGGTATTCTGAACAGAACGGCTTCTACGGGGCCTGGCCACCCCTGTCAGCATCTAAACGTTCGTCATTCGAAGTGGTCGACTACGCCATTCATGCATTTTGTGTCTGCTAGCTTCATAAAAGTAGGATTGACCTACCTACTTACTTTACTTTAGATGGCGCTCACAGCTCGTGCAGTGTTAAAAACATTGTATTGGTAGCCATAACCCTTTTTGTGCGCGCGGAATATAAATAAAAAAAACAGGATGGGCTACGGCCTCAAGCAGCAAGCCCTTCCATCCAGCACTGTCCCTAGCTAGCCGCTATCAGTTGCACACACCAAGTTGGTTGAGGTCGTTCTCCCACTTGTGCGCGCCACCTGTTATGGGTTCTTCCTCTTCTGCGTACACCATCGGGGTTGGATTCAAAGACTCGTCGGTCAGGTGCATTGCTGCCCATACGCCCCAGTCTCTCATGCCGCTGTATTTTCAGATTTTTGATCAGGTCAACGTCGCTGTATAGCCCGTACAGCTCATTGTTGAATCTTCTTCTCCACACTCCTTCGATAAACACCGGATCGAAAATCACCCGAAGAATCTTACCTTCAAATCACCCCAAAGGACCATTCACATGAGAGCGACCAACGACCGACGAATAAACAAACAAATGAGAATTACAAAATTAATAAACCTTAATATTTCACAAAATCTAGGCAAAATGGTAGAATTCGATTCATGATTAATTTTAAAATTGTAAAATCTGAATTTTTATTTGCTTAAATATAAGAAATTTGAGAAAATAAATTGGTCGTAACGAATTGCGGCTATTCGCGACGAACAAATTGTTTTCTTAAAATTCTCTTGTTTTAGCAATTAATGCAAAATTTTAGTATCTTATAATAATCCTCAATTATATATCTTCTATTTTGTCTAGATTTTGTAAGCAATTGGGCTTTATTAATGTTTTAAATCCCATTTGTTCATTCATTCGTCGGTCGTTGGTCGCTCTCATGTGTACAGTCTTTAAAAGACTTTCATTCGATTTTTTCAATGTCCATGCTTCTGCCCCATAGAGCAGGACCGGGATGATAAGGGTTTTGTATAAAGTCTTCTTGTTTCTGTTGTTTCTCCTTACTACTTTAATGTCTTCTTAGACCGAAGAAACAGCGGTTGGAAAGAGTAATTCTTCGTTTGATCTCTGCACTGATGTCATTTTGCGAGGTAATAGTGGAGCCCAGGTAGACAAAGTCCTTGACAATTTCGAAGTTATATCTGTCCATCGCGATATTTTGCCCGAGTCGATGATGTTGAGATTACTTTCTCGATGACAGCATATACTTCGTCTTGTCCTCATTAACCCACAATCCCATTTTAGCCGCCACCGATTCAATGCTCGCGTCATTCTACACAAGCGG
Organism: Melangyna quadrimaculata; assembly: GCA_949320155.1. NCBI lineage: Eukaryota > Metazoa > Arthropoda > Insecta > Diptera > Syrphidae > Melangyna > Melangyna quadrimaculata. Next base: position 187,044,758 of record OX439483.1, read on the forward strand.
ACGAGTGTGGCAAGGATGCCAAGATATGACATGGCGCTGGCTCTGTATAATTCGTCGCACACACATAGGGGCCGATTAGATAGTTGGCGACAAGATTTTAAATGCGACGAAGTTGTGATGTTTCAGTTTTTGCCTTACGACTTCTTAACGCTTGTTAACATGAACAAAAATAACTGAAAAAAAAACACTTTTCGACGCTTTAACTCTGTAAACATAAATCCTACAAAAAACTAAACATGAAAAAATTAAGATAATTTTATATTCTATTGGTGCCTACATATATGTATGTAAAAAAAATTATACAATGAGCCGTTCTCGAGATAAGTTAAAATGCGTTTTTTTTAAAATGGCGACTGAAGCACAATATTTACTTACAGCCACGCTGATTTATTTCTATACTCATAGATAACTTAACTACCAATTTCAATCATAAAATTTGAGCGGTATGTTTTTGCATTACGAAAAATCATTTTTGTCTCTGCCGACTGGCCTAGTATAAGTGAATGTCAGAAAGACGAAACACGGTACGAACGAAAAAAAAAAACAAATAGGGTTATCATCAAGCTTCTAGTTCTTGGGCGTTTAAGCAAATAGAAATTTATACCTAACTCGTTTATTGTTAAACGTTAAAATTGTCACTGATGAATTTGACGCTTGTTTATATTTCTATTGTTGAAAGTAAATACTGAAATCATCTTTGTTTGGTAGCACCAAACTTTTTTCAAGTTTCCCAGGTTCTTCAGTTACTTTGATGAAAGTTAAGACAAACGATTCCGTTATCAAATTTAAACAACTCGAAGATAACCACTAGATTCAGATTAGATTAGAATAGACTTTATTGATATAATAATTCAGGTTTACGATTATAATTTTTACAAGTCTTTTAAGACCTGGTTTTGAAACCGTCGCGTCGGTCAGATTGACAAATAATCGAATAAAAATTTAATTTAATTTAATCTTTATATATGAAAACTATAGTAATATCATCAACATCGACGACTGCTGAGTCACGTTGTATCGAAATCCAACAACTTCTCTCATCACTTTTTGTTGAGGAAACAAATTTGAAAGTTGAGCTCTAACTCCCTTACGACCTTACAATATAACTAGACTCACTCTTTCTAAACATTAACGTCTACGCTGTCAAAATCACAAAACATGTTGCCAACCCATGCATCACCAGCCGTCGAAATCATGATAATACTATAAATTTCATATACAAAGATTTACCTAATTTAATTCACAAATTCTTTTCATAACTAGCATAAAAATAAAAACTGCATTTAAAACATTATAAAGTAGATGATGAATTTACGAAAATCAAAAGCATTCTGTTCTGATTCTAGTTCTATATGTCATCGCAGTTCGAATAAATTTATAAAGCTTGTTCCAGCCCTGCATGCCATTTAAAATTTCTATTACTTCTTCAACATCCAATCGATTTCTGCCAAAAACGTCACGTCGGAATTCTCTTAAAATTGGACATGATCCTAGAAAATGCGCAATATTTTCACTTTCGTGGGTGTTGCATAGATCACATTCAACAGGTAAGTGGTAAGTCTGGTTGGTCTGTGAGGAATAAAGTTCAGAGTCAGGATTTCCCCTCTGGCTCGTAAAATCGTAGATATTATATCTGTGGAGTGCTTGTCGTGAATATAATTTTCACCCAGAATGAAGTTGAGTCTGCTGTAGTATTCTCTTTAATGTCAATCCTTGGCCTGGTTAATGAAGTCCTCCCAAAATTTTGTGTCGAGTTTCGATAAAAAAGAGAACTGTTGTTTTAAACGCGTTACATTTTGCAGATCAAAATCAAACGCTTCCCCCCCAGAATCAGATAAGCTTATCCGTGATTGTACAAAATTCATCTTATTGGAAATTAAATATCTTAAATGTTTGAAGTATTTTTACTACACAATCAAAATGGGTCTTAAGTGTGTCGATAAACAGCGGAGGAATTCCAGTTTCAATATGTAGCATGTAGTTCGGCGTAGTTGAAGGAAGAGCAAAAACTCGTTTTAGAAAGAACCGGAATAGTTTTTCGACATCCTCATACTCTTTATGGCTCCACACTTGCGCGCTGTACTACATAACAGACTTTAAAACAACTTGAAAAGATTTATATTTGTCGGAATGGTGAATAGTTTTATTTGCAATACATTTTTCCACGATACGCATATGGCAGCCTTTGACTCCTTGAGTTTTGCTTTCACTTGCTTTTTTATACACTCGATACTCGAAATTATCATCCCCAGATACTGGAATTCTTTCACGACACTGACTTCTTCTCCTTTGTAACTCCACTTCTCGTTACTAGCTATCTCCCCCTTCCTTTTCTAAAAACCATAATTTTTAATAAGTTAAGTATTCTTCCAATCTGGAGATCGTTTCTTGGAGTTGATCAGGAGACTCTGATAATATGACAATGTTATCCGCATACAGTGAAACTGGAATGCTCTCCTCAGCAAATCTCTCGCATGTTCCCAGGGACTCAACAATATCGTCTATAAAAAGTGTGAATAAAAGAGTACTCAACGCAATTGAAGACCTGAATTCTTCAAATAGGGTTTCACCGTCCCACACAGAAATAGCATCTTTTCCATAGAGCGCCTTCAAAATAAAAATAATTTTGGAATAGATTGAGATACCACAATTGGCAAGTTTTAAAAACAAAACTTCTCTGTCGATGCTGTCGAAGATTGCTCTAAGGTCCACGAAGAAGACATTGCGTTTTTTCCCACGATGAAGGTATGTTTCAGCAATATTCAAAAAAAGAAAAACTTGGTTGTTGAGTAGCCAGAACGAAATCCAGCTTGAAATTTCTGAATTATCGTGTACGCAGGTGTTTAGTCTTCGGAATATCCAGCCCTATCGAGGTATCCGTTCAGAGAAATTTCTTTTTCCGATATATTCGAAATCGGAGAATTTTTTACCGAGGTATCCGTTCCGATTGACATATCGGACAATCTTCCGATAAAATGTAACGACTATCATCGCATAGCGATGTAGTGCGTTCAGTCCAGAATTGTTGACAGTTGTGCGTTAAATTTCTTCCGAAATTCTCCGACAGAAAATAGTTGCGGAATATTTTAAGAAAAGTAAGCAAAAAAACATAAATAAATATAATTTTGATTCGTTAGTGCAATAAACAACGAAGACGACTCAGCAAGAGAGGCTGGTTGAAATAACAAATAGATGATAAAGCAGCACTATCCATTTTTGTGGACCAATTTATAAACTTTAAAATATCACAAAGATTTTCACTTATTGAACTAATCAGGACGAATGTGTCAAATGAATGCGATTGTATGCTTTATCTTTTTTGTTCCTAAGTAGATACCTCGAACGAAATCTAAGTTCCAATCGGAACGGACTGTCGTTTCTGAACTTTTTCCCAACGGATACCTCGATAGGGCTGATCATCTTCGCAAATAAATTTCATGGACGCGTTTAAGAACGATATTCCACGGTAGTTCTCTGCAATGGATGGGTCTCCCTTTTTAAAAAGTGGACAAATTATTGAGGACAGGAAATTAGCTGGAATTAAACAAGTCCTAAAAATTCCATTGTAACATCTAAAAAGCTCGGATATAAAACTGGGAGAGGCATACTTAAAAAAAATTCTGATGGAACTCTGTCCGTCCCGGCCGCCTTGTTTTCTTTGGCATATTCCAATGTTGCCGAGTCTAGAACGAGCGCCGTCTTCTATATTTGGCATCACGTAATGAAACTTGCACGACAAACAGTCCGTATTCAGCAAACATTCAAAGTAGTTTTTTTTTTAAATCGGCAGCATTAAGATTGTTTCCTATTGAAGACTTAACTCCATTTACCAACTTCATTGCCTTCCAAAACTCTGTGTCATTTCTAGCTTTGGATAATCCAGACTTTTATTATAATCTTCTTTTATTTCTTAAGCACAGTGGTTTATGTTTAATTTGCTTCAACGTACCATCTTTTAAAACTAATATTGTTGTGAGCTCGAAATAAAGTGACAAACTTAAACTAACGATTTCTAGCGATTTCACATTCCTCGTCAAACCATTTTTGACTGTATATTTGGGCCTTTACGAAGTTAACCAACAAAAATGTCTAGGATCTAGGTCCTATAACTTTTTCGAGTTAAACGTCTATTTACATTACATACAAAGCTATAAATATACAATTGTTAAATTTTAAATGTTTCACTATCATATACATACATCATACATACTGTCACATCTCTATTCAACAATTTTTTTCCGTTACAAAGTACCTACCCAACTTCCTCAAAGCACCTACACCTAGTCGATATTCGATAAGTGCTTTTTGAATTTTCAATAAGGCTCGTCGTTTTCTTTTATTGAGTTAGCATAAAAACCTTGATCCGTATAATAAGATTTGAATACACCCAAGACCCAAGAACCCCTTGATTACCTTTGCTTAAAGTTTGTCCTTATAAATATATACTTACATTTAGCAACCCAATCTTAGTTACACATGCAATTAGCAGTTCATTTAAGTATGTAAATATGTGCATGTTCTACTCGTAGAAACCATCCTTCTATTTCGTACGTTTTTCTTTATAGGTACCTACAATATTCATTTTTTTTTCAAAGTTGGTGTGAATAGAATTTCTATAAAAGTCCAAGTAATCATGTGGAGTGAATGTCAAAGAACGTAAATATGCTTGAAAAAAGTGAATATAAAAAGTTTCTGTTGCAGTTAAACAAAGCCGAACCTTGACATTTGCCTCATCAACAAAAAGTATTCAGAAAACTTGCCAACATTTTTAAAACTATTTACCTAACTAAGCATACAAATGTGTTTTTGTGCATGCTGCTACTATTATTAGTCGTTATGTGGTAGTTGGTAGGTGGAAAAAGGACGTGGGGTTTTAAATTTCTGATAGGTATTATATTGTTTAACCATTAAACAAATGTCCTGTCTTCTGATGCAGTTTCCTAAGCAAATAAAGGTGTAAATGTTAATTATAAAACAAAATATTAAGAGCTTATTAAACTATGGGTGCGGGTGCGAGTGGTATATGAATAAAAATAAAGCATGTGCTCAAAGCACATGCTCGCTACACTTGCATATTATACCAGTGATCAAGGTTTTTGTTCAAACCAGTTGAAAAATTTTGTCAAGAAATTGGATTTTTGAACTCTAGTTGTGTCCCAAAACGTGTCAATTTAAAAAGGTTATAACTGTTTTTCACAACTTAAATAAGGACGAAATTCGAAAATTGCCAAATCATAACAATAATGTCAATGTGTAACAGTTTTATCTGTTAAATTTATACATATCAAAGAGCTTCGCGCGGCTTATAAGTTGAAACAGAAATCTATAGGGTATGTATGCCGACCGATATCTACATTGTATAGCGGATAAGAGGTTGAATTTGAATGAGGATTGAAAAATTTTTTTTTGTAATCGGGAGATCTATGAAAGACATTAGTGAAACATCCAAAAAGTTTGTTTGTACATTCGTGCGTTTGGTGTACTTTTTTCGTACACCATATCTCGAGAACGAATACCTTTAGATCTCCTACACGCCACGAGAAGACAGGAAAAACTTACTGCTCCTAAAAGGGATTCACTACTCGCATTAAGCCATTGAAGTGGAAGACGAGCTCCGGATTGAAGGACTGTCAGTGGTGAATGTCACACCATTTAAGGCCAAGAAGGGACTAGGCAAGGTGTACAACAACTTTGTTGTAGACCTGGGAAAATCCTGTGACGTCAGCGAGGTCTACACGAAGACCTTGATCATGAACCAAAGAGTGCACTGGGAGCGATTGAAATCCAATGACCTTGTACAATGCCGAAACTGCCAGCGGTTTGGACACGTTGCAACTTACTGTGGACGCCAATACGTATGCGTGAAGTGCAAGGAGGAACACGATCCTGGAATGTGCAAGCGCAAGGAAAAAGCGGGATCGGACGTATAGTGTGCGAACTGCCAAAAGGAAGGTCATCCAGCAAGCTATAAGGGTTGCCCAACTCTTAAAGCAAAACTGACCGAAAGGAACAAGGTCCTGGCCGAGAAAAAATCTCAGAAGGAGTTTGTTGCCAAGTCCGCCTGTACCGTAATCCGCCCAGCAGTTAGTTTCGCTAACGTGGTCAAAGGAGGCACATCACCCAAACCAGCAGCTTTCAAGAACCAGCAGCAGAAACAGCCACAACCAACAAGGACCCCAGCCAAAACCATTTCAGCAAGTACAGCACCAGCAAAGATATCCAGACCAACATCAGCTTCGTCAGCGATGAACCTCAGCTCTGAAGTGCAACGTATTTTCGGATCCAACCTCATGTCTGTGATGGAAAAAGCTAGGAGTGCTGTACCACATAACTATGGTCAGCTAAGCGAGGGGGATAAGTCCGTGGCGCTAGCCACCTTCATATTCCAGTTATGCAAATAAAGAAACTCCGAACACTGACGTATAACGCAAACTCGTTATACAGCCTGGAAAGAAGGACGTCATTCAACTTGTTTATGAAGAAGAACAACCCGGACATTGCGCTCATCAGCGAGACCAACGTAACCAAATGCAACAACATTGACATCATTGTTTACAAAACTTTCCGGAAGGACAAGAAGGAGGACCGGAAAGGCACAGCTATTTACTTGCGGAAGAACCTTTCGCCCAACACCAAAGAAGTCACCATTTCTGGTCTGAAGACTAGTGAAGCCACCGCCGTTACCATACAAATAGGAAGAGATGAGACCCTCACCATAATCGGCGTGTATTTCAAATGCCATTCCAGCATGAGAAATATACAAAGCGACCTACACGTCTTCAACAGCGTACTTCAAAGGAGCACATATGGACTAATCGGCGGAGACTCCAATGCAAGGCATCACCTTTGGTTGGATACCACAGTTTCACCCGAGGGAAAAGCGATTGCAGACTGGTTGGACGCTTACCAGGACCAGCATTCATTGGTGGTTGTTTCTCAACCTAAACCAACTTTTCCTCGAACACCATCTACATTAGATTTTTTTATTTCAACTTCTAATTTTGTTTATTTACTTCCAGAAATCTGCAACTACACCTGTAAACTTGTGAACAGCGACTCGGATCATGAAGCTGTTCAGCTTAGCATCAAGCTCCACCAACCCATCTGCCTAGCAACAGAGCCAACAGAGAACTTCATTAATTATAGACGACTGGACGCTGAACAACTCAAACGGAACCTGCTAGACACTGAAATAGACGCTGCTGTAGATGATCTGGAGCAAGCTGTCTGTGATGCATTGGAAGTCCAAAAGCGGCCTAGGACGTCAAGGGATAGGTACCAACATCTTCCCGTGTACATACAGAATCTGTACGCACACAGACAGCAGCTGAGGAAACGGCTCCAAAGGATACATCAGAGAGAGCTGAACACCACCAAAAGCACCTACCGGACGGTTTGGAGCGAGTTGCAATGTGTCAACGTCATGTTCCGAAACTCTGTGCAGCATCATAACAACATCCAGTTCCAGAAGCGGCTACAAGCAATCAAGCCAGAACCAGAAGCTTTAAAGAACATTAATAAAATCGTTGGAAAACAGGCCCAAATTCCGGAAATCCTAATTCACAACAATATTGAAGTATCATCAACACAGGACAAAGTGGAAATGTTCGCCAAATATTTCGAGGGAAACTTCACACCAAACCCACCTGATGATCCAGCGTTTCTGAACGAAGTCTAGGCATCCATTCAGCAAACCCTGCGGCCAAATCCGGAAAGCATCGTTTTTAGTGATTTCAACCCAGCCAGTGACCCGACGGATAGCACACATCTCTGCAAATATGGAGGAGGTAGCAGACATCATCGAGAATTCAAAGCCAAAAAAGTCAGCCGGACCAGACGGAGTCTCAAACTACATCCTGAAGAGGCTGCCACATGCAGTGATGATCCTTTTAACTATCATCATGAACAACTGCATCAATAACTGCTACTTCCCCCAAAGGTGGAAAACAGCTAAGATCGTGGCCAACCCGAAGAAAGGCACTAACAATCGTGTGTCCAATTACAGGCCAATCTCGCTTCTGAACAACATAAGTAAAATACTGGAAGAAGTATTACTTCGTAGACTAAAGAGGTTTTGCAGCGAAAACGCCATCATCCCGGACATGCAGTTTGGCTTTAGGGAAAAGCACTCCACTTTGCATCCGCTCCTGAAGTTCCAGCATGACATCACCATAGCTCTCAACAACCATCGTGTCACCGTTGGATGCTTTCTGGATGTCGAGAAAGCATTCGACAGCGTATGGACTGAAGCCTTATCCACAAGCTTCGCGTATTACATTTACCCCCGTCACTTATAAAAATTCTTTTTTCTTTTCTCTCTTCCAGAAAATTACTTACAAATGGACAACTGCAATTCACAAGTGAAGAACATCAAAGCCGGAGTTGCCCAAGGTTCGAAGCTAGGCCCCTTCCTCTACAGCCTGATGACATCTGACCAACCATTGCCATCTGGATGCGAAAATCTCTTGTATGCTGATGACTCCCTTACGTATGCCGCCTCGATGTCTCCTCTGGTAGCGTTACGAAAAATTGAGCACCACGTCAATAGACTCTACGCCTTCTACAAGAAATGGGGCATCCGGAAATAAATAAATACCTTTAGATATTGACTTCGGATGAATTTTATTTTAAAGATAATAACGTCATACTGAAAAGGTTTACTTACAAATTCATATCTCGAGAACGGAAAAAGATATCGACTTCGGATCAATATTTTTTTTAAAAAAAATTCAATAGACAGCATTTTTAAGAGCAAAAAAAAATGCAATTTCTATACAACTATGTAATTTTGTTTCATAGTACACTCCCCTGATTTATGTTTTTTTTGTTTTGCCCATAGTCTGTTTTGAAAGAATTGGTTAAAATAACTAACACCTCCATACCTATAGGAGTTAGGAAAAAAAAAAGTTAGATAAGGTTCGTACCCCCAGTTTCACAGTGGAAGTTTAAACTCCACTTTTGGTTGAAACTTCAGTTCAACAATTTATTCAGTTTCATCGTTTCGTTTAAACCTTGAACTCAGTTCAATTTGTAGTTTAAGCTAAACGACAGCATTGTACCATATAAACCTAAGTTCAACGTTTGGGATCACTATACACAATACATTATGGAGTTTATTTACTTATTTTTCATAACCAATCCCATCAGCGAATCTATGTAATCAATTGATGAATAAATAAATAAATAAATATTCCAATTTTTTTTTATTTTGTACCTTTGTGTCACTTGAAAAAAAAATGGTCTCGACAGGATCGCACAAACTTGCTCTCGTAGCTAACAACTTGAATGTAGCTTAAAATTGACAATGTGCATATATAGTGGTTCTATAACATTATGATATCATTAAAAAAAAGTTTTAAAAACAATTTTAAATATAAAATATAATTTTATTTTAATAGCTTAAGCGGATAGATCTTAAAATATCTGATTTGTTTGATTAATATGAATTTATGAAAAAAAAAATTTCAAAAATCGTTAGAGCGGTTTTTTTTTAAATAATTTTTTATATAAAAATACTTGAAAATTAAAAAAAAAATAAATTTGGTACACCAACTTTTAGTATTTAACAAAATTTGAAAAAAAAAATCATCAACCCATTTTCAAGATATTGAATTTTCAAAAAAAAAATCAATATTTTTTTAAAAATCCAAAAATTTTTTTTTTCAAAAATTTTATATGCGAAATTGTAAAAATTGTAAAGGACCTCTTACACAAAAAGTTTGGTTCAAATCGGTGAAGCCGTTAACGAGAAATTTGAAAACCAAAAAATCGGTTCTATGACAGGTACCGTTAAAAACCGTTATTAACATTTTTTTTATACCAAAATATTAATTGTCGTAATTATAGTAGCTTGTAATTTTTTTTTTCAACATCGTTAGTGCCGTTTTTGAAATAAATCAATTTTTGTATATTGGTTGTATGGAAGGTACCGTTATTTGTTGAGCTAAAAAAAATTTCAATTTCCCCTCTAGGGAATCCCATAAGTCCAAAGTTTGAAGAAAATCTCTTCAGCCGTTCAGGCTGCAGGTCGAGGTACATACAGACAGACGGACAGACAGACAGAATTGCGAGACCCACTTTCTTCGCGTTGTCTATAATTGTAAAATTAGGGAAAATTATTATCTCGATTTTTTTTTTTTTTTTTAACGAATCCTAAACTTGCCCTATACCTACTACGAATATCGCAAGTAAAAATGTCGATAGATTATCGGCAACCCAAAATAATTGTTGCTGTTTCGCGTGTTCTTTGCTTTAGAAAGAGAACGAATAGACAAGGAAAGCTACGTACTGTTTGCAATCCGTCACTTGGCGAAGCAAAAACGTACAGTGGTGCCAACAATTTTTCATAAAATCTAGTTAAAAGAAGTTCAACTGATCTGAAGATCAGATTTCACTGTTAAAACGGATGAGTTAAACCAAAAATTGAAACTCAGTTTAAGGTTCAGCCGATCTTAAGCTGGCTTTAGACTTTCGGTGTTATCAGCAATGTACGTTGTTCGTACGCGGAACAACGAAAATGTAGCTGATAAAGCCGAACAACAAATAAATTAAGACCGAATGCAAATTGAAATCAGGTCAGAAATGTATGTTGTTCGTTGTTACCCAAGCAACATTATCAGAACACCCTCACATAACTTTGTAATAATATTAAACACCCTATGCTAATGAAGAAAGATACAAAGTATCTTTCTATAAACAAAATGTAATGCTCACAGGCTCACACAATGAATCATAATTTCATAGGGAATGAAGATATACATATAAGCACATTTTGCCTTCAGTGACTTGTGTGCCCAAAGCATCTTTATAGACCAGTCGAACCGTCGGTCGGTCGTAAAAAAGGGCTTGACCTTGCGTTGATCGGCACGGTCTGTTTTTTTTTTATGAATCGATAACGGCTTACAAGAAAAGCTTTACCCTAGATTTGCACCACCTGACGACTTTTTTTACCAAAGTTATTCGTAAAAACGTACTTTTTGACTTTTTTTGCAAATATCTCGGCTACAGTACATTGCACAGTAAAAAATTTAAATATGTTTTGTTTGTAATAAAATTATCTAGCATGTAAGTTAAGTTTTTTTTGTTTGAACAAATAAGTAAAAAGTTACCGTTAGTTTTAGTAATTTTCTTTTGGTTTTTAGACGGTTTTTCATTATTATTTCGAAAAAAAACTTATATTTTGGTTAGTTTTTCTTTTGTGTTTTGTCTAGCTGTTGCTATTCCCTACAAGCGACTCCCAAACAGGCAAGTCGGAGCCCCCCTTGGCTCCAGTATATCGCAAAGTAAAAAATATTACTTAATAAGAATATTAGCTATTGTTTAAATAAATAAATATTTATGTTTTACCAAATAAATAAAAATGAGCAGCTAGTTTTAGTCAATTTATTAATTTTTTTTTTTTGAACAAATATTTTTGAGTTATAATTTTGATAAAGGCTTGTGAATCGGCTTAATTAATAACTAATTTGTAGTCCTTTCAATTTCTTAAAATTAAAAAAGGAAAAAAGAGTTCCCTACGACAAACTAAAGCTGAGCAATGAATGAATGAATAAGGGCAAGTCATACAAAAAAAAAAAAACTTTTCTGTATGATAAATAAATAGTACAGTAACTATATAATTTACATTTTACATCCACGTATGCTGAGTTTTTAAGGATATTGGCCTAGTTTTCGACCGCGAGCGGCGCGGTGACCGCTACATGGTCAAAAATCAGAAAAAGGACAATTTTTTCGCGCTTTTTTCAGTTATTGGTGATTTTAGTCCTAAATAATTAATTTTAAATAAAAGCATTGTTCTACGATTTCAAAGTGTCTTAATTTTCTTCAACTTGAAACCAACCAAAACCAACTCTGTAGACCCAAATACAACAATTTAAAATTTAGTGATAAAAAAAATTATATAAAAAGTAGTATTATCAAACAGTATAATTGGCAAATAAAGAATGGTTGACATAAATACATCAAAGCTCTGGAGCGTGTAGGCTGAGCCAAAACAATAGGACAACCATACCGGAATGGGGGTTCTATATACCCCTGTTAAGATGGGAGGGGCAATTGTGTAAGAAAATGACTTAAGGAAGCAACAACACTATTGAAAAACAATGGTAACACCCACAATATTCTTTTATAGCTTATCTTGAACTTAGTAGAAACAAGATCCTTGGAGCAAATTTCTTTTTCAGTGTTTAGGGTTTTCACACACAATTCAGTGTGTTTCATGGATCATATAGTTTTTAGTCTTAGTTTTCATTCAACGTATAGCTAAGGATTTCGCCCCACCAGTAGTAAGAGATCTGAAACTTATTTAATAAAAGTTTTTTTAATTTTGTATATCCTTATTGACCGCAAAAGATTATAAGAAAATAAAGTTAAAATAAATAAAACACAACAAAGAGATTTGAATATAACAGACTTTCGGACGTCTCTGTTGTTTATGTATCTCTGATGCTCAGCAATACAACCATGGACGTATAAGATATGGACTGCTAGCCCCCAACTTCACGTTGATTCCAGCTTTAACTAAACGACACGAGCGGCCGGCGGTGCAAAGCGGAAAACATGGGGTAACTCTTGACATTTGAAGTTTTGGAAATGACGTTTTGTAGTCCAAAATTAAAATGTCAGATTCTATTCATGGAATTTCTTGCGTAAAAAAAAATATTAAAATGTAAGCCATTTTTTTTTTTTTTTTGTGAAATTATTAAATTAAAAATTGAACTACACAATTATAATTATAACTTCTCATTTATGTATAATTTTTATAGAATTGAAGTTCTCTGTCTTCATTAATGATGGTCAGATGTGAACACCGAGAACTGGATATGGACAATCGTTTCCGAGTCGTATGGAGTCAAAGATGAATTCAAACGGAAATGTAAGTCTGAGACAAGAAATTCGCTAATTTATCTCAATATTTTTATTTCTAGATGATAATGATGATGATGACAATGATATTAACTCCAGGAAAGCCATTAAAATCGACAATGATCGGAAAATGAACAAAGATAGCAGCAGCAATGATGCTCCTGATTCTGATGATATCATGGTTTGTTTTTTTTTTTAATTCTTGTTTCTGGATTGATGTTTCTTAAATTTATTTCTTACATTCCCTACTCTCAATGCCATCAACACGAGAGAAACAAAAGCAAACAAGTTGGTGAGGAAATCCTAGAACTCCTCACAAAACCTACCGCAATGGAAAGATTGTTAGCGGAAAAATTCAAATCCCACGGAGAGGATCAAGTTATGGAGTTCTGCCCTATGGCACAAAGGTCGAGAATAATCAATTTACAAAATGCTTAATAGCATGTTGCCGTGCGAGGCTTACGTGTACACCAAATTTTCGCTTGCTTTTCGAAAGGGTTCTAATCAGCAAACTCCAAAAACTAAAATGCAAAAAATCATCAAAAACCAATAGAACAACGAATCAAAAAATTATGAACAGAAGTTTCCATACAAAAATCAAATCAATTAATTAGGAAAAGTTTTAATTTTATTCCACAATAAATGCAAAAAAATTATCTTAATAAACGAAATACGTCTTTTTATATTTTTTTTTTTCAAAAAAGTTGAAACATAAATAAATAAATTATTAGAACAATCAAATTAAAAAAAAAACAAAGAGGTAGAAAAACAGTCCTCAATATCGTGGGGCGTAAAGTGTTGAAATAAAACCAATAACCGGATATCACATTTTTTTCTTGTTCTTTCCAGAAGCAGGTGCTTTGGTAACACCAGTGATTGCAGAATGTTCTTTCTTGAAAGCCAGCAAGATTTCAACTTTAGGCTTTCATACGGAGGCATCAGAAGAACTGTTGAAAAGGCGAACCTTTTCACCCTACAAGTTGGACGAAAAAAAATATCAAATAATCTTGAGATGGGTTTGGAGATTTAAATATTTTCTTTACCTGTTTTGAGATTTTTTTCCTCCAATTCCTTAGTTTTGATGTCATCATTCGAAGCAGGTGCTTGGGCTTGAGCACTGGCAAGTTGTTTTTTAAGATCCAACAAAACATTGACTTCAGGCTGCCAAACTGATTTATCTACTTTCCACTGCTTGAGTGCTCGCACTTTCTCACCTGGGCTCTGACTGCCTTTTCCAGATCAGCAACACTTAATGAACTTGATACTGGAAGAGCCTTTTTAAGAGGATAAGGATGAGCAGCCTGGGCACTTGCCAACTGCTTCTTCAAATCTAACAGAATATTTATCTCAGGCTGGACAACCGACTTTTCTGGTTTACTTTGCGAACTTTTCTCCTTGGACATTAATTGCCTTTTCAGCAACGGACATGGAACTCCCAAATCCAGCAAAATGTTTACTTCAGGCTGCCACACTGTCTTGTCGGCCTTGTTCTGTTTCAGAGCACGCACCTTGTCTCCCTGTTCAGCTATGGCCTTTTCCAATTCAGCCAACGACAATGCACCACCACAACTAGAGCTTACAACCTGAGGACCAGCGTACTTTTTCTTGAGTTCATCAATACGAGTCTGTTCGATCTTTGCGAAGAGAGGTGCAGGCTTGCCGATTTTGTGACCAGTTTTAAGAAAGATGCGAGCCAATGAATCTCGGGGGTGATCAAAGGCTGCGTGGTGTTGAGTTGATCGAACATTGTTCTTGCTGTCGTTGGCATGAAAGGGAATAAAAGACACGCTAAAAAGCAAGCGAGATTATAAGATAGCCGCTCGAGCCTTTTCATCGTTTGTTTGCTTTAGAAGCACCAAAGGCGGTTGAGATTGCATGTATCCATTGCAATGCCTTCTCGGAGCCAGGAGCGGGTAATAACATGAGCCACAAGTAGTGAGTTGAAACTCAGCTCCTTCAGGAGTTGTTCGTGGAGAGCAGCCTTGACTTCAGGAAGGGCAGTGATTTTCCTGTACCAATTGGCTACTGCCGTTGTTAAAAATAATTGCAGCCCACAATCAAATTCTAGAATTGGCAATTGCTTGAAACCTTTTATTGCTGGATCTAGAGAGCGGGTGGTGGAAAGGTTTTTAAATCCATTTATAGACAAAATGCTGGTCAACCTACGATACGATACACGGCAAATTAAAAAAATAAAAATCGATACCTAAAAATCAAACATCAAAATGTCAGATGGATCTGTTGGTTTCACAAAAAATACTAAGAGATGTCCTTAGTTTCTATGGCAAATAATGGTTGCTCAGCCCATAGTGACAATAGATGGAGCTGAAAAATAGTATTTTTTTTACCACTTTGCGCCAAGAGGTGCTTCTTCGCCAAGGAGAAGAGGAATGATTTTCAGAGGAGATTTTGTATGGAAATGAGACTTGACTAGCAGTCCATATTATACGTCCATGAATACGACATTCAACAGCTCTCTTAGTTTGACCAATGTATTTACTACCGCAGATTGGGCAAGTGATTTGATATATGCCACTCTTCTTGCTCATGGGTTTTTTGTCTTTAGTTGTACCAAGAGACGAACTAAGTTTATTTGAGTTAGAATGCACGATGCTCAAATAAGCTTTGTTGAAAGTGTGTCCCAATTGATTGCTAATTCTTGGGACAAAAGAAATAATATTAAATTTAAAATACTTGTGTTTCATTCAATTATTTGATGAGTGTGTTCTCTCCCTTTTTGAAACTGGGGGTTAGTCACATCCTAGTGACAAGCGAGCATGTTTATGCGATCCAGTTGTGTCTTATTTTTTTTTTAAAGAAAACCAAAATTGTTCATCCTCTCTTCTATGTACTTTTAACGAGTACCTATGTATGTACCTACCTACCTGCAGGGAACAAAATAAAAGTAGGTACTTTTTTTTTATTTATTCCAATGCCAAACTCACTCAAATGATGACTGACCTATATAAATATAAATGTTAATGTTAGTGTTTATGTCTAGCAAGTCTTAGCAGTAAAGCTCAAGGCTCTTGGATAGCAATTCCTAATGGCACAATATTGAAAACAAAAGTATATTTATGTATGTCTTTACAATGTATAAAAAATTCTCCTTGATACTTAAATATCTGTAGGTATATAGGTAGGTACGAAAAGGAGATGATTAAAAACTTTTCAATCGCTAGTGGCATGCAAAATGAGAGCAAACATTAATATAAAAGAACATCGCTGCTGGTATTATTTATGTGGGTAGGTGTCTGTAGACTATAATGCTCGTTGCTCTACAATAAAGTTTAATGTCGTCTTATTTTAATGGAATATAACACTTGAATGCTATGCTATGTGAATGAAATAAAATACGCGACTTAACCGTTTTTGTTTATTATTCACAGATGATAAAGGACTTTGTTCAACATGAGTGTATTTCTCCCTAAATAAGGATAAAGTTTTATGTGAGCTTAATTTGTTTCTGAAAAAAATGACGTGATGTTAAGACATTCTAAATTGTACCTTCTTAAATGGTATGCTAATTTATAACATATACCTACATTATTCAGAAATAAAAGTTAGCGCTTACCTATGTAGAATGTAGGTAGTTTAAAATACATAAAATCTATTTTTTATCTTCGCCAAAAAGTTATTAATAAAGGTGGATCGAATTTATTGAATTAAAGAAAATCAATAAATTATAAAAGGGAAAATTGTGTTCTTTTTAGAGGAAGGTGGCCTAAAATGGCCCCCCTAAAGGAAAATTTCCAATACCTCCGAAAAAAGTGACAATGAAACTGAAATGTTATAAATTCTTTTCAAATTTTAATCAATAACGCTGGCATAGTTTTGCTTCACGAGTATAAAAAGTTCCAAAAAGTATTTAAAGTATTTAATTTTCAAAACGTCTCCAAATTCCAACGACAAAAATTGCCCAGGTTAAATGGCATACTGGTATTTCATTTTACCCATACAAGTAAACCAACCAAGCAAGGAAACTAAAACCATTTTCAATTTAATTTAAACCTTTAAAAAAACATAAACAATGCTCAACAAAAAAAAATTCATTTAAAACAACTTCAACTTTCATAATTATGTATATAAGTAAAATAAGGATAAACATAAACAAAATTAAAACTTGGAACATTAACGTTTTGGATGCATTAAGGGCATTTGATAATGCGTCCTCAGTCCAGGACCACCTCTCTGCAGATCGATCAAATTTTCCAACTATTTTCACTATGTAAGGGTTAGTTAAGTATACAATCCCACACTATGCTCTCTAAGCCGAATGCTAAGTAGGCCATTTTGCCCGTTTAGGATTTTTTTATTTCAATTTTAATTCCAAACACACTGAATTAGTTCTAGGCCAACGAATTTCAGTAAATTTATAAGAAATACTTCATATTTAGATGATGCATTAACTGGCTTTCTCCTAAATTCAATGTTTTTTCTAAACATTTTATTGTTTCTACTTTCGGAGATGGCTAGAGACAGTTTGATTTGTCAAATTTCAAATAGTATTTTGAAGTATATTCCGTATGTGTGTTCACAAAACCTTCTTATTCTGTTTGATTCTACGATTTCTAGCGGGGGGCCATTTTACCTTGGTGGGCCATTTTAGGCCACCTTCCCCTACTTATTTCGTTTTCCATGCCGATTTCCATTAAACGTACAGAATCGAAAAGAACTCTTTTGCCAATGGCACAAAAAACACGCTTCTGGTGATTCTGAGAAGATAATTTAGTTTTTCGATTAAAGGTCTGAAACTGAAAATAGAATCCACTCAAGAAGAACTAAAGTGCCTTGCACATGGGAAACGAATTGCGTATTGCCAATTACGAATGGTCTCCAATTTTGACATTTTATGTATTCACATGAGTGATCGAGTGATCAGGTCAGCGTCACCTGTGAATGCTCATATCGTCGCTGTTTAAGAAAACCGGCATAACTCAAAAAACACGATTTTTGAATAAATGATGCCAATCCACTTAAAAAAAAAAAATCTCTATTTTTCTGTCAAACTGCCATTACTGTAGCACTTCGGCATCCCGCTAGATGGACTTTGGTCCAATTGGCACAACTTTCGTTTTCATTCTTTGTTTATGATCAACAATGACATAATTTAGTTTCTGCCATTTGCTTGAGGTGAACGGAAGTGTATTTTATGTGAAAAAGTGGCATATATGGGTGTTGTGCCAAAGATTTATCTTTAAATTTCAGCGAAAAAAGAACTAACTTGTGTTGGGCCAGTTTTCGCAATAAAGTAAGTACAGTTTTATAACTTATTTTATGTTTTAAAACAAAATGTTTCACTTTTCCTGATAAGTTTAAGAAAAACTGTGTTTTGCATTGGCACTTTTCAAACTTATGCCGTTTTTCTTTATAATATTTTTGACTAATCATATCAAATAAATTTTACTTCAATATGTTTTATCAAGTTATGCCATTATTTCCTTTTGCCAACGGAGTGGCAAATCCAAAATAAAAAAAAAGCTTATGTGAATAACATAATTTTTTTCCGGAAAAAGGACTTAATTAGGAGAGGGTTTGGGAAATCTTTTATTTTTGCACCTTTTTCATACATTTTTTAAAATATTTTGTTGAATTCCAATAAATAAAATATTGAAGTAGCTTTAGTTTAAAACAAAAAATAAAAAAAAAAAACTAAATATTAAAAAAAATAAAACAATGAAAAATCGTATGACTAAAAAGCTTTAAACTCATTTTCTGAAAAATCAAGTTTTTTGAGTAATGCAGGTTTTCTAAAGTAAAATTGGTAATTGAGATTTATTTGAGGTTAACGTTAAGCCCGTACTATTTTTTTATTCGCCGGTTTGTGGAGTGCGTTCTGATGTTGTGTATCGCGAATCTACGTTTGACAGTTCGCATCCGAAGGTAAGTTTTTGGTCGCTTAAAAAATATAAAAATGCAAAAAATTGTAATTTAAACTAATTTTATGTAGTAGCCCGTAGTGTAATGGTGAGTGCGTTGTTTTTTTTCAGGGCTATCTACTGCCTCTTACGAGGAATTGACAAATCCTCCAAGAGTATTACTACTTGTCATGAATTTATGGCTTCTCGTCTAGCCGTTCGGGTTCGGCTTAAAATTGTAGGTCCCTTCGATTTTTGTCGACACGTGCACACAGGAATGGTTGCGAGTTGTTAGTCACTAGGCCCTGGTTCTTCACGAGCCGTTGTGCCACTCAGAGGGCGGGAGTTTATTGGGTCATCACACACAGGCTCAATTTTGAACTTGACTAAGCTGGGGAAATGAAAGTTTGTAGGCAAGGGAGGTGAAGTGTGAGGAAAGAAACAACTGAAATGTTCACCCTTGTTTCGAGCGGACCAACAAAGTATAATTACTAATACATACATAGTCGTTTGTTTCTAGGCAAAATAAACAAATCAGTTGTCATGTAAAACTGAAAATTTTCAAGAAAATTAGTTGCTTTTATTTTTGTATTCTCAAACTGAGAGAACTAACACAATTAAAGCCAGTTCATGTACACAGAATTTTCAGGCAGCTTTGCTCAGCCCGTGTGTGATTGAAGGAAAAGTAAGTCTGGCTTTGTTCAGCTCAAAATAGAGCCATAGTGTGATGGCCCATTAAGATGAAAAATTTGTTAATCTAATCATATGACACATAATTTTAGGGTGCTCTTCAATTCTGATTCTAAAGAGACCAAAACTGAAATGATACATCTGTTGAAAGTTAAAGTCCTTTTATAGAATGTTGGCTTTTTTTTAATTACAACAAGTAAAATTTTACCTAAAGCCATTTTAAAATAATGGATTATTAATGAAATTTCGTTTTTTGTTCGTTTCGTCTTTCGTGTTTTTGACAGGCACGAACGTTCATGATTACATGGTTCGCGAAAAAGCCGACGTACTTCCTTTCGTTATTTTGACGTTCATGGAATTTGGGGTTGTTTTGTATGTAGTAATATAAAAAAATATTTTGTAATCACTTCTTTCTCAAATAAACTCGTATATTAGGTATACTCAATCACTAAAAACTATTTTCCCAATCATTCATTTTTGTTCAAATCGTTTTTTGCCAAATCAGAAACGTCAAAGTTCAACCAAAAAAAGTCTTGAAATTTTCATTTCTGTTTTCGTTACTTCCTTCCCTCTACATTTCTACTCCCCTCACCCAAGCTGTCAAAACGACGAAAGACGAAACAACCGAAAAAACGTATCGTGTAATTGGGCACATTGTATAATTACAAATTTTTCAGGTTGAAAATAGATACTCGTATTTACTTGTTTCGGAATTCAAGTTTCATTTCTAAAAATAAAAAAAACAAGATGGGGAATTGGGTTGGTTTACTAGTCAAGTTTTCTTTTCAAAATTGAGTAATTACGTAATAAAAGAAAACTTGCCAAGTTAACCAACTCAACTTATCGTGGTTCAAGAATTGCCTGTGTTCGATCCTGTAAAAAGGGTGTAGTGACAGAACTTGGCTGGGCACTACCGTGCCGTTTGATTTTATGAAACCGATTTCAGCAATTTTTTTCCAATCATCTCAGTGGCAAAAAATGAAGAAATAATTTGACGCCTCATTTCGTTGTGATTATAACGAGCCTAATGTCCCAATTGTACTTAATTTTTCGTTTGTGCATTATTTGCTGGGGCCTAATTTCGCAGAGCCTTATCTTGTCCGTCTGCGCCTCTACAAGCATTAATAAATTTTAGAAAATCGGACACGCAATGCAAATTAATTAAAAAAAATTATTTTATGAAACCGATTTCCACAATTTTTGTCCAGCTCTGTAATTTTGACATTTTGTTAAAACAGGCCTTATGTTTCCTAAACATAACAAAGGGTGGTCCAACCATAATGCACGTTGGTAATTGTGAGTCACACCTTAACGTCAAGTTTTTTGCCCAACTTAATTTGACATTTCATTGTTTGAGAAATTCATCCATGGAGAGGTACACAATTGCTTGAGCAGTGTGTTAAGATTGTTGAAGTCGTTTATGAAAATGGCGTTCAAACCAAAATGCATTTCATGCACATCGTGATTTTTTTGGTCAGCATAATCGAAGTTAACAAGCAGAATTGTCATATTTGGGCTAATGAGAGTGCTAAAGAGTGACTGTTTGGAGCGGTTTATGGACTTCCAACAGAATGGTGCCACTTGCCAGACAGCCAACGAAATAATGGCTCTTTTGCGCGATAAATTCAATACTTACGTCGCCGTCGTCGTCGTCGTGGCGATGTTAATTGGCCGCCACAGTCATGTGATCTGACACCGTTGGACTTCTTTCTCAGGGGATATTTAAAAGAAAAAGTGTACGTCAATAAGCCAATATTCAAGAACTAAAGGATGAGATAATTCGGCACATTTACGGCATTTAAGATTCATTGAAAATATGGACCATCGGATAGAGGTATGTTTTATTTACAATTAACATCGTGCGTTTTCGTTGGACCACCCTTTATAAATGAAACTTTGAATAAATAATGTGTAAAGGGAAAGGACCCTAGGTACCTACTTATCTCGCACAGTTCCTTACTGTTTGCTTTAAATATTAATGTTAGTAGGGGAGAAGGGGGCAAGAAAGACTACTAAAGCTATAGAGAGGGACTGTTTTAAGAAAAAATCAGAACTACCAACAAATCATTATTGAATAAGAACTAAACAAAAAAATTGTGTTTCGGTTTAAATTGTAGTTTTCTATACGTAGCCCGTTTATCGGTTGGCTTTTTTTTCGACACTTTCAGAATTTTGTTGCTCTTACCAAGGGTAATTTTACCGCGCTAGCTGAAACACTTTCCAATAAAATATTTAATTGTTGGAAAACGATTCAATACGAGTTATTTAAGTAATTTTACCGCGCTAGCTGAAACACTTTCCAATAAAATATTTAATTGTTGGAAAACGATTCAAAACGAGTTAAATGTTGTAGTTTTATTTTTTATTAATCCAACATAACTTAATCAAATCAAGCACTTGATTAAAAACGAAATTCCCGCAAGAATAAAGTTGGATGTCTTTTAAAAAGTTGATGTTTTTTTTTAGTAAAACGTCTATTTTTAATGTTTAATTGTTTAAAATAAAACGAACTTAACTGTACATATGAAACTAAGGACAGGGGTCTGTAAGGAGATTCTTAATAAGGTCTCATCATTAAAAATAAAATAAAGTTAAAACCGAAGCCAAAAAAGGGTTTAGTCCTTTTTGCCCCGTAGTCCGCTTTGCCCCCCTCTCCCCTAGATATTTTAAAAATCTTACCACTTTCTGGCCCACCCTGTATTATTTTGCAACTAGCGCTACAGGAAAATAAACAGCACAGCGACTAATTCTGTCTCTACTATGTTAGATAATTAGATCACAATGAGTTTTACTTGATATTTTTTTTTTCAACTAGACACAAAACCACTTCAAATACCTTCAAGGTGTGTTTTGTTTTTTTAATTCATATAGGAAAAAACTGCCGGCCGGCCTGAACAAACAATATACCTACTCGTACCTGAAACAGCTCAAGTGCATCGCAAATTTATCATCAATTAGTTTATTGAATAATATTATACCTATACCTACCTAGCCATTCTAATGTACCTAGATAAGTGTTGATTTAATGTTTTCTTTCTTTTTATTATTTCGTTCAACAACTTTGTTGGACTTTGGTAACAAAGTAACAATAATTAAGGAAAATCAGTGTCATAATGAGCGGTAAAATTGAAGAAAACTTCTATCTAACTTTTCTATAGGTAAATAAAATAAAATAAATAGGTATAATAATTAACTTTATTTGTATATCAAACCTGCCAAACAAGAACTACTAATTAGATTTTATAGACAAAACAAATTTATTGATGTTTTTTTTCATACAATAATTGCCAGTACGAGGAAGAGGGAGTAAGTACAAATACCTGCCTATACCTACATAAGTTAGGTAAATGTGAACCTTAATAGCCAAATCGAGGAAATTAATTTGGGTTACAGTAATAAAATTTACCTATTGTTAGTTTTATAGGCAATTGAATATACCGGGAAAATTGGGAATTGAAAAGCAATTTTCTCTCGGAATAAATATTAGTTTAATTTGTTTTTAAAACTAATTACAGGAAATATTTAACAACGAAAAACAAAAATTCGAATACCCGGAAATGTGGACAATAGTTGATTTAACTCGTATGTACAGTAATCCCCTCTTAGTTGCACCTTGCTTAATTAAACATCTCGCTTAATTGACTGACAAAATTGAGTGTGAAATCTTCCCCTATAATTAGAATAACTTTTCAAATGGTTAATTCAACCCGCTTAATGGAATTACTCGCTTCATTGATCTTTTAAATATGCAGCTGAAAAACTAAAAACATGTACCTTGTACCTAAATTTTTTGCTTAATTGAACGGCAAAAAAAATGATTATGAAACAAACAAATAAATTATAGTTACTTGGAAGTACTACACTTGGCACTGAAATTTGTAAAGTGAATTCCGTTGATGAATATTTTATCTTTTCATTGACCGACTCATGCAATTATACGGGTTTCGCCTTATTGAACAGGTTGGTCAATAAAGTGGGGTTTCGTTAGTTGAACCATCCCACAGTGTTTTGTCCCTTTATGAAAAATCACGAGACGAGACTCTGCGAAACTTTTGTAAGTCTCGTCTTGGTCTCGTTAAAATCGAAAATTTTCAGTCTCGTCTCGGTCTCGTATAATTAAGTCTCGTCTCGGTCTCGTCTCCGAAAAAAAACGATTTCCGGACAACTTGTTGATTATTTTAACGAAATATTTTCGATTATAATTTGAATATGTGCAGAAGAAAATAAATATATTTATATATATAATTTATATATATATAAATTAAATATCTCGTCTCGTCTCGTTTCCTCTCCTCTCGGACTCGTCATGCCAGACCGAGATCGAGACCGAGACCTTGCTCCTCTCGTAGCCAGCCCTATGTGTTTAGTTATGCATATTTTTGTTATTATCATCATGAAGTGCCACCTCATCCCAAAGATTTTTTTTAGATATACTTTCAATTATGTGCATACAAACTTAACGGATTTTTCGCGGATGTTGAGACTTGAGAGGGCTGTTGTTTGACGTTTGGTCAAGTTTGCATGATTATTAATTTATTGTTTGATTTAAGTCAGTTTTATTGAGTTTAAAGTAAAAAATTGAAAAATTATATAAATATGGGTGAGCTTGACGAGCTTGAGCTATTAATATTTTATGTTTAGGAAAAAAAAAAAAACGCGGAATTCAAAATTACTAAAAATCACATTGCTTATTTGCTTATATTAGGTTGCATGATAAAGCGTCGCCTTGCCTCAATCCTTTCTCAACATCAAATGTTCTTACCGATTTTGACGTAGCAGCAAGATTTCTCCATCGTCATCCTGCACAAGCGGACGAGTTTGGCAGGGATGCCAAGATATGACCTGGCCTAAAACTACACTGATAGGGACCGATTAGATCATTGACAAAAGGTTTTAAGCGTACACCAGGGACAGCCGACAAGATTTGTTAGTGCATTTCAGAGCATCTCCCTTTTTATTGGATAGGACACGCTATACCGAGGTTCCATTCATCGGACATACTTTCATCCGACCAAACTTTGCAGATGAGTGTTATTTGCGTTAAGGATTAGCAATTATTGGAGGTTATGTGACAGATCTGGGAGCGCTTTTAGGAAAAAATATTCTGTCTATTTGAACAATGTTTTTAAGTTAAGTGAAGATGTCTTTAGCTATATACATAACGAGGGACATGCACAAAAATCACAAGCAGATAATTCCAATCTAGGTAGGCCATGCAAGAAATATTGAGAACCTTAGATTTA
Source organism: Melangyna quadrimaculata (assembly GCA_949320155.1). Classification (NCBI taxonomy): domain Eukaryota; kingdom Metazoa; phylum Arthropoda; class Insecta; order Diptera; family Syrphidae; genus Melangyna; species Melangyna quadrimaculata. The sequence goes on from OX439483.1 coordinate 187,069,413, forward strand.
CTTCAAAACAGAAATCCCTGTGAATTAAAATTTGCTGCTTCTGTAACAAGCGAAAGTAAAGTTAGAAAAAAATTAAAAAAAATATGTCACCTGTAGAAGCTTTGGCCTTTATAACAGACTTGATTTATCGTATAGAAAATATGAAAGATTAGAAAAGTTATCAATAAACTACACCGCTATCCTATGATCAAAATGAGAATCGAAATATTACCTCCAAATATTAAATCAGATGAAACTGGATCAGAAGTAAACCTGCAGGCCCGTAGCGTCCATTGAAGCAGCCGGGCAATGCTCCGGGGCCCCCCACTAGGGGTCTCCCAACGGAGATCTCGTTTTGTATCGCTCGAATCGGTATTAACTTTATTAACTTAGCTTCGTTCAGCTCAATCCCACTTTTTGAGTCATTGCACCTTAAATCAAATTGAAGAATAAAATCGAAACCGAATCAACTCTATCTGTAGATCCTACGTTTAAGCTCACTATGTAGTGAATTCAATTAACCGGTGCATGACACCAATTCTAAGTTTATCCAATAATAACCAAGTATTTGGTGCTTCGTTTTGTGTATATGTGGCCCTTGAAATATTCATTTGTAAAATTAAAATAAAAGAAACTCTTAAAATATTTGTGTTCAAGTTCATGGCAAAAGCTCATGCTAGCCAGATGGTGGAATTAGTACGGTGAATTAAGATTTCATTATATGGTGCTCTGGGAAAAAAGTCCGACAGTAAAAAAGTAAGTGCATTTTTTATTTGTGTCGTCTGAATATTCTGCTCAATTACTTTCTATCAGGTCAACATTTTTGAATGACAAAAGTTCCATCATGATAAACTGTTAAATAATTGGCAACTTTTTTGATCATTAAAAATTCTTCACTGTATTCGAGCTATCCGCTATTGTTCTTGTTCCCACAGCAAAAGCGGAAGGATATTTGTTAAAGCTGAAATTAATAAAATTTACTTGCAAAGCACCTTGGAACAACAAAGGCTTAGCAATCCATTGATATCGATTAAAAATCTAAGAGCACGGCAAATACATAGATTTGAGAAAAGTATTCGCGTCTGCAAAATCCAGAATACAAATTATTTCAGTACCTAAATACCTAACCTTTTGTTTCTGTAAAACACATTTAGAATTTTTTTGAAATTAATTTAACCATTATTTAGGCAGCCATTGAGAAATAGGGCCCCATATTTGCTTTTGCCCCGGGGCCCAACAAGCTGTAGCTACGGCCCTGTAAACCTGCAAGAGATTTTAAATAAAACTGCATCATCTACAATACCATCGGTTGAATTTTCTGCTTTTAGATTTAAGTCACTCTTCCCCATTAAAACTAATTTGTAAATGGGGTTTTGATGGTTCCTTCCTTAGGTCACACTAATTATAAACAGAAATTGGCACACTTGTTGAGCCTAACCGATGAATTTTTGTTTATAACTGCCCTAGTCCCTCTACAATTGGTGGATGGTGGAGTCTTCAGTCGTATACTAAATTAGTTAAATGGAGAAACAATACACCTTCATCTACTTTTTTCTTGTCGACCTGTACATTTGAGATTTATTAAAGAGGCAAACTCTAATAAATAACTTAGAAACAGTTGCTTTACTATTAACAGATACTGATGGTTGTTTTATGAACGCACGTTTTGAAATGATTTTTATTTATGTTTTAATATTATTTGGTACTTTATTTAATATTTTATAAAATGTACAATTGCAATTGTTTAAATAAAGTACATTGTTTAGACGTTTTTGCATTGACTAATCTGCTACTTGCTTGCCAACCCTGATTTAATTTGCAAAATGTATTCTATTACAAAAATAAAACTTGTATCGGGTTTTTCAATAAGAGCGCTACAAAAGTTTTTTTAAATAAAACAAAAACGGTTTTGGATATCAAAATTCCTGTGAAAGTACGTTCGATGCCATTATGTATGGAACTCGATTTCTTTTGCATAGCCACCACGGGCACGCTTGCAGAAGTCCAGACGCTGAACCCAATTTTCGACGGTTTTCAAGCATTAATCGGCCGATACTGCTGCAATTTCACGTTCGATATTCGTACGAAGTTCATCAATCGTCGCTGGTGTGTTGGCATAGACCATAGACTTGACGTAGTGGCTTATGGCGCGCGCCGTCCTGTTGGAACTACATGTCCTCCAAGCCCATATTATCCAATTGGGGCCAACAATATTCGGTTATCATTGAACGGTAGCGATCCCCATTCACAGTAATGTGCCGGTCTTGATCATCACGGAAGAAGTACGGACCAATGACGCCGCCGGCCCATAAACCACATCAAACCGTAATTTTTTCGGGATGCAATGATGACTCATGGAGTACGTGTGGATTGCTGCCTGACCAATGCCGCATATTTTGTTTATTGACGAAGCCATTCAGCCAGAAATGAGCCTCATCGCTGAAGATGATTTTCCGATGAAAATCCGAATCATTTTCAAGTTGTTGCTCAGCCCAATTCACGAGCATACGACTCTTCTGGTGGTCAAGCGGCTTCAGTTCTTGCGTCAATTTAATCTTGTAAGGATGAAGGCCAAGATCTTTCCGCAAAATTCGCCACAACGACGTCACAGAGATGCCCAACGCGTGAAAGACACATTTGGGCTTTCTGCAACTGAAGCCTCAGCGGCAGCAATATTCTCGACACTACAGGCACTTCTTTGTCTCACTGGCACGTGAACATTTTTTACTGTGCCTGTGTATTCAAATTTTTCCACTAGACGCTCAATTGTTGATCTGCTAGGACGATTATGACGACCATAAATTGGACGTAGCACTCTTAACGTTGAGGCCACTGACTCCGAATTTGGGTAGTAAATTTTAATAATTTCGACTCGTTATTGGCTCGTATTTCTTTCCATCATGAAATAGCAAACCTTACTGAAGGGAAATGTCAAAAGAGCAGCAAGAAATATGGCGTCGTTTACTGTCCCTGTTGCTCTACTTTTGTAGCGTCCCTGTTGAAAAACCCTTTACTTACAATATTGTATAACTTCTTAAAACTGGTATAACTTACCTACATAGAAAAGATTTGGATACAGTCACTTTCCTTTTTTAATCTTACAGCCTAGTTGTCAAGATCATTTTCTCTAAATTAAATCCAAAACTATAATTTTAATTGAACTCTTAATAAAATAAAACTGAATTTACAACGAAGTGAAACTCTTAGTTTTATATCTCAAACTATTGCTCAAAAAAGCTTTAGTAAAAACATATGTACATTTAAGCATGGCTTAGCCGTCTGCCGAGCAATGACAACAAATTAAACATTTTTTGTTTGTTCTATCAAAGTTTAAATAAGAAATATTATACCTGGAATCGGAATGCTAGTCGATCATCATTTTCATAAAAAAGTTGCATTGAAGATGGTTTCACCGATTAAAAGCGACAACAGTGCCTATTGTGCCGCGACGAATGTTTCGCATTGGTTTGGGAGAGCCTTTAAGGTGAAACATTCGCTAGTCAAAATTTGTTTGCGTGCAGTAAGTGAGAGTGCCCAATCCCCAATCCAACGGCGCGGCGAATGTTTCTCCGCCGCCCGCACCGAATGTTTGTCGTTGATTTGGAAGAGCCTTAAGTGGGGTACCTACACATTATCAAACCTGTTTGACAAATCTGTTCAAGTTTGAAAGTGTGTATTCCCTGTTTGACAAACACGTTCTTTGTTTAGAAATTTGTTTCATACTGTTGAGCGTTTGACATCAAATGTGTACCCCACTTTCATCTATGATTATTGAAACTGAAGTCGAATGTGTTTATTGTTGATCAAATTATTTTCGCGAAATCCAAAGTATGAGTTCCTAATCATGTAGTTCCTTATCCTTATCTTGGATTTTGGTTGATAAGAGTTAGTTAATAACGTCTGTACTTATATTTGTAGCTAATTTCAATATTTTCAACACAAATCAGAGTTAAAGCTAGATTTAGAACCAAACTAAAGGGTGGAGCATCTAGTGGTTTCTTTTTAAATCATAGGTTATTTTGACACTGACAGCTGTTTCCCGCTCGAAATTTTGACAGAAAGTCAGAAGCATACCTCCCCGAAACGCTTTACCTTTGCGTAACGTTGGGAAATATTTAAAACTTATTTGCAAAGTGAGTTATGTGTGGCCAAAACGAAATATCATATTTTCTGACTAGGCGCATTTCCATTTCAGTGGCTACGTTAACAAACTAAATTTCCGCATCTTGCGCTCGGAAAACCCGCATTCTATTGTCGAGAGACCAATGCATTCACAGAGAGTGACAGTTTGGTGCGGATTGTGGAGTGGTGGCATCGTTGGGCCATTTTTCTTCGAAAATGAGGCTGGGAAACAACGTTTTGGTCAACGTTGGACTTTTTTTACTGAAATTTAAGACATGCATTTGGACGACTTCTGGTTCATGCAGGATGCTAAACAGCCCATGCCACAATCGATCTTTTGCGCACCAAATTTCCAAATTGTGTTATCAGCCGTCTTTAGGGCTGGCCACGAGAAGAGCAAAGTCTCGGTCTCGAATGAACGAGACCGGACGAGACTGCTTTTTAAGCACCCGAGACGAGACTGCCTTTTAAACATCCAAGACGAGGCCGAGAGAGACTGTACATATATTTGGACCGAAATTTACATAGTCTAATAAATTGAAATATCTAATTTCTGCTAAATATTTATTTTCTCCTGCACATATTCAAACTATATGGGTGACAAATTATATTTTGACGTATAAAAAATATTTCGTTCCAATAATCAAGAGGTTGTCCGGAAATTGTTTTTTTCGGAGCGACCAGACCGGTGAAAAACTGCAATTTCAAACTTTCTCGCGAAAAAGGCGAGACTGAGACAGAGACGATACTCAATTATACGAGACCGATTCAAGACTGAGACGAGACTGAAAATTTTCGATTTTAAAGAAACCGAGACGAAACTTAAAAAAGTCTTGCCGAGTTTTGTCTCGCGGCCAGCCCTAGCCGTCTCGGCGATGTCAATTGGCAGCCTCGGAGCTGCGATTTGACCCCTTTGGACTGTGGGGAACCATCAAGGACAATCCAGATTCAAGCACTTATGCCAATATCATCCAAGCAATCCGTGAGCTACAACCCGAAACCATCAACAAAGTCTTGGAAAATTTGAGTGACAGAATGCGCTTCTGCGAAGCCAGCCGAGGCAGCCACCTGAACGACGACATTGCGTTCCATAATTAATGGGAATGTTTGTTCTTACTAACAAAGCCATAACACATGGACAAAATTTAATTTTGTTCATTTTATTGCATTTTTAAAAAGAAACTTGTATTTAACCCACCCTGTATTATTTATTAATATAACATCACAGCAACACACGCTTTGAAAACCACACCGCCCATACAAACAATTGTTAAATAATTATTGTATTAATTGTAGTGGAAAATATATTCATATACATGAAGATAAAACAATAATTATTCATGTACAACAATCATGCGAACTCCAAAAGGTTTAAACATTGTGTTAATTTTATTTTTATTTTTATTCCAGGCAAGTACATTCAAGAAAATGGAAGGCAACGCAGCAGCGGACTTATCCGAAATAGAACAAATTGTTAAGGAGAATACTGTAAGTTAAGTAAAATATTAAATTGCATTTGTAACTCTACAAGAATATCTACTTTTTTCTGAACAGGAACAACATGAGTCGAATTCCATAAAAATCATAAAACCTCTAGACATTAATAACGACAACGAGGATAACGAGTATAATAATGATGAGGTAAATAAAAAATTGTATCAAATACATAGAGTTAGTATGCACTTTGATTCAATGAACTTCTGCTTAAAAATATACGTATAAAATAATTTCAAATCAGCAATACCTAGAGAGTTTAGAGTTCAAAATATTCGTTCACATTTTTTAAACTACAACTAATTTTTTGTATTATTTTTCAATTTATACAAGGCGGTAACAAATATTGCCCAAAAAATTCTATTTGTATGTGATTTTGTATAGACTTCCTTTTTGTGTCAAATTAAAAAAATATTAAAAATGCGTTTAAAATACATACAAAATAGCTCAAACAAAATGTATAAAAAATGAGTGTGCAGACATACTTTTTTTTAGTGTAACAGTCTTCTTGTTTTTTTATACAAGCATAATTTAATTTTGATCATAATTCATTGAACTCTAGAGATCATTTGTCTTAAGTTTTATGAAGTGGGAAAAATCGACTCTAATTTAAGAAACATTACACGGCTGGAAAAATGCTAAATTTCTGTCTAGTTTGGACAAGGCCCTAGTAAGTTTTCAGTACGAAAAATTTAGACGAGGAAAACTTGTCAGATACTTGGCAAGTCCTTGCTGGATTTCAGTACCAAAAATTCAGACGAGGGAAGCTTTTCAAACACTCGTGAAGCCCTCCCTAGTAATAACTTGTTGGACATGTTTCGGTACCCCATCAGGAATGTCTCTTGTACACAAAAAAAAAAAAAAAAAAAAATTTATAAGCACCATGCAATCTCAGTATCATACGAGGCATTTTTTTCTCTTTTCTGTGTCTTCTTTTTCATATAACACTTTTCCTATGGGTGTGAGAGAAGTTAGAACAGAAAACTGTCTTCGTTGTTCTACCTAAAAAGAAAGTATATAAAATCCTGTTCTATTCTCGATATATTTGTTAGGCAATATGGTATGAGACATTAGAGTATGAAACTTAGGGCCAGTTTGTTCACAGCTCATTATCTTTAATTCATGATTATTGGAGCTGGGAAATCCTCAAATGTGTTTGTTGATTAAATTTTGTTTAAAAAATTCAAAGTATGAGTTGCTAATAATGGATTTCACTAATCAGCCAATTTTGGTTATTATTAGCGTTTGTTAATTAAAGCCTATGAAAGGCACATACTAAATTTAATCCACTGTGAACAAGCTGGGCCTTATACCATTTCGACATTCATTTTTTGTAAACCGAGTTAGCCCAGTGGGTCACAAGTCCCACATAAAACTTTTTTTTTTGTTGACGAAGCAAAAGAGAGGCCCTTGTTCTAGCCTTTGCTAACCCTTGCCAGCATCTATGTAAAACTCTCTAGTGCCTTGTTAAAAACTTGTTTTTCTGCGCGGGATTATTAGAAACATGCCTAGAATAGGGTAGGGAGATTTTTAAATTGTTTTCATATACTACGATATACTATTGATAAAAAAGAAACAGTAATTATTAAAGAGCAATAAGCTATATGCCAAAATTAAATTATTATATCATTGACTTTTACTGAATTTTTTAAAGTAAAATACTCAAAACTACTTGAATTGTAAGTGCAAATTTCAACTCTTCGGTTGCATGTATTAACGTTAACCAATTTCGATGACATTTTGCAAATAATATTATGATCACAATTTAGTTCACTTTTTTTTCGATTACAAATACAAGGTCCTCCTTTTAAAACCTTTTTTATTCGTAACTGTGAAGTAAATTGTACCTATTTATTATGTAAAAAGTTGTGAAATCATTTAAGGTGTTCGAATTTAAATACATACTAAATTTTTCATGTATCAAATTTTACGTCGTTCAAGAAAAATTTTATATGTATATATTATTATCACTTTCATGGTAGGGGTGACGACGACGGGGCAAAGAAATTCGAACACGACCCTACCCTAACTTGTATACACTAATTTTGTATATTATTATCACTTTAATGGTAGGGGTGACGACGGGGCAAAGACATTTGAACACGACCCTACCCTAACTTGTTTACATTAATTTTGTATATAACGTGTTATTCATGACTAAAATGTGTTATTCACAGCGCTTACATAAAGGAACATTCATATTTAAAATTTTAAGACCTTACCAATCACCAAATTAATGATTCAACTTTGGAAACACTCATTTATTGTTCTCATGCTAAAAACCTTAATTGTGTTAGTCATATTGAGTAATTGGCTAGAATTTCCACGGAGTCCGATGTGGATTTTGACGATTTTTGAAAAAAAAAATAATAGAGCAGAAGAATTGATTTAGATAATTTTTCTGTAACACCCTATATACAGGGTGTCCCGTAAAGGATGGTCCAAACTGAATATGGTGATAGGCCAGGTTACGAACTTTCACAATTTGGTAACTTGTTTATCCCGAACCATAACGGTATTCGAGTAACAGCTGTTTTTTTGAAATTTGCCGGAACCCCTACTTTGGACCACTGTTTTGCTCACACCGTCCATAATTGATTTTTTATTTTTTTTTATTTTTAAACTTAAACATTGACCAATAATAAGACTTTTTGGTGGCTTCAAATAATTTTGATTTTATACACCATTTTTTTATAAAATTACTAAATAAAGTCATTGTTTGATCAAAATAATTTTTTTACTTCAATCTTTGAAAGAGCGTCCTAAAAAACAATCGTATGACTCAATACTGGTTCTTACTTTTAAAACTGCCTTGCCTTTGGACTTTCTAAAAAGATATAAAACTTAACAATGCATACTTTAAATCAGAATTTACAACCATTTAAACTCAGTCGTGGTTTTAAGAAAAATTAAAATAAATTTCTTTTTCTTGTTTTTTTATTGTTTTGTTGTTTATTTTATGATTTTTTTTTTTGTATTTTTTTTTTTTTTCTGGTTTTTCTATGTATTTTTTTTTTTGTTTTTGTTAGCTTTTTTTAATTTCTTTAACCCAGTTCATTTATAAAAATTGTTCAAAATGTGTCCCTCCTGTACGTATGCAAGCTCGACAGCGTTTAAGAAACTATCTTTTTAAATTGTTTGTGCTTGGCGTGATGCTTATTTCTGCAGCAGATACCAGAATACGTTGCTGGAGTTCACGTATGTTTGAAATGAGCAAAGTATAGACTTCTTCCTTGAGACAGCCCCAATAAAAAAAAAGTCCAACGGATTAAGGTCTGATGACCGAGGTGGCCATAAAATTTGTCCACCACGCCCAGTCCATCATTCATGGTAAGAATTGTCCAAAAAACGTCTCACTTTAATACTGTAATGAGCTGGGCAACCGTCGTGTTGAAACCAAATTGACTGTATTATGGCAAGTGGCACGTTTTCCAACAAACAAAAAAATAGCCTATTTTGCAGAAAACCTAAATAAATTTCACTATTTAGTGTATCCGGCAGTTCAATGGGTCCTATTATGTGGCCATTCAAAATCCCAGTCCACAAATTTATTTTGAATTGCTATTGGGAATTTCCTTCTCGCACCAAATGCGTATTTTCCAATTGCCAACTAAGGTTATGCAAGTTGACAAATCCGTCTTTTTTGCAAAGATGACTCGTCAGTCCACAATATCTTTCGGAGAATCGTCCGACAAATTTCAACTCTTTGTGTATAGTCCCTTGGAAGTAGAGTTTGAACACGTTGCAAATGAAAGGGATGAAGGTTGTTCCTTTTCAGCACTCTTTGGATTGGTTGTTTTTGAGACCCCTGTTGCCCTTTCGATGGCTCTAACAGATGTAGAAGGTCATTCTCGACAGCACACAAAACTGCCTAATCATGATGGCGTTGACTTCTTCCTTGTCCTAGTCTTCTCCTTGGTGTTCTGCCCTCCAAATAAGCCAAGTGAACCGGTACGAAAAGGCGATGGTCAGGATGGGAAGCATTTGGGTACCTCTCAGCATATGTTCTGGCTGCTGCTCTGGCGTTTCCTTTACTTTTAAACGTTTTGAAATTCTTACCAACCATACCATTTCCGGTAAAAATAAATAAAACATTAGTACAAGGATTGGCCAAGCGTGGCGTCACAAAGTTAAAGACCGCCATTGTTAGTAAAATTAAGTTGGTTTGAGGATTGATATGAGATGTCGCTAATATTATAAGGAAGTAAGAAAATATGGCCTCAATGTTGACAGTAAAAAAAAATAAAAAAAAAAAAACAAAAATAAAACAAACACAAAAAATCATAAAATAAACAACAAAACAATAAAAACAAAAAAAAAAGAATTTATTTTAATTTTTCTTAAAACCACGACTGATTGAGTTTAAATAGTTGTAACTTCTGATTTAGAGTCTGCATTGGTAAGATTTATACCTTTTTAGAAAGTCCAAAGGCAAGGCAGTTTTTAAAAGTAAGAACCTGTATTGAGTCATATGATTTTATTTCAGGACGCTCTTTCAAAGATTGAAGTAAAAAAATAATTTTGATCAAACTGTGACTTTATCTTGTAATTTTATAAAAATGGTGTATGAAATCAAAATTATTTGAATGCACAAAAAAAGTCTTATTATTGGTCAAAGTTTTAGAGCAACACAGTGGTCCAAAGAAGGGGTTCGGGCAAATTTAAAAAAAAACAGCCGTTACTCGAAACCAGTTATGGTTCGGGATAAACAAGTTACCAAATTCTGAAAGGTCATAACCTGGCTTATCACCATATTCAGTTTGGACCATGCTTTACGGGACACCCTGTATACAATTTGAACATTCTTCATACAATCATTCTGGCACACTATATTATACATATCTGTCCAAAACAAAGTTCAATGATTTTCAAGGTTATTTACCCTTTTCTTTCTCACTCACACTGGCTCTTTTCGTTTATCTGTTATCAATTATCTTAAACCACAACCATATCAATTCATAATAATTGGAGTATTGGTGGAACAAAATTTCAGAGGATGACGTATGTATACATCCAAGCAATGCGCATGGTCATGCCATAATAATAATATATTGCAGTATTATGTTCTCCACTTGCCTTTTTCAATTGATAAAAGACCAATTTTGACAACACAGGGTGTTTCTTTGGTATTGGTCAATTGCAAAAGACTAATGGAAACCTAGCATCATTATACGGGCCGCATCCACAGGCCATGAACGATGGTGGGATTATGAACATATCTAGACAAAAATCAATGGAGTCCAAAAAATCCTGGGTTATACGACACCGATCCGAGACTGAAAATTTTCGATTTTAACAAGACCGAGACGAGACTTAGGCTAGGCGCATATTGAAACGCGTTCGGCGCGAGTGACGCGACACAGCACGAGTTTTTGTAAACAATATAAATCAATAGCACAACGCATATTGATAAAGAGCGGCACGACATGACCTGACGCGCGTTTGCCGAAAATCGCGTGACACAGTGATCGAAACACAGTTTTCCTTGCGAGACCGGCGCGTGATTGTTTTATTTTTTTAGTCAAAAAATTAAACAATAAACTGTCGTTGGTTTTGAAAATAAAAAATTCTTTTGCTTTTTTTAGAAATTACTTGTTTTTTTTTTAAGTTTATTTCAATTGTCAATATATCAGACGATTTTTGCTTCAATTAATATGTATTTTGACACGAGACACGCGATTCAATATGCGGAGAACAGCATGACACGTTTCTATAATCGTGTCGTCCGACGCACGCTCGTCAGCTCACGTCACACGCTTCGGACGTGGCTCAATATGCGTCTAGCCTTACAAAAGTCTCGCAGAGTCTCGTCTCCCTACTGCAATACTTTCTAGGGCCTTGCCCAAAGTAGACAAAAACTTGAATTTTTCCAGCCGGGAAGCAAATCTGAATGTTCTAACATACATATGTACATACATATGTATGTACATACTTATATGTATTTCACCTTTTATGTCCATAAAATTTTTCTGAGATAAACCATCTTGTAAAATGTAGAAGCAAATCATAATATTAAAATAATTGTTCATTGTTATTAATTAAAAACTTTAAACAAAACTAAACATAATAAAGAATTCTATTTTGTCCTACCAACTCTTAGAATAACTCCGAAATAAATGATGTTAAGGCTGCACAACGAATACGGCTGTGCGCCTTATCAGAGCTTTTATCAACAGAAGAACTCTACATTCAAGATTTATCAAAAATAGTTAATGGGTAAAGTAATAATTATTACAGTATAATTGAGATGTTTTAAATTTGGAATTTTAATTTTCAGTTATATTGGAGAAATTCGCAATCCAAAAAGTGACATACCCGAACATCTAAAAGGTGGAAAAGAACGAATGATTTTTGGAAATATTGAAGCAATCTACGAATGGCACAGAGAGTACTTTAATTTAAGAATTCCAATTTGAATTACGTAATTAATTTTTATTTTATTATTCTAGTATTTTTTTAAAAGCTCTGCAGCGTTGCAAAGAAACCCCATCAGAACTAGGTCCAATGATAAAACGATACGAGGCGAAATTTCGCATGTATATTGTTTACTGTCAAAAAAAGCAAATATCAGAACACATTGTCTCCGAGCATTTTATGTATTTCGATCAAATCCGGCAGAAATTAAAGCATCGTTTAAATGTATATATTGTTAATATAACTTTGACTATTTAATTAATTTTGAATTTTTTGTTTATAGTTAAGTGATTTACTTATAAAGCCTGTACAAAGAATAACCAAGTATGAATTATTGTTTAGAGTGATAAAAAAGCAAACTGAACGTGCCAAATTGGTAGAAGAAGTACCAAGTATGGAAGAAGCATGCCATGTTATGAAGGTGAGTTTGTTAATTTTGTAAATGGTTGAGACACTTGAACTCAATTAAACAAAAACGTTGATATTTTGGTCCTACTTTGTTTGGGGGGGGGGGGAGGAACAAAAAAGAGACGTAGATTGATGGTGTCGGTTTTTGAAGGTTTTGATTGAATAACAACCACTTGGAGTTGGCTACCACCAAGTGGCTGGAATTATAGCTATTTCATGGCCTCCACACCAATCATCAGTTTCCTTTTTAGTGGTGCTTAGTCTATAGCTCCAATTTTAATTTATAAATTATTTTGCCGTCAACTGGAGTTGAACCTAAACCAAGTTACCTCAAAGGCCGTTGCACTACCGAGGTAACCTGATTGTGCCCGTCCAAAAGAAGGTTTTTTATTATTTGCAATTGCATTTAACTAGCATTCTTACAAGCCACACACAAGTTAGTTGTCTCCTCTCAGTTATCACCGCAAACAATTCGTTGCATAGGTAGGTATGTGTCGGTTTTTGTTGACAGATACTTCCACCTAACCCAATTTCAATTGAATATAGGATAACTATCACGATTGAATCATATTATTTACCAGTATATTAATTTAATTTAAATTTTAAACAAAACTCATAATGTGAATAATTTCTTTAAACAGATTGTTTGTACAGCCATCGATGATATGATGGTAGTTCGACAACTCCAAAAATTCGGAGGAAAAATCACAGCCCAAGGCAAACTTCTGCTTCACGGTCAATTGATTTGTGTTGAAAAGCAAGAAAATTTCGAAAGAAATGCAACAATGGTACAGAAGCCCAGAGAACTTCAAGTATTCCTATTCGAACAAAGTATTATATTTGCAGATATTGTTGGCGAAAAGACTCAGCTCACAAGCCCTTCATATGTATACCGGTATCATTTACAAGTGAGGTTTATTTAAATTAGAAGACATTTCCTGTATTAATTAATTTATGGTTAATATCTCTTTTTAGATTAACAAAATGCATTTTGAGGAATTACTAAATAATAAATTTCTACTGATATCAACAGATCCTAATCGACATGACTTATACCAGATTTTATGTATTGCAGCTACGGTCAAACAAAATCAACAATGGCTGGAAACCATAAGGAATATCCTGCAAGAACAAAATAATTTCCTCAATGCTCTTGAAAGTCCTATCGAAAAAAAATGAATAACTGCGGTTTGGGGAAATTAAACCAAATTGAATGTTATGTGTAAGGCCAATTGGTGAGCTAATTAATTAGAAAAGAAACTGCATTTAAAAACACAATATTCTTTGTTCTTAAACTTCTGCCTCAATAAAATTATGTTAAATATTATTTTAGCATTTTATTTTTAAACACACACACACCACATACATTATTTTTCTCTATTTAGAATTGTTTTTTTTTTTAAGTGGACTCTTGATTCGAAAGAGTTTTATAATACTTACATATAGCACAGGAAAGATACGATTTTTTTGTGGAACGATATATAGGACGGCTGAATTTTGTATACCTGAAATATAGGACTATTAGAAAAGATGAAGTCCCGTTTTTCGGGATTCCGTACCCCTGGGGAAATCAGCCACTCTGGAAAATGCGAATTGATCTATATCTCCGAAACTTTTGATCTTTGAGGAAAAATTTTAAAGCCAGGCTTTGAAGCAATTAAACCATCTTTCGTTTATATCTTCCTTGTTTGGTGCAGGCAATACAGGGTGTCCCTTAATTCGTCAAAAGTGTTTAAGAGCATGATTCTTGGGTGTATTCTAAGAAAATAATTGTTCTACAGTAAGGGCCTATCTCCAATTTTGATATCATTCATCGGGGAAAAGTCTTGTTTATGTGTACCCTGACCCATATTAACAGTAATAGCGCTGTTAGTAATAATGATAGAAACTTCGTTTAGGCCTTTAGTTTTAGAAGAAATACCAGCCTTTGTTACTGCGTTTAAATACATTTTATATCTTTTCTCAGTCTTAAGATATTCAGTTTTTAGCCTGTTCCATTTTTCCTGCCCATGCTAATTTTTTTGACTTTGGGGTTAATTTTCTCCAAAAAAATGCGTAACCAACATGATGTTTTAATAATTTTTTTGAATGTATGTAAGATGGTGTTCACATTGGACTGACTCTTCCGACTATTTTTGACTTCTCTAAAATTTATCTCTCTCCCACTTCACGGTTAGGAAGAGAGAAAAGTAGTAAATTTTTAAAAAAATTTAAAATTTGTGGATTTTTGTTGACGTTCTCTTTTGTGAATTCGGAGCAGTCAGTCCAATGTGAACACCGTCTAACAATACTAAAAATAAAAGCCAGCAACAAGTTTGCCGAAAAACCCATAGATTTTATGATAATTTGAAAAAACAGCGGCAGGTAAAATTTAAAAAAAAATGTTCTTTTTAGCTTTATACCACGTTTTCATTAGAGTCGAAATGAGGTAATTTCGAAATTTGACAAAAAAGTGTTTTCATTATCAAATTAGCTAATTTCATTTGACATCTCATTTCGTTTTGAAATTGGAATGGCAGTTAGCCGTTTATTTTTGTCGTTTTCTCTTTCTGTTTTATGTTGTTGGGTATAGTGTATTGATATTTTCATACAAAAGCTTTTAAGAGCTTTTGAAACTGATTCCCGCTGGATGCATTCACCTAATTTTCAACCTTATTTCGTGCAAATGAGTTGAAATTACCTCATTTCGAAATGTGATTTTGTATGGGCAATTAGGTATTTTCGGATCTCATTTGGAAATTTGCAACGAAATTACCTCATTTGGCCCAGTGAAAACGGCATATTAAGCTCGGAAAGCTATGAATAAAAATTATTTGTATGGTTTTAGATTATTTTGTAAGTATGTTTTTTACTTAAACAGTTATAACGGGTGCAAGAACACGGAAACGATTAATGATATCAAAATTGGAGATAGACCCTTACTGTAGAAAAATTTTTTTGGGATTCAGGATTTTAGTTATTCAAAATTCAGCCGTCCTATATTTCCTTCCATAAAACTATTGCTTTTTTTTTACTAATTTCCCTGTACTAGTTAAGAACATTTGAGTGATTTACGGAATTAGAACAAACAAAATATATTTTTTAAATTTGTGTTTTATTTTATTTTTAATTAATTTATTTTTAATTTGTTGATTGTATCATTTACCTACGTATTTTATGCTTCGATATTGTTAAACTAAGGGCATGTTTCAGAATATCTGAGTTTCAATTACCCTACTTTGAACTTATTCGTCTAGCAGTAACATCCTTATATACGTATCACAATATTCGAATAGTCTTAATTAATAATTTAAATTCGTAGTATTTTAATCGGCAGATGAAGTGTCGATTAGCAAAGTTAATTAAAACATTCGAACTGTCAGTAAAAAACCGTTAAAACAAATAAATACAATCTTTTTGGCTTTTCCAGCAAATATCTTTTTCTTGTCACGTTAAGCAATCACTTTTTTTATTTTCTATTATATTTTTATTATGACTGATAAGTAGGGCTGGGATTTCCATGCAAATGCATGTTTTTCTCACAACATTTTGAATTATTATTTTAAAAGGCATTAAGTCGAATTGATTTCTTTAAAGACAAATTTCCTTCAACACCTCTTCCACCCCAGCCTACATTTACAAGGTGGGGAACGTGGCTAGAAGCAATTAGGTAATACGCAAAATATTTTGAAGATTTCCAAGCAGTTGTCAATAGTTTCGACGATGGTGATGCCATCGCAATTCAAAAAGCTAAAGAAATATTGACTCAACCTCTGCCCAAAAGTGAAATTGTATTTATTTGCTCAAACTATATAGTTTTCTATATGGCACAATCACAAAGCTTGAACATTGAAAAATCAAATCGATTTAGTTGATGAAACTTTTGAAAAAATAAATTCTGTTGAAGGCCCTATTGGTGCACTTTAAAAAAAAACTAAGACTGTTTTTGAAAAAAAAAAAATACGAAGGCTATTCTACAATGAAAAGTGTAAATAATGTATTATATCTGAGCAACAATAACGAAAGCTGCTTTAATAATCTTACATTAGATAAAATTTGTTGTTTGAAAAACGCTCCCCTTACGTCCGTTGACGTTCTTTTTCTATGTACAAAAGTTTTCAAATTCCAAATAGGCAAAATTTTGTTTTTGAAAACTTCAAACAAAGTTTCCTTATTTATGTGAACAAAATATATGAAATAGTATGTAAGTTTAAGTAACAGTTTTTTCGTTTTTGAAATGTTTTCATAAATTGATGTTTTTTTTTCTGTATTTTTGTGAAATAAAAGATTGAATTCAAATCTAAATAATTAAAAACTGAATAAAAATCCTTTTTTTTTTTTTTTTTTTTTGAGAAAAAAAAGATAAAATAATGGTTTTAAGTGCATATTTTCCTTTTTTTAGTGCATATTTTGCATTTTTAGGGGCATATTTTAAGCGCATATTTTAAGTGCATGAGAATCCCAGCACTGCTGATATGAGTAATTTAAAAATCAGTTTCTTCCTGAGACTTAACACTTCTTTATTGCCTTACCGACATTTTTATCCGCACTTATTTAGACCACTGACACTTGAAAATTCAAAATTTCAGATTTATACATATACGAGTATGTATCTTTAAATAATTTGTTTGAATATTTTATAAGTCAAAACAATTTTCACTGGACACATAAATTTATAGTTTTGATAATTGTGAAACGCAAACTTTGTTAATGGGAGGATTTACTTTGTGGATAATTCAATTGTCGAGTTACTTATTATAGCTTTACTTAGACATTGTGAAACAAACCTTTACACCCCTAATAATAACAAAGCGTTAATTGTCTTCTTACTCAGAAATTAACTAAAACGTTGATTAAAAGATAATTCATGAATTAGACTTTCCTAATAATAAACAAATAAACTGCGTGCAATAGCTAATTGACGTTTAGTAATCAACATGAACGAAAATCTACTACAAACAACAAAATGTCACAATGAGCTATTTTGCAAAAATACTTGCTCACAGACGTGACAGACACCATTTAAACGATTTGGAGACAGTTGGTGGAGGAGTATTAATTGCCGTTAAAAATAACTTTATCTGCACACTGGTTGATGACTTTGTATCTTCAGGAATTGAAATCATAGCAATTAAAATTAAACTAGAAACTGGTTACCTGTTTATAATCTGCATCTATATAAATATATGTATGAAAAATATATTGATTGCATCGAAGTCATTAATAATCTAATGGAACCAAACGACGAACTTCTTATCCTTGGCGACTTTAATCTTCCAAACTTAAATTGGACACAAACTACTGATTGCAACTTTTTATCTCCGGAAATTTTATCATCTTCAAACGAATTTTCAATCATCGACGGTTTGGCCTCATGTGGGCTAAGTCAATTCAATGGTATTCGAAACATCTTCAATAAAATACTGGGGTGGAATCGGCTAAGGTGATAAGTGATAGTCATTATCGACACATTCCGTCTGCGTAAGGTGACTGTCACCAGTGATAATCACATTTGTGTGACTATTTTTGGTGACAGCTGTTTAGATATCACTTTCATGTTAAACTATAAATGTATGCTATATTTTCTGAATTTTCAAGTGAAAGTACCTTATATTTTAAATAAATTTATATTCAATGAATATCAACTAGTTTTTTTTTATTTCTAACAGGGCATTAAAACACAATTTGTCATGAAAAAAAACATTATGTGCATATTACTAACATACATACGAGTATGTACGTACGAATAGTATTATGTCCAATGAGGATCATTTCTCCTAAAAAATCTATTTAAAAGTGCATTAAATGGTCACGTCTTTCTATTAAGTATTAAAATGAATTGATTTCAGTGAAAAGTTGCCAAAATTAATACAAACAATTGTGATTTTATTCCAGAAAAAAACTAATTTTCAATAATGGCTACAGGGAACTCGAAGCGCGGGTTTCTTTAAATCTGCAGAGAAAAAAATCCACGACGGTTTCTTTTAATCACTTGAACTCGAAACACACTTATATTTTTATATTTCAATATTTACAATCTAACCACCTCACAATTTTGTTTAATTAACTTGCAACTATTCACTAAAATTGTTCAATTTCAACACTATTCAATAAATTTGGTGACCACAATAAAGAAAATCTTCAAACCGACTTGTGAGAAATGTCAAATCTTGCTACATTTGTGAAAATCAATATTTTCTACCAAAGTGATTCCAAGTTTCCACTATTTTTTGGTGATCACTTTACGCAGATGGAAAATCAAATCCTATCACCTGTGACTGTCACAAATGTGATGATCACAAATCACCTTACGCGATTCCACCCCTAGATCTTGTCTTTTTTTTCGGATACAGTTAACTCCGACATATCTGTAACTCAGGCAGACTTTATATTATTAGACGAAGATAGACACCATCCTGCTTTAGATATATCGATAAACGTAAATATGTGTAATGCATCTACTAATTTTAATGATGAACTTGAGTTTAATTTCAAAAAATATAATTTTGATCTTCTTGCTAACTTATTGTGTAATGTAAACTGGAAGCAATTGCTTCTTAACTGTACCGTAAATGAAATGTGCCTAAAATTGTATAGCCTACTCTTCGAATGCTTATATAAAACAACTCCCTTACGGAATAATATAAATAAGTCTAGTAACCCTCCATGGTTTGATCAGCACATAAAAAATCTAAAAAATAAAAGAAACAAAGCTTGGCTAATTTTTAGCAAATCCAGAGCTGATGAGGATTATAAAATTTACTCTGAACTGAAAAATATGTTTGCTAAATTATCGAACGCTTTATATTCTAACTATATATCAAAAATTGAGAGCGAATTAAAACTCAGCCCAAAAAACTTTTGGAACTTTGTTAGTAGCAAAAAGAATACTGATGGCTACCCCAAATCTATGTCATTCAATAATGTAACTAGTCATGATTCCCGCGAAATATCAAACTTGTTTGCAACCTTTTTCAAAGATGCATATTTGATCAGCAGCGACGATGGACCCATAGAAAATTCTTGTCCGCAACAAAATTATTCACACCTTAATATGTTAAATTTTAATATTCATGAAGATTCAATAGTCCAAGAAATCTATGAGCTTGAAAACTGTTTTAGCCCTGGTCCTGATGGTGTACCGTCATGTGTTTTAAAAAAATGTGCACCAATTATCTTACCCTCTTTGTTTATTATTTAATGAATCTCTTAAATATTCAGTCTTTCCCGCCATGTGGAAAAGTGCTTTTATAACACCGATTTACAAAAAGGGACCAAAAAATGATATTTCCAATTACCGCCCCATTGCTAATAAATTGCTTTAATTCCGAAAATATTTGAGTCACTTATATGTAACGTCTTATCGTTCAATTGTAGATCTATTATTAGTGATAGTCAACATGGTTTCGTGCAAAATAAGTCTACCGTTACAAATATGTTCCATTTCACGTCTTTTTGTATAGATTCATTTGAAGAGCGGAAGCAAGTGGACTGTGTGTTTACTGACTTTAGCAAGGCTTTTGACAAATTATGTCACAAAACTCTTATGTCATTAAACTAAAGGCCTTGGGTTTCAGTGAACGTTTTTTAATGTGGATCGCTTCTTACTTAGCTAATAGAAGTTATGCTGTTATTTTCCGTAATGAGCCTTCCGAACAATTTTATGTAAATTCTGGTGTTCCACAAGGAAGCCATTTAGGCCCTTTTGTATTCACTTTATATATAAATAATGTGACCTCAAGCATTAAAAACTCATCTGTTTTAATTTATACCGACGACATGAAAATTTTCAAAAAAATATCCTCTATAAATGACTGTCTACAGCTGCAAGAAGATCTTCATAATTCTAGGGAATGGTGCAATAAAAACCGCTTATTTTTAAATATAGACAAATGTAAAACAATGAGTTTTACACGCAAAAAGATAATTATTACGTATGACATGTTTGACACAAGTCCTTTAACTAGACCATCTAATTTTTCTGACTTGGGGATTATCCTCGACCCAAAACTATGATTTCATTTAAAAAAAGGCCAATAGAACTCTGGGATTCATTAAACGATTCTCCCGTGATTTCCACGATCCATACGTCTTGAAACTTCTATTTATATCGTTTGTTAGGCCTGTCCTTGAATACGGATGTGTTGTATGGTCACCATACTATTCAATTCACATTAATAGAACGGAAGGTATTCAGAGAAGACTTATGCGTTTTTGTCTTCGCTTTCTACCTTGGTCCCCCAGAGTGTCACTACCCCCCCTATGTTCAAAGACTTAGGCTATTCAATCTTCCACTCCTCTCGAAGCATAGAGAATACTTACAGCTGTGTTTTATTATTAAATTAATTAATGGTTCGATTGTATCACCATCAGCTTAAGGTCGCTTAAATTTTAATTCCAGCCAGAATAGCATATAAGAAGACAAATACCTTTATGTCCAATATTCAGTACAACGAACTATGGTCTGAATAGTCCGTTAAATCAATTGATTTCAGTGTTTAATAAATATTACTTCATGATTTTTTCAGTAAATGACAATTTTAAAAGTATGAAATTTAAAATTAACTTTTTCAATAGTAGTATAACATAATATAAATGTACATATTATATATCTAAGAAAATATTGTAAACTTTAACGTTAGTCTTTAACGCATTAAATGAATAACTATACTTAAATAAATAACATATTCTGAGATTTCACACACATACTTTCTCATTAAATCGTGAATTTCGTGTACATAGCTGAAATGAAAATGACGTCACTTAATCTTACGGGAATGTGTCAACCTCGTCTGTCCCCTTTAAGGTCTTCGCTAACAATAGCAATCAGTTTTCCCATGTTATTCTTGGAGAATCTATATTTGCTCCTAAAATCACTTTCACTTAGTTCAGTTAGTGCATTGAATCGCTTTTTTTAATTTTTTTTTACGCGTTGATGTAGGCTTTAACATATCCAACATTGCAATTCGATGCAAAAATTCACAATATCGAATGCCATTTTAAATTTATATTAACAAATATATCAATTTTCAATTATTTTTAACACTGTCAACCTAATTTCTCTTTAATACACCTACTTTGGTGACTTAGTGTCGTAGCGTAATGGTTAGTGCGTTCGACTGTCACGCTGGAGGTCTGGGATCGCTTCCCAGCCTCATCCACCTAAAAACTAAAAAGTTTTTTTTCAGGGCTACTGCCTCTTGCGAGTAATTGACAAATCCTCCAAGAGTATCACTTGTCACGAATAAGTGCTTCTCGTCTAGCCGTTCGGTTTCGGCCTAAAATTGTAGGTCCCTTCCATTCTTGTCGAAAGTTGTTAGTGCGAGTTGTTAGTCACTAGGCCCTGGTTCTTCATGAGTCGTTGTGCCACCCGATTTATTTATTTTATTTTTTGGTGACTTAGTTAATTAAACGTCAATCAACGTTAATTAACTTCAATTTTGTTTTATGAATACATTTTTGCACTTAACTAACTGAATAAAGATACTTCACGTTTGATTTTCGTTTATGAATACGGGTGTTAGGGTTTATCAATTTAAGTTTGTATTTAATAGATAATACACATACAGGTACATTAAATTTCTATGTAAGTTTAAGTGGACCGATTTGTCGTAGGTATAACGTATAACCTACTCCATAATATCTTATTTCAAAAACCCTTTTAATGTGTTCTTCTTAATTCATATGGAATGAATGAATGCTTTTATAGACATCATACTGAAACAAAAGAGATTGTTTCTAACTAACCCGAAACTCAACCGAAACAACACCACACATCATGAGAATAATTGATTTAGGTGGGTGCATAATATCTTATTTCATTCATTCGATTTCTCAATGGATTTATGCTTTATTTTATTTTAGATCCAATATTCATGGAATCATTGAAATGTGGATTCGAGTTAGTATCATTGTTTGTGTTTTTTTTTTTAACATTCTAATGTATGTAAAAGGATGTGATATCCTTTCGAGCGAATTCTTACAGCTGGATTCACTTCATTAGATTAAGTTTTATTATAATAATTTAGTACACGATTTATTATAATCTATTCTGTTTGGGTAAACAATGGTAGGTATAGGTATAACATAGTATTGTACTAACAAGATGAAGTATTATACTCGCATTATATAGCTATACTATGAATTTAAAATCTTTAAAAGGAATATCTACCAATAGGTTAATCCAACTAATTGTACATAACGAATTTTTATAGAGTTAGGGGCCAGTTATAGCTATCATTGAAAACCATCATTGAAAAAGTTAGCTGTTGATTTTGAGACCCTTCAAAAGTTTAATCATTGAATATTTTAATGCAGAAATATAGCTTACGACTTCAAAATTATTTCTCTTCCAAAAAAAATTCATTTTGACCCATATCTTCCCCAGAACTTAACTTTTTATTTTTTCAATGATCATGGGTAAGGTAGTTCATCATTGAAAAATTAAAAGTAATTTTATGAGAAAAGTTGTGCAAAATTGAATTTTGTTTAACCTAGAAATAATTATTAAGTCAATAAGCTTTACTTTGGCATCAAAATAATCATTCATTTTTTCTTCAAAATCTCTCAAAATTGACAATTAATATTTTCAATGATGGTTTCCAATGATAGATATAAGGGGCCAGTTATAGCTATCATTGAAACCCATCATTGAAAATATTAATTGTCAATTTTGAGAGATTTTGAAGAAAAAACAAATGATTATTTTGATGCCAAAGTAAAGCTAATTGACATAAAATTTATTTTTAGTTAAAAAAAAATTCAGTTTTTCACAACTTTTCTCATAAAATGACTTTTAATTTTTCAATGATGAACTACCTTACCAATGATCATTGAAAAAATTAAAAGTTACGTTATGGGCAAAATATGGATCAAAATGAATTTTTTTTGGATGAGAAATAATTTTGAAGTCGTAATCTATATTTCTGCATTAAAATATTCAATGATTAAACTTCCGAAAGGTCTCAAAATCAACAGCTAACTTTTTCAATGATGGTTTTCAATGATAGCTATAACTGGCCCCTAACTGGGCCCTTAGACTATGATACCTATAGGTACATGACATTATGTTATGTAGGTAGGTACAGCTTCTTAAATAGATTACAGGTAGGTATCGTATTTTTAAATTAAAATGTGTAAAACTTTTACCCAGGTTTTTTTTACAGAGTAACAAATTTTTTTATAATACTTTCTACTTGACTCTATCTACAATGGTTACGAAATTTTAGACAAACTACTTGGCTCCGTACAAACCACGATCCATTTTATATATATATAGATAACATCATAACGCGCTGAAAAGGTTTTCTTAGTTCAACTAAGTGGGCCCTACCAATAATCAAATTTAGTAACGACTTAAATATAAAATGGACCATAATTGTATGGGCTCTAAATAATGAACCAACCATGGTATAACTTAAATATTTAGGTGGACCCTAAATAATGAATATTTCATGGTATGGACTCTAAAATATGAAACATAACATTTATGGTTAATTTTTTATTGCCATACAATGATGGTCTATTTTCCTTAAATATTAAAGTCGTTACTAAATTTGATTATTGGTAGGGCCCACTGTGTGTTAAGGGCTGGCCACGAGACGAGAAAAGTCTCGATCTCGGTCTCGCATGACGACAGTTTGTCCGGAAATCGTATTTTTCGGAGACGAGATCGAGACGAGACTTAATTATACGAAACCGACACGAGACCGAGACCAGAAAAGATGCTTTTTTTGCTTGCCTGTGATTTGTGTGGGTAGTTTTTGATTCCGTATTTCAGATTTTGAAACCATATAAGAGACCTAAAGGGAAGGTAAAGAAAGGACTATTTATGCTGCAAAAAAAAGTGCCCAACAAGAAAGAAAATATCGAAATTCTTAGAGCATTTGCCAAAAAAATATAAATGCTAGATTTGATATTGATACTTTAATTAGTTTAACAGATTAAAATGTCTGGCTGACGTGCGGCCCACAGCCCACTGTAAGGGCGTTACCAATAATCAAATTTAGTGACGACTTAAATATGTCTCTAAAATGAACCATAATGGTAAGGAATCTAACTAATTAACTATACATGGTACGACCTTAATACTAAAGTTAACTCTTAATAAATCAAATACATTATTTGGGATCAATACAATTAAGGTTAAGGAATATTTAACTCCTTGCTACATTGGATTATTGGTAAGGCCCTAAGTGTCTGCCAAGTGTCAAATAAAGTTACCTAATGACACCATCCTCTAAAACATATTGGGTCTACCAATAATCAAACTTAGAGATCACTTAAATAATTAAGCGGACTCTAAATAATGAACCATACCGCAATAATCAATTTAATAGTCAGCTTAACGCTAAACGTCACTTTAAATTTTAGAGTAAGCAAACGCATGCTTAAACTCGTGATTAAGTGTAAACGCCACGTTTGTGCTGTCATTCTGTAAAGCAAAGCGGCCTTTCACACAAGGAAACTGAGTTGCCAGAAACTGGCTAGTTTGTAGGCGAGAAGGGTGTGAGGGGAGATTTTTTGTCTTCCTTTTACGCCCTTCTCGTCAACAAACCGAAAATCTGCGGCAACTCAGTTTCCTTGTATGAAAGGGGTAAAAGGAGAAAGATAATTACCCTTATCCGCTATGTTTGTCGCTTACAAATGAATTAAATAGCTTGTTCGTGAATTTTGTTGCAATGTTATAAAACTAATAAGGTAATCAAAATAAACAAATAGATTTATTCCTTCTTATTTGTTTATTTATAAATTTCAATTTGATAGTGAATGGCGGAAAACTAACACTAAAAATCGCACGTAGATTAAAATTTGTTTGGTGACTTTTTTTATGATAACTAATATGTCATTGGCAGCGATCAAAACCCATGTAGAGCTATCTAGATAGGTTTTTGTTGTTGTTATCCCATGTAAAGAAACAGCTGATTACAAAACAGCTTTTGCTGTTAGATAGCTTTCCGAAAAACTTTGGTATACTTTGTATCCCAAGCGAAATTGTTAAAAAAAAACGACTACAAAATGCAAAGTCGAGATTTGTTTGCCGTCATCGAGTTGTATTTTTGATTTTTTCAGAAAAATAATTAAAAGAATATAATAATAAAATGCAAATTACTGTATTGTAAAACGAAGAATTTTGGCAAAAATACTTTCAAGTAACCTATCCGGTTTTGGTTAATCAGAAACCTATATGGATAGGAATCTATCTTAGATAGGCTATCGCATCGATTCTTGATCGCGGCCATTTCCATTCACAGAAGATGTCCGTTTGGCAACAAATGTAGTAGATAATGTAATAGAGCACTGATTAGTTAAAGACGTGTTTAATTTGGTTATTGGTTAACACACAAATTAACTCGTCTCTAAAGTTTAGCGTGGCGTTTATCTAAACGCTTGTTTAGTCATTAATTATTGGTAAGGCTTTGATAAAATAACGCAATGCAACTTTCACAATCGCTTCCTCCTAATTGTCCACGGTTGAAGATTCTTGGTATCCATTTGATCTTAGCTACCATAGTAGGTAGGTATCTGTTCACAAAAAAAATCTTAGCTTTGATAAAATAACGTTTATTTAGGAACCTATGTCTGGCGGCCCTGGACTCGTACACTGTTTGTGTTATTTATAAACACAGTTGAACGCTTGCATAACGTTATACACGCTTTAAAATGCTTCTGAACGCAAAAAAGTGGTTTATAAAACTTATGCAACGTTGTATAGAGGCAATTTAAGCTAAACGCGTTTGGAGGTTGTTTAGAGCCTACATAAAGTCTGTTTAGTATTTTTTAGTAATGTCACTTTGACTGGCTTACAACGTCTACATCAATAATTTAGACAGGTATTAGGGGGGCGCTTATTTGTGCAATGCTTGTGTAGAAATCTATTTCTACATATAATATTGTGGCAACTAAACATAACAATAGATAAAAGTGTTTTGTGTATATATTGTTAATTTTGTTGGATTTGAAAAAACAATAAATATCTCTTTATTTTATAGAATCTGTTTAATATATGTGCAAAATTCGAAGAATTTCTTCCAAAATTTTACAACTCTTCATCTACTCGACAGCATGTGTTAATGTTAAGCATTTTCAATAAAATTTTACACAAAATCACGTTGATCACATTTTGGAGAAATACAAATAAAATTTAAGCATTGCCAAATAAGAGCCACCCATTTCTTTTTTTAAACAAAAACATCACGCTGTGAGTAAATGGAATAATTTATTCAGTAAATCAACAAATGCACATTCTTTTATTTTTAATACATTTTATTATTTTTGTGAACACTGAACAGAAAAAAAAAAACAAACAACACAACTCGATGATTATAATAAAAACAAAAAAATTAAGAAGAAATAAAAAATAATCCTTTTGTCAGCTAAATTCTTTTATTTAGCCCTATTGTGAGTTTCACCCGGAAAACATTTCGCCCGAAAATGTTTTGTTCGTTTGGATTTTTAAAAGCTATTGTGAGTTTCACCCTCCATCAAAAACTAAATGGAAATCTTTTCGCCCGAAACTCACAATAAAGGAACAGTGAAATGTAATTTTTCCGGGACGGATTTTCTTTAACGTTTACGCAGAACTCAAAATAGGGCTGATTGATTTTTCACAAACAGCTGGGTCTCGTTGTCAGTTTTTGGAAGCAAAACATAAAAGATTTATCCTTCTTGGTACTTTATTTGACACAAAACCTGTATAAGTATACTGGTTGGGGAAATGTTTTATAAACCACTATTTATGCAACGGTGCTTGGAGGCTACATAAATCCTTATCCAATGCATTACTATTCACCCGTTTAGAGCTGTTTAGTGAATTCTTTAAAATACGGCTGTTACCATAAAACGCTTCCATTTCAAAAGTTATTGTTTGAATTAACTATTTTTTTTG
Organism: Melangyna quadrimaculata; assembly: GCA_949320155.1. Classification (NCBI taxonomy): domain Eukaryota; kingdom Metazoa; phylum Arthropoda; class Insecta; order Diptera; family Syrphidae; genus Melangyna; species Melangyna quadrimaculata. Next base: position 187,096,696 of record OX439483.1, read on the forward strand.
GAAACTATACGTACATAATGTATACACTCCGCTCCACTTGAATAGAAACAAACTTTTGTTTACTATCAGAGCGTGTAGCGCCTTGGTAAATTTATAAATTCACATTTTGGTTTTTGTTCCTATAAGGGGATCTATTCTAATAAAACACTCACCCCAAAACATTTTTCGAAAAAAACACAAATTGTTCTTTTCGCCATGTCTTTTGATGATGATACTGTTTAGTTTAAATACCACCACCGTACGGTCTCCATTTCTATTCGTAAGTTCTTAAAAGCTTTCCACCGAAAAAGATTACATTTTACCATTAAGGAAACCACAAGCCGAACATACGACCAAATACGACTTAATAATACGAATTTCATTAAAGGGGTGACTGTTTTTTTTGCACCACTTGAATAGAAACATTCTATTAAATAAGGAATCAAATTGAAAAAGTGCAATAAAGTTGGTAGTTTTCTATTTGTAATCATATTTTAATATGTGTGCTAGCACCTTTGAAATAACTTGAAAAACCTAGTTGGAGACTGAATCATGCAGTTATTTTATATAATTTAAAGAAATTGCACTTCTTGCTTCTTCGATTGTAGCAGTAAGTGATTCTTTGTCCTCATGTTGTCGGTCAGAATCGTAAACTTTACGAACTATCCATCCCCATTCGTTTTCAATAATATTTAGGTCCGGAAAATATGGTGGCCATTGAAGTAAGGTTACATTTTTCTCGGATATCCAACTGTTAATGATCCTTGCGTTGAGGATTGGCACGTTTTCTTGTTGAAATGTCCATGGTATTGGTCCAAAGACATCGGTAAACTTAGGGAAAGCTTCTTGCAATATTTCCTTGTAGGAGTTTGCGGTCATTTTCAATGCGGTAAAGTCCAGACCAATTGGTCAAAACCCGAAAATCGCACCCTAAGCCAATACACCACCTTCTCGGCTATGGTGGCGCTTCAGAAACCTGGGTTTATTCCTTATAACATGAAAATAGTAATTATATCCGTCCGGGCCACTTTTATCCACTCTTCCTTCCACGTCATATTCTTCCTGCAAAAATCTATTATATTGTGTCTTCGTATTGGGTTTAACGGTGGTTTTTTCTTCAATTTTAGGCGTTTTAAATGTTGTGACCCACGAATAACACGTCTTTTATTGTTAAGACTCGCTGTAATACCACTCTTCGCCTTGATTTTAGCAGCAGAGTCGCTTGAATTTGAAGCCAGAGGCCGAATTACGTCTTCAGTGAACGAGTGAGGAACTTTTACACGTTATCGAACTATCGAGTAATCACATTGGTATGATGTTAAACGAAGTATCACGTATCGAATTGAGTTCGTATTGTACTAGGATAATTCTATTACATTTTCCTAAACGTCAGTATTCCTAACTTTTCATTGGTCGATTGCCACAGCTACTTGTGTTTGGCTCATGTTTTGTTTACATTTGCCTTTGGAATTTATTTTTGACCAACAATATTTTTTGGCTAAATCGAATTATTGTGCCTTAAAATCAAGCAAGAATAATTTTCTGGGTAATGTTTAATTTATTTTAATTCACCCTGAAACACCACTAATTGATATTGTGTAGGAATATTTGCAGAAAAGCGAATAATATTTGTTTCTATTTTACTGCTCACTCGTCTACCTAGCATATATCGTATGAAAAAACCCTCATTAACTGACGAGGAAATGCCAAAAATCGAATACGATACTCGATACTTTACTCGATATCTTAGGAAGGAATCCCAAATGCAGATAATTCAGTAACGTATTGCTCACTCACTAATGCGGTAATTCGGCCCCAGTCTAAATATCTTTCTTCGGTCTGCTTCTGTTGTGGCTCTTGATTGCCTACCTAACACATTTTTCCATAATTCTCTTTATTTCTAAGGTTCAGCTCAACAATTTTCACAATACTACTTATTTTGTTGGCAATTGTGCGTAGGGGGAGTTTTTTTCCGCGTGTACTTCTATTTTGGCTTTTTCTGCAGGGTTTAATGGTTTTCCGCGGCCCATCTTTTCTATGATAAAGCAATTATTATTTTTAATCTACACTTCTATTATTAGAACAATATTTTTTCTTCATACCGTAATCTATAGAGAAAAAACGCACACAGTTTCTATTCAAGTGTCGCAAAATAACAGTGTATTTACTGAAGCAATTAGAAAAGTGGTAAAATATAACATAATGGTATTATCCTGAATTATTCTGTCCCTGCAGTTGTATTCGCAATATATCCCTCTTTAAGGAACTAAAACCAAAAGGAGAATTTGTAAATTTATCAAAGCGCTATACGCTCTGATAGTAAAAAGAAGTTTGCTTCTATTCAAATGGAGCGGAGTGTATATCTATTGTTTTTAAGGGAACTAATGGGAAATTACTAGCGGGGGTCTTACCCAGCCTCTTTTTTTTTAATAAATAAATGCAACATAGGTATCAACATTAATAGAAAAAAAGTTTAGTGATTTAAAAAAATCTATTTTTTTTTTTTTCAAAACGGTTTAGTGAAGTTTTTCGAAACTAGGCTCGTTTCACACACATTCGGTTTCATTCGATTCGGCTGATATGTGTGAAACGATAAAACGACAAAAATAAAAACCTAATACCTAATAGAAACAGTAAAGCACCGAACGATCCCTCCACACGAATCTGTTTCATTCGGTTTCAAAACGGCACGTATTCGGGTCTAGGGCACACAAAGTAAACGTAGCGTTCACACATATTCGGTTCGGTTTCGGTTTTTGTGAATTTTTTATTTTTTTAATACATTTTATTTAATTTTTATTATTAGTGAGTACAACCCGAATATGAACCGTCTGTGTGTGAAGGGGTCTAGACGGAAACCGAAATCGAACCGAATATAGACCGAACCGAATGAAACCGAATACCTATGTGTGAGACGAGCCTTAGAGCTAGTTTCACAGTGAACACTTAACCGGAAAAAGTTGCACATAAGTTTTGCATATTGGTACATTTTAATAATTGTGGCAGCCAAGGTGAGTGACACTTAAGTGCCTAACAAGGGAGACTTAAGTGCAACTTATTCAGGTAAGTTTACACTGCGAAAATTGGCATTTTGTATCCGATATTGCGCACTTAAGTGCAACTTCTATAACTGTGAAACTGGCCCTTAGAGTCTTGTTTGGAAATTATTAATACTTTAAATTCGCGTTTCAATTTTGTTTTCCTCAAAATATTATGTAGGTACGTAACATACATACATACATAATCTAATACAAAATTAATTTTTCAAAGACCCGTTTCAATCATTTTTTTTTTAAGTAAACATACATTTTTTTAAATTTTGCATAAGCCGCTTAACTACCTACCTACCAAAGTACTAGTGAAAAATTTCAAAATTGTTTTTTTAACTTGTTTTTAACAGTTTCTCGTTAACGACATAAAAACATTATTGAACTAGCTACATTCTAGTTCTTATCTACAAAAGGAAGTTCGTGGGATTCAGTTGTGCATTTTATCGTTATTTTTGCATGAAATAATTTTATTAATACACTGCAGAATAACCTCTTAAAAATGGCCCTATACCGAGATGATGTTCACAATTTCACATCAAAAATAAACCGTATTCAAGAAAATCAAAAAATGCTTTTATGAGAGGTACCATTGTCTACCAACTTTTAGAAATTTGGTTTGATCAAAAAGTATAATACAATAGTATTTATTTATGTTCGATTTAAGAAAATATCGGGTTGTTCCACAAGAAAGAAAGTTAAAAGGGAGGGTTTTAAATTGTATTTCTAATTTCTTGAAAACAGAAACATAGCTTTGACAACTTTAATTAGACTTTAAACCCTCATTTTGTCATTCCTATAAAGTGGCTGTCATAATAATGGGAAGTACTAACGGTGTTGAGTTTTTTCTATACAAAAACTACTACTGTACTGTTTATTAAAAAATGATTTTTTTTTAAATTACCTTGTTTCTTATTTTTGTTCTTAAATAATTTTCAAAACAATTTTATTTTCAAAAGTTTAGTGAAAATAAACTTGCGGTAGATACCTATCTCCCTCAACGACAGAAGATGCAAATATATACCGAAGTATATGTTAGTATGTATAGATACAGAGCAAAACATTTAATTTCAAGGTGCATCTTTCAGCTGATGGAAATCCAGGTGACCACCACATCGTTTCGTTGCCACCACAACCATATAGCTCATGTTAAAATTTAAAATAATAGGATGTAGTGCAACCGAGAGTGATACAATATCAAGCTCAAGTGGTGCACAATAATTGCATGAAATTCTTACATTTAAGTGTTATCCTTCAAGTAGAAATGATGTTGCTGCTACTGTTAGAGCTGTTTTTGTTGCTTCTTGTGCTGGACACCGGAACAGGTAAATAGGGGAGCATGGTTAATCCAATTAAACTGAATATTCTAACCGACAACAGCCGAGGTGGCGAACGGTAATAGTAGTGCTTGACGGTTTTTGATGCACATGAACGATTTCAATTCGAAAAGAGAAAAAAAAATAACGAACAAAAAAAACTAACAAGCAATAGGTAATTGAACAATCCGACAAATTCAAAACCGAAAACTGAACGAACAATTTGTAACACACAAATAGAATGACAATTTATTATCCATTTCCTCTTAAGGAAATATTATTATTATTTTTTTGCTTTTACTAATTTTTATTTTCTATATACATTCCCACTTCTGAATTCCACTTTCACTTTTGCCTGGTGACCCACTTCTTCTTAGCAAATATGATTTTCTTACGTTTTACGCAAACGGTTCAATTTATGTGATGCTCGACATTAAAATCACTTAGGAAAATAACTCGCCCGTCCGTGTGAATCGAAGGAAAATTCGTCGGAGACTAAATTGAACTTATTAAAAGATTTTCCACGCTGGACCATTTATGATATTGCAATAAATTTCCCTTTTTTCGGAGTAAAAGCTTTTCTTTGCAATCTTTTCATCATGCATCAAACGGTCTTCGAGTTGAAACAAACATGTTAGAGAGGTGTTCTAATGGTTGCAATTGCAAAAATTGCAACACAACTAAACTAAGAGAAAAAAAAAGAGAACAAAGATGGTTTTACTATTTTATTTTTGTATTATTAATTTGTTTTGCGCATGGTTTTGTTTTGGGATATTTTCAGATAGTACCACCCACCAGCCACCACGCAGCTTTAACACACGTGGTAGAAATTCATTGATAAAAATGCTTACGATTCATGATTTATAATCCAATTGGTTGCTATTCAGGGCTGTGCTGTGCTGTGCTTAAAAGGTTATTGGGTTGTAAACTCTTGTGGGAAATTATTAGCACTTGAGTGGGTACTTTTTAGAGCACTCATGCCTAAGGTAATAAAATAATACATAAATGATAACTACGCAAATTTATTTATTATTATTGGTAGCAAAGCTTTTTGAGTCGCTTCATAGAAGGAATAGGCAGTTAGGGAGCTCATATTCATTTCATTTTTATTGACTTTTTTGGTGGAACTCAAAAACGAATAAAGTTAATCTCGACTGATTTCTATGTTTTTAAAAGAAATTTACACGATTATAAAATTGGTTGAATTTTAAGAATCTTGTTTAGGCAGGAGGTGCAGTTTTCTAAAAAGAATTGATTTAAAACAGAATACTTATTATTAAACCACAACGGCAACACTTACAATTCTTTGTCGTACCTACCTTTTGCAAACCCTGAAATCTCTTCTTTTATTTTATTTTATTTTATTTTATTTTATTTTTAAATAACGTTCTTTTAATGAACAGTTTTTGAAAAAAATGATTTAGGGGCCGGTTATAGCGATCAGGAAAACGCATCAGTAAACAAAATTCTCTTTGATAATTTTATGTGTTAAGATTCGATTTGGAATATAAAAAGGATACGAATCAATTATGTATCACCGACAAATATTTGTGTCTACAATAAGCATTTTTTAATTTAACTGGTGTAAATTCCGTACAGAATTTTCGAATAAATTATTTCAGGTGATTTTTTTTTTTTTTTCGTATCCTTTTTATTTTCCTAATCGTATCTTAACACATACAATTATCAAAAAGAAAATTTTTACTGATGCGTTTTCCTGATCGCTTAAAACTTAGTCGGATTTTTCTAAGTTTTATGAGAAAGTTGTATCATTTATTTTTTAATATCTTGAATAATAAAAATCCTAGAAAAATTCGGTTTTCAGTGTTTGACGAGGAATTGATTTTTTGAAGAGCACTGAGTTTTGAAAACAAAAATAATACTCAATTACCGACAGTTTTGAAAAAAAAAAATTGTTGTATCTACATTTTTTAAAGTTTTTTTTGTTTTTGATTTTGAAATTATTTTGTCTGGGTTTGCAAAAAGGTATGACAGGGAATTTTAAGTGTTGCCGTTGTTATAAATAATTTGATTTCTGTTTTAAGTCACTTTTTTTTAGAAAACTGCCCCTCCTGCCTAAACAATAGATCCCCCCTTCTGTACGAATTTATTCTTATCTCAACCAAACCTATATGCTCAGCTTTTTGTCCCTCTTAAGGTGAATCACCCTGTATGTACCTACATTGATTTAAATACATTATGTAAAGTAAAAACAATTGAAATTATTTTTTGATTGTTTTTCGAAGAGTCGAAGCTCTGTGAAAAACGAAGTATCGAGATGAAACGAAAAGCATTCTAATGATTTATTTTTCTTCTTTTCAAAATACCGTTATTGCGCTATTATAAGAAAATAGCAAGAAGAGCATTCGATTAATTCAAACTTTTTCCAAGAAAATGTATGGACACGATAGACTACAGATTCGCCAACGAACGTTCAACCTATTGCTGACACCTGCATATACAATACATACACTATTTATTATCCTCTCGGATAAGGGCCCCTAAATGAGCAAATTTTGGCTCTGATAAATAAACCTAGGCATAATCAAAAATTTAAAAGCAAATTCAGACAACAATGCAGGAACTTCAATTGTTGGACAACATAACCTCTACAGACTTACAGCAAGTTAGCTGTATCAAAAATTTTAAAAATCGATTTCTCGATTTAGTTTTTTCTTCCGACGCTGTTAGTACAGTAGTGGTAGAATCTACTTCTGCTATATCTAACATTTTCTTGACTTGAGCGGTCATTAACCTAGTAATAGTAATACTCAAGACCACTCATATGTTTTTGATTTTCTTAAGGCAAATTTTCAGTTGCTATCTGATAGATTACGTACTTCTGGTATTGATAATATACCAATCTCACGTGACATTAACGATGCAGTTTCTTATTTCTATCTGGTTTTGAAAAACTGTTTAAATAACATAGTTCCCCAAAAATTATCCAAATACTCAAGCATAAGCCGTCCATGGTATACAAAAGAGCTCAAAATTTTCCGCAACAAAAGAAATAGGGCTTGGAAAAATTACATAAAAAGTTTGTCTTTGCAAAACTATGAAATTTATATTTCACTTTTTGAAGAATTTAAAAACCTCTCCAATCATTAAAACAACGAATACCTGAAAACTATTGAAAGTTCAATTAATTTTGAACCCAAAAGTTTTTGGAAATTTGTTAACTTAAAAAGGAAATCTGATGGTTATCCACTCAATTTTTCTTTTAATAATAATATTTTAAGTAGTACCCCGGAAATTTGTGAGGCATTTGCTAATAATTTTCGTCAATAATTTATTGACACTCCAGTCAATGTTGATGAGGATTACTTCCGTTATTTACACGATTGTCCGCAGGCTACATTTAACAATATTCATTTCGATATTGACATAGTTTTACATTATCTCTCTATACTTCATGAAGATTTCTCACCAGGACCAGACGGTATCCCTCCAATTGTTTTGAAAAAATGTAAATCAATCTTAGCATCCCCCTTCTTAATATCTTTGCCATGTCTCTAAGATCAGGAAAATTTCCCTGTATTTGGAAGAAGGCATTCATCACCCCAGTTTTTAAAAAAGGTGACAAATCAGATATTGCTAACTACAGACCAATCTCTAAACTATCTTGCATTCCGAAGCTTTTTAAGCAAGTGGTGTGCGATATGTATATGAATACAACGTGGTTTTATGCAGAAGCGATAGACGGTGACAAATTTGCTTGTATTTATGCACAGGTGCTCAAATACTTTAGAACGTGGACAAGAGCTTGACTGTATTTATACAGACTACTCCAAGGCTTTTGATCAACTATCCCATGAAATGATCACGTTTAAACTTAAAGCGTTTGGATTTCCTCATCGATTCATCGCTTAGATTTCATCATATCTCCAGAATAGATCCTACCAGGTTAAATTTAGAGAGTCTTTCTCCAACCCTTTTATTGCTAAATCGGGGGTTCCTCAGTACAGTCATTTAGAACCTCTCCTTTTTATATTAGCTATTAATGATGTCCCTTTGTGTGTACGTAATAGCGAAATTCTTATATTTGCAGATGATATGAAAATTTTCAAAAGCATTGCATCTGCCAGTGATCGATTGCTTCTGCCAGACGGTATTAACAATTTCGTTTTATGGTGTCATAAAAACGGTTTGAATCTGAACCCAATTAAATGTCAAGCCATAACATTTTCTAAAAAAAACGATTCCAAGTTTATATAATTATAAAATTTCCGAACATGTTTTACTTCGTGTTCAATGTCTTAAAGACCTTGGAGTTCATTTTACTTCTACGCTTGATTTTTCGGAACACATCAATTTTATTGTTAAAAAAGCCAATTCTATGTTGGGATTTGTAAAACGATGGGCTAAGGAATTTCAAGATTCTTACGTAACCCTCGCTCTTTACAACTGCTTAGTTCGACCTCACCTTGAATATGCATCACAGAAATGGACTCCTTTCTACAAAGTTCATAAAAATAGGATAGAAGCAGTACAGAGTAATTATATTCGTTTCGCGTTGAAGGGATTACAATGGGCATATCCTTATAACCTTCCGCCGTACGAGCATCGAATAAATCTTCTTCAGATCCAAAGTTTGTCTCAACGGAGGGTCAGTAATGATATTGTATTCGCACACCAACTTATAAGTGGTGTTACCGATGCGCCCGATTTATTAAATTGCTTAAGTTTCAACTTTCGTGGAGGGGCCCACAGCCTTCGCAGTCTGGATTTGATGAACTTACCCCAGCATCGCACTAATTATGGAATGCATGAACCGTTAACTCGTATGTGCAAGCTATTAAATTTAATTAAAGGTATTTTTGAATTCAATATTAATAAAATTAAACTTAAAAGTGTATTGAAGACCAGTATATCACGCTCATAAATGTTTGTATAAGTCACAATTTGTGTGTTATTATTGTTTTATGTTTTGTTCTTGACTGTCTCATTTTGTGTTGAGAATCCGTTCTCCTTAGTGTTCTTTTGAAGTCTGTCTGTTACTACTAACTACTAACACTGCACTAAGTGATGAGCCGGTGTACAAATTTTGTGTTGGCAATTCTTTGGTCGTAAGGTGCAGCTTGATTTAAGCGCTCTTTGACAAAAGATCGGATAGTGTATTAAAAAACAACAAAAAAAAAAAAGCATCAAAACAAATGCGTATCGTGCATCACTCACACAAATGGAATGAGTGAGGCTTCCTTTTTTATATACTCTATAGAGCGATGGTTAGCCACTTGATGGAAATTTATTGTTGTAAACATTTTAAAAAAATTATTTATTTTTTGAATAAAAACTCTTGATTTTTTCACAGTTTTACATAGTTTTATTTACTTTTTATAGAAACCGACGCGTTTCGTCTTTTTAGGACATCTTCAGGGCACTAACATGAGTATGAAAATACAAATCCATTTAAGTGTGCGTGGCGAATTCAAGTTATACATTTTTTTTTTTTTTGTTTTTTTATTTTTTTGTATATAATATAATATATGTATATCTATATGAATAGTTATGGTTAAAGGATTTAGGCCCGTTTGCTGATACGAAACATAAATCTACATTCGAGCTAAGTTCAACATAGATTGTATGTTTAACTTAATTTATTCTCTGTTGCTAAAAAATATTTATGATCTACTTAGCTATGCATAACTCTCATGAGAGAAATCGCTGTCAAAACGTCAATTTTGTGCGAAAAGTCAAATATAATTCTAGTATTTTGCATTTTGTGGCCTTTTATGGACGTAGCTTTAACAGTTTAACTAAATATTTGGTTTAAATACAGTTTTTCAATGAAACCTGACAATTTAAAAACTGTTCGGAATTATGTTTTTTTGTTTCTGTAAAAAGTGATATTGTGAAGTTTGGTTGTTGTAAATCTGCTGCCTTTAGTTGTCAAAAACGTGTTTCATTTCCTTGAATATTGTTGAGGCAACTTTTGTCCTATTTTTTGTTTATTTTATTAAATATAAATAAAATCAAGCTTCTGGAGCCTATATGGACAGTCTAACACACATTTCTATACAAATTCATAGCAAATAATACAAAAAACAGCAATAAAATTAGGTTCATGTCCAAATTAAATCTCTTAAGAGGTACAATTTCTGCCTCCTAAGTTATGCTCAACCTAAGGAAATTTATGTTCAAGTTTACGTTTGGTGCAAAGCAATATGTGTTACTTAAGCGTTTATGTTGAACCTAAGCGTTTATGTTTCGTATCAGCAAACAGGCCTTAATAAACAATATTAAATGAAGAACATACATATTTAAGTCAAAAAATTCAACAGAGGGCTGTTATTAGTCAAGTCAATTTGGTAATTTAAAAGATTATAACGTTTATGTTTATTAATTTCTAAGACTTCATATTTGTCTTAAACTCGGAGGAGGATAACATTATCAATACTACATCCATGTCGTGCGACAAGAAATTGAAAAAAAAAACCTACTTGATGCTCTCTTTTTCATATTTTTGTATTAATCCATTATTCTTCAAATTAATTAATTTCTTGAGCCCAAAAAATGCTTCCACAGTACCTTATAGTCACTAATCGGAAATTGTTTGTGTGCCACATCAAATGCTACTGTACAAAAATGTGTATAAAAATACAAGCTTGCTAAGATAAAGGTTAAATGTCAAAAGAAAAGCATTGAAAAGGAATTCAATTGCAAAACTGATTTTCTGAAGTGATGGAAACTCGCTAGAATTGTTTCTCAAGTAAGCGTGAGTCATTTATCTAGCTGGAGATTAGACAATTGATCAAAAAATGCATGTGCCAAACACATACAATTTTCGAGAACCAAGCATGCTAGGAATTTGCAGTTAGACTCCCAATCTGGAGTTCTTTTTGCATTACAAGGAAAAATGCTTATTCCAAGTTTTGAAGTCCTTCATTTAAAAAAAAAATCATACTGCCCTACTAATTTCACTAGATACACAATTTGACTTGCTAATTTCATATCGAAGTAATTTTTTTTTTAATTTCTTAAAAATAAGGAAACAATTTTGACCTTTACCTAGCCTACTCTTGAAATGCAAAATCTGCATATTTTAAGCCTTACTTGAAATCTTTAGCATCCAAAACAAAAAATTTGCGAAAAAATTACAGCGTTGGTCCTGTTACTCAAGATGAAAGTTGCCCTGCCAACTTTACAGACTTACCGTTGCACCTGCGGTATGAAAGCACCCTATGAGGATTTTGAATTTATTTATTAATTTGTTATTAATTCCTTATTTTATTTACAGTGAAAAAAATTGGTTCTGCCCCGGGCGGTAAAAAGTCACGCTACGTCCGCGCCATCGCCACTGACCCACATTTCTATGAATTAATTTGAAAATTTCAGGAATATTGCCAGTCCGATTTAAAATTTATTAGTCAGAGGCCAAATTCCTAAACGCAACATTTGGAAAGCAAAATACATGTAAAGCATAATGTAAGAAGCAATTTGAAATGTTAAAAGCATGTTTGCAAAGCATGTTTATGACGTTTCGGGACGGACATTTGCGTTGTTTGTTGATTTTTGCTGGAATGAATTATGGACCCCCAAACAAAAATTATTTTAATAAAGATTTTACTGAGTTGATGTTGCTTTGTTCCATATCTTATCTACACTTCATGAAACAAATAAGTCATAGTAGGTACTCCCATCTTGTTGCACTTTCTCCAGTTTTCCCATTCCTTTGTTTTATTGTTTTATATGTTAGAAGAAGGTTGCTCCCTTAACGAAGCATTTCTTCTTTTGTAAAAGAAAATTGAGGACTGTTTTCTAATCATATATATTATTTCTGTTGTCAAACTCCTTTTTTCTCATTTATAAAATAGTCAAATCCACTAAAATAAGTATCACTGAATAGGAATTTACACATACTCATGACATTGCAAAAAAACTTTATGTTATACCACACTATTTTCTATAAATTTCGGAAATTTCAAATAATTCAATAAATGAAAAATTTGACATTAAGAATATCTCACTTTTAATCCATTGAATGAGTGAAAGAGAAAAATATGTATTACTTCTGTAATTTAAAATTCTGTTGTTTTTTTCGCTCCACTTGAGTGAGTGGAGGGGAAACATTCTTTACTTAACCCATGCATGAATGAAAGAAACATATTTATTACTTTTGTAATGTATAACCCTCTTTTTTCGCTTGCACATTGAGAGAGTGGTGAAGAAACATATGTGTTACCTACTTCTGTTGTTTGTAATCTTTTTTCTCATTATAAAAGGCCGAATGCATTTATTAGGTATCACTAGATTGCATGAATGAAAGAAACATACCTATTTATTAATTCTTTAATTCAAAATCTTAGAAGAAGAAATAGAGGAACGGGCATATCGAGGAAAAAGTGAGGCTTTTTTTAAAATAGTGTGAGTTACACAAACACAAATGCATTCACACACCGTCGGAATACAGTGAGACAGCTAAATGCTGGGGCCCCCAAAAGAATTTTAAGCTGTGTTTTTGAGAGATTTTTTTTTGAGATTTAAGTTTAATAGTAAAAAGCTTATTAAACTACGCATAAATCTTTCTCCATCTGACCCAACTATGCCTTCCACGTGATTAGGAGGCAGTTCCCACTGAAACTTGCCTTTGCAATGACTATCAACAAGTCTCAACGACAAACATTTGAAAGAGCTAGATTATACCTACAAAATGCAGTTTTTACTCATGGACAGCTATTCTTAGCATTTTTAAGAGTCAAAAATCAAACAACTATATGTATCTAATTAAAGAAAATGATAAACAAAAAATTCAAAAAGATTTCATTCTTACATCAAATATTGTTTACAAAGAGGTTTTGTAAAACTAATATGTTCATATCACTAATAAAAAGAATTTATTTATTTTGTTCAAACATTCTATTTGAAAATTTAAAGCTTTATTGAATGTGCGAAATTTTCGCACGGGTTTTCTGGTATTTCCTTAAGAACTTGACCCCAGACGCTTTTTTAGCCTTCAGTTTTCAGTTTCCCATAGTTTTAAAATAAGTCATAAAATAGTTATGTTTTGGCTTTTAGTAAATTTAAATTACTTTTCTTCAAAAAAAAAAAACAAATAAATTAAGAGTAGCAAGATTCCAGACACAACTAACGCCAAACAAATTCAAATGCAAGTGAAGTACGCAAGATATTTTTTAAATTTGCTCAAATGCTTTTACATTTGCGCAAGTAAGAGTCGACTGCGTTTTGGAACAATCTGCTTTGCAGGGATTTTAATATTTGCATTTAGGAACGATTTGCTTAGCACAATTTGCGCAAGTTTTGCGTTTAGGAATTTGCCCAGATATCTCAAAAAATATTAAAATAAAAAAGAGGCAATTTAAGCTGAATAAACAAGTTATCTGACCAATACGTGAATTTAATTAACTGCTATTTCTTAATGGGTACGTTCAGATGACTGAGGGGACTTGCAAGTAAGGCAGTTTCAAGTCTCTGATTGGTCAGCTTAACTTCAAATGAAGGGAACTTTTATTGGAAAGTGACTGGAAAGTAAGTCAAGAAATATCTGCCTTAATTTTAAAACAAGAGTGTTCTTGTCAAAATTGTCATTTGTGAAATTAAAAAGCAGTTTAGCTTTATTGTTTGTGCGGTCGCGTTAATTAAATTTAAAATAAAATTTTCCATACATTACGACGGAATTTTGTATCTATGTCGAGGATTCTCTTTTTTTCCAAACGAACTTTTGGTAGTATTATGGAAAAGTTATAAAATTGATATTACGACATGTCGAAAAAAAGTGAGTTATTTTTAAGTAAATTAACGTTCAATGGATGTAGTTGACTGAATATGAAGTCCTATATTTCTCCTGAATGTACCCAATGATTGCTCATAATATTTTTCTACATTTCTTAAAACTAGATGAATGAATCCTTAAAATGCTTTGTGCTTCATCCCGATACGACCATTTTTCACAGATATAAAGCTCTTAAAAAAATACAAAAAAAATGTTGTTTCTTTATTTTTTTTCGTAATTTTTGTTCAAAACCTAATCTTAAAAAGATAACAGTGTTTGACTAGTAGATATCATTCTAAACCATTTTCCTTCATATAAACTCCAGGTGAACACGTCCAAAAAGCGACAGCTCAAGGTAGTTAATGGTAATAATTAGATATGAAAAAATCAGCTGTCCTTTCTTTCTTTACCTTGTTCCACAAAAAAGTCCTTCTTTCCTGTGCCTTATTGCCGACGTTTTATTTATTTTTTTTATATGAAATTAAGTATTTTGTTATTGGTTGAAAACACTTTTATTCTTTAATAAAAACAAACTCTTAATAGACCAAGAGCTGACAGCAAATTTTGGGAGTGAATAATTGATAACACAAATATGAGTATGAGGTTTTGTAGGTAGGGCTGCCAGATTTAATTTGGTGAATATCGGGACGCCATGGCCCGAAAACCGGGATAAATCGGGACATTAAGAAATATCTATTTATACAAATCTTAAATGTAATGGCGCAAAATTTTAGTCGATTAAGAACGATAAATCATATTTAATTAATAAATTTAAATCGAGTTTAGTATTGTACTAACTCATAACATAACACTTTTCTTAAATTAAAATATATTTTGTTTATTAAATATCGTACTGAATCCATATGGCACCTCTTAACGTTTTTAAATATCAAAATTAGGCACCTTTGTTGAACGTGTTCTACAAGTTCAAAAATATTTAAAATTTAGAAAATTTTACTAAACTGTTTTAAAATTAGAAAAATGTTTAGTAGCATCATGCTTAACCCTTAAAATTGGGTTGTTTAAAATTTTGGCCAATATATTTTGATTAACTTAGAAGTACCTACCGAATTTCAAAATTATGACAAAATCGAAAGGCCAATAACGAGATATTCGAGAACATCTCAAAACAAGTAAGAAATCGGTAATTTGCAAAAAAAAAGCAAACATTTATTTTAGTTCTTCGTGTTATAGTTCTGCAGTGTTATAAAAACTGTTCTAGGGATAACATGAACGAAGTTTTAGCAAAACCATTACAGCCGTTTTTTTTTTGAAAACTTGTATAACCGTTCTACCCAGATAAGCTAAAACAAAAAATTAAATCTCACTCCTAGGGAATAACATAGAATGTTTCACAGAAAATTTGAAGAAAATCCACCGATTCGTTTATGCTCTAGCTCGATATAGGTAAATTGGGACGCAAACCGGACGACTTTAGTCGAAATCTAAGTTTTTGACTTCTACATTATCGTAATGTTAGTTTCGATTAAAACCTCGAATTTTGTTTTTGACACAAAACCAATAATTACTCTATATAGCAAGTAAAAATGGAATGTCGGGAAAAAGTCGGGACATTTTGAAAATCGGGACAGATATCGGGACATGGTTCAAATATCGGTACTGTCCCGCCAAAATCGGGACGTCTAACAGCCCTATTTGTAGGTGCATATATCGTGGTATCTAAAACATAAGTCTGGCAGGTTTTTTTCAGCCTTTGGCGGGGGTGGGGCGATTTTCCAATTTTTTGTCAGAGTTAGGAATTACCACTTCAGTAAATTAAAAAAAAAATATAATGCCGTGATGCTCTGTCATTTTCCTTAAGTCCAAACGTCATAGTCTTGGCAATCCGAAAAATAGAACTCGAGATATAAGCTTTTTTTCCTGGAGAATTATAAAACACAAAAAATCAATAAAAGAAAGTCTAAAAAAAAAAAAATCAAATAAGGTTCGCTTAAAAAGTTATTATCTTGAGTTCTATTGGTCGGATTGCCAAGATTATAACGTTTGGACTTAAAGAAAATGACAGAGCATCATGGCATATATTTTTTTAAATTAATTGAAGTGGCAATGCCTCTGACAAAAAGTCGCTATTTTCAAACCCCCGCCAAAGGCTGAAAAATAAACCTGCCAGACTTAAGTTTTCGATAGGTACATGCACCTACAAACCCTCATACTCATATTTTGGTTATCAATCCACTCCCAAAATTTGCTGTCGGCTGTTAGACTATATAATGATTGACCAATTGTTGCTGTATCATTTCCTATCCTACCAATGAATTTCCTTTAAAAAAAACACACTTACACAGTCATAAAATCAATAATCCTTAGTAAAATCAGCATCAAATCAAGAAACACGGAAATTGGAAATTCTTGATCAATTCTTGTTGAATTGTTGACCCAATAAAATGCAGATGAAATCATTTCTCTCCTTTATCTTTTTATTTATTCAAATTACCTACACTGACTGATGCATCAATAAAATTAACATCGAGTTTCAGTCACACTTCCGCTGAGAAAATCAAGTCCTTTTTGTGTTCTTTTACTTCCCTTCAATATTCAATGGTGTCCTGTGATTTGTAGAATTCACAGGGCATACAACAGACTTACTTCTATAGTAGTAGATGCACACTTCCTGTTTCCTGTTCGAAAGGTCGCTGTAGGGAGGTAAGATTCTCATCTCATCTATCCACTTCCTACAAGAAAGAATCGGAAAATTATTATTTACGGATGTGAGATTATCGACTGTCGTGGATTACCTTTACCGTTTGCCATTGTCCTTAATATAATGTAAGCCTTTAGGTAAGGATAATAAATATAATTTGGTATTATGTACATATTTTCTTTTTAAATTGACGAAAGAAACAAATTAGTATTGATTCCAGTCTTTTGGCTGATTGAAGTGGAAACCACTATGATGTCTACAGAAATCAGAAATCATTGATTGATAGCGTCACTGTATTCTTCTGCTTTTATAGATTCGCATTTCAATTAAATGAAGTGATTTGCTCTGCGATAATGCAATGGCTGGGCGTGGTGGAAATTTTGAATGCATTAACTTATGCTGTTTTTCATTGGACGTCCGGTGTCTGGAAGTCTTCCGAAACTATTCCATTGGCACAAAAAATACACTTCTGAAAATTCTGGGAAGAGAAATTCGATTCTGAATTTCAAATCAGAATCCACTCAAGAAACACTCATAAATTCAAACTCAAACGTCACAACAATCTGCAATGTACTTCGTGTTTTTTTTAACTTTCCATTTTAATTTAACCTGCATCCAAAATCAAAGTTGTTGGTTAATTTTAATAAACAAATTAAGAAAAAAAAAACAAACAAGAAATATTATTTGGAAGTTCGGAGTTGATACACTCGTGTTTAACATTTCAGTTTTTTTGTGGTAGCAAATAATTTTTATTTTACGATTCACCTATATAGATACCAAACCCCAGGATTGAGTAGAAGCATCTTGGACTGATTCCAAGGTACTTCTTAATAGTGAATCTAATGACATTTAAACTAAGACGATACGACTACCGGATAAAAAGTTATAGGGGCATATTCATAGTGGCAGATAGACTCAGGTTTAACTAAACTACAGTTTAAGACAATTTCGGCTCAATGAATATAGAACGATTTTAATTACAAATTGTTGGTTTTATATCTTTATAAGATAATTAACTTGGTTTAACTTAACTTTGGGCGACCTGCATCGTGCCTAATCGGGAAACTATTGATTGCTCAGAACTTGGTCTGGGCCAGTAGCGCAACAATCAGTCACGATGAAGTGCTTGTTTTACATCCTCGTGGTGGTCCCCGGGCAACTATTTGTGTATCCCAATATATGTACATAAATAGGCAAAAATTACAAGTGCGAAAAGGCCTAGCTTTCTAGGATAGGTTACGGAGGTTAGCATTCTCCGTAACTGAAATCAACCCGCTACCGAAACCAACACTCGTTGACGACTTTTGGCTATTGTACCCGGACAAAGATTTGTTCCTGGAACGTGAAGACGATTCTTGACGATGGAAAAGAAGGTCCTCAGAATGCCAGATTCCTGCAACTAGAGAAGGAATTCATGCGGTATAGGATGGTAACACTGTACTATTCTTTTCTGGAAAAACACCTGGAAGCGCTCGGAAATCTGGCGTTGGATTGCTGCTTTCCAAAACAGCTCTCAAAAGCTTAATTTCCTGGGAGCCTTTAGGTGACAGGATCCTGAAAGCCAGGTTCCGGACTAGAGTACGTCGCGTCACAATCATACAGTGTTACGCCCCAACTTTGCTCTCTTCTGGCGAGGAGAAGGAGGCCTTTTATAACTGACTGAGTGCTGCTTATGATAGCGTCCCACGAGGTGATATAATTATGGTGATGGGAGACTTAAATGGCAAGGTTGGCAATCAATGACAACACTGGGCTAAGGCATGTCATGGGAAAACATGGTGTTGGTAACCGAAACGACAATGGCGAACGATTTGTCGATTTCTGCAACGCCAACGGCCTTGTTATTGGAGGGACCATGTTCGAGCATAAGACGTGCCACAAAGTCAGTTGGGTGTCGACTGACAGACAAGCAACTTCCAACCAAATTGACCACTTCGCGATCAGCCGGCGTTTTAGAAGCAGTCTCCAGGACGTCCTTAACAGAAGAGGTGCTGACATGGGAATAGCCCGGGACCACCATCTGATGCTTGCTACCGTAAGATTGCGTACAGCTGCAGTTCGGAGATCCCAAAGAAACACTCGAATGCCCAAGTTTAATACAGATAGACTAAAGGATCCCACAGTGCGCCAACAACTAGGGGACCACCTTTCACAAGGATTGAACGCAGTCAGCAGCACGGAAACCACATCCATCGGAAATCATTGGTGTGCTGTATAAAATGTGTTCATATCCGGTGCTGAAAGTATAGTCGGTCGGGCGCAAGAAGGAAATAGTGCTTGGCTTTCCGACGAAACTTGGGCAAGGATCGAAGAAAGGAAACACCTTAAAGCTCGCATCGCAGCTACCCCAGCAGCAGGGAGAAACGAGCTTGAGTCTACGTACCACATGAAGATGAGGGAAGTTCACCGTAGTGTGCAACGTAATAAGCGTAAATACATCAACGCATTGGCTACAGAAGCAGAAGAAGCCGCTAGTAGGTGTGACAGTAGGACCGTCTACAGAATTACCAAAGAGCTCACTGGTGTCCAGAGCTCTAAACAACACCTGGTTAAAGACACAAACGGATCCCTGCTAATTTCGGATGAAGACCAGCTCATAAGGTGGAGGGAACACTTTTCTGTGGTTTTAAACCGCGTTTTCGCCAGTGAAGTGAACCCTATTCCCACTGAGCTACCCGAAGTAACAATTTCCCGAATACGCACCGTACCCCCCAGTAAAGAAGAAATTATCACCGCCATCAAAGCACTGAAAAACAACAAAGCGGTTGGACTTGACGGTATTCCTGCAGAGCTCTTAGGAGTAGCCCCAACGACATCGAGCGAGCTACTGCACCCACTTATTAAGAGAGCTTGGGAAACAGAGAGCTTTCCTGAAGAGCTCCCAAAGAAAGGAGATCTCACACAGTGCGAAAACTGGAGAGGAATATGCGTTCTGCCTGCAGTAGCCAAGATAGTAACAAGGATAGTTTTGGACCGAATTAAAGACCACCTCGAAGACACACTCGACGCCGAACAAGCAGGTTTCCGCACTGGATCTTCCTGTGTGGATCACATCAACACCTTGCGGATCATCATCGAACAGTGCGTTGAATATCGATCACCACTTCACCTGCTGTTCATCGATTTTGAAAAGGCGTTCGACAGTGTCAATAGAGAATTTATTTGGCTTGCTTTGCGCAGGAGGGGCATCCCAGATAAATTGATTGCTATTATCAAGGCTACATATGATGGATCCAAGTGTCACGTTTTGCACAAAGGTAGGCTGTCAGAGGAGTTTGAAATCCAAAGTGGAGTTAGGCAAGGCAGTATACTGTCACCAATACTGTTCCGGTTGGTGATAAGTGACGTACTGCACGCAGCTTTGTCAAATGGATATGGAGGAATTCAGTGGACTCTGCAATCTCACCTCAAACATCTGGACTACGCGGACGACGCATGCTTACTCTCTCATAGGATCATGGATCTCCATCAAATGACAACAAGGGTGTAGAGAGAAGCAGAAATCGTAGGGCTTAAGATCAACACATCAAAAACTAAAAGGATCAGCCTTGGAACTTCCTCATCAATCTAAGTAAATATTTCTGGACAACCGGTAGAGATGGTAGAGGATTTCCAATATCTTGGAAGTATTGTCTCTACGGGTGGCGGAACTGAACTGGACGTAAACAGCCAAATCAGAAAAGCAAAGGCTGCGTTCGGAATGCTGTCCAAAATATGGAGAAACAACTCTTTTAGCTTAAAGACCAAGCTACGACTGTTCCGCTCCAATGTTGAATCCGTTCTGCTTTACGGATGCAGCACTTGGAAAGTCACTGACACTGTCACTAGAAAGCTACAAACCTTCGTTAATAGATGTCTACGAAACATCTTGAACTTCATGCGAGAACGGGTATACGAAGAAGAAAGTGGCAGTGGATTGGCCATACGCTTCGAAAAGGCGATCGGTGCATTGCATCTTGGGACTACAACAAACGCTCTTGCGTTTTGCTACATCAATTATTTTTACTTTTTTTTCGAAATTGTCCCTAAATTTCAAAATTTTGTGTACGCAAAATTGGAGAGACCATCTTTTAAGTGGAAATACTTGTATGAGTGCCCCTAAAATGCACTAAAATGATTTTGTTTTTATTCCTGAAAGCCAACACTCCAAAGAATTACTTTTAATAAATTTTGAGCCGGAACTCAGTGGAACTATGAACTTTAACTTTACTTGACAAAAAATATATGAGTAACGGGTACCTATATTATATTGAGAAGCTATCCATTTCATTTTGAAGCAGTTCGCTTGATTTGCGTATCCTACCTCTGTGCAGCTGTAACTGCCGGCACGCTGCAAAGATCTTGCTTCTTTTTACATTGGTCATCTTTTATTGAAAGCTCATAAAATTAGGCCCGAACATTTTCTTTCTATTCAGAATCGTATATTGCTAGTTATAATATATTCTTCTTTTCTTATCTAGAAATTCAAAACTTAAAGTCAAAATGAATGAAACCTATTATTGACTTAATGTAGGATTAAAGTACATATAAAAATTATAAATATAAACAAACAAAAATCCAAATATTTTCTATATTTTAATTGACACAATGGGTTCTGGTGTGGTCATAGCATAACCAAGTTCCTGCAGAGCACGGCGGATATCTATAAAAACGTTTGGATCCTCAATTGTGGCTGGCAGTACAACCAGCTTATTTTTAGCAAAATCAGCCATTGCTTTCCGCATAGTTTTGCCTATATATAAAAAAAAAACAAATCAAATTTAAATTTCACTCTTTAATTTTCTCCAAAGCTTTCAACTTACCGGAACGTGTCCTTGGCAATGCACTAACTGGTGCTACAAGCCTAAACGAAGCAATCGGTCCAATGACATCTCGAATTATTGATATTATTTCACCGCAGATCTTAGCACGGGGTTTTGTGGTACCTTGAAAATAATTACAATTAAGTTAAACAACAACACATCATGACGACTTAATTTATTTTTAGTCAAAAGCTTTCAATATACCATCCTTTGTAATGTACAAACACAGTGGCACTTGACCTTTTGTGTTTTCAGGAACTCCAAAAACAGCAGCATCGGCTATATCTGTATGACGCAATACAGCGTCTTCTAAACTTGAGGTAGAGATACGATGGCCAGCCACATTGATAACATCATCGTCGCGAGCAGTTACGTAGACGTATCCACTTTCGTCTATGTAACCAGCATCCATGGTGTCGTAGAAATTCTAGAAAATGGACTACAATTAACTTCAAATACCTATCAAGCTTGTTAAAACATAAAATTTAACCCACACCTCTTTTAAAAAAAATAGTCAATGTTAATATAGCTTTCCGTTGGGCTTTATTAACCATAAAACCTTAAGGACGGGCAATACTAAAAAGTACATACTGCAACCTAGAAAATTCAACTTTACAACAGGAGAGTCAGCGAAGCCCAACAGAAAGGCGCAGGGACATAAGCCCCAGCGACATAAGCCCCAGGGACATAACGCCCAATTTTAGTGGGACATAAGGCCCAAATAAAATTTGGGGAATAAGTCTTACACAAGTGAGACCCAAGGCCCAAATAAAAATTTTGGGGGTTATGTCCCAATAGGAATCATCAAATGACAAAACTTGGAACATTTCAAAGCCAACATAAATATTTAACTGTTACTTTCTTATTATTTAGGATGCAGTGCGTTTAAGACCACAGAACTATCCCCCACGGGTGTTATTCAAAAAAAAAGGAACTAACCCGCGCGGGTGTTGTAATAAGTCCTATGTTTACAGTCGTTCTGGTTTTAAAGTTCGTGTACTAAACAGTACTTTGGGTGGCGCGCTTCGCGGGTTCAAGGATTTTAACTCCCTTTTTGGGTCCTCTGTCCCGCTCACGCGACTCCGTCGCTCCGCTTAGGGTATGGTTAGTCGCCAGGCAGGCGCCTATGTTGTGAGTTGGTCTGCTTTCAAAGTGTTTGTTTTAAACAGTGATTTGGGTAGAAGCATTTATGAATCAATCAAAAGGAATTAACTCCCGCGGGGGTTATTTCCTTTTTAAATTGGAACTAACGCCCGCGGGGGTTAATCATCAACAGAAACAGAAACAGGTCGATTTGAAATTGTTTGTCTTCCTTTTACGCCCTTCCCGCCTAGAAACTAAAAATCGCCGGCAACTCAGTTTCCTTGTGTGAAAGGGGTCTAGATTTGTTTAAGGTCAAAGTTCATCTTTTTGAAACGCGTCTGGGGCCTAAACGCGTTCCTCGATTAAGGACGTCGAAAGTTGGTCGTTAGAACGCATTTATTAGATGTTAATTTTCTCATGAAATTCCACGGGTGGCATCCAGTTGAAACTGAGGAATGTAGAAAAGAATGCTACCTAGACATGTGGCTCGAACCCAAGTGTCCTGGTAAGCAGTCAAACACTATATCCACTGTGCCCTTGCCACCCGAGTTTGTGCGAAAAATTTAAACGCTTTGGACATAAGGTACAGATACGAAAATTAATCAGAATCGTTAAAGCTGTTTTGAATGAAAATTGAATAAAAAACTTAAAAAAATTGAATATCTCTAAAAATAATCATAACAAAATCTGTAGCAAATCGTTTAATCATTTACGTAGCTCTCTGTACAGAGACGGACCAGACGCAAGGACCGAGCGACGGACGCTTTGATAGAACCTGTTTTAATGTCTCTAACATCCTTTATTGAGTTACATCAACCTCGAATTTTGAAATAAACAAACAAAAATCCCTCGTAACACACAATTACTCGTAACACTTTGAAAAAAAGATCCCTTCTGAAATTCAATCCTGGCTGCGGCAATGTGTGAAATGGATATATTTATAGCCTAGTACGCTGCTGATACGAAATGAAAAATCACATACAAAAATGATAGATGGGGTATGCTGGTCAATGAGTGAAATTTATAATTTTAATTTTAATTTTACCAGTTTATTTGGAGAAGTCTCCAATCTTTTTTCGCACAGAACTAATTGCCAAGACCATTAATAGTTTGTGGCCATTAATTCGTTCGTGTTTTTAACTATTTGATCTTTTTCGCTTTAATACAATTTACAAAATGTGAAACTCTCCATGAGTATGTTTGCTTTGTTTCCGTTGTCTTGTTGGAGACTTTAAATGAATTTAGTTTCGTATTAGAAGCGCACTAGCCTAGAACACTGTTGATGTGAAACTAAATGTTCCTGTGGTTTCCAACAATATAAAGAAATGCTTCTGAAAACACAGCGAGAAAAGATTAATGGAGAGTTTCACCAATTGCAAAATTAAAAAAAAAACAAACAAACAAGGCCATGCTGTTATGAGAGAAAAAACAAATAAAAAGACGGACAAACCCAAATGTCAATTTTCAGCCACACAATTATTGGTCCGGGCAATCAATTCTGTGCGAAAAGAGAGTGGAGACTTCTCTAAAAAAAATCTTCTATACCTAATCATCAGTTTTGCTGGTCGAATAGCGTACGCAGAACAAAAGGGACGGCGAAATTGTTCGTTTATGATTTCGTTTGCTTAATATTGACTCCATTTCCTACTAACTAACGCAAGATATTTTAATGGTTAATTTCAGTTATTCAAACTTACCGGAAATTTCTTGAAGTAGATCTCTTCAAATAACTCATCATTCTTATACAAGGTTGACATATTACCCGGTGGAAGGGGCAGTTTCAATGCAATTCTTCCAAGTTGCATTGGTTTACATTCTGTACCATCAGGTTCTAAGATGCGAACTGAAATTAATCAAAACATTTAACACATATTTTAGTATCAATGCGGAAGACTTACTGTCATAACCAACAAAAGGCAATCCAGTTGTATATCTCGGTGGACTGAGATTATGTCCAAAACCAACACATGTTGCAGTTATTGCTGAACCAGTTTCAGTTTGCCACCAATTATTTAAAATAGGAACTTTAAAAATATTTTCCATCCAACTCTTAGTCTCAATATCACAATGTTCGCCAGCTATGAAAATCGCTCGCAAAGACTTTAAATTATACTTGCGGCCGTATTTAATTTCAGGATCAGCTCGACGAATGACCCGAAAAGCCGTTGGCACTGACATCAATGCATTGACTCTGTGCTGTTCGATAACTCGAAAATATTGTCCTGGATCTGGTGTACGATCGGGTTTTCCTTCATACATTACACTCGTCACGCCACACAAAAGTGGTCCATAGCAAATGTAGGAGTGTCCAACTACCCATCCAAGATCAGATGCAGACCAGCACGTATCTCCAGGTTGGAGCCCATAGAGCTTCTTCATAGTATATGTTAATGCTACCAAATGGCCTCCGATAGGACGTTGAACACCTTTAGGACTGTCGGTAGTTCCGGATGTGTACAGAATGTAGAGGGGATCATTCGCCTCAACTGGCACACACTCAATTGGGTCGGCTAGGTTTTGAACTGTAGTCCAAAGTATGTCGGTCTTGCTGTTGATTACAGTGTATGCGACGTTGTCTCTCTGAAAGACAATATTGCACAAAGGCTTCCACGTGGATAAATTAATTGCATTATGCAGGATGTCCAAATAATGAATTATCTTCCCCGGTTCTACTCCGCAATTGGCGGTAATAATAAGCTTGGGTTCAGCATGTTCGATGCGGGAACAGAGTTCACTTGCAGCGAAACCTGGTCACAAGTTCAAGTTAACATAATTGGTTGGTTTCTAAGGTCAATATTGATTTTCAGTTAAATTATAACTTACCCCCGAAAACCACTGAATGTACTGCTCCAAGACGAGCAGTAGCCAGCATAGCTATTATAGCTTCAGGAATCAAGGGCATGTAAATGACAACTCGATCGCCTTTATTAACTCCTAACTTGTGCATTCCTCCGGCCAGCAAAGTTATCTTTAAAATCAAGACGTTTTAAATGAATGAAGTGTATTTTTTGAATTTCAGGACTTTTCTTACCTCATCGTACAATTCCTGATAAGTAACCTGCCGGACAGTGTTTGTTAGTGGACTATCGTGGATAAGTGCCACTTGATTACCACGACCATCAGCCAAATGTCTATCTACAGCATTGTAACATGCATTTATGTAGCCACCAGAGTACCATTTTGTGTAGGGCGGATTGCTGTTGTCGACTACTTTTTCCCATTTCTTATGCCAATCCAAAGCCTTAGCTGATTCACCCCAAAATTCTTCAGGATTTTTAATTGATTGGTTATAGATGTCAAGAAAAACAGGATCATGCACGTCTGGGATTCTCGATGAACCTGAAAGCAATCAAATTGGACTTAATTTTGTTAAGACCATAGTTCAGGACAGCCTATTATAATGAATTTTCATCACAAATTCGGGAATGAGAATTCTTCTCATTTTTTCCACGGGAAGGATGGAACATCTTCAAAGACTGGAGTATTGTTCCCTTGACGGTTTAAACAAATTAAAATTGAAGGAAAAGCTTCACCAATTAAAAAAAAAATACGTATACGTCCGGGAGGAACATTGTTCAAATAAGTCAGCTTCGTGGTCAGAAATTGAGTATCATTTTCAATAGTAATATTTTACAATGACCCTGTACAGATAAGATAGTTTTCCGAGACGCGGGATTTGCAAATTCATAAATTAAACAGGTTTTTATTCATGTTTTCGTTATGATTTCTGGCCAAAGTATCTTCAGAGCTTTTAGCGTCGAACATGGACACCAATGCTCCGGCTCCGAAAATCTTTGGTCATTCTGGTTTTACCTGCAGCCTAACAAATTGTCGTCACTACGTAGAGAGTAGTCACAGTCTAAATAGGGTGTTAAGGGTAAAAATTAGTAAAAGTTGAATTTTGTACGTAAAAGCGTTTCTAGCAATCAGTAAGGAAATTAAACGTTAAACCACCAGCCATAACCTTTTATTTTATTTTATAATGCAAAATAATTCAATAATCTTGCACGATTGGATCGCACAAACTTGCTCTCGTAGCTAACAACTTTAACGTAGCTAGAAATTGAAAAATTAGTTATTAGTTCAATAAGATAATGATGCAAAAAAAAATGTGTTCAAAAAACTTTAAATATAAATTATTATGTAATTTTTTATAAATTTATTATTTAAACATAGTCCAGTCAAATTCGACAATAAATTCGGAAAGTGCGATCTAGGTCTGCATTTTTGATATGTTGTTGGGGCATGTTAGAGTAGTCTGTAGCTAAGTTTGCAACTTCGAAAAACCTGTGCTCGCTGCAGAAAAAATACAACAGTGAAAAAAACGCTAAAATCGACCCATTTTTTCCGACATTTTCCTTTATAACTTTGGAAATACGCAACTTAGGAAAAAACAATCCACTATATTCTTGTTTGTTATAAAATTTTCTTCAAGACCACATTAGTTTAAAATTCATGTATGTTGTATTTGAGTTGCTATATAACCATGAGTAAAAAAAAATCTGAAAAACTAAGTAATTTTGAAGCGCTAAAAAATAGGTCAAGAATGGTCCAATTCTGCTCAAAATTTGCAGTCAAATAGCCTAGAGCAGTGTTTCCCAACCTTTTGTGTGCTGTGCCCCACCAGAACCTTTCCAAAATCCTCATGTCCCCCTAGCATTATTGAATAGATGACATAAGGAAGAAATCCATAGAAATGAATGTCAAATTCCTTACAAAAAATTCCTTTCCTTTCCAAAAAATTCGATTTTTTTCTGAACAAATCGTTTTTTTTTTTTGACAAAATCAATTGCATGCTATGATAACAGGTCTTGCGTTTTAGAAAAATTTTACATCAAATCGCAAACACACTATCAAAATTTGAGATTTCTCATAGTTCAAGATGGAATTAGAAGTTATCATTGTAGATTGAAACGGTGTAAACACATAAAGTAAATGTTAAAGTGTTTTAAATTGAAAAATATTTAAGTGAATGATCATAAAAACTAAACATAACTGTTCGCTTACCTTCAAGTAACAAAAATCTTATTTAAAAATTAACCATTCCCGAGAAAATCACGTTGCAAAATTATTTTTTCTCGTTGCCTATTGAAGTATTCAGAAAAGATCCTCGCCACTGTGCCTGGAAGGTTGTTGGATTGTATATTTTTATTTGAATACGCGCACATTTTTTTTTACAATTATCAGACAAAATATATTTGGTTTCATATATATCTTTATGGGTGGAAACATAGATTTTTCTGGCCTAGAGTACCTATTATAAGACAAAATTTGAAAGTTCGATCCAAATTGGTCAAATAGTTTTGGCAAGAAAAATGATGTTAACTGAATGCAACAAGCAATGTTTGCATCATTGCTGTGGTCAAAGTAGGACAATAAAGGTGGTACTGATTTTTGTACACGTACTTGGAACCCTTAACTATCATAAAATATTATTATAATATTTATTTCTTTTTTTGTTGTAACTTTGGTAGCGATTTTAAATTTGCAAAAATGCTTCATGAAATCATTTTTTATTCATACAGTGCAAAATTTTCGCAACTTTTAAAATCGCTACCAAGGTATCTAAAAGAAAAGACAAATAATATAACGATATTTTATGATGGCTAGGGGTAACAAGTACATGTGCAAAAATCAGTGCCAACTAAGGTGTCCTACTTTGACCACAGTACTGATGTTAATATTGCTTGTTGCACTCAGTTAACATCATGTTTCTTGCCAAAGCTGTTTGGCCGATTTTGATCAAACTTTCAAATTTTGCCTAATAATACTCTAGGCTATTTGATTGCAAATTTTGAGCAGAATTGGACAATTTTTGACCTATTTTTTGAGCGCTTCAAAATTACTTAGTTTTTCAGATTTTTTTTTGTACTCGTGGTTAGAAAGCAACTCAAATATAGCATACATGAATTTTAAACTGATGTGGTCTTGAAGAAAATTTTATAACAAACAAGAATATAGTGGATGGTTTTTTTCTAAGTTGCGTATTTCCAAAATTTCCTTTGATAAATATCAATTAAGTATTTAATAAAATATAATTTAACACAAAATTTAAATAAATTATTGACCGATATTTGCGTTTTTTAATTTTGAAAAACAAATTTCAATATTTTTTCAAAAATCAAAAACATAATTTTTTGAAAAATTTTATATGCAAAATTGTGTAAACTAAAATAGGCCTTCCGATTTCCGTGGTTGAAATCGGGAAGACATTAACGAGAAATTTGAAAATCAAAAAATCGGTTATATGACAGGTACCGTTAATAACCGTTATAGGTAGAAATTTCTACTACCATAATATCGACCATACCATTTTTCGTTGTTCGTAATTTCGTCAAAATGGTTAGAGCCGTTTTAAATATTAATAGCAGGGGCGTATACAGCTTTACTTCTTGGGGGGGGGGGTTCACGCAACAAAAAAATAACACAAACTAATATTTATAAAAAGTCAAGTGCCTTATATTTGTTTTCATATTTTACTGTGGGTATATAAAAGAAAAGGGAGAAAGTCTAAATTTACTATACTATAATTAATACATTACCTATGTTAAAAACAAGTTAAAATAAATTAAAATCGTTCATATCCTGGAAAAAGATATCTTACCTTAACTCATTTAATTTCAAAAACATCAATAAATCAAAATTGGGCCTGATATAGCAGACTACGAATGTAATACTTCATCTTCACTACGGAAAGCGGCAAGTTGTGCAATTTCGTTGAAAGTATATATTTCGAAATAAGATGATTTCAAACAAATTTGCATGAAAAAAAGGTGAAGATTTTACAAACGCACTCGATTGGAATCTATTTTAAAAGCTTGGAAAATCTTTAGTATGAAACATATTGGTATTTGCGAAGAGCGAAGTAACCTCATTTTTGGCTTCAAGGGAAAGTAAAATAAACAACTGAATCGAACGAACCTTTATTAGCTGAACCAGTTAACGCGCTCTTCATTTCTATACCTGAATGTTACATTTTTTGTTTCGGACGGCCTCAGCAACAGCAGACGGCAATCTCCAGTTGCCTGAACAAAAAATCTCAGTTTAGCTGTCAAAATACTGAGGAATTAAGTTTTTGGATTCGCTTGTTCATTTGTTTTGAATTTTATTCAGAATTTATTTTGTTACTATCAAAGGTCTTATTTCAGCTAGTTCTAATTCGAACTGAAGTTGCAGGAAAAATTAGTAAAACATCATTAGGTACTGATACTGAGCACTGTTTCTGAAATTTAAGTAAATAGTTAAATATAAATATTTACTACTGAAAATGAAGACAATAGTTCTGATTTGCAAGAATGACCACTTGGGTAAATAACTCTTACAATAGCAAAACTAAAATACATTAACAATGCGTATTTTAATTGAATACAAAGATAAGTTCTCGTTGCTTTACAATAAGAGTGAGAAAAAAGTTCAGGAGTGATTTGTATGCTTCTGATTTGAAAAAAATGTATGTCTCTGCTACGATGGCAAAGTGAACGGTACATTAAATACAAATAATTATTTAATTATAAAAAAGCATTTTTCATACGATTTTTGCTCTTCAAAATCGCTACAAAAGTTACTAAAAAAGTAAAAATTAATATTATAACGATACTTCACGATAGTTAAGGGTTCTAAGTATGTGTGCAAAAATGTGCACCAGGTCTAAATAACAATTCTCGGTGCACTTAATTAACATTATCTCTCATGCCGAAAGTATCAGACCGATTCGATATTTTCTTTTCCCTATAGAGACTTGAGTCCACATTTGTATTGGGGTTGGACTATTTTTTAGCTGTCAGTTTAGTACTTCAGAACTACTCTGTTTTTTACAGATTTGTTCCGACTTAAATGCTTTATACCAAGAAAAAAAATATAATCAGAAAGTTTTATATCAATGTCATCTTATGGAGAATTTTATAATAAACAAATTTTGTCTTAATATTTTTTTTCCTAAGATGCATAATTCCGAAGTCATATAGGAAAATAACAAAAAACAGGGAGTGAATTATGCACTTTTCTGCAGGTTTTAATTATTCTTTTTAGAGCGGGAACAACTTTATTCTCATTGTATATTATTGTATATATTAATATTTGTGATTGAATCCCACAAAAATCTTAGATATTATATGCTGAATCCACATAATATCCTTCAATTTGATCCTAATTTGCCTGGACTAATAATGTGTTTAAATTAAAGGTTCTATTTTAAGAAATATAATTTTTTTTTTCAAAATCCTATTAGTTTTTAATTTGCTGAGTAAAAATTTGGAAACAACTCCGGACTTTGATTTCTGTTTGGTTAAACAGGTTTTGGCTGTAATCTCAAAACGGAACCTGAGTTTTTATGCATATATTTTAAGATTTGAATGTATTATCATATAAGTAGTTTGGTGTTATGTTAAATTAAAGGCACGGGGAACAAAATCTAAGTATCATCGATTGACTACAAAATATCGTAGGTATTCCGTTGCCATGAAAATTAATTTTTTTTATTGAATTCCAAGTTACCACTTTCAAATTCTCTATTGAATTCTGAATTTACCAATCGAAAATCCTATTAGCTATCTAGGTAACCAACTTACTTTTTTTTCTATGTGGTTACTAAATAATTATTTCAGATCAACAAAATTATCTTGAGTTCTCGGGGGTGGGGGAGGGGATATGACCCCGTGACTCCCCCCCTGTATACGCCGTTGATTAATAGACACATTTTTGTATATTGGTTGTATGGCATCAGGTACCGTTATTTCCCCTCTAGGGACTTTGGACCTTGAGTTTGAAGAAAATCACTTTAGTGGTTTAAGGTAGAAATATAATTGTCGACTGGGAACTGAAGCTTTCGCCAAACACCAACGAAAAGTAGCTTTCCGAACAGTCAAAAGGAGAAGTAACCCCACTCAAGTGAATTATTAAATCATCTTTCTCTTTTTTTTATTCCTACTTCAGCGAGATGTTCGTATTTTTTAAAGTGAGGTGCGCTCCCGTGCGCTGTTCCCCTCCGAAAGCAAAAGTTAAGAAAACTGAACAAAAAGCAAGCAATTATAGACGCATCATTTTATGTCCTTTTATTCGTTTGTTTTCGACCGACCACTTCAATGCCCCTCCGAGCATTATATGAAGTTGCGGCCTTAGGGAGGCCAAGGTATTTTTTTTCTGGCGAAGTAAATCGTTTGCCCCCCTCCTGAACATGCCAGTTCAAATTATTTTTCTTAGAGCTTTCTTTATTTTAATAGTAGTCCGGGAAATTAAGACTTTTGAAGGGGAACAATTCCAGCATTTGACTTTGGTATTCGAAAGAGCATCAGTACACGAGCCGAAAACCGCATTTGTCACTTCTGCACCAAGTGGAATTAGGCCGCCATTTTGTTTTTAACAGTAATTTTGATTTTCAGGTGTAACTCACATATTTTTGATCTAAGTGTAAAAAGTTATATCACAAACTTATAGCAAAATAAATTTCCTACAAAAAAATTAAAACAACCTATGTTTATATTTTTGTATTTGTCATATTTTTTTTGTTACTAAAATAAAAAAAATATGTCCAAACTAAAATTGTAGACCTTTTAGTTATCTATATTTTTTGCTTTTATTGTTTCTTAATACAATTTACGGTTCGCACTTTGCAGCGCCTACAAGTTCGGGAAACCCGTACGGCCTCACTTTGTTTGAAATATTACAAAATTTTACCCGACCCTCGCATTTTGGATAGGACAAGATTTATTTATTTTTTGTGTAGAGGGGATCAATGTGCATAAGCCACATTACTTTCGGAGCTAAAAGTGCCACCATTTGGCCGCCATCTTGAAAAATGTGTAGCAACTGTTTTTCGTCGATATCTTGAGAACCGTTAGTTTCACACAAAAATGCAAATCATTCGTTGACGACGACAAAAACAATAATAAAACAACAAGTTGTTTATGTAGTCGTCAACAAATGATTCGCATTGGTTTGGAAGAACCTTTATAGGTCTATCTCAATAGTTTATGAAAAGTAGCTTTCCTTATCATTGAGTAACGTCCTAACTATCTTTTCTTGTATAAACTACATTTTAATTCACAACATTCATCACCAACTAGTCGCGATGCGATAGTTACAGAACACGGTCAGAGTTTTTTTTTAGTACTCCGAGATATAATAAACACAAATATCATATTTTCTAAAATAGTAGTTATAAAAGTCACAATGACGCTCGGATAAGTTTAACCAAATAAATTTATTTTCCGAAGCAAAATCCTTGGATAATTTTAACCAAATTGTGTAAACCATTTCCCATAGAAAATTTGACAGTTTTCATTAACCAAATGATAAATTTAACCAAATCGTAATTTTTATAATGTTTTACGACGTTGCATGAATAGAATGAAGTACAACCGATGGCGTGATATAGCTTAAGGTCAAATATTTATAAAACTGCTTATCGTTGTCAGACAGGTTTAGAAAACAGAAATTGCAAATATGGCTCTGCTATTAAACCCAGAAATTTCAGCTTGCGCCTTTATAAAACAACAAGAGTTGAAAAGAGTTATTGCTCTGTACTCTCTATACTCTTTATGATTTTCCTGAGAGTGGGAGTATCGAGCAAAAAGTGTAAACAGAAACACAATGCATAAGTTTCACCCTTCCGCATGTAAAATAATCAGCGAGCTCTTTAGGATCAGTCTAATGTAAAAGCAGAATATTTTAACAACCCCTTACCAGGCTTAGAAAAAAAAACATTCCAAATCTTTACTCCCGTTATTTCACCTCTTCTTCCTATAAACCTTCATACTAATATTTTGTTTCCATTAAAGTTTTGAGTCATATCCAGCTTTTAATTTTTTAATAGGCTGAGCCTATTTTAATGTTGTTTGGTGTTTTATTTTGCATTCATTTAAATTCAATAACGCCCAATTATAATAAGTTCACACTTTCTTTTCTTCTTCAAAAAACTGAAGTACCTTCTATCTACCTACTCTAAAAGATTTTAAGACACTTAAATATTAATGTAAAAACTTGAAACTTCATTTATAATTATATTTCTTTGGAGATTCTTATTTGAACTTCAAAACACTATTTTAAGTTCTGAAAATGATAATGATTGCGATTCAGTGATTTCAAAAATAAATTTGTATGCAGTTACTATTTTAAAATTAAATAAATGATTGCAATCATTACGGCTAACTACATTAATCTACTTTTAACCAAAAGTACTAAAATAATTTAATTTTAGCGACAATAGACATACATTTCAATTGTTTTTTTGCAATCAGGTTTTTTTATCATAAATATATTTATTTATCACTTTTGTACTTTTCGCAAAAAGTAGATTTTTTTTAAATTGAACGCGCACAATTTAC
Organism: Melangyna quadrimaculata; assembly: GCA_949320155.1. Classification (NCBI taxonomy): domain Eukaryota; kingdom Metazoa; phylum Arthropoda; class Insecta; order Diptera; family Syrphidae; genus Melangyna; species Melangyna quadrimaculata. The sequence goes on from OX439483.1 coordinate 187,130,639, forward strand.
TCAAAATATCCAAAGAATAAAAATGTACATTAGGCATTTTACATCAGACTCGACACGTAGACGTCGTAAATAGGTAAATTTTAATTTATTTAAATTAACATATTTCAGAAGAAAATTGCCAACGTTGAAAATTGGAAAACAAAGCTTTTTATTTTAAATAACATATTATTATACATTTCACAAATCCTTACTACTTTTTTTGAGCTGTTGTCGCTTAGGATTCTCCATTATGAAGATTTTTTGATTAAGGCCTTTATAATATGTATTTAAAATAAATACTTATATAATTCACTATTATTACACCGTTCGAAATTTTAATTTTTTTAATTCTGTGTTATAAATTTATTCAGTTTACAAGTCGTCGTTAATCACTTAGCTAATAGCTTATAAGAACCCTCGTTTTCACCCAGCTAACCGATTTTGTATTATGAACCTTTTTCATGGGGTATCTTTAGTGAACTAATTTCCAAAAAATCTATTCAGCCTTAGTCTACGAGTGTTCGAGTAATACCGGCTTAGATTTGCACTTTCATGACATTGATTACCCATAGCACTTTATAGAAAAGGACAGCAAGAGGGTGGTGCGATTGCAATATATACAAAGTAAATATACAAATTTGAATTTTTTCGAATTAATTTTGATCGCCTTTCCTCAATACCTTCCCACTTTTAACTTAAGCCAAACATCACGCATCATGTATAAGTCATTAAAGCAATTCCAATCGATTGACTTAACTTGTTTGAAGGTTTAATATTGGTTTCGTAAATTATTTTTTTTAAGTAGATTACGTTTTCCTTTGCTAATATGGGGAGATCCAACCGTTTATTTATAAGATTGAGGTTATATAGAGAAAAAAAGTTAGCCAGTAACAGATACCCCGTTTACAAACAGAATCGAGAGCTCGAGTTGGACTAGGGTCGGATTTTCGACCCAGGTGTTTCGTCACGTGAGTTGAGAGCCCCATTTGAAGTTGAGTTGATATGGTGTTGAGATAACATTTAATGGAATGGCAACAATATATTTATTTTACACAAAAACAGTTTAATTTTAATGAATCTTAGTACATACTTTACATAGCTATCAAAACAAATAAATAATTTTACTCGCACATGTGCAAAAACACTGTGGTGAACACATCCTCAAGACCGACTCTTCGACCCAGGTTTTTTATCAACAATTTCGACTCGACTCCGCGCTTGAAGTGGAATCGAGTCGGTTGAAGCTCATTTCAAGTCAACGCAGGTATACAAAGGGGCCAAGCGAGCTTGAAGCTCGCTTGAATACCTCATGTAAACGGGGTAGGAGTAATCGCTAAGACCGCTTTCACACAAGGAAACTGAGTTGCCAGCAATTTTTAGTTTGTAGGCGAGAAGGGCGTAAGGGAAAGAAAACAAATCTCCCCTCCCACCCTTCTCGCCAACAAACTAGCTAGTTTCTGGCAACTCAGTTTCCTTGTGTGAAACAGGTCTAATGTGTAACATGTACCCAGGGGATTAGCTACCGCGGTATCAGCCGTATCAATTATACGGGGCCCTCGAGATACAGCGGCCCCCGAACCGAGAAAAGTTTGTAATACTACGTTTCCACCAACCACTAAACCGAGATTTAGGTAATGAGATTTGTTTGGTGTTTCCACTGCACAAAAAGAGGATTATGGCAAAACATTCAAATGATGTTTCATTTTTTTGATATGAAGTGGAAGTGAGATAGATAGATTTTGCTTACATTTCCATCTGTCAATAAACGAAAATAGGTCGGTTCCACAATAATTCTTCGAAAAAAAGTTTGTTTGATTTTGCAAATTAATGTTTCCAAGTAGATTTGAATGAGTTTTATTTGAAATCTTCATTTGAGGAGATTAAAATTTGTATGGTAAATCTTCTAAATTTCAAGGAGATTAGTGATAATCTTGCTAAACCTCGGTTTAGTGTCTGGTGGAAACGTAGTATAAGAAACTGAAATACATTTGAACAAAAAATAATAAATAAAAAAATCTCTTTTCTTGGCAGGTATTTTTAGCATTGTACCAACTTAATGAACGTGATGAACGTAAAAATATAATTACTATGTACCTAATCTTAAATAGACTTAGAGAATTAAAAAATCAAAAATCATTCTTAAATTTGCTTATCGAGTCCAGAGATTTAGGAAAAGAGTGGCGGGTAACAACTCTTTTTAAAAATAAAAGAAGGAAAATAAATAAACGCTTTTTTGACGAATTATCGGAAGATGAGAGAATAAATATCACACCCGGAATCTTAATTGAAAGTCAATGTTTACTATTGCTGATTAGATATATTGATTTCTCAAACTAAACAAAGATTTCAGAGCCTCTATGATCTAAGTAATTTATTTGAAGTTTTACAACCAGAAAAACTTTTATCCTTTTCAAATAAAAAAAATTAAAAAGGGAGCAGGAATACTGGTTGTCAGTTGATCTTTTTGATGATTAATAAATATGCGGAAACAAAGGCAAGAAAAGTTTTTATTTGAGTTTTTTTTTACTATTAGTTTAAGTTTTATAGCACCTACATTTATGTATGCACCTATTTAAAGACCATGTTTGTTTTGTACAAATTGTTTTTTGTTTGATTTGTAGTTTTGGAGGGGGCCCCTTACTTATTCTTGATGCGGGGCCCCTCGAGTGCTAGCTACTGATTTATGGAATGATTTTTACAAGAGCGCGTGCGCTTGTGAACATTATTCCATAAACCATAATCTGATCGAAATGTCGACTATTAAAATATCGACTATCAAAATCTCGATCGTTAAAATGTCGATTATAGTCGATATTTTTAAAGTCGACATTTTGAAAATCGCATTTTAAAAAATCGGTCTAGTTTTTTTTCGATATTTTGTTCACAGTCGTCCTTTTAACCAGACGACATTTTTTCTGTAGAGATTTTTCAAGTCGATCTTATGGAGTCGATGTTTGAAATGGGTTGGGTACGATATCCCGCTTTTTATAATCCCGTTTTTTAATAATCCCGCTTTTTTATAATCCCAATTTTTATAATCCCGTTTCTTATAATTCCGTTTCTTATTATCCCGCTTTTGCAATCAAAACTAGTTGTTTTATTTTAAAAAGAATCGCGCAAGAGAGATTTTGTAGTTAGCTAAATTTTATTTTATTTAAACAAAAAAATTCAAAAAAGAAAATTCTAAACAATAAAATATGACTATAATAACGAAATAAAATATCTAATTCTTAAATAAACAAAAAATGAAATTTTAAACAATTGAGGATAGCTATATTGTATTTTTTTTAGCATCATGTTAGTTCAATTGAATGTTGTGGGTGAGACCACCCAAAAATCCTGTTTTACTCATTGGGGTATATTCATAGTCGCAGATAGACCCAGGTTTAACTACACTACAGTTTAAGACAATTTTGGCTCAATGAATACGGACCGCTGTTAATTACAAATTGTTGGTTTTATATTTTTATAAGATAATTAACTTGGTAAACTACACAAATAGCTTCAAATATTTTGAAATGATAACCTTTAAAAAATAGAATCAACGTCCGAAAATTCAACCAAAGCTATGTTTAACTTAGACCCAGGTCTAAAATGACTATGAATATGCCCCATTTGTTTGCATCTTGATTGTTTCTTTGGCTGGATCGGCAATCATTTTGTACAACACAGCACTTTTTTGTCCAACTAAAACCTTAATGCTAGGCTTCCACTTGTCATTGAAAGACCCAAGTTGACACACTTTGACAAGACAGGGTGGCTAGTACCAACAAGAATTGCAAATAAAATAGTAGTAGGGCGAAGGTTTAACCCACCCTATCTTGTCAAACTATGTCTTTCAATGACAAGTGGAGACCCAGCATAATGCTTGGTCTCATTGTCATTGAAAAGACGCAAATTGATAAACTTTCCAAGACAGGGTGTGTTATAGTTGCTCGCTACTACTACATTCTTTGCTTTTTGTGTTGGTAAAACCCACCCTGTCCTGGAAAAATTGTCAATTTGCGTCTTTTCAATAACAAGTAGAAACCTAGTATAAGTCTGCGATGCCACGCCTCGTCATTATTTTGGGTCGCGGAAACTGTCGTACACAGTACACAAACTATCGTACACAGACCAAAAGTTGCACTTGTCTTATTCCATTGTGAATGTAGTTTGTTTTGGCCCATTGTGCAAAACTAAGTGCTTCTTCGTCAGCATTCAAACTATTTTGCAAACGAGTCATAATAGGAAGAGTCTTCTTCAGGTGGTACAAAAGCGAAACTTTTCACCATTCGAATCTCTAGAGAGAACTTTTTGCAGTTTCTTTGATCTTGGATAACATTAAAAAGTATAATTCGTGGAAAATAAACAACATGAAATCAATAAGTTTGAATCATGTATTTAATAAAAAAACGGTCTTAGCGGGATAAGGCGGGATTTTAAAAAGCGGGATTATATTAGAACGGGATTTTGAATACACTGTTTTTGTAAACCTTCGTTGATAAAACAAAACAACACCAACATTTTCATAGTATGCTCTAAGATATTCGAGCTGAAAAATTGTTTTCAACCATTTTCAGAATACATTTTTTGATTAAAAAAAACTATAAGTAATTTTTTGCATAAAGAATAGTCAAGTTCACGAAACAGAGATATCGGAGATTTTACTCCGTCAAAAGCTAAGCAAGCGAATCCAAAAAAATTTTTCCTCAGTATTTTTGACAGCCAAACTGAGATTTTTGCTGAGGAATTCTGTTCAGGCAACTGAGAATGCTGAGGCCCTCCGATATCTCCCTTTCCTGAACACGCCTATTGAGATTCTTGTATATATTCACCCGTATTCATAAAGCAAAATAGTTATTTTAGCTCCCTTGTTTAGAAAAACTAAAAGGAGAAAAAAGGCAATTGCTTACTGCTCCATTTGAGTCCGGAACATTCTTATTCCATGGTTTAGTTTTCCTAAACACGGGAGCTAAAATAAATATTTTTTCTTTATGAATAAGGGTGATTTTATCAGTGTTACCGCAGGTTAAATTTTTAATGAGTCCTGGAGGCTGAAAAAATGAGTAATTTTGAAAATAAATGAGTCCCAATAAAAAATGTGTTCAAGGTGCACGTTAAATTTTTTTTCTATTTTTTAATAATAAAGATAAATACTTCGAAATCATAAAAATAAAATATTTAGTTCATAAATGTTATCAAACTAATTAATTTTGCACACATTTTTTTCAGCAAAATGAAATAAAAGCGCTTGATTTTAAAAATTGACTCAACTATAAAAAATGTTTATTTGTACTCTTAAAAAAAATTGGCAAGAATGGATCGCACAAAACTTGCTCTCGTAGCTAACAACTTCAACGTAGCTTGAAATAGACAATGTACATATTTATTGGTTCCATAACATTATAATATTATTAAAAAAAAAGTTTTAAAAACAATTTAAAATATAAATGATTACTATGAATTATTATAAATTAGTTATTTTATTAGCTAAAATAGATAGAGCTCAAAAAAAAGTATGCCATCTGATTTGTTTAATTTATGAAAAAAAAATTCAAAAATCGTTAGAGCGGTTTTTTTTTAAATTAATTTCTTATATATAAAAAATCTTGAACATATTTTAAAATAAAATTTGGTATTCCAACTTTAAGTATTTAATAAAATACAATTTTTCACAAAATTAAAAAAAAATTTATATGCAAAATTGATAAAATTGTAAGCGACCTTTAGTATAAAATTTTGGTTGAAATCGGTGTAGTAGTTAACGTGAAATTTGAAAACCAAAAAATCGGTTGTCGGACAAGTACCGTTAATAACCGTTATAATTTTTTTTTTGCTACCAAAATATTTACTTTAGTAATTTTAGTACCTCGTAATTTTTTTTTTGAAAATCGTTAGAGCTGTTTTTGAAATAAATCAATTTTTGTATATTGGTTGTATGACAGGTACCGTTAATTTTGAGCTTAAACAAAAAATTTCAATTTCCCCTCTTGGGAATCAGATAAGAACCTTAAGTCCAAAGTTTGAAGAAAATCGCTTCAGCCGTTTAGGCTGCAGGTCGTAATACAGACAGACGGACAGGCATCGATTTTTTTTTGCACGAATCCTAAACTTACTACGTATATCGCAAGTAAAAATGAATCAAATCTAAAAAAAGATGAGTCCTTGAGCCAAGTTTGAAAAAATGAGTCCCTTTTGACTCAAATGTGTCCCAGTGGTAACACTGGTGATTATGTATAAATTAAAACTGATCTGAAGTTGTTTGCATTACTTTTTCAGGAGATATTAATTTCTTAACAGTTTTTAGCAATTTATTTCAGTTTTTTAGCTCTAATTGATTTTTTTTTTTTTCAAAATCCTATCAATAACAAGTAATGACATTATGTGCAGAATAAAATTGTTTTTTTTTTATCAAAATATTCAAACCAAAAAACTTTTTTTAACAATTTTGATTTAAGCTTTTAATTCTTAGCAATTGTTGTGTCATCTCTCTATCAACGATGTTTTCGAATTCTAGGGATCTCAAAACGTGGAGAATTTTCAAAATTTTCGAATCGACAAATGGGACCAATTAAAATAACCTCAAATAGGAAGTTATTAAAAGAAAGTATAAAATATACGTTCGCTTCTCGATTTCAAGTTAGAATCCATTCAAGATGCACTAATAGGTATAGGTACGTTCAAAACTCAAACGTAAAGCAAACTGCAATGTATTTGGCAAAATTTATTTAAAAATAAGATATTCACTTCCAAAAAATTCTGACAAAGTTGAAATTTGGTGGAGAGCTTTATTTTTACGTCCTTAACACTTCCTAAAAAGTACCATAAATTTGAAGTGGAGCAACAAAATTTAGGGGAGAAAAAAGGATAAAATACATTTTTTTTTTCAAACTGCCCGAAAACTATAGGTTCTTTTGAAAAAGTTGAAAGCCGGCATTGTTTCTCATGTAATTCTACACAAAGATAATAACGATATGTTTGGAGTTAAACGGTCGAAAACATTTGGGTGCAGTATATTTAGTCAACAAAAATGTTATAAAACTATATATTTAATTAGGGACATTTTTTTTTGTTGGGTTATGTTTAGAAAAATATTTTCTATTAAAAACCCAAGTTCTAAGAGAAGTAGTGGCAATGCCACTATCTTAAAAAAATGATTTGTTTTATTTTGTTTAATAATAATTTCCGAGATGTTTTTTTTTCACAAAATGACTTACCAACTTATAGACAATACCATTTTCTGCAAAATTACATATAAACGATTTCTGTACGTCAATTCGTTCTTAAGTTATAGCACTCCGAAGTACAATTTTGCGTCAAAATGGGTGTTGGAAGGAATTTTTCTGAGATATCTCAAATACTAATCCTCATAGACTGTTTGTAGTGATCTTAATAACATTTAAAATGAGCCTTGTATCATAATATCATGAATATCGGTCAAATAATATACCGTTAATTCAATCCAACGCCAAAATAAAACAATTTCTTAATCTAAATTATTTTCTTACAAAATCAAGATTACTTCTTAAATGTATTCTCCATTTTTTGTTTCTTCTTACCATTTAAACTATCTTTAAATTATCAACAGGCTTTATCAGCCAAAATTCAGCGATGATAAATATCTTGTCATAATGATAAATTGTTGACAAAAGTTTCCATGTTTTCACAGAGTCGGAATCGCAAAAATTATGTTTATCACAGAAAAGACCATAGAACCTGAATAGCCCTACTGGTAGAAAAATGCTGAATCTAAACCCGATCATAAAATTGCTCCATCTAATATTTAATGAAGTGTGGACAAATTGGGCCTTACAGAACTATGGAACGCAGTATAACGAATACTTATCTCGTTTTAATTAAATATTCTATAAATATAAACGAAATAAGAATTTAATAGTCTAAGAGCCGACAGCAAGTTTTGGGGTGGTTGTATCACAAAAATCTGAGTATGGAGGTTTAAAAATGTATATTTTGTGATAAAGAAATTAAAAAGTCTGGCAGGTTTTTTTCTCAGCCTTTGGCGGGGGTGTTCAAAATGCAGATATTCTAAATTTCTTATCAGGGGTATTATCACTTCAAATATTTTTTTTTTAATACATCATGGTGCTCTGACGTTTTCAGTCCAAACACTTAATCTTGGTGATCCGATTTATATAACTCAAGATATCAGTTTTTTAAGGGAACCTAATCTGTTTTTTCTTGGACATTTATAAAACGCAAGAAATCAAGAAAACAAAGTCTCCAAAAAACAGACTGTAAAGTTAAAAAGCTTATATCTTGAATTCTATTAGTCGGATCACCAAGATTACGGTGTTTGGGCTTAGTTAGATCATGATTTATTTTCAAAAATGTATAGAAGCGCTAATACCCCTGATAAGAAATTTAGAAAATCTCTATTTTCAACACCCCGCCCCCGCCAGTCTGAGAAAAAAACCTGACAGACTCTTGATTTCGATATCACAAAATATGCGCCTTCAAACCATCATACTCGGATTTTGATTATATGTATACTCCCAAAAATTGCTGTCGGCTCTTAAACTATAAGCAAGTTCGTTCTACTGAGCTTTGTTCTTTTAACAATTCAACACATACATACCTACATACTACATGCCTTGTGTTTTCAAAATCGGAAATAAAATTGCATTAATCGTTACCTACAACGGTCAACTAATTTATTCATCAACTTCAACAATAAACACTGACAATGATTTTGTGAATATAGCTATTTTGATTTTTTGAATATAGCTCTACGAAAGTTGATGATTTCGGTAGGTAGCTACTTTCTGCACCAAAGTAATTCAATGTTATCGTCTAAATCATTTAGTTGGTAATTTATTATATAGGTAGGTAGCCACATACTTTAAAAGGTCGGTGCAGTGTTTTGCTATAAAAAAAGGTCAAATGTTATTTTAAGCAAAGATCGTTGAACTTGAAGTAGACAACACAAACCCAATGGTCTGATACTCACAGCCCTAATGTATTGGGTGGTTTGTGGTTTGCTTTGCTCCTTGTTATTATATAGTAAAACACGCTTAAGTGAAACCCACTTAAGAGAAAACTCACTTATCTGAAACACTTTTTTCATCCCCGAGCATTTGTCGACCAAAAACACTCCAATTAAGTGTGAAACATATTTTCAGTTCATTTTCAATAAAATTTAATTTTTTTCCAAGTAACTCCACAAGATAAATACAATTGTTTCTAGCTTTAAGGCTCGTTTCACACATATTCGGTTTCATTCGGTTCGGTCTCTATTCGGTTTGTATTCGGCTGTGCCTGATATGTGTGAAACGATAAAACGGCAAAAATAAAAACCTAATAGAAACCGTTTTATCGTCTCAAACATATCAGGCTTCAGGCACAGCCGAATACAAACCGAATAGAGACCGAACCGAATGTGTGTGAAACGAGCCTAATAGAATTTTTAAATCCGCTTCAGGGACTTTTTTTTTCACTTATCCGAACTCCGCTTAAGTTAAATTTTTTTCACTTGAGCGGGGTTCGTTTAAGTCAAAACCCCGCTTAAGTGAAAAAGACTGTGATATTTTGCCGTTTCTCTTAAGCGGGTTTTGCTGTAATTGTAATTGTGTTTAATAGAATCACATAAATGTAAATGAAGTCTAAAATATTGTTAAAATGTGAAATTTGATGCACACAATAACGTAGTTGGGGTTGAACAAAATTTGTGTTATGTTACTTTTTTCTAAGCCCTAATTGGGGAAAAAAAACAAGTTGGGGGCTATGAATAATGGACATGTTGCATCCACCAACATTTTTTTCTAAAAACAAAACCCAGAGAATTGGGACGAAGAAACCAGCTTGGAACTAATAACGTCTGAGAATATTGAACAAAAAACGTAGTCAGCTAAGAAGTAACCTTATTCCAGAGAGTTTTTGGGGCTTAAGTCTAGGGACTGTCAAAGTCCGAATTTGGGGCTAAAGCTTGAAGATATAATTTTTAAAAGAAGGAGTCAGGGCTAAACATTAAATTGGGTCGCAGTAGTCCAATCAAATTATCCAAAAAAATCGAAAATATCTACAAAAATTCGGGAGGAGAATTTTACTGTTTTTTTTTTAAAGAGTACTTCTTGGGGATTCTAAAACCACATTTTTCCAACAAAAAAACCCTCTGCGTCGTCCACCATTTTAAAAAAGGTGTTTAAAAGTGTTAACTCAATTTTCTCAACAGCTATTAGTCGTAGAGTAGTAATTTTTGATTACTTTTGTAGCTTAACTACATGTTCTCTACAGTTGTTGTCTTAAAATTTTTTTTGATAGCTCCTTCCTATTAAAAGTTATTGTTAAAAAACCAGCAAATTTTCTATTTTAAAAATGGTTTTTCAAGTTTATCTCACCCAATGTCCATCCTAACCAAAAATCACTTTTAATACTTTTTATAAAACATTAGATTTTCTTCATTTCTGTATACTTAGATTTCAAGATATAGCACGACAAAGCTTCTAATATTATAAAATACAGTGCAGATTGATTTTATTAAACTGCCCCTACTTGTTTCCCGTTAGATTAACGAATACAAAATTACAAACATGTTTGTAGAGAAAGGTTATACATATAATTGTGTATAATTTGTTTCTTGAAAATTAAAAATTTTTCATCAAACTTTGAATTTAAAATATTATATATAAAGTTGACGGGACATTTACACACCCTTTTAGTACGAACATTTTTGCCCCACCCCAATTATTTTTATTTAAAAATGTAGCCACATTTGTAAGCTAAATTTTGAGATCTTAATCTTTAAAATCTGATGAGTAGAAAAGAAGTTAGGATTTTTTAAACGTAAAAAAGCCATTAGAACAAATTTATTTTTATTTGTTGTTTTTTTAATTTTATTTTAAAAAATAAATTTTTTTCTAATCGGCTGCTTTCCTTTTAAAAAATCCTAACTTGAGCAACTATCGTTTGAATTTTTGTTTTAATTTATTTTTTTTCAGAGTCTTGAGTTTGGAAATAATTTCTTCAAAAACTGTTCACTAAATGAACTTTATTTGAAAGGAAAATAAAAGAAGGGATTTCTAAGTTTGCAAAAAGGTATAACAGGGCATTGTAAGTGTTGCCGTTGTTTTTTAATAATTTTGTTTCTATTTTAAGTCAATTTTTTAGAAAACTGCCCCTATCAAATAAACGAGGGGGTAGAACCCCCCTTCCAAACAATTTTTTTCTTTTCTCGAATAGGCCTACATGCTCAAGCTTTTTGTCACGCCTTAGGTGAATCACTCTGTATAATAGGTGGAATTCTCAATAGGGAATACAAAAAATTGTGATATTAACCATTAGTTCCGCTTTGACCTTTAATAACTTTGAAAGAATTACATTTATTAGATAAAAAGTGAAGACCTTTTTTGTAGAGCGTTCAATTTTCTAAAAAAAAATATGCTTCTCATTTAAATACTTGCTATTATAAAGTTATAAATTTCCAAGTACAAAATTGTGTTTTGTCCCATACAAATCGTATGGAAAATAGAAAATAGCAATGACCGACCTCTAAAAATTAATTTAAAAATCTGAATTTTTAACAGTCTTATTATTTTCCTCAACTCTAAGTAATTAGCTAGTGGCATTGGAAATCGGAGACTTTTTTTTATTTTTGAATCAGTCTAATTATATAATATAATTATTCTAAATTGTGGGGGGGTGATGCCAAATTAGAAAAGAATTAGTTTGGGAATTAACGGAGATCCCAATTCTCATACGTATTTTACGCATATAAGATAAGAAAAACTAGGAGTTGAAAACACCGTGACTATTTCTTTTAGCTAGTATCGCCCACCGGCCGAAAATCGGCCACCAAAACCTTCACAGAGACAAAACAATTTGTGTGAAAATTAAATCACAAAACATTTTTTTTTTTAAGTTTATATTTTGTTTTTAAATATGCACAGTGATCGGCTGTACGAAAACAAAAAAGACCCACAGTTTTTAAATGAGTGTCTCAGGTATAGTGAAACCAATGGAAAACAGCATAGGCAAAACACGGTTCAGAAACTCTTTTCCTTGCAAAAATTTGTGTCCTCAAATATGTTTCCACTTATCCGATAACAGCTTATAATTAACCTTTTGGATTTGGGGAAATAGTTTGAAAAGTACCAGAATACTTTGTATATATATTGAAATATCTATTTAATATGTTATTTCTTGGATTTGTCTCTGTTTTTATGCCTGAATAAGAAACTTTCTTTCTTATTGTATAAGAATTTTTTTTCTTATATCCGTTGCATATAAGAAAGAAATTTCATGGGTTTTCAGAGTTTCTTATACCCGGTTATCAAAACGTGGTGACCTTGTCATAATGTTTCGCTTCGAAAGTACTCAACGGAACTGCGTGATAAACCAGTGTTTTGCATAACTCAAAGGCCAAATGAGTGAGTACTAGTCTGGTAGTTGCTTTCTAATACACTAAACTTAAGCAACTTGCTCATCAATTTGCCATTGGCTTGCCTATTTCGAAGCCATTTGGGGAGCGAGTGATTTGGCAATTAATGTATGTATGCATGTACCCAACTCCATCGTGTGGACTCAATGTAATGTGTGATAAAAGGCTAGAGCGTGCATGTTGGGCCCTGACAAGATAATCAAAGGGGAAGGAGGTAGAACAAAATTAATGATAACGTAAGATCTCAGAGATTAAAGAACACATTTTTGCCGCCAATACAACTAAATTTGTAAAGTAGATTTTTTTACAAAAATGTTAGAAAATAACAGCAATATTAAGAATGTCGTTTTTTAGTTTTTGAAAAGTTAATTTATTTTGAAAGCATCCGGTTTTTAGTGTTTAACTAAGAATTAATAAAAGCATTAAATGAAAAAAAAAAAAAAGTGGGTACACGTATTATGTTAATTATGATTACGTCTTACAATTTTAAAGTTATGTTTTTGTACACTTATGATTTTTAACATTGGATGCAATCAATGGAAAACTAATTCATATTTTGTATTCCCAACGTTTTGATGGATTTATTCCAGCTTTCCCGGAGCTTGATTTGTTTATTAATTTATTTTAAAAATGTATTTCATTTAATTATTTACTGATCTTTCAATTCAATCCGAAAAAGTAAAATGGAATATGGACAGAACCATTAACAAGTACCTAGGTATTTTAAGTCTTCAAAAACTTCTTATTATGAATACATCATAGAACTTATTTTAATATTCGAATGCACATGTAACCTCAACCTCATTCAAACACATTCAATACAAACATAAATACAAATCTCACACATGGCACTATGATTCAATTGGTCAAATTAATTTTCAATGTACTTTGTACTTTGCTACGATGAAATAAAAACAAAAACAATTGTTGAATTATAACAAACATTTTAATTTATTACTTCTTCGTTTTTACTTTTTTTTCGTTAGTTTCTTATTCTTCTTGGGTTGTTCAAGTTTTTGTTTCTTTGCACTCGTTGGTTCTGCAGTATCCATGGGTTTAGTATCAACAATAGGCTCAGCACTGAATCCTTTTATATAAGGTTCAACCATTTGAAAAACTAATTTTTCATGTTGAACATTCCGTGAGTCCAAACTTAATCGCACTCGAACTGGATCGAATGAGTGGAATATAAATTTACCACAACGCTGGGTGTGATCCTTTAAGAAAGAAAATGTATGTAAGAGGCGAATATGCAAGAATAATCTCGTTACTTACATCTTCATTATATACAAAAGCAACGTCTGAATCTTTTTTGCTTTCGTCTTTTCCATTCAGGTAGATTGTACCTTCTAGTCCGAACTTTGGAATCAACACCTGTAAGGCATTTTTGCGAACAAATAATATATAACTGAAAAACAAAGTATATTAATAAAAATGCTTAAGTAAAAAAAATTATTTTAGCGCACCCTTCTTCATCTTGAGTTTTTCCACGGAAAAACAAATGCGTATTCATTGCAACAGAAGCTCGACCAGCGTACTGTGCCATTTTGTGACGGTAGTTCAAATTCTGACACAGAGATTCATTGGATTTCTTGTCTAGAAGTCCAGAATATGTGCTGTCGGCACCAATACTGGCAGCCAATAGACGATGCACTATGATGTCGGAATATCTTAAAATAATAAAAATGTATCCATACATATTCTCAGTCGAAAAGTGAGGAATTACCTTCTGATGGGTGAAGTGAAATGTGTGTAAATAGGAGCAGCCAACCCGTAATGGAAAAAGTCTTCTCTGGCCACAGTTCCGCTTATAAAGTATAAAGCCTGCATCATGCAACGCGTAGTCAATATTCTTATCATAACATTGAAGTAAGGATTGTCATCCTTCACTGCCAGATCCAACGACTCGGCTAGTTCTTTTCCTGATTCGATGTTTATTTCAAATCCTTGATTACGTGCTGCTTTGATAAGAGGATCAAAGTTATTTGGTGGTGGTCTGGGATGCCGACGCAACATAGCACATTCAGTAAATTCGTTGGCAATGTGTTCGGCGACAGTTATATTTGCCAGCAACATGAACTCTTCGACCATAGAATTAGTTTCCCGGATTTGTTTAACTTCCACTTCAAGAGGTTCGTGGGTTTCACTGTCTACTTGGAAACGAATTTCTGGTGATGCTAAGACAAGAGCACTAAAATTAAATAAAAAAAAATATTTGAATTCGGTAAATATTGAAGATAGAAGATAAAGACATACCCATTATCCATTCGCCTTTTTTTAAGAATTTTTGCTAATTTATTTAGGTTCCTTAGAGATTTTGCCAGCTCATCATTTTGTTTTTTATCATCAATAATTATTTGAGCCTCCTCGTAGGTCATAGCTTTCTTTGATTTGATAACACTTTTATGAAAACGTTTGCTAATAATATGCGCCTCATGGTCTAATTCCCAAACACATGAAAAAGCAAATCGCTCTTGATTCCCCACCAACGAACAAAGATTCGAACTGAGTAGTTCCGGAACCATGTCAATACGTTTACCGACTAGATAAACAGTTGTACCACGTGAAGCTGATTCCATGTCTAAGGCATTGCCCGGTCGAATAAAATGACTAACATCGGCGATATGAACACCAGCTTCTAAATTGCCATTTGGTAAGAGACGACAATGTAAAGCATCATCGATATCCGTGCATCCTGGGGGATCAACTGAACAGATGTTTAAGTCACGTAAATCAACACGTTTCTCATAGTCCTTGTAATTAAAACCAATTTACATAAATAGTTTGATGAAAGAAGTAAATAAAAAAGAATTTACCTCCTCTGTAATTGTCCATGGCATCTTAGGCAAGAAACTGAGTACTTCCTCTGAGAATTTACTATGTGGCACATCGTGTTCCAATAAAATAACCTCGTTCTCTGTCTCGGTATTACCAAGTGGTCCAAGGGCTCTTACAAAGTGTCCATGAGGATAACGCGATGATCTTGGCCACGTATCAATTGCTACAATAATCCTTTGCATATACAACTTATCAGCTTGTCTACTTTCGATACGAATTCTTGGAATCTTTCGATCGGCCGGTATAAAAACATGTCTTGTAGAACCTTCAACTTTATTTTGTTGCAGAATGCCACAATATTGACGCCATTTACGGCGAATTATACCAACAATGACTCCAGTCGGTTTGCCCTTCTCTCCTTTTTTCTTCTTTTCAAACACTTTATCCTCTTCGACGTCATCAAGATTGTCGCCATGGTCGTTGTCGTCTTCTTGGAGTACAATTTCACTCGGAGCCGACCACTGATCCTCGGGCAACAGTTCAACAGCAACAATGTCTCCATCAACGGCACGGTTCAGTTTTTCACGTCCTTGTATTAAAATCTGCAAGGAATCATATTATTAATTTTGGAAATAATCTAAAGATTTGGTTCATACCATACTATCAAAGGATTCATTGTTAACAAAGCCTTCGAGGTAGTTCTCTCTGGAGGCCATGAAAGATCCTTGAATTAGCTTTCCAGCACGAATTCCTTCATGAATCTCAACAATGCTCAAATGTGGTGGAAACAAAGGCATTCGAATATTTTCTATCTCGAAGTTTTTGTGTGCATATTTGTCCAACAAAAATGGATGATCAATAAGTGACTTTATATAGTCTTTAGCTGACGCAACGAGAATACCCTCAGCTTCTGCCTTTTCACGATTGCCGGCATCATCGGTGAGAAGAATAACACGAGTCCGTTTGTCACCAGCTTTTTTTTGGCTCTGTCGTAAATGCTCGTCATACCATTTGGCTGCAGAGCGAATAGCACGATCGTTGCGATCGTTTTGAGTTTCACCTGGCTTACGTTCTACGTAGGTGTCCCTTTAATAATAAAAAATAATCTTACTGTAGAACAGACAAGCCACTAAAACTAACAGGATAATGGCAGAATTAAATAAAGCTAAAGCAAGTAGATGTATAAACAAATTATACAGGGTGATTCACATAAGGTGTATGGGAAGGGTCTATTTCCCCCCGTTTAGGCCGGAGGGGAAATTTTTTTAACCGCTGAGGAAAACATTTTGTTCTCAAAATTGCCTCCTACGATTTGGATACAAAAAAATGTCTTAATTATTCAAAAAAAATGTTTTGTTTTGGAAAAATGGATTTCTTGGTTAAACAAAAAAAAAATGAAGCTGATGCTAATCAACAGGTTGCTGAAAAGAAAGCCGAATTCTTTCTAGTTTCAATACCAGCCAACAAGTGCCTAGGTGGCACAGTGTAGATGGGTCTTAGTTGCGGACTTCGACCCTTTTGAGTGTTTTCCTATTTTCAAGTTCAAGAATGTTTCAATGGATCTAGAATTAACTTCGGTTTCCTTTTGCACCATTTTTTTCCCCAAACTCCTATGACTGTGAGCTAGCAGACTACTGGTTTTTGAAGGTGGCTCATGGTGCACGAGGACCGGAGGATCAGACGGTTGTGCCAACCTTCGCTTCAATACCAGTCAACAAGTTGCCTAGTTGGCACAGTGTAGATGGTTTTTAGTTGCGAACTTTGGTCCTATCGGGTGTTTTTCCTATGTCCAAATCCTTAATAAGTTTCATCACATGTCTAAATCCAATAAAAGCGTCTGGTCATACAGGCGGGTGGTACTTTCTCTGGTAACCACAAGTCATGTTGTGCAAACAGACGGAGGTGTACAGAGATTACCATATCCGAGTGTGCGACTAGACGATCACCCTAAGGGATCAGATCGTATGCGTCCTGGGCAAATCAGCAAATTGCTTAGCGTAGCATACTGCAGCTGAACTCGGGCGTTGGCGATGATCCGTTGGGAGATCTATCACCAAATACCCTCTTTTTCTTTAAAAATGTTCTTTTAACCCACAGGTCAAACGAGTTATGGTACCAAAACGGCGCATTACCGCGTTAATTGGGTCATCGAGCAAGGATGCTTGTGACCGCCATCTCTACCTTCTAGTTTTATGGGAAGGTATGGTTAAATTACCTTTTAGGTTGAAATGTAAAAGTCCTAAAACCATCCGGTTTCCAGTTTTTGACTTAGAATTGAGAAGAAATTTGAATTTTGAAAAAAAATAGTGCTCAATAATGTCAAATTTTTATTTTTGATTTAATTTTTTTTAGTTTTGAGTATGAAAATTAATTTTTCAAAAACAGTTTCACTAAAACAACTTTATCATCACCATCAATATACATTAGGGTGTCCGTTATTTCCCAAACTCATTTTTTTGGATAGCACACCCCGTCAATCGAAAGTTTATGCCGAAAAAAAAATTATTGACCAAACAAAATTTTTTCCGAGGTCATTAACCCTCTAAGGTCATACTTTTCCCATACAAATCTGTATGGGAACTTTACAATTTCACATTTTATCTTTTTTCTCTAGAACTATAACAGTTATTCAAATTTTTTTTGGGAACTCTGATTGATTTATCGGTCCTTTAAAAAACTGCATTTAAAAGTGTATTAAAAAAATTTAAATTATAATTTATTTCGATTTTTCAAGTTAAAAAATACTTTAATATTACATATATATTTTTCTCTTATTTTTCTCTCTCGATTCTCAGAAGTTTTTGTTGTTTTTTTTATTGATTATCATAAAGTTATAAGTTTTTTAAAAAATTGCAATAAAAAAATAATGAAAACAAATTAGAAATAATAATTTATTTCGAATTTTCAAAATATTAAATATTTTTTAATTTTGTATGTATTAAATTTGTTTTTCTTATGAAATAAAGATTTTTTTTATTATTTTTTGAATGTGGGTTTTAAACAAGATATTGGTCAAAAAAATCATTTAAAAAACTTTTGTTGGTAAGAAAAAAAAAAATACATAAAAAAATAAAAATATTTAATATTTTGAAAAATCGAAATAAATTATTTCTAATTTGTTTTGATTTGCCCGTAGCATAATGGTTAGTGCGTTCGACTGTCACGTTGGAGGTCTGGGATTGCTTCCCAGCCTCGTCCACCTAAAAACTAAAAAGTTAAAAAGTTAAAGTACTGCCTCTTGCGAATAAGTGCGTCTCGTCTAGCCGTTCGGATTCGGCATACAATTGTAGGTCCCTTCCATTCCTGTCGAAAGGCGCACACAGGAATGGTTGCGAGTTGTTAGTCACTAGGCCCTGGTTCTTCATGAGCCGTTGTGCCACTTGATTTATTTTTTTATCTAAATACATCTTCTTCTATATATATAAAAATGAATTGTTATTCGTTTGTGTTCTTATATCTCAACTTTGGTAGATCCGAATTCGATGAATTTTTTATTGTTGGAAAGGTATTATTCCGTAGCAGGTTTGTATGTTAAATAAAATGACTTTGTGACCGCCTACCATTTGTATGACAAAAAAAAAATTAAAGTAAAAAAAAAAAAGGAAAAAATCATTGAACATTTGTTTATAGAATCAAAACGGAAATTCAGATTTTATTATTGTCATTCAAAGTAAAAAATCAAACAAAACATTTATTCTTTATAGAATCGAAACGAAAATTTAGTGTTTATAAATCATGAAAGCTGTTTATGATAAGAAAGGTGGATTTTATTTTTTGGATGCACCTCGAGGTACCGGAAAGACATTTTTAATTTCACTGATTTTAGAATGTATTCGGTCAAAAAAAAAAAAATTAGCATTGGCGCTCGCTTTATCGGCAATTGCTGCTACCTTATTGGAAGGTGGTCGAACTGCACATTCTGCACTGTAGGCGGGTTCTGGAAAGCGCGGCGGATCGCTTTCATTGGCGAATTTTTCTTTTCTTATTCTCAAAAGCTCTTTTGCTTTCCATTTTATGTTTGAAATCGATCATAAACATTTCGACCACCTAGAAACCTATCATTTTAAAACAAAAACTGGAAAGCGGAAGCCTTTTTAAGACTAAGAAAATACAAATCCGCCAATATAAGCTATCCGCCGCGCTTTTCAGAATCGGCCTACTGAAGTTACCATATTGAACATTCATATTAATGAAACACCCATCACATGTAACATTCCAAAGAATTTGAAAACATCACAGGTATTACAACAATGTAAGATTATTGTGTGGGATGAATGCACGATGGCTCATAAGAAGTCATTGGAAGCTTTGAATAGCTTCAAAACAATCAAAATTTATTTGGTGGTTTCTTTATATTATTGGCCGGTGAATTTCGACAAACATTGCGCGTAGTTCCGCAATCAACTCCAGCAGATGAAATCAATGCATGTTTGAAATCACCTAATTTGTGGAGATATGTCAAAACAATCAGATTGAAAATAAATATGAGTGTCCAATTATTGCAAAACGATTCATCGGCCGTTGTTTTCAAAGCAGTTGTTGAATTTAAGTGATGGCAAAATGCCCATTAATGATCGATTAATAACATTGCCGGAAAATTTTTGTGAGATTACCCAAACTAAAGATGAATTTACCTACCCTGTTTACATGAGGTATTCGAGCGAGCTTCAAGCTCGCTTGGCCCCTTTGTATACCTGCGTTGACTTGAAATGAGCTTCAACCGACTCGATTCCACTTCAGGACCGGAGTCGAGTCGAAATTGTTGATAAAAAACCTGGGTCGAGGAGTCGGTCTTGAGGATGTGTTGACCACAGTGTTTTTGCACAAGTGCGAGTAAAATTATTTATTTGTTTTGATAGGTATGTGAAGTATGTACTAAAATTCAGATAATGTTAACTGTTTTTGTGTGAAATAAATATGTTGTTGCCACTCCATCAAATGTAATCTCAACACAATATCAACTCAACTTTAAATGGGGCTCTCAACTCACGTGACGAAACACCTGGGCCTGAAATCCGACCCTAATCCAATTCCAAATCTCGATTCTGTTTGTAAACGGGGTAGTTGATTAAAAAAGTTTTTCCAAATATTGGACAGCGATAGAAAGATCATGCTGGGTTCAGCGAACGAGCAATATTAGCAGGAACAAATAAAGATGTTAACGAAGTTAATTGAGATATTTAAAATGAAATAATTTGTGAATTAGTATCATATAAGTCAATCGATTCTATTATAGACGAAGATAACGTAGTGAACTATCCAACAGAATTTCTTAATTCACTAGATTTACCAGTAATGCCACCCCATAATTTTCGATTAAAAGTCAGTGTGCGAATCATCATGCTTCGGAATAAAAATCAAAAAAACTTTGTAACGGAACAAGACTTGCTGTTAAGCGCTTAATGAATAATGTAATCGAAGCCACAATTTTAAAAGGAAAGTATAAGGTAGAAGACGTTTTTATTCCCCGAATAACGCTAATTCTGATTTACTTGCTTTTACAATGACAGTCTTTAGGAGTGTGTGGCATAGACTTAGAATACCCAGTATTTTCACATGGGCAATTATGTATATGTTGCATGCTCCAGAGTAGGCAAACCATCAGTGTTATTTATATATTCTACAAATAGAAAGACAAAAAATGTTGTATACCAAAGAGCCGTTCAACAGATAAACATTTTAAAGAGAACTTTGAGTTTGTATTAACGACCAGCGAAGCGGTCGCAGGCACCCTAGTTTAATAATAAAAGGCAAAATAAAAATCTTTGTGCTAAGACTACTTGACAGATTTCGCTGAAATTTTCAATTTACTATCGGTGGGAAGAATATAGTACAGTCAACGAAGGAATTTTGCTTGCAAAAAATAGTGCTCACTGGATTATTTTTGTATATGGTAGGGGTTACCCCGAGGTATAATATACCCAAAGTCCCCAGCCCAGGGCCACGAGCTAAGCTCAGGAGGGGGAGTTAAAGGTACCCCTTTTTAGATTTTCGTTAATATTTCCACAACCTAGCATGTTAGCGGAAAAGTCTATACTACTTAATTAGAGACAATTAAATTATCTATAAAAAAATATATATTCACATTTTTCTAGGGTCAAAAATAAAGGAGATAAAGGAGGGCGGTAGAAAAGTCAACAAAATCTGAAAAACCTGTTATTGTCTTAGATATTGAATGTGTTCTGACCAATTTACTTGGAAAAAACAAAAAACGTTAATACACATTCATTCACTGTTGTTTAATCATATCGTGAAGCTAAGAAAGGAGTTATAATTTCCTTTTTTTCTATATATCCGAAACTATACGAAAAAGTTGATGTATACTTAATTAGGAAAAATTTAAATAGCAAGAGTTGTTTTCATATGGCGCCAAAAAATGATAACGTTTTTTATTGAGGGAACACAATACAAAATTTATTTGCTATAGCGGGGGGTGCTTTCTCTCCCCCTTTAGAGAGGAGGGGCATTTTTTTAAAAATAATATTTAAAAACAACGGCAACACTTACAACAAAAAAAAATACCTTTTTTGAAAGCAAGAACTCCGTTCTTTTATTTTATTTTCAAATCAAGTTATTGATGTCCACAGTTTTTGTAAAAATTACTTTCAAACTCAAAATTAAAAAAAAAAAAGTTGAAAATTTCGTTTTTGATTTTTTCATTAAAATTGTAGAATAGAATGCAGAATTGGCTTTTATTGTTCACAACCCCTATTAATTCTTGATTGAAAACTGAAAACTAAAAACTAAATGGTTCTATGTCTCCTAGTTTTTGATAAAATTGAAAGTACCTTTAACCCCCCATCCTGAGTTTAGCGCGCGGCCCTGGGCTGGGGACTTTTGGTATGTTATACCTGGGGGTAACCCCTACCATATAAAAAAATAATCCAGAGAGCACTCTTTTTTGCATTTATTTTATAATTTTGAGTCTTCGTTGACTGGGCTAATAGTAAAATTTGCTTATTGCAACTCAAAATTTTAGCAATCTTTTCGTTTAGATAATATTGTTCAATTATTATTCTGAAATTTGTAATCAATCAAAAGGTTATTGTAAAAATCTAACCTCAATTTTAAAAATTCAAATCTGAAATTATCAAATTCGAAAACAAAATAAATTTATTTTGATTGTACCTACTCAACTGCGAATAATATTACAAAACATGCTTCGGTAGTAGCGTTAACTGACGAAAGTGGTAACATTATTTTGGATGTCCCAAGTTTAAAATGTCACAGGTTAAAAATGTATTTAAAAGACCTGAGGTCTTACAGGCATATAGTTAAAATTATTAAATTATTATTTCTTTGATATTGGAAATAATATTACGTTGATAATTGGATCATATGGAATTGCGGCAGCTTGGTTTGGGAAATTATCATTTAAAACATTTAAACTCCAACATTGAACTTTTCTAAATGATCTGGTATGAGTGGATTTCTGGTAGATCCGGGATTTGGTTTGTCCAATTTTCTGACCTGTCTATCTTTTTTTTTAGAAAAAAATGGACCTATAAATAACAGAAAAAAAACCCTGTCAAAAAGCGTTCATAAGAAGCGTTTATTAATTCAGATTCAAGCACAAACATATCATTTTTACCACGCTGTTAAATAAAACATGCAAAACTAAAAAAAATACTTTAAACTTTTAACTAAAAAGAGTACACTAACTTTCATCAGATTTGGCAACAGTTTTATGCAAAAACTTATTTCGAGGACTGAATAATTTGGCATATCCCTTTGATGCAACTTTTAAAATATTTTTTAATATTATAGATTAAACTATGGAGCAGAATTTACGATAACTTTTTTTTATTTTCTAGGTATTTTAAAGCTTGGTTAAGACAATTTCGGTATGTGTTTGAATCTGCATTAAGAAACGCTTCTGTTATTTATCGGCATATTTTCAAAAACAAAGTTAAGTTACGTTGGATCCTTTAAATCCCTTTGACGGAGTACTGGATAGAAAATGCAACATTTTGGGGTATCAACATTTTGAATATCAATGGCATGTTAATCTTAAATACCTAAAGCAATAGCGCGCGATCGGAAGTCCTCAAAATATTTGAACCATTCTTTTTTCTACTTAATATTTTGTTCATAAACAAGCTATCTGGAACTATTATAGGTATTCAAAAATTAAGACGATTGGGTTCAAATATTTTTTTTTAAATACCATTTTTCAAAAATGTTCCAAACTTCAGAGCGCATGCACGCACGATCGGAAGATATGAACCGATTTTGATTATTTTTCAAATCTCTCTAAGTCTTGCCAATTCGCAAGTTTTCCGCGGTATTACGATATGAAATTCGAAAAAAAATGTGTGTACCTGGTAAATCGTCAAATGTGTTTGTTAACCATTTTTTCTTTTTTTTTTAAATCCTTATTTTGAGATATGGATATATATCCAATTAACCGATTTTGGTTGATTAGTGTCAGTTAATTGATCCTGTGAAAGTTACATACTAAATTTAACTCAACGTACCTACATAAATTAGTTTAATCTTTAATCATTCTACATCTACAGTCTTCACATTTACTGATTGAAGTATACTTACTTATGGTGTTCATTGACAAAGACATAGAAATTCCTAGCAGCATGGTTGAAAATATCTCTAAACCGATTGTACACTGAGGAGCTGCGATGTTTAACCTCTTGCAGAACTGTCGTTAGAACAATAACATTGCAAATGGCATCTTCCTCAAGAACATCTATCTGATCTAGGACAACATTTGTGTCGAGAAGAAGATAATGAGGGAAATTGAACAGGGAAGTCTTGGACTTGGGATTATTTGCCAGTAGGAGTTCAGATTCATTTTGGTGGCAAATTTTACACATTTGTGAACCACATCCAAGATCGTCGCGGAGATAGTGCTCACGAACAATCTAATAGAAAAGAAAAATTTTTACATTTTTGAATAATTTTATTTTTGTTTTTACTGTATAATTTAATTTACTTTTAAAATATTTCCGCGTTTTGTTTTTCGCGTAAATTCACGAATTGTCTGCATGATTTGTTTATTTTATTCCGAATTAACTTGCATACAAAAAGTAGGGTTATGTTTTCTTGGTTGTGTTTTTTGACATTTCACGTGTTGCATGTTGCTCGCTCTGTATGTGAATTCGGGTACGAGAGAAATTAAAGGTACAAACGTATTGAAAAAATAAGTTTCCTTTGGGTTAGAACCTTAGAAGAAGAAATAGAGGAACTGCCCTTGTTGGAAAAAAGTGAAGCAGTTTTTAAAATGGTGTGAGGTCTCACAAACACAAATGCATTACAGCAGGGACGGAGTGCTCTTTGAAGGCAACTCACTAGGGCGCCATCAGAATAGTCATTTTTAGTATTTTCCCAAGTTGTTTTAGTGGAATGTTCTAAAAAAAAGAAAGAGTACGTGCGTGAAGCAATTTGTTAATCTGAAATGTCAAATCGATAGTGTGATTTTAAAAAAGAACAATAAAAAAGTGTTACAAATTAAGACACTATATAACAAAAAACTTTGGAAAGACAAACCTTTTCAAGTGAATAAAATAGACATTGTAGTTATTTAGCAATCAACAAAAAAAACAGTAAGTGCGTTAAGAGCATTTCCTCTCACTTACTTACTTACTTAGGTCCTCGGACCTATTACGTCCGTGATGTTTCCCTTACGGGACATAGGGCCTCCACTACACCTACGCGCCATCGTGTACGATTTCTTGAAATATATTTCAGCTCTCTCCAACTTTTCCCCAGTCGTGCCGATTCCTGTTCGACCGTTCTTCGCCATGTACTTCTAGGCCGGCCCACTTGTCTTCCCTCCTGTGTGAGCGGGTTCCACTGCATTGCTTGAGATGCAATGCACCGATCGCCTTTTCGAAGCGTATGGCCAATCCACTGCCACTTTCTTCTTCGTATAATGGAGTCTATGGGCTCCTGACCCGTTCTCGTATGAAGTTCGGCATTGGAGATACGGTTGGGCCAGAAAATCCTCAAGATGTTTCGTAGACATCTATTAACGAAGGTTTGCAGCTTTCTAGTGACAATTTCAGTGACTTTCCAAGTGCTGCAGCCGTAAAGCAGAACGGATTCAACATTGGAGCGGAACAGTCGTAGCTTGGTCTTTAAGCTAAAAGAGTTGTTTCTCCATATTTTGGACAGCATTCCGAACGCAGCCTTTGCTTTTCTGATTCGGCTGTTTACGTCCAGTTCAGTTCCGCCACCCGTAGAGATAATACTCCCAAGATATTGGAAATCCTCTACCATCTCTACCGGTTGTCCAGAAATATTTACTTGGATTGATGAGGAAGTTCCAAGGCTGATCCTTTTAGTTTTTGCCGAGTTGATCTTAAGCCCTACGATTTCTGCTTCTCTCTCCACCCTTGTTGTCATTTGATGGAGATCCATGATCCTATGAGAGAGTAAGCATACGTCGTCCGCGTAGTCCAGATGTTTGAGGTGAGATTGCAGAGTCCACTGAATTCCCCCATTTCCATTTGACAAAGCTGCGTGCAGTACGTCACTTATCACCAACAGGAACAGTATTGGTGACAGTATACAGCCTTGCCTAACTCCACTTTGGATTTCAAACTCCTCTGACAGCCTACCTTTGTGCAAAACGTGACACCTGGATCCATCATATGTAGCCTTGATAATAGCAATCAATTTATCTGGGATGCCCCTCCTGTGCAAAGCAAGCCAAATAAATTCTCTATTGACACTGTCGAACGCCTTTTCAAAATCGATGAACAGCAGGTGAAGTGGTGATCGATATTCAACGCACTGTTCGATGATGATCCTCAAGGTGTTGATGTGATCAACACAGGAAGATCCAGTGCAGAAACCTGCTTGTTCGGCGTCGAGTGTGTCTTCGAGGTGGTCTTTAATTCGGTCCAATATTATCCTTGCTATTATCTTGGCTACTGCAGGCAGAACGCATATTCCTCTCCAGTTTTCGCACTGTGTGAGATCTCCTTTCTTTGGGAGCTTGACAATCATTCCTTTTTTCCACTCTTCAGGAAAGCTCTCTGCTTCCCAAGCTCTCTTAATAAGTGGGTGCAGTAGCTCGCTCGATGTCGTTGGGGCTGCTCCTAAGAGCTCTGCAGGAATACCGTCAAGTCCAACCGCTTTGTTGTTCTTCAGTGCTTTGATGGCGGTGATAATTTCTTCTTTACTGGGGGGTACGGTGCGTATTCGGGAAATTGTTACTTCGGGTAGCTCAGTTGGAATAGGGTTCACTTCACTTGCGAAAACGCGGTTTAAAACCGCAGAAAAGTGTTCCCTCCACCTTATGAGCTGGTCCTCATCCGAAATTAGCAGGGATCCGTTTGTGTCTTTAACCAGGTGTTGTTTAGAGCTCTGGACACCAGTGAGCTCTTTGGTAATTCTGTAGACGGTCCTACTGTCACACCTACTAGCGGCTTCTTCTGCTTCTGTAGCCAGTGCGTTGATGTAGTTACGCTTATCACGTCGCACACTACGGTGAACTTCCCTCATCTTCATGCGGTACGTAGACTCAAGCTCGTTTCTCCCTGCTGCTGGGGTAGCTGCGATGCGAGCTTTAAGGTGTTTCCTTTCTTCGATCCTTGCCCAAGTTTCGTCGGAAAGCCAAGCACTATTTCTTCCTTGCGCCCGGCCGACTATACTTTCAGCACCGGATATGAACACATTTTTCACAGCACACCAATGATTTTCGATGGATGTGGTTTCCGTGCTGCTGATTGCGTTCAATCCTTGTGAAAGGTGGTCCCCTAGTTGTTGGCGCACTGCAGGATCCTTTAGTCTATCTGTATTTAACTTGGGCATTCGAGTGTTTCCTTGGGATCTCCGAACTGCAGCTGTACGCAATCTTACGGTAGCAACCATCAGATGGTGGTCCCGGGCCATTCCCATGTCAGCACCTCTTCTGTTACGGACGTCCTGGAGACTGCTTCTAAAACGCCGGCTGATCGCGAAGTGGTCAATTTGGTTGGAAGTTGCTTGTCTGTCAGTCGACACCCAACTGACTTTGTGGCACGTCTTATGCTCGAACATGGTCCCTCCAATAACAAGGCCGTTGGCGTTGCAGAAATCGACAAATCGTTCGCCATTGTCGTTTCGGTTACCAACACCATGTTTTCCCATGACATGCCTTAGCCCAGTGTTGTCATTGCCAACCTTGGCATTTAAGTCTCCCATCACCATAACTATATCACCTCGTGGAACGCTATCATAAGCAGCACTCAGCCGGTTATAAAAGGCCTCCTTCTCCTCGTCAGAAGAGAGCAAAGTTGGGGCGTAACACTGTATGATGGTGACGCGACGTACTCTAGTCCGGAACCTGGCTTTCAGGATCCTGTCACCTAAAGGCTCCCAGGAAATTAGGCTTTTGAGAGCTGTTTTGGAAAGCAGCAATCCAACGCCAGATTCCCGAGCGCTTCCAGGTGTTTTTCCGGAATAGAATAGTACAGTGTTACGGGTTGGTGACTTGAACTTCCCCGAACCCAGCCATCTAACTTCACTTATCCCTAAGATGTCCATCCTATACCGCATGAATTCCTTCTCTAGTTGCAGGAATCTGGCATTCTGAGGACCTTCTTTTCCATTGTCAAGAAGCGTCTTCACATTCCAGAAACCAATCTTTGTCCGGGTACAATAGCCAAAAGTCGTCAACGAGTTATCATTAATTATCCGAGGCGTAGTGTTGGTTTCGGTAGCGGGTTGATTTCAGTTACGGAGAATGCTAACCTCCGTAACCTATCCTAGAAAGCTAGGCCTTTTCGCACTTGTAATTTTAGCCTATTTATGTATATTGGGATACATAAATAGTTGCCCGGGGACCACCACGAGGAGGTAAAACAAGCACTTCATCGTGACTGATTGTTGCGCTACTGGCCCAGACCAAGTTCTGAGCAATCAATAGTTTCCCGATCAGGCACGATGCAGGTCGCCCTACATACAACATATTATTTATAATGGATTAAACTTTGAACTGATAGACACCTTACTGAACAGACAAATTAACATTGAAATATGAACTTATAAGTTGGCGACGGAACAAATAGATATTTTATTACTAACTCAAAACGTAAAAAAACAAAAAATAATTTTCTCATAAGAAGGGCGCTTAACAGATAGTTGCGCCTTTCAACCTCCAATATAATCTCATGCACACCTGTTAACGAGAATTTCAATTTGAAATTTCTGGTTCTTAAATTCTAACAAAAAAATTATGTGCACATTT
Organism: Melangyna quadrimaculata; assembly: GCA_949320155.1. Lineage (NCBI taxonomy): Eukaryota > Metazoa > Arthropoda > Insecta > Diptera > Syrphidae > Melangyna > Melangyna quadrimaculata. The sequence continues at coordinate 187,158,964 of OX439483.1, forward strand.
TCAACTAAATTATAATATTCTTGACTTAATTTATAGTGTTACCCATTCTAAATATATTAGGGGTATTCACGATCCGATGCAACTGGCCTAGTATCATTGTAAAAGTGCAAAAGTGTAAAATCTTACAACACTACAACAACAAAATATACAAGGTGCAATCTTACAACAGTTTCGCACTTTAGCAATACCCGAAACCTATTGCAACAGAAAAATACAACATTGTAAAATTTGTGAATTGTGTTTTTGACAGCTCACTCATTCTTGATTACGTTAAACAGAAACAAAGGTATGTTCATTGGATACATCCAATTTGCTATCTTGATTGTATTGATGTGACGTCGTCATCATCTTTTACTATTATTTTCCATTTAAAATTCGGACGATAATTAAGATTTGGTAATATTTTCTTTTTCCGTTTTTTTGGCATCTTTTTATGAACAAAATTTAAATTAAATCAAACTGAAATTTTCAGATATGTTCGAAACAAAAACAAATAACAAATGTCAAACTAATTTTGACATTTGCTTTAGTGTTGCAATAAGATAAGAAAAGTGCGTTCACGATCCACTTAAAAAAAATAAAATTTCGCACTTTTACTAGGCTCGTTGCACCAGATCGTGAATCGTGTTTAATAGTTCATTAATCTAAAGACAAAAACATTTCAGCACTTTTTTTGAGAAAAATATAATAAAATTCACCTGTGAAAGGAAAAGCTTTTATCCACCTTGTTTTGTTGATTTCGACACCCCTGAACAACCCAACTAACAATTTTACTGCTATACTCATCCATAGGAGCTTTTTATAATCGTTTATCGCACGCAAATAATCTCTCTATAATACTCCATAGAGTTAAAAAGGAGAACTTTTTAACTCCTATTGCACCTTTATGGAGTGAATTCTGTTGCTTCGAAGAACATTTTTATAGTAGTTCGAAAGAAGTGCTAAAGGAGTTGTTGTGGACGCCCGAAGGGTAATAGTTTTCGCCAAGTGACTTCTGTCTATAATTACAGAAAGAGTTGCAATTGAGTTGCATCCTAGTGTGAGTCTAGTGTAAGCTGAGGACAAGATGAGTGACACAATGAATAGCACCCGCTGCCTGGTAATAGAAGAACTATTTTCGGAACCCGAATATATTAGGAATATCATTTCTTCCGAAAATTCCTAACCTCCGACTTTTGTAATGTCAAAAGAAAGGGAGAAAAACGTGGTGCATTCCCTTGGCTGTCAAATTTATGGCGGTAAGACAACTCGCAAACATAATTTTAAATTAAAAAGTTGAAAGAAAATGAAAGTGATGCTAAATTGGATATAGATTTTACCGGGTGTGTAGACTACTTGTAAATTGTTAAACCTACCTTTTTCTTATAACTCGTTTTTTTTTTGCAATTAGTGCAAAGATCTGCTGAGCTCTGTTCTTGGATTGCGCTGAAAGACTTAAATTTTATTTCTTTTTTTTTACAAATGAATGGAATGAGGTAAACGCCACGGTATACATGAATATCTGGCGGTCCCAGGTTGCCAGTGGAACACTGGGCCGCCACAGAAATTTTTTTTGTTCCCCACGTTTTTCTTTGGTTTGACCATCATATTAATTGTTCACCGTCCTTTCATCATTGCTGAACTGCAGTTGTGCTTGACGTTCCTGTCCACCGGAGCTCTGACGTATAAGTTATGTGCCATAACCTGCCACCACCGGTTTTTAATACTGATACAGCGCAGTGAGTCTGTGAACAAAAAAAAAAAAAACATAAATTATTTTGAGACATTTAAAAACAAACAAAAAAACAACTTAAGGTAAGACCGCACTAGGCGGAACTGCACGGCAGCGGAACTGCGATTCAAAATAATTTGTATGAAAAAAAGACAAGAACATTAAGGCCAAGTTGTCATACATATATGTATACGTCGGTAGAGACATTTTTTTTGTTGTGGAACAAATCATGCCGGTTCCAGATCCAATTGGAGTTCTTGTATTTGTGTTGTGCTGTCTTTTTTTTTTTGTTGTTGGCATTGAAGTTTTTCGATATGGTCAATTTTTTTTATTTAATCTTTTATTAGTATATTTTATCAAATATTATATATTTATTAATATTATATTATGATTAATAATTAAATTTGTTTGTAAGTGGAAGAGATTTGTTATCCAGGGCCTATCATACATTTTTTTTTTGTCCAATTCTTGTTTTGTTATCCACCTTCATCGAGCTCCATATAGGTAGGAAATTATTTTAGTGTTTCCGTTGTCTTGGGTACCCAAAAGGGTACTGTTTAAGCCCTATGATAGTCCTGTTGGGGAAACGAAAGGCCACATTAATTTTGTTTTCCTTTCTAGTTTTCTTTATAAATTATATTTGTTTCTTTTATTTGATTAATCAAGTTACTTAAAATTAGTATTTTTTCTATTTCTGTTATGTTTAATAAAAACTTCAAACAAACGCCTTTTTTTGATAAAATTCCCGAGTTTCCTTGTTTCGACTAATCGAAACATAATTGGTTGAAGATTATTTTTTTTCAGGGGTGCATTAGGTAGCCCAGTTCTGTCGGTGAAGATGGTATGATCTGAAGCCGATCATCCACCATCATGGGAGAAATCTAAACATGGCCGCAGATTTCCATGGTTGGGTGGGTAATGGCCACACTGCAACAACATCCGCAGTGCCCTTGGGTGTGGTAAGTGTCCGTCCGCTTTTTCACCTTTTGTGAGCTCAGGCCTGATATGTGTTTTTGTTGCTGGTGAGGTTAAGTTTCGGGGGCAAGATCCCCCCCATTCCGGCGAGCTAACTGCCGTGCTTCGCAAGCAGGCCGCGTCCCTCAGAACTTAGCATTCGTTTCCTTTCCCGAAAACTTCCTTTTTTTTGGTTTCCTACCTATTCCTTTTTCTTACCCTACCTCCACGCTAATTCCTTTTCCTTCCCCTCCTCTTGCCTCGCAACAGAGTAAGTTATAGAGTATAGAGAAAAAAAAAAAAAAAAAATGTGTAAGTACCGGGACTCAAGGGGATGATGTGTAAACATCAGTGTAGTATATAGTTTATATTATAACTTACAGTATATGTAAACTGATGAGGTTGCCAAAGGCGCCCGTCGAACATGTTATGTTATTTCATGTGATTCAGGGCTGAGCGTAAATATGTATTTAATTTTGTTTCTAACCTCACCCTCCACTTTCAAAAAAGGTACTTTTAGAGAATGTAGCAACTCTTAAAATCATACCCAATTTAGACCTTAAAATCATAATAGTTGCACCATGCTTTAAAAAACAGCATTTTCCACAATTATATGATGATGATAATTTTCCCGGCTAGGTTGGTGTCGTTGGTGTATTACTATACACAACCACATTGCCGACATTTACCACATTATCTCAATTTACTCTATTCAATGCATGAACCATTCGCATCCATTAGTTAAAAATCTAAATAAACAAGATGGTGGCGTATCCGTAATTTTGTCTTTCCTCTTTCAAGTTTACCCATACCGAGAGTTTGTTTTTTTCTTAATACCTAGTGCTAAGATGTTTACACATCAAAATCATGTGGCTGAACCTAGGGATCGAACTCGGGATCCCTTACACTACTGGTCTAGCTCGCTAACCACTCGGCCGATGTGATATATGAAATACTTTGGCATTAAAAACGATACACTTTTAGCTTGAAGGAATAAATAAATTATAATTTATTAAAAACAAGTGTCTGGTATTTTTCTACCCATATATGTACATATAATTGTGTATGTAAATAATTAAGTTTGTTTATATTATTAGAAATGATTATTATTAAAATTGTAATATGGTGGAGAAGTCCTTTATGATAAAACTATAGGCACATTCCATTCAATAATGAAAACCTATTAGTGTTATACCAATCAAATGTATTCAATTCCACTCAATAAAACCCCGATAGAAGAATTATATGGTCTGATATATACGGTAATCTTTCTGATAATATGTCGAATATAATTCACAGCAGTAAAGGAGAAAATAAGGGGAACCCCCGAAAACACTTAGTCAATGGCGTCACAGCGTCAGGAATAAGCCTAACCGTATTTTCTTTTCTATGCATTAAAGAAACTAAGGATTGCATAAATATTTCCTTGGACGGCTATTGGATGATTAAAGAAAAATCAGGCTATTGCTTCTGTGACGCTGATGTAATGGCTAATAGAAAATCTAATGGAACAGTGTTATCACCTTTGGCTCCTATAACGATTTGACTTCTCATCAGAAGGATTACTGGGGCACTAAAACAACTAATGACACTTAAATGTCTGAAATCGGAAGCAATTTTGTTAGTTGGGAATGCATTTCATGTTTTTTTTTTAAATTTATAAGAAGATCACCACAATGTCTATCTAATGCACTTTAAATTATTTGTTTTTTCAAAGTAATTGTTATATTATTTTGTGTTTTAACTTGTATCAATTGTTTTTTTCTTTTTTTTCTAATCACACGCTAACGATTTGACACTTCTGGTTCTCAAAAATTGCTTCACTCACGTACACTGTATATGTGACAAATACCTCTTCCTCTATTTCTTCTTCTAAGGTGAGAACGCACTAGGCGGAACTGCACTGCAGCGGAACTGCGATTCACAATAATTTGTATGAAATTTTATGAAGTTCGGTTTCCGCTTAGTGCGATAAAGCTCATACAATTTCATACAAATAATATTTTACCACGTCGTGAAGTAAAGTTCCGCTGCAGTTGTGTGCGGTCTAACCTTTATTGCCTTGTACCTTTCACACAAAGAAACAAAATTACCAGAGATTTTTGTTTGTTTCCATAGAAAGTCTATTGGTTGGACGCACATTACGGACAATGTCAGAAACGTCAAACGTTGACCAGGCAGATTTTTTTCAATCCCCTTACTTCATGCCCTTTTTGCCTACAAACTCCCAGTTGCTGGCAACTCAGTTTTCTTGTGTGAAAGGGGAATAAGTAAACAAATTGTATTCTTTTAGTAGATGCCACTTGTGCCTGGTTATGTGAATTGTTTTATTTTCATGGGATGATCAGTTTGGATCACTAGGACTAGATATAATAAGATAGGTACGGTAGTCTGCCTGGTACTTAAATGACGGTGTTCACATTGGACTGACTCCTTTGAATTTACAAAAGAAAACGTCAAAAAAATCCACACATTTTATTTTATTTTATTTTTTAATTTAATTTCAAAGAAGTCAAAAATAGTCGGAAGAAACGGTCCAATGTGAAAACTGTCAATGCTCTCCTAACTGGCCATGAAGCCGAAACCAGACCTGCCTCGTGTGTTGTGCTGTTAAGTCATGTATCGCTGTCGTTGCATATATTTCACACTTCACACAACACATGAACTGAATGTGGTTCTACGCATATGATAGCGACACACGACTTCACAACACAACACACAACACATGAGAAAGTTGTGGTTCTGGATTTATGAACTTATTATTATTCACATGTCTAGAACAAAACCAATGTTATGTCAAATCACTCCATATTTCTGCTAAAGCGCTGTTTTGAATCTTGCCCATATAAGAATTGACGTTTCGCTTTAAAGGGGTGTGAGAGTTTTTCTTCTAGTTTTGTTGAATGGGGAAGTGAACGATGTTAAAAATTTTGAAGTAGTGGTAAAATTGAAAGAAGTGACTTGACATAATTTGCTCGGTGAAAAAAAATACACTTTTTAGTGATTGGATTGTTGTTGTGATGTTGAACATCTGTATGACATAGAGTCGGGATATAATGTTGCGGAAACTTATGAGCCCCACAGATTAACCAAGCACCAATAACTTCATCAGCTACAGTGCTCGCCATTATTTTAGAACCAATTTATTATAATTACGCAGCATACACCATCAGCAACAGTGTCGTTATTCTAAAATCCTTAAGGCCTTCCCAAACCAATGCGAAACATTCGTTGCGGCGAAGAAACGTTCGTCAGTTAAAATTAATGTCGCGTTGGTGTGGGCACTCTCATATATTACCATGTAAATAAATATTGACATGCGAATGTTTCTTCACCGCAACGAATGTTCCGCATTGGTTTGGGAGAGCCTTTAATGGAAACTTTTCTCGTCAAGTCGTATTTTCGTGTTTGTTGCTGGTTTAATTTGTTTCACACTTTAGAGTGGCCTAGTAGGTGCTCTACCTAGTCAAGTTCAAGTGCTGAAACGCACACTGTCACCTGTCACTTGCCTTGTCATTCATTTTTAAACGAATGAAGAGATGAAAGAAAGCATCAAAAAGAAAAGTAAAAAGCCAAAAGCAAAAATCAGAAAAATAAAGTGACGTCGTTAAACTTGACAATGCAATTTTTTCATCGAAATAATTTAATTTCTGTTAATTGTATTTAGTTATTGTTAATTAATCATATTAAAATGGATACAAGTCAATCAGTGGGGGTATTGAATTAGTTTTATCGAAACTCGTATTGAACAAACGAAAAATTAATGTTTATAATCCCTTCTATGTAGGTGGACGCTAGGAAAAACACCATCGAATCTATGAGCAGGGAGGAGCTTATTAACAAATGCAAAGGACTCTTAGGAATTGCAAAACAAGCTAAAAAAGCAAAAGATGGTAAATATTAAATGCAATAATTTAATTAAAATTGAAATTTATTTTGTGAATTCGTAGAATTTGCTGAAGAAAATCAAAAACTCAAAGAACTCATGACAAATTGTGAAACACAGCGTGAGGCAGATAAAAAGTCTCTCCTAACTATGAAAGAAATGCTTGAGGAATTCACAAATAATAAACTTGAATTGACTTCAGAAATAAGTGAGCTACGTGGACGAAATAAATTGCTCGTTGAAGAGCAGACGAGTATCCGACAAAATAAGGAAACACTTGCCATTGAGAATGAAGCATTGCGACGCCAAGTCAATAGACTTACGGAAGACAATGAGAACTTGCTAACTGATATTAATCAAATGGACGAGCAACTGAACCAGGTTTGTTTGATCTGTATTACTGTTTTTGTTTTGTTACCTCACGTCCACAGAGGTCAGAAAATGTCTAGTGACATGATTTACATTACAGCATTTTGGAGATATTTCAATTATTCGTTAATGATATGGAGTAGGTATCTAGTTAATGCTTTCAGAATTTTGTCTTTTGGCAGCAAAATATCGTTGAAAATTGTCTGCTCCCAAATAATTTAAAAGAGTGATAGAATTCACGATTTTTTCTTAATAAAAATACGTTAATTTGGCATCGATGAGTGACATGGAAAAAGGATTTTTAAAATGTTTAATTCGAATTGCCTTAACAGTTTAGTTTTAAAATCTGTTATATCCACACATATCAATTTTTTAGAATTTCTGGCTTATTGACCCTTTTTGCTGATTAAATCTATTGCAATATGACAATACAGGGTGTCCCTTAATTCGTCAAGAGTACTTAAGGGTATGATTCTGGGGTATGTTCTTAGAAAAAAATTGTTCTTCAGTTAGGGCCTATCTCCAATTTTGATATCATTTATCGGGAATGTAAGAAAAGTCTTAATTTGGGGTACCCTGATCCATGTTACCAGTAATTGCGCCGTAAGTACTTATGATAGAAACTTCGTTTAGGCCTTTATTTTTAGAAAAAATACCAGCCTTTGTAATTTCGTTTAAATAATTTTGATACCTTGTCTCAGTCTTAAGATATCCAGTTTTTAGCCTGTTTCATTTTTCTTGCCCATGCTAATTTTTTGACTTTGGGGTCAATTTTCTCCAAAAAATGCGTAATGAACATGATATTTTAATAACTTTTTTGAATGTATGTAACAATACTAAAAATAAAATTCGGCAACCGAAAAACCCATAGATTTTATGATAATTTGGAAAAACAGCGGCAGGTAAAATTAAAAAAAAAATGTTTTTTTAGCTTTAAGCTCGAAAAGCTGTGAATAAAAATTATTTTTGCGGTTTTAGATATTTTTTTAAGTATGTTTTTTACTAAAACAGTTTTAACGGGTGCACTTTGAAATTCATTGGTTTGAAAAAATGCTAATTTTAGAAGCCACTTACGTTGAATTCAAACTATCTGCAGTTGTTGCAAAATGTATTATCAGAACTATTGAAGGACATTTCATAGGTTCAACTAGCTTCATCTTATTCATAACTTGATGGTGCTTCCGCCCACTTTGCTTGAGAGGTTTAAAATTGAAAAGATGAAAAGTGAGCGGTAATCGTTGGGTACGAAAAAGTTGAAGCAGTTCAATGGCCTGCAAGATCTCCTGATCCTACAATATTGTATGTTTTTGAATGGGGCAGAATGAAATAAATCTTTTTTTCAACCAAAATAGCAACTTAAAGTGAATTAGAAGAGCGTATGCTCAAAGCTTTCTCCGAAGTGATGCTAATATCAATATCAGTGAAATACAAAAACTGGCTATACCATGCATTCAAAATCAAAGAGGACTCATTTTTACACCTGTTATGACTGTTTAAGTTCTCACATAAAATAAAAATTATCGATAAGCACACATATCATTTTTTATTCATAGCCTTTCGAGCGTTAAGCAAAAAAAAGCCTTTTTATTAAATTTTACCTGCCGCTGGTTTTCCAAATTATGTTAAAATCTATGGGTTGTTCGGCAAACTTTTTGCCGAATTTTATTTTTAGTATTGTTACATACATTCAAAAAAATTATTAAAACATCATGTTGATTACACATTTTTTGGAGAAAATTGACCCCAAAGTCAAAAAAGTAGCATGGGCAAGAAAAATGAAACAGGCTAAAAACTGGATATCTTAAGACTGAGACAAGGTATCAAATTTATTTCAACGCAATTACAAAGACTGGTATTCCGTCTAAAAATAAAGGCCTAAACGAAGTTTCTATCATAAGTACTTACGGCGAAATTACCGGTAATATGGATCAGGGTACCCCAAAGCAAGTCTTTTCTTAAATTCCCGATAAATGATATCAAAATTGGAGATAGGCCCTATCTGTAGAACAATTTTTTTCTTAGAATATACCCCAGAATCATACCCTAAAATACTCTTGACGAATTAAGGGACACCCTGTATAATTGCATGTTCGAGCGGAATTTACCTCTAACAAAATGATAATCTTGGAGATTGAGACATGATCCAAAACGAATTTATGTAAACCCTAACACATTTAAGTCAGTTATTTAGATAATGAATCTCTTTTATAATTTTGAGGTTGTTCAATGTTTATCTATTTAAAAAATGTTTGATATTTTTAAATCTTCACGAACTTGAAACCTAGGCTTACATTTAAACATTTAAATCTCATTACTTTTTAGAGCTGACTTGTTATATACAGATTTTTGTATATAAAACTTGGCACCTTTTTTAACATATATGTTCTTAGTGTGCTCCTTTCTGCAAATTTTGTTTTTTTTTTAAGTAAAAGTGGGCGGTTTCCACGCCCCCGAAATCCAAAGTTTCAAATATTTAATAATTTCCTTTGCTTGCACTTTAAGTCCTATCAAATCATCATTCTACAACAAACGGAAATGCTCCATCTAATTTATTCTGAGAAAATAGGCGGAAGCCAAGTCCCCTAAATGAAAAACCTCAACAATTTTATATTTCCTTTGTATCCATCACAAAACCTACCGTTGTGCAATTTCCAGAGTCTACTGTCTCGGTAAGTCAGTCACGTTTTTTGTGATTTTTCCAGTCCTATATCTCAGGAACAACTAATAATAATAAAATATTTAATTGGGGAAGAAATTTAATTTTTGTCATCGTTAGAGAAACTGTTAAAAAAGTTTTAGTCCGAGTTTAAGACCGTCAGCCCCTTGCAGGGTTTCCCCCATTTTGATTTTTAAAAAATCCGTTTTCGATATTTTCTAAAGTCAAAGAGGTAGACAAATACAAGTTTCTTTTTAAAAATCCAATAATATTAACAAAATTAAATTCTGCTTTATTAGTAAAAGCAAACATTCCCATTAAGTATGGAACACAACGTCGTTCAAGTGGCTGCCTCGGCTGGCTTCACAGTAGCGCATTCTGTCACTCCAATTTTCCAAGAACCAATTGATGGTTTGAGGCTGTAGCTAACGGATTATTTTGATGATATTGGCCTTAAGTGCTTGAATTGTTTCCGGATTGTTGGCATAACATCGGTCCTCCTTCACAAAAAAAAGTCCAAAAGGGTCAAATCGCAGCTCTGAGGCGGCCAATTGACATCGCCAAGACGGGTGATAACACGATTTGGTACGCAAAAGATCGATTGTTGCATGGGCTGTGTGGCATGGCGCGCCATCCTGCATAAACCAGAGGTCGTCCAAATCTATGTCTTCAATTTCAGTAAAAAAATAAAGTCGACTAACATAGCTCTGTAACGCCGACCGTTGAACGAAACGTTGTTCCCAGGCGCAATTTCCACAGAAAAATGGTCCAATGATGCCACCCACAATCCGCACCAAACTTTCACTCTTTGTGGATGCATTGGCATCTCGACAGTTAAGTGCGGGTTTTCCGAGCCCTAGATAGGGGAATTTTGTTTGTTAACGTAGCCGCCGAGATAAAAATGCGCGTCGTCATAGAAGATGATTTTTCGCCTCTCTCACTTTGGAAATAAAAATAAACGTATTTCCCAACGTTGTTCAAAGTTCGAAGGTATCCCAATCCCCGACAGCCCCATGCAAATGGACTTACAAGTATTATTTAGATAATGGAGTCAAGTTTAAGGATAAGTAATAAATTATAAACAGTTTTAATATTTTCGACTGTTGTTGTTGACAGAAGGTCATTTAATTTTTTGTTAAAAAGTGATGAACAAACATAATTAACTTTAGAGCATTCAGATGTAAGATGTTTTATGGATATAATTTGATTGGATTGGCAGAGTTGGCAGTTTGGGGAATTTTCCTTTTTGAGGAGATGACCATGCGTTGATTGTGTGTGTCCAACCCGTAGACGGAGAAAGCATTTGTTCATAGTGATAGTCGTTTCAGTCGCATATGTGGCTGGCTCACCGTTTGGGTTTATGGAAGAATAGTGGTGAATGTAAGTTTTCCAATCGTCCATTCTTATGTTATCCCAGTAAGTATTGATCACATTGAGGAAATCTTTTTTTGTCGGAGAGATAGAAAGTATATTCGGTTGTTCTGAAGCTTTTTTGGAAGCTCTGTCTGCTAACTCATTCCCTTCGATCCCTGAGTGTCCTGGAACCCATAGTTATAGAATTTTGTGTTTGTTCTTAAGAACATTGTTGGTAATGGTTGAGGAGCAGTTTTGGATTCTGTTAATTGCTTTGAATAAATAAAGGCTATCAGAGCAAATTACAATGTTATTCGGTATTCCATTTGCTATTTCTGTAGCTTTCAGGATAGCGTAAGCCTCAGTGGAAAAAATTGAGAAGAAGTTAGGTAGTCTTGTACTGTATAGAATGTTTCCAGCTTCTGAAACGATTGCAAGTCCAGTTCCAGTGTCAGATTTGGATCCATCTGTATAGATGAAATCCCATGAATTGTTTGTGTATTCTACAGTTATTTTGAGGAACATTTGTGTGTAGATTTCTTTACATGTTGAATACTTTTTGAATTTAGCTTAATTGGTATTTACGATATCAGTTGGAAACTCCCATGGAGGTACGTTACCAGGTTTGAGGGTGGATATTGTTGGAGAAATACCAACTTTTCTGGATGCGTTCAGAGCGGTGTAAATGGCTGAGGGGCATTTTGGTGTTTTTTTGGTTCAGGATTTTCTTGGCATCTTCTGTTATTGGGGCTCTGTAAGACTGACATATGTTAGGTGCGAGTCGTGCTGTTAAACGATCTCTGCGATGCTCTATGGATGGGAGGCCTGCTTCAGTGAGGATGTTCTTTATTGGAGTGGTTGAAAAAGCTTTCAAGCTCGTCCTAATTGCGGAGTGGTAGGTTGGTTTGATGATATTAAGATTAGATTTAGCGCATTTCCCATAGACTGCCAACCCATAATCAATTTTGGATAGAATTATGCTACGAGTAATAAGAATTAATGAATTAATATGTATAAAGCTATTTTTTGATGATACAAAACTTATTATATTTAGCCTGGTAGCTAGTTTTTTCTTAATAGATAAGCAGTGATCCTTAAAACTATATTTATTATTAAAAGTAATGCCTAAAATTTTTTTTTACATATGTGTAGGTGTTTCCTTTTATAGGGAGAGATAATAGACCCTGATTGGGCGCACCATTGATTAAGATCGATTAAAATGTTACGGAAGTTTTCACATGTTCGGTTGTTGTCGTTGCATTTTGACAATAAAATCAAATCGTCCGCATACAGACAATAATCAACTTTTTTATATTTAGCTATGATCTCACTTATGTCGTTGTAAGCAACTATTAATAAGGTGACTGATAGGGGTGAACCTTGACGAATCCCGTTAAATTTTACCCTGAATTGTCTATTTGAAAGAAAAGATTTTATGAATGAAAACATTTTAGGCTTATTTAGGATAACATGCACGCCGTTCCTATCAAAAGCTTTTTCAAAATCAAGTGATAGTACGGATACATGATCTTTGCATGATAAGGCGGAGCTTATATACTCGTCGATATGAAATAGGGAATCAGTGGTACTTCGTCCATGTTTAAATGCGACTTGGTTTAGATTTAAGTAATTATTTTTTTTCAATAAACCAGAGAAGCCTTTTAGATATGATTTTCTCTAAAAATCTGCCAGTACAAGGAAGTAGAGAGATTGGTCTATATTCTTTAGGGTCATTCGATTTTTTTGATGGCTTCAGGATTGGAATTGTACTAGCGACTTTCCATGTATGTGGTATAATTCCTTTTTCGAAGATACAGTTGTATAAGACCATAATTCTATTTTTGAGCAAATATGGTGCGTTTTTTAACATTGGGTATGAGATACGATCATACCCTGGAGTTTTGCCTTTAAGAGAGTTTAGGCAGCTTTCAATTTCGATAAACCTTATTTGTTTCTCTATGTGCTTAGTTGATGTACTTAGGATTTCTAAATGGTGGTGGGTATTGCTAGCTTCAACTTTGGAGTTAAGGAAGGTGGTTGGAAAGTTGGAATCATTAGAATATGTGGACCAGGTTTTGCCAAAGTATTCGCAGATTTCAGATGGGTTATACAGTGTACCCGTTTCAGTTAGTAAATTATTAATTGAAAATTGTGTATAATTACCTGATAAGGTTTTTATATCTGCCCACATTCTTTTGCTTGAAGAATTAGGGTTGATATTTGACTTAAATTTATGGAAGCATTCTTTTTTTGCTATTTTACTGTTTCTGCGGAATAAGGCGTTTGCTTTACGGTAATTTACTAGGTTGGTGTTATTGGGATGTTTTTTGAAGATTTTCCAAAGATTTCGTTTGTTATTGCGGAGAATTGATAGCTCTGAGGACCACCATATGGGGTATATCTTTAGTTTGTGGAATTGCTACGTTGGCAGCAGTGCATAAAGTTTTGGAAATTAAAGCAGCTTCCTTGTTTATGTTGGAAGAAATACTGTAAATATCGAAAGTATTTAAAATTGTACTTTGATATAATTCCCAATTGGCGCGGTCGGTTTGGAATTTACATGTGGCTTTTTTTTAATAAGATAGATGTCCTAGATCTATTTTTGTCACAATTGGAAGATGGTCACTACCGTGTAAATAATCTAAAATTTCCCATGAAGTTTTAGGGAGCAGTTGAGGTGAAATAGCTTACAAGTCGACATGTGTCCATGTCTTATGTGTCGAGAAATGGGTTGGGCTACCGTCATTTAAAACTGCGATTTGCATTTAAAAGAAAATTTTCGAATTCCATTCCTCTTCGGTTGGTTATGGGTGAACCCCATAAAGTATTCCAACAATTGATGTCGCCAGTTAACAGAATCGGTGTATGGATATTATTAAGTATGTTTGATAAATCATTTGAGGTGAAAGTTTGAGAAGGGTGGATGTAGAAAGAAATTACAGTAATTTTAATGTTTAGGTTGATTTCTATGGCAACTGTGGATATGCTGTTGACTTTCATACTGAAGGTCTGGGTTCGCTTCCCAGTCTCGTCCACCTAAAAACTAAAATGTTTTATTCAGGGCTACTGCCTCTTGCGAGGAATTGACATATCCTCCAAGAGTATTTTCATGAATAAGTGTTTGTCGTCTAGCCGTTCGGATTTGGCATAAGTATGTAGGTCCCTTCCATTCCTGTCGACGCGCGCACACAGGAATGGTTGCGTGTTGTTAGTCACTAGGCCCTGGTTCTTCACGAGCCGTTGCGCCACCAAATTTATTTTTTATTTATTTACGTTCTGTTGAGCGCAAAAAATCAATTTTAAACTGCTTTCAAGGAAAATATTTTATAAGTCTTAACTTCGTGCATTAATAAATTTACAATATATATATATCTATTTACAATATAATAAACCAACAATTATTTGTTTGTGGTTTGTGTCAGACATAAATAAACTTAGCCCTTGCTATCATACATACACATACTGTCAATTTCTATCTACGTATAGCTACGAGAGCAAGTTTGTGCGATTCAGTCATGGAGTTTATTTTAAATGGTTGGTTTATTTAATGAAACAACATTACAGTGATAGACTCGACGAAAAAACATTTGTATGTTTTTTACACTTTTTATTCAATTATTTACTTTATTTATCTGCATTTTTTTATCTTATTTGTTAAATTTAATAGAATTCTTTGGTTTTTCTTCTTTTCAGGTCAATGTCCTTGGGAAAGAACAAAAACAACATTTAGACCTCCTTGAACTCGAAGTAGAAAAACTTAAGGAATATGAAGCCTCCAGTAAAAAACTAGCCATAGAATTTCGAGACTTGCAACAAACCCATGAAACACTCATCCAATCATTTAATCTTATGCAAAACGAATCAAAAGCTTTGACTGTAAAATGCCAGAACTTAAAAGAAATCAACTCGGAACAACGCAACAAATTCCAAGGACTTAAAGATAAATTCATTGAAGTTCACAAAAAACTCAAACAACTAAAAGAATGCAAACGAGTTTTGGTGGAGAGTCATCATGAATATGCCGATTCGATATCGAGATGGCAATTAGAGATTATGCATGCATCAGAGCAACTCTGCAGTCATATACAGTGCTTGACAAAAGAAAACACCGATTTGAAGAATGAAATTCAAATCAAGGGCGAAGAAGATGTTGGAATAGTCTTACCCCAGCTGCCGATATTAATTGAGTATTGTGAGAAAGCCCTTGTAGAATACCGTAATCAGAAAGCACTTATTGATGAGCTTAAAGAAGAAAACGATAAATTAAAAAAAGAAGTCGGTTTAGAAACGCTTCCCGGCGATGAAGTTGACCATAACGAACGTAAAAAAGAAGATTTAGAGATACTTGAGCGCCTTAAAGTAGAAAATAATTATTTAAAAGAGGATTCTGCCAATAATAAACTAATGGTTGAAAATGAAATAAAACTGCTTGTGTCCGAAAAGTTACAGCTTCAGGAGAAATTAAACAAAATGGAAGTAAACACTGGGGACACTGAAAGCGAAATTATTGCGCTCAGATCCGAGGTTTCAAACCTAACAACCCAATTATCCACGGTTACAAATCTTAAAGAGAAGCTTGAACAGGAAGCAGCTACAATTCAGCATTCAGTCGAAAAGGAGATAGAAGATCTGAAGGTATAGCAAAATTTATTTTAAACAGAATTGATTTTGATTTTAGGTCAACATTAATGGTCCTGCGAACTATCTGTTTGCAAAAATTAAGTTCGACTAGCCATTTATCAATAGAATTTTGAGTTCATAAGTTATAGAGTTGATTCATTCAGAATTGGTAGCGTAATGGTTAGAGCGTTGGTCTGGGTTCACTGCCCAGCCTCGTCCACCTAAAAACTAAAAAGTTTTTCAGTTCCTCTTGCGAGGAATCCTCCAAGACTATCACTTTTTTTCATTCAGAATTGAAGTGAAATGAGCAGTGGACGTTAAGCGTTGTGGGCGTTTTAGTTAATTAACGCGTCTTTTTTTGAGGGGTCTAATGTACATACAAAATAGAGAAATTAACTGCTTATCGAAAAAAAGAGGTTGATTATAATCACCTAGTTGTTGAAATGATCATTAAAACAAATTTATTTTAACAAAATAATAGAAAGAATTTCTGACTTTGCAAAAATGTATATCAAGGCATTGTAAGTGTTACCGTTGTTCAATTCAATTTTTTAGAAAATGGCCCCTCCCGCCTAAGCGAATGGAAATATACTCCCTTCCCGTACGATTTTTTTTTCTTTTCAACTAAACCTACACGCTCAAGCTTTTTTGTCACACCTTAGGTGTTTATAAGTAACCAAACTCTGTTACATCTTGAGTTGGACTTTCACAAGTTTCAGTGTATACAATTGACACGCTGTATAAGTAACTTTTCTGTTTGTTTTTAACATATTGTGTTTGGTGTTAACTAACACTCTCTAAAAATATCGCTTAAAATCAATCTTTAAAAACTTCTCAAACTTGGAAATAAAAAACTAGTCTATTATCTTGCTGATAGAATTCCAGTAAAGTTTATTAACGGCCCTTTTGTAAATTGCCACATCTGTTCCGGTGGCCGAGTGCACATTGGGTTGACGCCGACATTAGAGAAGCAGCATTCATCGACATGTATATTAGCATCATTTTATTGCTAAGATTTTAATGATTTTCATTTTTTATTCGTTTTTTTTTTTTTATTTCACCAAAGTGGTTTTTAATTTTTTTTTTGTTTGATTTATTGCAGGACGAGAATGCAAACCTTGAAGAAAAAACAATAAACGCCGATGAAATCCTTAAGAGCATGCATTCAAAAATACACACGCTTGAAACACAACTGGCCAACAATTCTGGTAATGAATGCGAAAAAGAAATGAACACAAATATCACTTCTTCATATTTACCCATCTTAATTGAATGCTGTGAAAAAGCCGTATTTGAACAAAGACAACAAACCGAGCTCATAGACAGCTTAAAGACCAGAAATCTAGAAGAACACAATGAAGAACTCGTTTCCAAATTAAGCAAAGAGCTTGACGAACTCAAAAATTCAAATGATAAACTTAAAGAAGAACTCTTGGAAGCCAAACAGCATGACTCTGGTGTTCAGGATGTGCTGAAGCTTAAGAACGACTTGGTTGCCAATAAACAAGTCTGTGAAGATCTACAAACTAAGTTGGAAAAGCAAGAGCGAGAGAATACTGATTTATTGAATGAAATGCGTGAGCTAAACGAAGCTCTTAAAGGCCGAGGAGATGTCATCTCGAAGCAACAAGCAAAACACCAAGAAATGATATCTGAAATGAAAAAAACATCAGATGCTCTATCGAAGATTGAAACTGATTTACAATCAAAGGAAACAATAATCAAGGAGAAAGAAAATAAAATCAATAAGCTGAGCGAAGACAACAAGTCAGCTCTGCAAGAAGTAAATCGTTTGCAGAATTCTTTGCGTGAAAATGAATCCAGAATGAAACAACTTACAGAAGAAATCGCAGCCATTAAAGTTCAGTTGGACAATCACGATGCCCAAAGTGAAGCCCTTTCAACATCGACGATATCACGAGCTGAGGAATTATCAAGATTGCGTGAGGTTGATGAAAGTTTCGAAGAGAAATACAACAAACTTAGAACTTTAGCCGTTAAGATGAAGAAAAAATCCCATGAGCAATCCATATGCATCGTTGAGTTAGAGAAACATGTTGCAGAATCAAAAACCAAAATACCAGAAATGACTGAAAAAATATCGTCACTAGAAAATGAACGAGAATCGTTGCAAAAAGAATTGAACAATTGTAAAAATCAAATTGAATCGTTGAAGACAGAAGTTGGCAAATTAAAGGCTTCGAAGAAGCAAAGCAATGTATTAAATCTTGAGATTGAGGCATTTGAAAAGTCCTTAAATGAAACCAGTGCTAAATTGACAGCCAAAGCAGCTGAATATGACCGTATGCGTGAGACCCTCCAAAGCAAAGAATCAGCCATTGAGGCATTGAAAAAAGAAAATAAAATTCTGGAAGAAAGCAAAGAAAGTGAGATTTTCCATGCAGGTGAACTTAAATCACAGATTGACAAACTTCAGAGTCAACTAAAGGATGTTGTACATAATAAGCAAGAAACTGCGGCAAAGCTAGATGAGTGTTTGTTTGAAAAACAATCGCTACAGTCAGAGGTAGAAGAACTTAAAAAAAGTGCGTTGTCGCTAGCAACAAAACGCGCCGATGAACAAGCGACAATGACCGAGCAAAATGAAAACCTCCTTCAGAGAATAAACTCCTTAGAAGTTGAATTAACAGAGTCAAATAATCGAATAATACTTGCCGAGCGGTCCTTCCAAGATCTCCAAAGTGAATTTTCCAATTATAAGGTTAAAGCCCAATCAGTGCTGCGTCAAAATCAAACGAAAGAATCCTCGAAGGAGCGGGAATTAGAAGAGGAACTTAAACTAGTCAAAGAAGAACACAAAGAGCTATCCGTTCGGCTTCAAACATTCCTAGAAAAATATGAAGCCAGTGAGAAGGCAATCGATGAGCTCCAAGAAGACAACAGATGTCTTAGAAATCGCAACTCTGAGTTACAGAGTGCAATAGCAGAAGTTCGTCAGCAGTCCGAGAGTATTGCACGAGAGAATAAGAAACAACTCGAAACATATCAAGAAACTTTAAAAGGACATCGCCTACAGATTGAGTCACTGGACTTATGTCATCTCCAACAGATACAAGAATTAGATGCTAAGTACAATCGAGAAATCGCTGACTTAAAAGCAAATCAGCAGAAAGACTCGGAAAGTTTCATACAAAAACAGCATCTGGAGAAGAACGATTATATTCTCATGGAACGTGAGGATGGCGAAGGATCGGAAGCTGAAACAACGCAAAATCCAAAATACCTACAACCGAGAAAGCGATCAAATCATGATTTAATTCCACTGGAGGAATTGTTGAGCTCGCCAATAGTTGATAGTACGTATGCAAATCTGGAAGAAAGAAAATCTTTGTCGCCATCAATTGAATTGCAAGAGACGAAGGAACGCTTACTGAAACAAGAAAGTCGTGTCAGGCATTTAACTTCATTATTAGCGGAGAGCGAGCAAGATTTGGCAAGGCTAACACAGTTAAATGAAATGCTAAAAGAAGAAGTCCGAAGGCAAGAAAGAACAGTTGAAAGGGAGAAACATATGCATAATTCGGAGTATTTGAAGAACGTTGTTTTGAAGGTAATGAATTTATCGTAGAAAAGGGATTTTGTCTATTTGATTTTTTTGTATCTTAACACTTCTTTTTTCCAAAGATTTTTTTTTTCATGTATCAAAAACCAATCAATAGATTGATTTTTATTATTCTGTAAAAAGTATTGCATACACATTATTTATCAGTATTTAACCAATCAATATTTCGATGAGCATTTTATCGCCACCGGAATTATTTGACAAAATTCCATCTTTTCTTAACTTTCTTTCACTTAAGTGCAAAAAGGAATTATTTAAGTTACTTCAAGCCCAAAATAATAAAAACAAAACTACCAGATTAGATAAGTGCTTTCCTAAGATAAACATTTTAAAAAGAACTGTTTTACCGTTTACAATTTTTAATTCTAAATTTAATCAGTTTGAAACCAAAAACTTATCCTTAATTTGTTCAACAGTTTGTCTCTCTAAATAATATTGATGAAAGAACTCGACTAGTACCTGTTCTCAATACAATTCTTAAACTTAGCCCTAGCGAGACAGAAATGCTTCAAAATGTTGCCAAAGGAAAAGGTAAGTTTATTTTATCAGGAGATTCTAGAGTTCCTAATTGAAATAATTTTTAATCTATTTAGCTTTTGATAACAACAATCGAAGTTGGGGAAGTTTCTTGCCGAGCTGGAATACCAGTTAATACTAATACAAATTAAATTGAAAGCATTTTTCTACAAAGATTTCAAAACATAGTATTTTTTTTTTTGAATTGTTCAAATTAAATTTTTTTTTTGGTATAAAATAAATTATTTTTAAAAATATTTATAGATTGTAGATGTTTAAACTTGTAAATATAATTATCAATGTAAATAATATGATTCATTAAAAAATATTATTTAATTATTTTAATGTATTTATTTTGATAAAAGTGAAAATAACGTAATTAAGAGCCAATTTTCGATAGTTATTTAAACCCCAGACAGAACTTTTTTTCAGATAAACTTATACTTCACTGTAATATTTATCCTTCTAATACCATAAATCATTATTGAAAAATCGGCTTTAAGTTATATAGGTTATAAGTCCAAATTTTAGAAAATGAAAACTCACTCTCTTTAACAATATGCAAAAGAAAGCAATCGGTGTTGGTCAGTGTTTAGGATTTATACAAAATCGGAGCACTTTTCCTTCGATCTTCTTGTCAGAAGAATACCTTTAAGTAAAATTTCTTTCTTTTCCATTCCGACGAATACCTCGCTAGGTATTATACATATTTTGAGTACATTGCCAAAGTATACTATACACACTATTCTTTCTGCACCAGATATGAAAATATTTTTCCCAGCGAATAAATTATGAAGATACCACTGATGGCTCATGATGGTGGAAGATGCCACTGATGGCTCTCAATACTTGTGTTTCCTTGAACAATAAAAATTGTTGGTCTTGAACGATATTTGCTACTAATTAGTATAAGCATATGTAAAAATGCATTGTGTATCATTTAATTTGTATGTATATTTAATTTTATTTCTTTTCCAATTTAATTAATACATATTTTAATTTAATTTCTATTTTATTTTTTTATTTATAAAGTTCAAAAAAGTTATTGCGATTTGAACACACAAGCAATTTTGTTCTTTTTTCAGTCAATTTGTTACTATAAAACTTTCACTTAAATCATAATAATTATAATTTCTTTAAATTTAATTATATTTGTATTAGTAACCGGTTTTAATTATCAACTTTGAACCATATAGATAGAGATTTGTTGTTGTAATTACATGTAAAACAATCATCAAGAAATGTTTGAATCAAGTGTTGATTGTTGATAATAAAAAACGGATTGTAATATAATACGTAATAATCATGCTAAAAACTTTAAATATTATTGCCAAACTCCAGCATAATTTCCGACTAATGTTGCGGGTAGTGGGCCGCCAGCGGCAAATAGCCGCATACCAGTACTATCATAGCAATGAGTATAAATTGCAGGAACATATTTTACTTGAAATCCATCCATTTCATCTTCAGGATACTGTGTAAGAGAAAAATAAAACAAAAAGTTAAGTTAAGAGCAACTGCTACGAGTTATTTGTTACCTCTTTTCTTACCACAATGCCTTTGCTACATTTTAAAGCAACTGTTCGTGATGCATTGACACTGCTTTCGAGATATTTGCCGGCACGTATATCGTAAAATAGAAGCATTCCTAAACCTGTGCCAACGGTTAGTAAATTGCCTTCAAATGTAGTTGCACGTATTCCGCAGCCGCTATAACGTGATGTGATCTTTTTGATTGTCTGCAATTTTGAAAAAAAAAAAAAAAACAAAACAATTATTAGTACCGTTATTACATCGCAACGTTATTAAATCTGAAAAAAATAAGACTATCACCCCTGTTCTGTTTTCCGTTTCGTATTGAATCTGTATACGAAATTGATTTCCGTACGGATTCAAAAAAGGTGTTCTGAATTTCTATTTCGTAGTAGCCGATATCCAAACCTTTTTTTCTTTCGAAATTTGAAAAGCAATTATTAAAAACAACGAAATATAAGTGGCACCGCCGATTTTATGTTGCTATCATTCACAAAATATAGGGACTTTAATTATTTAATGTTCACATTCATAGATCAGACAAAAAAACTCAAATCAATTACAAATGTCAATTTAATTTTCAATCCGATCGAAAATGAAAGCTCATTCGTTTCGCAAGTTTTTAAAACGCAAAGTATTTCCAAACATCTTGATTTTGAAAACGATAGGATTTTATGAATGATCGGAAAACAGAACAGGGGTGTATTTGACAATTTTAACGTAGTTAAGAAATACAATAACAATCCGCAAATATGATTTACATGATACGCTTGTTTTCGTACGACGACTTCAGTGAACCTCCGGGCAATTTCAATCTTTAGCCATAAGGCCATCCCCTTTGTATTAGCTTTAAACAAACATAGTATTTTGAGTCGGTTTTAAAACAAATGAGATAGATTTGATTGACAAGAACTTCAAAAATATGAACCAATAAACAATGTAATATCATACCGGAAATATGTATTTTCTAACCAAAGAAAACTGAAAATTATCTCATTAGTGGAGAAAATATCAATAAAATAGTAAGAATTAGTTGTATTTGGCACTTGGTGGGTTACAAAACAGCTCCGAGCTCCTATACCACATTATAAGGTCTGTTCCTTTAATCTGAATTTCTGTGATTTTCTTACAATTTAAGTCCAAATTTCCGTCAAATTAATTTATTTATATCATAGTTGCCACTTATTTTAAAAATAAAATTCCCTGACTCTCCCTGACCAATTTTTAAGTTTTCCCTGACAAAATTTCAATTTTTTTTTTAATTTTTAATCGAATTTAAAATAATACTACTTATCTATTATTTCCGTTTTTTTTAGGCTCTATAAGATTATGATGACCATTTAACTGTAAAAGGGTTTGTAATAAGGATATAATATTTGTCAATGCCAAAACATCAGTCCAGGTTTGGAAAGTATTCAAAATTACTATACCAAAGTTCTGACTTGGTGGTCGTACCTTTCACCTGAATTTTATCGAAAAATCATCATAAGCGATGTAGCTAGATGGATTTCATATCGACCCGAATAGTCACTTTTTGTGGATTTAATAGAGTCTCTTGAATCACATTGTTATGTTCCTATATAAAATTCTTTATCTTCCCGAATATTGGTAATTTTCATAAGTAGCTAATACAGAACAATGAAAATTTATAAATATGAACTATAATTTTTCGGTTTTTGGTGAATAGTAAACATTTTTTGATGACAGTTTTAGAATTTTAAGTAGAAATTATCTAAGGTGATCAACCTTATCGCCAATTCAAGGGGAGATTTCTCCCTCGATTTTTTTCATTTTCACAGGAGTCAAAAACCTCGATCGGCTAAATTAAAACGATTTTTTTACAGGAAAATGTCATAAATGTCCCCCCGAGAAATAGATGTACCCTTTACTTTTTCGAAAGTGGTAAACAATTTGTAAATTTCACACCTGGGAGAAAATCCGGAGGAAAAAATCCGAGGGAAATTTTGTTCCCGATAATATCTTGCAAGACGATTTCCTAAGGAAATAATAATTATAATATTATCTAATAATTATCCTGACCATTTCCTTTAGTTGAAAACGAAAAATTTAATAAAATAATTAGAGTTCGAGGTCTCCAAGTTTATATGATTCTCACTACAAGAATATTTACTAAAAAAAAATGTGGAAGGTGGGATTTTATAATTCTAAAGGAAGATTTCAGCTTTATTTAAATCAGTCAGCGCTAAAAGTTTTCCCTCACTATTTTTCAAAATCCCTGACTTTCCCTGACCAATTTTTCGTTCCCTGACTTTCCCGGATTTTCCCTGACTTTCCAGTTCAGTGGCAACCATGTATATGAACTTGAAAGGACTTTGGACTTAAATCCAAAGACAAATTTTATATACAAAAACTGGTAAATGGCCTGATCATAACCTTACACAAATTGGTTATGGCAATGCCAAACCTTAACATTTTTTGATAAACGACTTTTTTTTTAATTTAAAAAAAAAACTAATTTGAATTAGGTTTTTGCTCAACCCGTCCATAACTGTTTTTGTTTTTAACCATTTTTTAACTCAAACATTGGTTAAAAGTTTTTATTTATGCGCGCACTCAACTTATTTCAAATACAGCACGAGCGCTTAGGGAAACTGGTGGGAATTTAAAAATAGATAACTATGCACATTGGTTTTGAATGTTTAAATATCACAACGGTAGGGAAAAATAGAGCCACATTCGTGTAGCGTGACTGAAGAAAGAATTTTTGTACTTAACAGTTCGTCCAAAGTTGGGCTCAAGGATAAACTGATGGGCATTCCCAGTAGTACGACTATTACTTTGAATTTGTTTAAGGGAGGAATGCAACTTGCGATTTTGACGAGAACACTGTTTAGAAAAATAGAAATAGAAACATGAAAGACATTAAACATTACGGCGGCGGTGTGTTCAACAGTTGCAAATGTTTTGGTCATATTTATATTGCATATCATTTTTAGAAACTCTCTTTTATATTCTATTCAATAGACTCAAATAGTTTTTTTTGAGGACATTCTTAATAAATATAAGAATTGTTTTTAAGTTTTGGACGTATAAAGACTTTATAGATTGTAGCCAGAACAGAAGGGGAGACAAATTTCTTGCATCGACGAAGAAAACCTAAAAACTTAGCAGCGATTTTGGCGACGTCATGAACATTCCGAGAACTGATAGCTGTTCGGTTTCTTTGATGCAAGTACTTGTCATAGCATTGTGGGTAGGTATCGCTTTAACGACAGAAGATAGCGTTGAAATTCTACAGTGTTTGATTCCCCGTTGGACAATGCTGTCGAGATCAGAATTTAATGAACTTAAAATACGCTTCCGTTGAACTTTAAATCTAGAAACGAATATGAAAAGCTAAGACTAATATCGACAGAGAAACAGTTTAATGGATTAGTAGTTTCAGACAAAAGATCATTTATAAGAAAGAGAGTCGGAAGAGCCCTGGGGCTCTTAATTTTTCCAATGTAAAGATTATTTCGGTTCGCTGAGATAAACCATCAGATCACCAGTGAACCTATCAAATCATTTACGCTCTCAAGTACAGGAGTACTTTTGCGGCAGCTTCGAATTAGCAGCAAACTGTACTGCAAGCATATCGGTTTTATATAGTGATATGAAAAAAGGAGTATCGTTATCGACGAGCGTTATAAACGAGGACAAGGTAGAATTTCGAATGTTTTTTTTTACAAAATACTAGCAATTTGTTCTTTGGTGGCACGAGAAATTCGCAATGGCACAGTGGATAGTGTTTGACTGCTTACCTGGAGGTGAAAGTGCGATCCCCACTCTAGGTAGCATTCCTTTCTATATTTCCCAGTTTCCATTGGATGCCACCCTTGGACAATACAAAATCTTTAAAATTAGTGCCGTGCATTACATTTAAAAGATCTGAGGCTCAAAAGCTCAAATTAAAATAATACACTAATAGTATATTTATCGAGGTCAGAGTTAAAACCAATTTTAGAGTGTTGGCGGTTTGACCTGTTACGTCAGGGATCCGAGTAGTTACGTCGACAAGCTGAGTCAGGTTTGGCTAGTAATTAATAGATAATCTTCAATTTTCAACAAACTTAATTTTTGACTTCAACCCTTAGAACATCACCATAAACAAAATTTGTGTGACAATACTGCAAAAAATCCTGGTTTAAATAGCTCGATAAAACTAGAATTTTATTTCAATGTTACTCCAACAAAGCTTAATTAATCATTTTTTAAGAAATACCTACCTTAAATTTGAAATACCTACCTGTTTTTGAAAAACAGTTTATAACTTAATTTAACGAAAACCATAAGATTTGAAATATCTCTGCAAAAGTTAAAGCCTAAATGAGGATAAACATTTACGGGTATCAAAACCGAGTTTCACTGTGTTACACAAATACCTCGACGTCTGTTGTATGACACAACCCCCCAACCCCATCTTTCAAAGAAGACATTTACACTGCCATCTTCAAACTACCAACATTTTATTTCAATTGCTGACTTTAAGCGCTTTTTGCTTAAGGTAAAATTGTTAACCCGATTTATTAAAAAGAAATGGAGTTTTAGAGAGCTGGCGATAAATCTTTCATAATTCGTCAGAGGTCGCCAAGTCCCTTTCAGAAATAAAGGCCATTTATTAACAACAACTAGGTACATACTTGTAATGTGCGTGCATCCAGCAATATCGTGTATGATCTACATCCAACTGCATAAAGCCCATCGTTATGGTATGCTATGCTTACATTATCTTGACAATTTGGCAATTTTCTAGAGAGCTTTTGTTTGAAAGTTTCTGCATTGAATATGTGAATATATCCATTAAGCGAGAGCGCAGCTATTTCCTTGAACTCCTTATTGAAACAAAGCGAACGGATCTGCAAAATAAATTAAAAAAAAAAAAACACATGAAAATTAAGTTCCACAACGCCGTCCTACCTACTTACTCTCTGTGCCGTTCGACAAGTATTGACGCAAAGCGGATTGATGGTGGCAAATGTTGGACAAGATTCTTTGCCACCATCAGGGAAATCCATGTAATCCTCGTTGATTCGCCAAATGGATAGTTTAGAATCTTTGGAACCGGATACCAAGAATTGGTCGTCAAGCCAGCACATTCCCATTATCAAGTCTCGATGGCCGTTCTCACCAACGCACACCGGATCGAGTGTGGGTAATCGATAGACAGCAACGTCTGCCGAGTTTCTCGCTCCTGTAGCCAGGAATGTACGACTTGGATTTATTTCAATTGCATGTAGACCACCTTGGACTTCAGGGTGGTTAGCGCGATTATTTGATAATGTTGGTATTGCGTCCACACGTCGCATATTAACATCGTACACTAGCAGCTGAAAAATTGAAATTTTCATCGATAATGAACTGAATGGGTTTTGAAAAAGATTGACCAACCTTATTGCACTTTGTTCCAAAGACAACCTGTCTATTGCTAAGCCACTTGGAGCAAAACACTTTATTAATGTATCCTAGGTTAATTTGAGTTTCGCGGAGCATATCGTGGGTGAGAACATATCGACTGGCATGTTCGAAATTCACACCTCTCGTCTGCAGATACAAAAGTGTAAATAAGAATTTTCAGAGTTGGACATAATTTGTTTACCTCATCGAAACTAGACTCTCGACTACGCAGGTAGTCGGTCAAATTAAAAGATGTATTTAGAACTTCCTCTTGCTGTTGGGGGGTCTCTTCATCACTGCCCGAATCATCGTAGGTCACAAAGTCATCGGGTTTGTCTGGCTTGCGACGTCGTTCTTGTCTAATTGGTCAAGGAAATATTGCACAGAACAATCTGCCTAGATATTAAGATATTCCATTACATACCTCAGAATTCTGGCTTTTGCTCGACGCTCCTCTAAACGTGTTGGGATGTGGCAGGATGGATATGTGCCCACAACACTTTTTCGTATAGTTTTTACCATTGAGTTGAAACATACTGTGTTCTTGTTTCTTATTTCGAACATTTTTTTTTGTTTCAAGTGAATGTTCTTTTGACAAAGAACTAGCTAGCACTTAGCGAAATTTATTTTGATTTGTGAGAGTACAATAATTATATTTTAAATTAATTGTTTTTCTTTTTCCATCAAAAAATAAAAAGAATTTTTCAGTCTTTCTCTGTACCATCCCTTGTCATTGTTTTCTTTATGTCATTTTTGAGCAGGAACGTTTTTTGATTAAAAGATGTTGCCATACCAAAATTTGTTTTTATCAATAAAAGTAGTTCTTAAATCGTAAAATTATAATTAGACGGTCCACTACATCAGTTGCCATAATGCTGCATTTACACGAATGGCAAAATGCCATTATATATTATAGGCATTTTTATTTTCATCATGTAAACGCTCTTAATACTGGGAATATTTTTGCCAAAATAAAATGGCAGAGATAATTTGGCATAAAATGCTGCCATTAATATGACTATGTGTAAACACTTTACTGACGCCATTTTCCGAAATTATTCTTTATTCTTTGCCAGTGTTTTGAAATCTGCCATTTCTTGAACTCGTGTAAATGCATGTCATAAAAAAATTATTTCTGCCATTATTTTACCATTTTTTTGGCAGAAATATTGGCAACTTTGTCAGTCGTGTAAATCCAGCATAATTCAATCTAATCTCAGTAAAAACAAAGGCTGTAAAGCCAGAACCAAAAGTAAAGGCTTAACAACATAGGCCTATTTTTGTACAAAAGTACAAAAGTGAGAAATAAATTTCTATTTTGAAGACACCCGCTTGCAAAAAATTAATGGAAAATTGTACATGGTGGTTTAATTATTCGTCAGAACAATTTTCGTATGTTTTTTTGCAAGCATGTTTCTTTAGCGAGCATTTTAATTTCTCACTTTTGTACTTTTGTACAAAAGCAGGTCTATGTAGTTAAGGCTTAGTAAACCAATTTTGAGTCGATTTTAGCCTAAACTCAAGTTTAACCCATACAAAAAAAATCGAATCTTATACTACGTTTTCATTGGAGCCGAAATTAGGAATTTGGAACGTCATTTCCTATATAAATTTGACGTTCCAAATAAGCTTATTTCGAAATTACCTCATTTCGGTTCCAATCAAAACGTAGTATAAGCTAGATTCAACTCAAAATTCGTTAATTACTTACCTTCATATTAATAAACGAAGCTTTCTTTAACTCGTGGATTAGGAGTAAGATTTCTGCCACTTACGAGCTAGCTAAACCACCAAGGAAGGTATATTTATTTGTCCTAGTTAATCCTTCGCTAAACTACCTTCCTTGGTGGTTTAGTTAGCTCGTAAGTGGCAGACATTTTACTCTTAATCCGCGAGTTAAAGATAAATCGCCGCTAGCTTCGTTTCGTTAGGGCCAAACTTTCATGATAAGTTTCTACCAAAGGTTAAACTTATTTGAAATTTATGTCGTTTTCGGTTGGAGGTTCGGAGTTACTCCTTTTTGACACCGCTTACTCCAAAATAATTCGATTGGCTGTTCCGAGTAATGTTTTCGGAGTATTTTTCTGTTCCGAAATTAATAAATGAGTAGTAGTAGGAGTAGTATACATATAAACCCTTTCATCGAATTATTAGTCAAATTAATTTTACTCGACTGAACGTTCAAAATATACATAAATATCAGACAATTTACGCACACACACATAAATATTTCGCAAATTAGTCTTGGAACAAAAGAAAATAATTCGATTGGAATCAAAAAGGAGTAGAGTACTGTTCCGAAATGCAATCGAAAATGACATTAATAAATCTAAAAAGATATAAAAGAGGATTTACTTTGACAGCGGCTTTCAAAATGCAAATGGTGTTTTATATTATGTTGAGAGGTTGTGAGAAAGATAATCATGTCGATTACAGAATCCGCAAAATTTTACTCCCTGGGAGTTATCTCCATCAGGAACGAATTTAGGCGTGTGTTTTTGTGCCCTCTATGTTAGCTTAAGAAATAATGGCACAAAAAAACACTCATCGTTGCTTCAGAAAATAATTTGGCAGCACAGATATAACAATGACATTGGCCACGTTTAAAAACATATGAAGAGCTATCCGGATAGGTTCATGTTGTTGCAATGGCCGCATTCGGAAACCTATGTAGAGCTATCCAGATACGTTCGTGTTGTTGTAATCCCGTGTAAAAAAAAGCTGATGACAAAACAGCTTTTGCTATTTGATAGCTTTACAATCTATCGGAAAAATGTTGGTACCTATAGGTTAAACTTATTTGAAATTTATGTCGTTTTCGGTTGGAGGTTCGGAGTTACTCCTTTTTGACTCCGCTTACTCCAAAATAATTCGATTGGCTGTTCCGAGTAATGTTTTCGGAGTATTTTTCTGTCCCGAAATTAATAAAGGAGAAGTAGTAGGAGTAGTATACCTATAAACCCTTTCATCGAATTATTAGTCAAATTAATTTTACTCGACTAGCGTTCAAAATATACATAAATATCAGACAATTTACGCACACACACATAAATATTTTGCAAATTAGTCTTGGAACAAAAGAAAATAATTCGATTGGAATCAAAAAGGAGTAGAGTACTGTTCCGAAATGCAATCGAAAATGACATTAATAAATCTAAAAAGATATAAAAGAGGATTTACTTTGACAGCGGCTTTCAAAATGCAAATGGTGTTTTATATTATGTTGAGAGGTTGTGAGAAAGATAATCATGTCGATTACAGAATCCGCAAAATTTTACTCCCTGGGAGTTATCTCCATCAGGAACGAATTTAGGCGTGTGTTTTTGTGCCCTCTATGTTAGCTTAAGAAATAATGGCACAAAAAAACACTCATCGTTGCTTCAGAAAATAATTTGGCAGCACAGATATAACAATGACATTGGCCACGTTTAAAAACATATGAAGAGCTATCCGGATAGGTTCATGTTGTTGCAATGGCCGCATTCGGAAACCTATGTAGAGCTATCCAGATACGTTCGTGTTGTTGTAATCCCCTGTAAAAAAAAGCTGATGACAAAACAGCTTTTGCTATTGGATAGCTTTACAATCTATCGGAAAAATGTTGGTACCTATACGTTTGTATCCCCATGCAATATGTCAAAAACAACCAATACATTCGAAAACTTATATTGTTGACAACATTGCTATTTGGCATCACCAATCCATCATTAAATTATAATTACCAAAAACTGATGTTTGGCATCACCAATTCGTGATTAGAAAAGTAATTATATGCATCACTAAAGAGGCCATCAACCCTAGTATAAATGCCAGTTCAAATGCAGATACACAACAAAGTTCAATTTGATATGTAACCCGATAAGCAGTCTTCAAGTGAATTACTAAATCTTTGTTATTTTAATTTACTAAATAAGTTTGAATTTAAAAATATTCGTTTCCTTCAAGAATACAACAAATTTGGCAACGAGGATTCGTTTTAAAGGTTAGACCGCACACAATTGCAGCGAACCTACACTTCACGACGCGGCAAAACATTATTAGTATGAAATTGTATGAGCTATATCGCACTAAGCGCCAACTGAACTTCATTAAATTTCATACAAATTATTCTGAATCGCAGTTCCGCTGCAGTGCAGTTCCGCCTAGTGCGGTCTAACCTTTAACATGGAATTTTTTTTAAGCTAACATAGAGGGCACTAAAAAACACGCCATTTGTTGTGGATTTGAAATGTCAAAAGCTATTAAGGCTCTCTCAAACCAATGCGGAACATTCGCTGCGACGAAGAAACATGCGCATGTCAAAATTTATTTACATGACCTAACTAACAAAATTGCTTCCGATTTCAGACATTAAAGTGTCCTTCGTTTCTTTAGTGACCCAGAAATCCTTCTGACGGGAAGCCAAATCGCTATAGAAGTCAAAGGTGATATAACTGATCCATTAGAGTTTCAATGAGCAATAACATCAGCGTCACATTGCGATGAACTGATAATTCTTTAGTCATATCCAATAGTGATCCAAAGAAATATTAATGCAATCCTTAAGGTTAGACCGCACACAATCGCAACGGAACTACACTTCACGACGCAGCAAAACATTATTTGTATGAAATTGTATGAGCTATGTCGCACTAAGCGGCAACTGAACTTCATACAATTTCATACAAATAATTTTGAATCACAGTTCCGCTGCAGTGCAGTTCCGCCTAGTGCGGTCTAACCTTTAAAGTTAGTATCTTGCTTGGGTTGCTATAATGTTTATATAAGCAAATATGGAAAGGATTATATTTCAAACGCCATGACTCTATTTTGCCACCATTTGCAATTCAAGTAAAACGTGTTATGTGATTGTAATAATAAATTTGTAATAATGCGAATGAGCGCACGCAATGAAAACATTAGGCTCTTACATGTATTTTTATTTTATTTTTCTTCACACTCTATACTTTACTCCTTTAGGACTTCATTCGAACTCTCTTAGAATGTTCTTCATAGCAACTGGATTTCCTTCTTTAAGGTGCTATAGGAGTTAAAAAGTTCTCCTTTTTAACTCTATGGAGTACTAAAGAGAGATTAAATGAGTGCAATAAACGATTATAAATAGCTTCTATCGATAAGTATAGGAGTAAAATTGTCAACAACACGGTGGAGAAACATATGAATTAATTTTGACAAACGAATGTTTCTTCGCCGCAACGAATGTTTCGCATTGGTTTCGGGAGAGCCTTTATGGAATGTGGATGGGCTTTTAAAACTACGTAACCGACATTCCTACAATTTTCTTACAGCGGATTCTAAAGGTTAGACCGCCACACAACTGCAGCGGAACTACACTTCACGACGCGGCAAAACATTATTTTGAAATTGCATGAGCTATATCGCACTAAGCGGCAACTAGACTTCATACAATTTCATACAAATTATTTTGAATCGCAGTTCCGCTCCAGTGCAGTTCCGCCTAGTGCGGTCTAGCCTTAATAGAAAAAGCTGAAGAAATTTGTCGGAAGCCTTCCGCAGACCATTCATCAGATTCTGTAATCGGGGTGTCTGTTATTTGGTCAATCAATGTGCTATATGAAATGCGCAAAACAGACTAGTTGGAATCGTAGGTTTACCAAATAAATATGTTTAGTCAACCTTTGAATTTTCAAGAAAATAACGGTTAATCTCGTTAAAACTAGGTTTATATGTCGATGGAATCGTAGTATTCCGACATGAGCGGAACTACACTTCACGTCGCGACACATCTTAAAAAGTTTTGACAAGCGAATGTTTCTCCGCCATGCCGAATGTTTCGCATTCGTTTGGCAGAACTTTTAAGAAAAAAACCATTCCTGTTTGCTTTCAAACGAAAGTGATTTTTAAGCACTGTATCGCTTTCGGTTCCCTTTGAGCTGTTAAGTTGTTTTTATACATGAGTCTGAATATAATTTAACTTTTTGTTCAAGTGAAACAGGATCATTTCTCCACTTAATACAGTCGACGAAGGAATTTTGCTTTAAAGGTACCCTTTTTTAGATTTTATTGAATATTTCCGAAACCTAGCATGCTAGTGGAAAAGTATATACCACAATATTAAAGACAATTAAATTGTCTATAAAAAACTATGTTCATATTTTAGCTAGGGTCAATAGTAAGGGATATGTGGGGGGTAGAAAAATCGACAAAAATCTTAAAAAACATGTTATTGTCTAAGATATTGAATGTTTGCTGACCAATTTACCTGGAAAAAACAAAATGGTAAATACAAATTAATTTCTTGTTTTTTCATCATGTCGTGAGGCTGAGAGAGAAGTTATTTTTTCCTTTTTTTTCTCCGAAACTATATGAAAAAGTTGATGTATGCTAAATTAGGCTAAAACTAATTAGCAAGAGTTCGTTTCGTACGGCGCCAAAAAATGATAACGTTTTTTTTTAAAAGGAGAACAATACAAATAATTTTTACCGTAGAACGGGGTTCTCTCTCCCCCCTTTAGGGAGGAGGGGCATTTTTTGTTTTTAAATATTTAAAAACAACGGCAACACTTACAACAACAAAATTTCCTATTTTTGAAAGCCAGAATTCTGTTTTCTTATTTTATTTTCAAATCAAGTTAATGGATGTCTATAGTTTTTGTAAAAATTACTTTCAAACTCAAAATTAAAAAAAAAAAAAACTTTCAAAATGTCGCTTTTGATTTTTTTATTTAAATTGAGAAATAAAATGCAGAATTGACTTTTATTGTTCAGTACCCCTATTAATTCTCAATTGAAAACTGAAAACTAAATGGTTCTATGTTTTCTAATTTTTGAGAAAATTGAAAGTTACAACGACAATTTTTTTGATTTTTTTTTATAATTTTTGTTATTATTATACTGTGTAGTATGTGATAGAAGTGTTTCTTTGAACTTGAGGTTAATGAATAAATAATTTCTTTGAACCTGCGGAGCAAGCCACCCAAGGTACTATGATGGTGGTAGAGGGGACCCTTAGGTATAACACACTCAAAGTCCCCAGCCCAGAGCCGCAAGCTTTAGACAGGAGAGGGGGGTAAAGGTCCTCTTTTGTAGTTTTTCTTCAATATTTGGGAAACTTATCTTAATAGAGGCAAAGTCATTACCAAAAAGTGAAATAAAGCCTTAACTACATAGAAATACTTTTGTACAAAAGTACAAAAGTGGGAAATTAAAATGCTCACTAAAGAAACGTGCTTGCAAAAAAACATACGAAAATTGTTCTGACATGTAAATTAGACCACCATGTACGATTTTCCATTGTTTTTTTGCAAGCAGGTGCCTTCAGAATAGATATTTATTTCTCGCTTTTGTACCTACTTTTGTACAAAAGTAGGCCTATGTTGTTAAGGCTTAAGTCTCTGGATCATTGAATAAGAAGTACAGGAAGCGGCATATCGAGAAAAAATTGAAGCATTTTTCAAAATTGTGTGAGTCACACAAACACAAATGCATTGACACAGGGTCGCAGTGAAGGTAGACGGCTAATTGCTGGGGCGCCCAAATGAATGGTTTGCTGCGTTTCTTTGCGGGTGGTTAAGTTAAAAACATGTGCATGTAGAAGTACTGGATTATGGTTTTCATCTTCTCAGAAGTACTCAGGCACATACAAAAGGAACATAGCTGTTTCTATGAGCCTTGAAAGAAAAAAAAGTTTTTTTTTAATTTTAAATTAAATTTATTCGATCAAATAAAAAAGTTGAATGAAAGTCTTGTTTTTTGGATTTATTTGCTGAGCTGGATTATAATAATAATAACGAACAAAGCACACTTGAAGTGATAAAATAAAACTCACCTAATACAGAAACTTGAAAATTGAAAATATAATTTTAAGTTTTAATGAAAATGGGCCATCACACACTTGCTCAATTTTAAACTTAACTAAATGCAGCCTAACTTTTCCCTCAATCGCAAACGGGGTGAGCGAAGCTGGCTGAAAATTCTGTGTACATGAACCGGCTCTAATTGTATTAGTACTCTCAGTTTGAGAATCAAAAAAAAACTAAATTTCCTTTAAAATTTTCAGTTTTGCATGACAATAGATAGATAGATTTGTGCCTAGAAACGAACAACTGTGTATTTATTAGTAATTAAACTTTATTATTCCGCTCAAAAGAAGAATGAACATTTTAGTCTTTTCATTCTTCACTCTTCAACTCCCTCGCCTACAAACTTTCATTTCCCCAGTTTAGTCCACTTTGAAATTGAGCATGTGTGTGATGGCCCAATAATATTATCACAGGTATTTTCCTTAGTCAAATAATTTGAAATTATGTACATTTTATCTCTGTATTTACATTCCTGTGAAATTAACTATTTTTGTCAATTTAGTTCTAATCAGTAACTATTCGTTACTTCTTAAAGCAGTATAAAAATACAAACAACTTCAATTTAACTGGACACAAACACTTTTTGACGAAGAACAAAACTGACACGATAGACAGGGTAACTACAGAAAATTTTACAAATATTTTCTATTTTAAATAAATAATTTATATCCAAAACTAAAGCGTAGAAAAATAACTATGCACTAAGGGCGCTCGATGGTTTTGGGCGCCTTGCCATTTCCCACAAAAACTAATCCGTTACTGTATATTTTTTTTTCAACAATTTTGATTTGTTTATGGAAAAATACCATGAAATATCAATTAAAAAGTATTCTAAGATAATGTATTTACCTAAAAAAAATCACTTCAAATTACTTTTTGTGTAATATGAGCCAAAATTTACTTGTGAAATGAAAACTTTTTTTCTCATTGTTATATGTGTTTTTGCAGTATTTAACGCAGCACCGCATGTTTTTTATTTTTTTTTTAATAAAATATATCAATTGTTTCCAATAATCACTTTTATTTCACTTTTTATTTAGTTTTAAAGTCTATTTTTCGTTAATTTACAATCTCAATTTATTAACACACTTTTTTTCAGCTAAGCAAAATGACAGGTGAGTTTCAGATTTTTTTTTCTTTTAATTTTATTTTAATGCTTCACTCACGTACACTGCATTGAGACTTGGTAAGTTGCGTTCAACGCCACCTGCATGTCACAAAGTGTACCTTGTATGTGATACCAATTTTATTTCGATTTAGCTTTCAAGGCATTTCCCATAAGATAAAACCAAAATCAGCTCTAATAAAAACTAGTTTTCCAAATTATTATTTTATATGAACGGGCATACAAAACACAATTACAATAGAGTAATAAAATATGTAAGTTTGTAAATCAAGAGGAAAATATTATTGAATCTTAATACTTATTTGCTGTATTTTGCAGATAAAAATGTAAACAAACCTGTGTTGTTGTTTTCTAAAATGGGCAAATGTCGCCGTCAAAATGATATCATGTGCGTAGAGGGAAGGGCTTTTAGGGATCTAGAGTTACCCATGGATTTAAATGAAATATTATTTTTACATATTTTTTTCAGTAAAAGAAGAAGAATTGTGGAAGATGCACTTAAGCGGTCGCGCGAAAGAATATAAATGTTGTATCGCCTATTCAAAAATAATTTAATATTAAAACTCCTCTCTTCTTTGGGTTTTGGGTCGGGTGTCGAAATGTCAAAATCTGAGGATGCCAATCGATTTAGAAGGGTGGTGTTACCTGGTGTTTCGCCCAGTGCTCTAGCACCAACAGAAACCGAGAAATTTCACTTTGAAATTTGTCAAGTGTCGAAATGTCAAAATCTGAGTATGCCAATCGATTAAGAAGGGTGGTGTTACCTAGTGTTTCGCCCAGCGCTCTAGCACCAACAGAAACCGAGAAATTTCACTTTGAAATTTGTCAAGTGTCGAAATGTCAAAACCTGAGGGTGCCAATCGATTTAGCTCGTGGATTTCACCTACTATCACGGCCAGCACTATAAGCGCAGTGGAAACCGAAAAAATCCCACTCGACACTTTGACAGTTGTTGATAGTCCGAAAAATCACACCTTTCACTTTGACAGTTAATAGTTAGGGGCAAGATGTAAAAAAACCGAGTAAACCCCCAGATTATGGCGAAAAGTAAAAAAACCGATGCGTTCTAACTCCAAAAGAAAATTTGCACTAAAAGTCTTCGTATCTCTAATGTAGAAATGTCAAAATTTATGGACACTTGGCATGAAAGAAAAATTTGGCATGAACAAAATATTTATTTTGTTTTAATTTGGTAGTCCAGACCCAACATACATATATTATAGGTAATATCATTAGCATGATTATTTTTGTTCAGTTCTGCGCATTTTGTCAAAATCAATAGTAAACAAATTTAATTTCAAAAAATCACAAAAAATTTGTTTTTGTTTACTGTGTACTTACACAAAGGGCACCCATCTTGAAATTTGGAAAGGTGCGCCTGATATTACCTTAGATATGTGTACTGTGGTCCAGACCTACTCTTTTTTTATTGTTTCTGTTGCATTCCTATTGAATATTAAAAGTCTGGAGTAGAAGGAGTAATTCCAAATCGTCAACTCAAAACCAAGATTACACTCATCTGTTTCATTGCAAAAACTGCAGCGAAAAAAAATGTCATCTATTCAAATACATAACTTCATTTTAAAAACTAAAAAAATATGTATGAACAAAACAATTCACATAAATTATTAATAATCCTAACTATGCCTCTGTCTTGATTTTTGTCTAACCAAACATTATTGTTGTTGTTTCTCGTTGTGAAAGTAGTTTGTTTACATTTTTCATCTTCAAAGTAAAGCATTTTATTTATCGGTTTTGATATATTTCACGCTTGATTTACAAACTCACATGTTTAATTATTCTATTGCAATTATAATATGAATACCCTTTCATATAAAAGTAAGTAGAAAAAGTAATGTTATTGAGGACCCTTTTTCGTTTTCTCTTATGGGAAATACATTGAATGCGAAATTGAAAAAAAAAATGTATATCACATACAGGGTTCACGCTTTGACTGCTAGGTGCCGTAGTACCAAGTGTCAATATGTGACAAAAGCCTCTTCCTCCGTTTCTTATTCAATGCTCTGGATGCTTTCATAACAATTCACTTTTGTCAGCAGCCTTTTTTCAAATTCACTCTCATTGAACACTCCCCAAAATGAATTTTCTTATGTCATCTTGGTGCCTTTTGTGTTCTTCTTGTTGTATGTTGTGTGTGAAAATAACTTGGAGAGTTGAGATTTGGGAATCCAGAAAAATATAAAAAAAAAGTAATTTTGGTGCGCACCACACTCGAATAAACAAATTTTCAATTATATACTATACACATATTTGCAATGCAAAAGTTATTTCGTCATTAAGGTGAGTTATAATAGGAAGCAATACATTAAACTGTGAGAATACGCTTCATAGAAAAATTGTGCTCTCAATTTTCATTTTACTTGACCGTCACACACCACATTTTCGTGTGTCCTTGAAAGTGCCAAGAAATTTTTCTCTGAAAAGAATCACAGGAAGGTGAATAAAAAGACGATTGAATAACCAGTGTAGTCGGAAAAAAATAGATATCGTCTATTAGAGACCTCCCGTAACATGGTACTCAGTGTCCTCCTGCGTCGGGGTGCAACAAAACTTGGAAATTCATTGTCAATTCTGCAGGTGTTGTGTCCCACAATTGCTGCCTCCTCAGTTCTTGCCTCAGCCTCATTGCCATCGTTTTTGTCATCTTCAATCAACAGGCAAACTATTCTATTTTATTCTGGTAAGTCTAAGAAGCACCAATCTTCGCCCCCTTATACGTGATACGTCTGTTCTTGTCTTCGTTGAATCCCACATTTAATCAAAATCAATCATTCATAATTTGTATTCAATTAGATTTTATTTTTCGCCTAAACTAGCGAAAGTTTGCCACCACCTCTTCGTGCTCGTATACTTAATAAATGATATTGGACTTTTTGTTGTTTTTTTTCATCACTTGCTCTAGTTGGTACGCGACACAGTGCCGCGCACATTGTATTAGGCCCACGAGCCACGGAAACATTCGAAGGGGAAGGCAGAGTGTGTTTGTCAGGCAGGGCACCTCACTCTCACACCATTTCGTTTCTCATCGACCTGAATTTAATTGAAATCATTTTTTTTTTTGTTGATAAAAATACAAATAAAAAGAAGAAGCAGATAAAATAAAACATCCACACGGTAGGTAGTCGTCTAATAATAGAATAAAAACAAAGTTTTCTACATCGCGCGCATAAACAAGTGCGGAGCGGACATACTTCAGTGGCTTCCTTCTACTTGCCCTTCTATCTGCCCACCATCTCTCCTTGTACCTATTATGTACAATAATTTTAATGTTCGATTTGGATTTGATCAGGAGCGGCATCAGTTGTGGTGGGAATTTGTTGACTTTAGGTTTTAGTATTGCAAAAGTTTTTATTCATCAGGTATTTGGTAGCGGATATGTTTTTTGGTACATTTTCTAAGTTTTCAAAACAAAATTAATTTCGATACAAAATTTCGCACAGCAATGAATGCCACATGATCTGATTGGAAATACAAATTTGTTGAGAAATTAACAATCACCCCTATTGCGATTGTCAATCATGGATTGATAGTTGATAAACACTGAAATTCGACATTGAGAATGATGCCGCCAGTCGTTAATTACAAGAAAGTTGGCAAAAATCGATGAATTGTTGATTAGGGTTCGAATAAATTGCTCTCTAAATGCAAAATTTCAATATTTATTTATCAACTATCAATCAGTAATTGACAATCACAATAGGGGTGAATATATTAAGAATTCTGACAGGAATTTGGGCGATTTGGTTCGGGATTTTGTCTTTTAGGGCTTTCATTGTCCTCGGACGATTATTAAAAACTCATATCACAGAGTAAAATTTGCTTTAAGGATGCTCCCTGTAATGTTCACTGTAATAAACTCAAAGGGCTCAAGTGGTTTATTAAACTGAAACTCGTACACTCACTCTTCAAGTTTTATTAAGATTGTAAGCTTTCCAGTGTGAACTCTTTCCTCATCAAAGTCCGTTTCCGTCTAGATTAGTCGATGAGTGTCTGTATTGGGCCTACCAAACTTTTTCAGAAAAAAAAATACCGACTTTATTTTCTATTTTTTTTTTTTACAGAAATCCGTTATTTTTGTTCAAAATTACTGTGTTTTAGTGTTTTTTGTTTCCTTTAATTTTTAAATCATGAAACACTCAACTGTTTTATCAACTTCCCTCAACAAAATCGATTCTTGGTGGCGATGAAAAATGTGTTCTCCAAAAATTTTAAGCCTTCTTAGGAGGTGTTTGTATTATAGGGGAAGGGTTGTTTGAAGGGGAGGATGATGACAAGGCATGATAAATGTAACTGAATAACTTTAGATAGTTTGACTTATGAAAAGGAGTTTTTCAGAATTTGAAGTTTGTCACTTTCTAACTCTCCGACCAATACAAGTTGTATTAAGTCGTTTTTGGTTCAAAAAAAGGCGTACAATGAGTAAAATTGATGTGGAGCAGGAACATAATTGATTGTTTCATGCATCAAGCTCAGGGAATCAAACAAATAAAAAAGCCAGTGTTCATTGATCAAAAATAACGGTTTTAAATTTTTAAAGCTGAGTTTAATCTAATTAAATTTAATTGTCCAATTATTGACTTTTAGAACATCTTTATATCTGCAAGGGATGACAATAGCAACACAAAGTTTCAAGGACAAGCTAATAAGTAACTATCCTGTAGGTTTTGTGTTTATTTTCGCCTCGTCCAAAACATGCTAAATTGATTGTCTAAACATTATGAATTTTCAAAATTGAAATTCAAAACTGAAAATTAAACTTTTGTTTATAAAGAATGGAAAAAACGAGTCATTTATAAATTTAATTAATTCCAGCCAGTTGAAAACCACGAAAATTTCAAGAATTTTTTGCACAGTGTTCGACAATGTTTGGTACTGACATTGTGAATTCGATTTTTTTTTTTGCAAAAAAACTACCTTGGGGACAGCTTCACTTGGTGACTGCGCAAATTTTTGTTTTCTTTACGATAATTAAGAAACCCAAAAGAATAATTTAATTTCACCAGCTAAAAAAAGATTTTTTTGACGTCTTCTTTTTGAGGGTTGAAGATCTGTCCTCCGTATTCTAGGTGATTTTTTTCCCTACTTAGGCTTAGTTTTATTTCTTTGTTTTTTTTTTTAATTTATTTATTTAATAAGAGCCGTGTTTTTTGCTAATGTTAGTTACATATATGTTTACGCTTAAAAAAAGTGCAAAAAGAAAACGAATTCATATATTCTATTTATGGGACTTATTGGGATTGTCGTTGGCTTATTAGCAAACGATTTTGTTTGAAAGTCGTTCACGGACAATAAAGATAGCTTAATTTGTTTTTGTATCAATCAGATGATGGAGGACTACAAAAATATAAAGCTATACAAATATAGTTTTATATGGGCCTTACTTTTCAATGCCATCGACTTTAATCGCACCGAGCGTTGCGCGACACTAGCAATAAGTCCTTGCATAAAATAATTATTGGAATATTTGTCTTAACCTATCTTTCATTAACTTTGTTACATAACCACCATTTAGTTGGTTGTTAACGTCAGTATCCCCTTAAACATCGGTATGTAAAACGCAAAAATAAGTATAATACCAGTTGTGGTGTAAACCGCGCCAACAACCAACAAAAAATAGTCCATCTAATGGATTCATAAAGATGACAAACTTCATTTGATACTTTTCTTCTAAAAATATCTTATGGAATAAGGATACTTAGCCAAAAACGCTACAGAAAAAGTCCATTTTGTTAACCTAACGCATCTGGAAAAGGTTGTTACACCAGAGACAGAAATTTTTTTTATGTTTTGTTTTAATGTGTGTACTAAAGCTATTAGTTGGCATTTTTTTTTTTTTCAAAAACCGCGATGAGATAAGTAAATCTGCGGTCGCATCCCAGACTATATTTAAAATAGATAAAAAAACCTACCCATGAAGTAATTTTTGTATGTCACACTTCAAAAATATTTTTTTTTCTACAAAATATACATAAATTATTTGTTCTTATCGATTTTATTTATTGCCTACAAGATTGTTTCCCCGCAACACACATAAATACATTATATTTGAATTCAAGGTCTATGGAGAAATCAATTTAAAGCAGCTTATTGAACAATCTTCAAATTGAGATGCCTATAGATTAGAGTGGGTCGCATTAAATCAAGAAGGGTGTTTTATTTTCCATATACATACATATGTATTATGTTTCGTAGGAAAAAAAAAAAGTTTAAACTTATATTCAATAAGTCATTGACATTTGATGAATGCCTGGGAGTCAGAGGTGTTACACATTTCGTTCTTTTTTCAACTTTTTTTTTCTTATAAATAGTCCGACCCTGGCACTGGATTAGCTTTTTCGATTATCATTCTCTCGAAATTCTTCCTAAATATAATAATAATAAAAAGAGAACTACTATGTTAGCCTACTTTTTTTTTTATCTACATTTACATGTATTTCCTTTCATTTTTGTTTTTTTCTATCCATGCTTTTAGTATGCAATCCTTGCCGAGGCATCGTCATTTGAATGTGATTTATTTACTAATTTTTTTTTTTTATTATCTTATGAGTTAATCCGTTTGCAAAACTATTTAATATCTCTTCTCTCTCTATAGTAAAACTTTATAGCGATTTTTGTGTGTCATCGCGAGATAAAATCCAAATTCATAAACAGTCATTATTCAAGTTACTACTTACGAACTATACAAACCAGACAGACCGTGTATTTATAATAGGCAAAAATGTGAACATAAGATTACTTGAGGAATTCACACGATAATAGAGAAATAATGTCTCTACCTCATTCATAGCAAAGTTGTGTGGCTAGAGAGGAAATATTTTTTCTTTAGTTCGATTTGAAGAGGCGTCCTTGCTGTAAGTTGCTAATTTGATTTGTTTAACAAAAAATTAACGGGATGTGGGGTTGTTTGTTCAGCTTAGTAAAAAAGCCTTGGTCAAGTGTAGTGATTTCTTAATAATTGAGAAGGTACTATGTGAATATTTCAATGAGAACAAATTAAATAAGGTTACTGTCGCGTCGGTGAAGTTATCGTGCTACATTATGATCAAAATTTGATTATGCTGACTAAGTACAGTTAAATTTGAAATTTAAGATGAATATCAAATTAAATAAAAAAATGTTTTAAGGCCTAATCACACGTGTCTTTTTATATGAATTTAATTCATAAAAGTCAAAAGATGAAATATTCGTTGAAAAAACGTTGAATATAAATATATATGAGTAAATCTATTAATATATTATCATTCTACATACATACACATGGAATTAGTATTTTATTTCATATTAAATTAAAATGCTGTGTTGAATTTATGTACTTTCATCTTATCTTTTTCACAAGTATAAATACATATATATGGGAAATAAAACGTACATACAAACGAGTACACATATCTGATTTCAACTTTTTGATATACTTAATTAAAGTTCTTTTGTTATTGTAGATTATTTTGTTGTTGTTTTACCTTAACTCCTTAGCATAAAATTTAAAAATTAGGTACTAATGTGATAACTGAACCACTTTTTGTATTTTGTTTAGAAAGTGTTCTAAGAACTGTCTAAAGTTTGGGTTTATAAATAAGCCTGTAAATCTTTTAGGTTTTGAATGAATTCAGCGATAAGAGCAAGTTAGTACCTAGCTGTCAGAAACAAGAGGTTTCATTTGCCATAATCGAAAAAGGTTGTTTTCATACAAAAAAGTCTTTAAAACATTATTTTTATGCATTTTTGAAACATGTGACATTGAGATGTGACGTTTTACTCGATTTACGTGAAACTCATTTAAGATAAAAATGCAGTTTTGATTGAGAGCATGGAACCCGACACATTATAGGATGTTTCAATTTTATTAAGCTAGATACATATGTACCTACCTACCGAAACTCTTACAGGTTGCTAAGACGATAACCCAGATTACAATTTTCATGATAAGATAGAGCTAACAATTCAAATGCTATACATTACCTTTACAGTTTTTTTTTTAACAAATTAAATTGCAACTTTTGAAAGTTTAGATAGTGTTTTTACAAAATATGAAATAAGTTGAGGGTTAAAATTTTTTTGTAAAACTATACAAAAATTATTTCATCATTTTCAAAATTATTAGCAACATCAAAAACAAACTTTAAGGATTAGGCGTGGTGATTTCGGAAGGCCTCAGCAACATAAATTGCCTCAGCACAAAATCTCAGTTTGGTTGTCAAAATACTGAGGAAAAAAATTTTTGGATTCGCTTGCTCAGCTTTTGACGGAGCAGAATCTCCGATATATCTCTTTCCTGAACGTGTCTGTTGGTTGTAGTGAAATCGTTTTTGTTAGTATATGCACATGCTCGAAGGTTAATTTTTAAGTAAATTTGACCGTTTTCTTATCCAAAGTTCCATTTTGCATTTTCTTTCATCTTGTTGCCATTTTCAAACATCTAAACAATTTTTTTGTCTTGCATCAAACTCTATGAACCTAATTATCCATTTTTTTTTTGTAATTTTGTATTCCTAATACAGATAACAATACAGGAAAATTCAATCAAACAAACAAAATGGACAAAAAAGTTGTGATAGATAAGAAGGATCTTAAAACCCGACTGACTCCCTTACAATACCAAGTTACCCAAGAAGCAGCCACAGAACGTCCTTTCTCAGGTAATCCATTTATTATATATTTATTTTATTATTTATTCTAATCCAATTTTGTTGTATATTTAAGGATGTTACAATAAACACTACGAAAAGGGTGTATACCAATGCATAGTGTGTCATCAGGATTTATTCAGCTCGGATACAAAATATGACTCGGGTTGCGGTTGGCCAGCGTTCAATGATGTTCTCGACCA
Source organism: Melangyna quadrimaculata (assembly GCA_949320155.1). Taxonomy (NCBI): domain Eukaryota; kingdom Metazoa; phylum Arthropoda; class Insecta; order Diptera; family Syrphidae; genus Melangyna; species Melangyna quadrimaculata. Next base: position 187,203,339 of record OX439483.1, read on the forward strand.
AGGAAAGATTACACTGCATAAAGACGCAAGTATTCCAGGTAAGAGAAGTTTACTGATGTTTTGTGTTGTTTTTTTTTGTGTGAGTTATATTTAGACACAACTGAATGAGACAACCACAACCACTGTAAATCAGACCATCCACCACAACAAAAATTAGTTATTTCTGTATACTTTTCCTTTATTTATTGGAAATTGTATTTCGTTTTGAGGTTGTTGTATTTTAGAAATAGTTTTTTTTTTTTTTAATTTAGTTTAGGTTGACAATATTGTCTTAGCTAAAGTTTTACATTTTAAACTATAATGAAGAAGGTTTTTTTAAAGGACACATTCATTTTTACACGACACAAGAGCATTTAATTAAATAAGATTTTATTTTTGAAAACATATTCTGTCGCTTGATTGCAAGAACTAGGTAATTTTGTTGAGTTATTTTCAAACTAGAGAATCAATTAACGTAGTTCTTGCATTCCGCATACAGGGGATCTGATAATATCATATAATAATTTTTCTTAAGATGTACGTTCAAAAGCCAAACCATTTAAATACGAGTGCCTGACTCTGATAATGGCGAGTAGATGTTGAAATAGAATAACACAAGCTGTGGGTGAGGTATGAACAAAATTCTTTTTTATTTGGAAGGTCCGCGTTTGCAATTATGTATGAAGTATGTCATCGTCGCCTTGGCTTCTTACGCTTCTTAATATGGCACGGATCCGAGTGGTCCGGATGAATTTAAGCGATGGCCTGTGTTATGTTCACCTTAAGGACATCGGTCGGTTGTGGTTTTTTCGCATAGACCTGTGTCTTCAGTTAAAAAGTCCAGAGGTGTCAAATCCCATGTCTGATGGTCAATTCACGAAACCTCTGTGAGATAAAACCTTACCCTCAACTCGTTTATGCAGCATGTCAATCGTAGCATCCGCTGTATGGTTTAATTTGCGATGATTAATATCCGCGTCGGCTCAAAATCCACACCAAACGCTAACTTTTTGAACCTCATGGGGGTTGGTGGTGGGATGATTTTTCGCCCAAAATTGGGATCCTCTTCCAAACTCATTTTGATAAAAAAGTTTTATAATTTGGACGTGCTGTTCAATCGTGTTACTTTCCATGGTGATTTAACATTATTCTGATTGCTTTTTTGATCGTGGTGGTAGTAAATAATTTAGGTTAAGTAAACCCAGGCATGAGATTTTAGCGTCAAGTGAAGTAAATGTTTCTGAATAAAATATGAAAAGCTTCGAAAACGTCACCTTATCGTATTTTGGCCCGTCACATGCGGGTGGCAAAGACACATTGGATATAGACGGCATTCCTGGAGGTGTGGGTTCCAGCCCCCCTCTCAGCAGTATTTTTTTTTCTAGATTTCCTAGTTTTAACTGGATATTAGCCGAGAAATTTCATGAAATAATTAGTACTTTATTCTCAATTCCCTGTGCCCATAAAATTCTTTTCTTTCCTTCTATTCCTTCACTAGTGCCGTGAAATATAGGTTTGCATTTAAAAGACCTAAGGTCTTATAGCTAAATAATTATTATAAAAAATGAACTATTTTTAAATTTCACCCAGTTAAAATAAGTCGTGTTTTTTCAGAGAGTGTATAGCAACTCATCAAAAAGTTTACACGCAAAACAATAACAAAACAAATTATTATACAGAATTTTGTTTGTGTTACATTTTGTTGTGTATATTTTGCTGAGTTGTTATACACTCTCTCAAAATCACGTAGAAAACTATAAAATGAATAATAAAGCCCGTTCAGAAAAGTGAGATATCGGAGATTTTGCTCCGTCGAACATTTTTGTCCTTATTATGTGACAGCCAAACTGAGACTTTTTGCTGAGGTCCTCCGAACATCTCCCTTTCCTGAACACGGTAATTCTGTTGCTTTCAAATATTGCCGTAAACATACAATACGTTATTAATTAATTACGATAGAACTAGATAATACCAAAATAAATACATTGGCGCAAAATTTTAGTTGATTTAGTACGATGTTAAATCATTTTTAGTATACTACTAGGTTAAAAAGTGTATTTTGCTAATTTTAAACGAGTTTAGCATCATATTATCTCCTAACATTTTACTAAAGTTAAAATCACCGAATGGCTATTTTATCTTTTTAGTATCGTACTAAATCCATATGACACTTTGACGTTTAAAATTGTCAAAATCAGGGGTGTTTGTGAATTTTTTGCACGAGCTTTCACTTTTTTGGACGTGTTCAGCTGAATTTTATGAAGGAAATTAGTTTAGTATGATACTAGTTAAAAAGTATTTAAAATTTAGAAAATTTTAGTAAACTGTTGAAGAATTAATAAAATGTTAAGTAGTATCATACTAAATCCTTAATAATAGGCTGTTTAAAATTTTGCGCCATTGTCTTCTATATTCTTGAAGTTCGATTTTTGTTGTATTATTTAAAGACTTAGTTGATATGCATTTCAAATAATTCACCCCTATTACGATTGTCGTTTCACTAAAACGACAAGGCTCTAAAGACGATAGTTGGCGTTTAAATAAACCCAAATCTTCGACATTCTCTTCAATCTCCACGCATCTCATCATTATGACGAAATTCGTTGGAATTAAACATCAATTGACGCCTCCAAGGATGTGTCGTTTTACTGTCGTTTTAGTGAAACAACAACCGTAATAAGAGTGATTGAGTTGCAAAAAATCAATTTAAATTGTGTCACTTAGAATCTTTACATCAAATATCAGCCATCATTTCTAATGCAGCAACCTTTAAATTTTGATTTCGATAAAGTTTTGTGTTTACAATTTTCAATCTAAGAACAGCACCGTCAATATCTCACACTATACTATAAAATTTTTTATAAAGGTGCTACTCGTCGATTGAAGATTGTCTTTCTGATTTGAGAGTCTAATTTATTTTGCTAATTGGCTTTTTAAAACACTATATATGTTTTCATCTGTTTGTTTGATTATATATTTTGAATGCAACACACGCAAAATTGGTTATGCTTCTTACTCTAAATGTATGTATGTATTTTTTTGTATATAACTGTCAATTTGTTTATATGTATATGTTTATAGCCTTGTATTCTAATTGATTTATTTTTAATATGTGTGTTTCACTGTTTGTTGTCTCAATACTCAATTTGAAATTTAATAAGGACACCACAAGCAATTTAGACTGTAGAAACAAAAGAAAAAAAAAAACATATTTTGTATTTTCGTAGTAGCTAATATAGCATCGTTTACAAAATTTTCAAATTCAAATTTGCCTAATAGAAAAATTTTTCTTCTTCTTCCTTTTTTTCATTAAAAAAATTATTTTTTTTTCTGTTTTTTTTTTTTATAATCTTAATTTCAACTTTTTGTTTGAATTAAAAATTTTGATTTGAAATCACTTAAAATATTAAAGAAGTTGTTTCGAAACTGCTAGGAATGGTGAGGACAGAAGTTCGCTGTTCCAAATGCTCAGCTCATATGGGTCATGTATTCGATGATGGTCCAGGGCCAACAAGAGTTCGCTATTGCATCAATTCAGCTTCAATTGATTTTGTTTCTATTAAAACTAAAACTAAGTCAGAAATTGAACAAAACAAAAAATAATTTAACAAACAAAAATTAAAAAAAAAAAACTTGATCTCGAAAACAAAAATTGTAGTTATACTCGAATATGAAAATTTGTTTGTGCGTGTGTGTGCCTATATATACAAAACAAATATATATATATACTATAAATATATATTGAAAAAAAAACATGTAAAACAAAGAGGCGAAGCTTTTATGAGAATCTTGTTAACATTAATTTAAAAAGAAAGATGGACAAAAAAAAAAAGAAACCTATTGTATTCTTGTAATTAGTTTTGTTTGATGTGTTTTCTTATTCGTTTTCTTCAAAATTAAATTATATGCTTCAACCAAAACAAAAGAAAATCGAATAAAGAATGTTGTTTCTAATTGAAAATGTTTTTTTATTCTATTTATTTCTAATACCAATAAAAAACAGGATGTTTCGTCTTATTTTTGCAATAAATCATTTCATAAATCATTCCATCGTTTATGCTATCAGCTTAATTTTTACATTGGATTTTGCAATAGCGAATTTCATATATTCATCTTTTTTTTTTAAATCTTGAAATCTAAACAGAATTTTCAACGAGAACTTTGCGTTGAACATGCAAATCAAATGTTAATTTATTTATTAAGAAATTAAAATTTTATTTAGATTTCAACAATCACAGTTTATGATTTTGAAAATTATATTTGTATTATATTATATTATAAAATTTATTTATGACTGCTTATAACTGGAAAAATTACATAAATTGAAATTTAGTTTTTTTTTTAATATTTCATGATCTTAATTTGATCATTTTCGTTTTTAATACTTTTGAAATTTAAAAGAGTGTCTGATGATAACATCTTTGCATTTGTTCGCTTAATAATATTTGCTTTTACACATTGGTCTATGTCTGGGTTGCTACTGAAAACTCTTAAGGTTTCACTAAACTATAATCCCATTGCGAATTAATATGTACGTGCCGTGACGCGTCGGGTCCACATAACATATTATTTTTTTTTGATAGGACTTAAGAATAAAGAAGAAGAATATATCATAGCAACAGCGTTGTTCCTAAGATACAAAAATTTGGGGCCATTTCAATTTTTTTTTTTTACCTAATTTAAGAAAAAAGAAATAGGTAGTCGACTATAACGAGTCATTTCAAGAAGTTTTAATCAAACCATTTTATTTTCCCAGAAAACTAAATTAATTAAATTATTTAATTAATTAATCTTCTTAACTAATTAATTTAAAAGAAATAGTTACTAAAAACGTACCGTGAATATTTTGTTTATTTATCGCGATCGCAGAATAAGATTGACACAGGTACCATACTTTTAAACGCTTTTGATCTTCTTATTCTCAGCGTAGACTGTCACGTACATTTATGTTGAACTTAAGTATTTAAGTTTGGTTTGATCAATTGTTCCTTAGTAAGTAAAAAAGCTGTTTCGGTTTTCATATGAAAATTACTAGGTACTATAGAGTGTTCTTTTTTTAGAGTATTTTTTTTTTTGTCCTAAACAATGGGAGTTGGCTAAAATAAGCGAAACAAAAAATAAGAAAAACACTTTGCAATTAAGAATAATCATAGACGAATTGTTTTATATTTTGTAATATACTGCCTAAACGCCATGGTTCAACAGTTCTGTGTCCATATTCATGATGCTCTCGAACTAAGCTTTCCAACGTTGTATATTTCAACTGTGGGCACTAGACGAAAAAAACTAGAATAAAACAAATTAGAATTATTCGCCAACCATGATATTATTCTCTATTATTGGCCATTTATATAAAAGTTCCTTTATTATGAGGTCTATTCAGTTCATCGAAAGTGACCAATACTATCATTTCAATGGAACATTATTGTAATTAACTGTTGATCTAATTGCAATCTTTGTCGCCATATACTGCCTAAAACCCATGGCTTACAGCTTTGTGTTCATACAAAAAAATGATGTACTAGGGCTATGCTTCCCAAATGCCCATTCTCCTTTTGGGCATTTCATGTTTCGTCCGGGACACGGGCCTAAAATACAAAACAACGCCGCATTCCAATTTCTTCGGAAATTTTCAGCAACATTGAGCGCAATGTATTTAAAAAAAAAAATGTTTTTTGTAAGATTTGTATGTCAAAATATGTGTGGTCCTAATCCAGAAGTTAATTCTGAGAGGTATTATGCTACAAGCGTAATTTTTTCTACTCCAGATCTTACATGTAAAATCATGAAATGCCACTGTGGTGACTTATTGTTGCCGTAGTAGAGACATTTTCATTATGTTCATATTGCAAAACAACCTTTTTTAATCAAAATATTTTAAAAACTAAATTAACTTTAGACTATTGAATACCAATTAAAATCGGTTGGAACCATAACAAAAGGTGCATCTTCTTTCGAAATAACAAGTCCATTATAGGACGGTGTTTTTTAATCCAGATCGTTAACATGATTTTGACGCTTTTTAAAAATTCCTCCAATTAGAGAGCCGATTTCTATCGAGTAAATATTCTATGAATTATGCTGATCACAGTCGATGCTTAAAGCACGAGGGAGCCGAATGGCTCGCAACCAATTTGGTTCGTGGTTTTCCAACTGGTTTAAAATCAAAATGGTTCAACGCCGAACCTTTTTGACATTTTATATACAGAATGAAGCCAATTGGTTCCGAGCAGTTTGGCTCTCTCGTTTATGGCCAGCTTAAATATTACAACCTACTATTTTGATGCTGCTAGGGGACAATTTTAATTAATTTAAACTAAACTAAATTGTAAATTGGATTAAATAGCTGAAGTTATATTCTATATATTCAGTTCAAAGGTAGAACTCACTAAAAAAAAAAATTTACAAGTTAAGTGAATTGGATTGAAATACAGGGTGTCTCTTAATTTAAGGGCATTATTTTTGGGTGTATTCTAAGAAAAAAATTGTTTACAGTAAGGGCCTATCTTCAATTTTGATATCATTTATCGGGGATTTAAGAAAAGTCTTATTTTGGTGTACCCTGACCCATGTTTACGGTAATTGCGCTGTTAGTAATAATGATGATAATGATAAAAAACATTTTTTTTTAATTTTACCTGCCGGCGTTCTTCCAAATTATCATAAAATCCATGGGTTTTTTTGGCAAACTTGTTATTAACTTTTATTTTTAGTATTGAAACACATTCAAAAAAAATATTAAAACATCATGTTGACTACGCATTTTTTGTAGATAATTGGCCCCATTGTATGGGCAGGAAAAATTGGAACAGGCTTAAAACTGAATATCTTAAGACTCAGAGAAGATTTAAATTTATTTAAACAAAGGCCTAAACGAAGTTTCTTATCATTATTACTAACAGCGCAATTACCGTAAAAATGGGACAGGGTACACCAAACTAAGACTTTTCTTAAATCCCCGATAAATGATATCAAAATTGGAGAACAATTTTTTTCTTAGAATACAGCCAAGAATCATGCCCTAAAATAATATTGACGAATTAAGGGACACCCTGTAAATATTTTGAAACAAAAAAAAACGTAGTGATTTTGCAGATGTTACGACATAGTGATTTAGTGACATTTGTTTTAGTTTTACAATTTGGAGTGACAATGACACTGTAGAAATAGTGTTTGGCTGTTGATCTAGGGGGGTTTGAGCCCCGCGCTAGGTGGCATTCTTTACTTTATTCCCCAGTTTCAACTGGTTGCCACCCGTGGAATTTCATGAGTTAATTAACACCTTATTTCCAATTCACTGTGCCAACAAAAATTCTTCTTTTCTTCTAGCTAGTGCCGTGCATTGCATTTAAAAGACCTTAGATCTTATATTATATTATACACAGCGGCTTGATTTTGAGCTCCGATTTTGAATAAAAAAGGGAGTGCATTAAAAAAGCACCCAAATCACAGAGTGTACCAATTTTTATTAATTTGAATTTTAATTTTTTTCAAGAATTATTCTGACAAATAAGTTTGATAGCTAAAGATCAACTGCGAGACCACTGTACCACACTCATCATCATATATTTTTTTTTTAATATCGTATATTTGAGGTTTTTGCTCTAAAAGGAAGAGTTTGACAGAGCTGCAAAAACTAGACATGGCATTATATTTTTTTTTTTTAATTTAATGAGAAAAATAATTTTTATAATTATTTTTTATTTACTTACAGGAAGGTGCTTCCATTTTCTTAAAATACGCAATTATTCCGGCCGACGAACTTTGTAAAACAAATATTTTCAAAATTGATGTTCTGAAATGATATATTTTACACACGACACTTTCGGCAATAAATTTTTTATCAACAGATTTGTTCAAAATTTGAATAAGAATTTGACGAGTGGTTTGAACAAATTGGGATTAAATATTTATTGATAGATGAGATCTCAAACAATTCAGAGAAAATTCACTTCCGAACGTATAACCCAAAAAGGCTGTCTATTTTTTTTTTCTTTAATTTTTCGGAGAAAATTAATTACGTGCATTGACTAATTGTGTGCATTGCGCGCCCAAATATGTTATACTACCCTTAAAGTGTTCGAACACAGTGCGATCGTTTAGAAAAATGCAAAATGATTTCAAAGGAGATACCGATACATTTGTTATGATATGAATGTCTGAATATTTCAATGGGAGGGAAATATTGATCCGGTAAATCATTCCACATTAGTGATGCGACTAAAGAAAGAATCTGTATTCATAACACTACGTCCGAAGTTTTGCTCGAGGGTTAACTGATGGGCACTTCTAGAAGCACAAGTATTGCGGTTGAATTGTTTTAAGGGAGAAATGCAACTGACTACGTATGAAAATGTTTTTGTTATAGTTCTTTCGCCTCAGGGGGTAGCGAAGAAGTGGTCCTAGGAAACACTTCAAGATATTTCATGAGGTAGTCACTCTTTCAAATTATGTATCCAGAAGCAGGTATGAGCAAATTAATCTTGTTTTGAGTTTATCTTTCGGTATTCCATGCCATCTTAGGATCAATGACCGGACATAGAATAAAGTTTATTATGTTAAAATATCAATTAACAAGCTAGGTGAATAGAGACTTCTCATATCTTTGGAATTTTCAAACACAATATTGAAAAATTTTATTTTTTTGTGGCGAATTGGCTCAGCCATAAGATTGATGAACATTTTTTTCTTAAGGGTGAAAGAGCCTTTTTCGAGGTATTTGCAAACAAAAGACATTGTCATGACGTTTGAATTTATAAACAATCCTTATACCAATTTAGTCTGTAAGAATATTTATCACATTATATTCCTGGGCTATTTATTAATTATTCTGTTATCTTAATCCGTTAAAATTAAAAAATTAAACTTAAAACTGTGATTAGTAAAATTATTAACTTTTAAACATTTTGTTTTATCGAAATTTTTCACCATACCTCATAGTCACATTCACCTTTTACTCTCATTTTTTTTTTCTTAGTTAATTCTTTGTTTGAATTTTATTATTTGCTTTTATTAACACACACTATTAATTTGCACACATACATGTTACAACAACAATTTCACAAAAAAAACACCATTTTTTTCGATTATTTTGGTTTTGTTATTTTGTTTTTCCATACGGTGATGTCCTATATTATAATAATGAAAATATATTTTTTTCTATTTCTCTTCTTTTTCCGCTTCTTATGTGCCTGTGTGGGGGTTACAAAAAATATGTTTTATCAACGTGCATTAAAACAAAATAAAAAATATTATAATTATCATCAACAATTAAAAAAAAAAAAAATCACCAAAACTAATCATTTTGCTTAACAATTGGTATTGTTAATTTATATATTTTTTTTATTTCTTAATTTATATTAATTGTCTTTTTCTTATTTTCTCTCATTTTGTAATTCATTCATTATTCTTTCTTTCTCTTTTTTTTTCTTTATATATTTTTGCTTTTTGGTATAAAATCAACCAATACTTATATTCACTTTTAATTTAATGAAAATAATAAATATTTTGTTTTTGCTTTTTGCACTTGATTAAATTATATTTTTTATTATTTATGTTTGTCATTTAATTTCCATTTATGTGTTATCTTACATCTCATACATTCATTCTCACCTCACTTCCCACTTATCCGCCTGTTTATTTTACTTTGAAATTATTATTTTTTTTAAATATTTAATTTAAAAAAAAATGTAACAATTTTTTTTTGCAAATAAAACAAAAAAAATGCAATTTGAATAAATAAAACAATAAAAAGGGGGAAATATTTTACTACTAATTAAATATCCAGACCGCATACGCACAGAGGTACGCTGCGCTCAATGCAACGCACACATGGGCCACGTTTTTGGGGATGGACCGAAACCTACAAACAAAAGGTATTGCATCAATTCGGCGTCAATTGATTTTGTGACGGCAGACGAACTTAATAGCCGGGCAGAAAATGGACCTGCTCCTCAGGCTGGAAACTAAAGGTGGTAATATCATCTGGGTATACGACAATGTTTGTCAATTATTCAAGGAGGAACGTCAAGGAACTGCGTGGAAATTGTATCTAAAAGATCACTATACATATTAATAATGTTTCGGGCTGCTAAAATCGATATGCTTATTAAATTTTAAAATAATACATCATAATTTATTTTTTTTTTTGTCAACGTATAAAAGTTAATTCAATATTAATTTCATTATTATTAAATCAAAATAATTTTTAATTATTTCAAATGTTTGGTTGTATAATTTAATTGTTTAAAAATACTGTAAATAAACAAAATAACAATAAATGTGGGATATTTTTGTATTGCGAAGTATGAATTGTTTTATTTATTAAACTTAGATATGAATTTATTCGTGTATATTAAGAGGTATAAATTTTTATATAAATTCAGGCATGTATGTAAGTGCTCGTTATAGAGGTCATACAAAATTCAATTTTTGAGAAGAGAAAGAACACATAATACGTTTATTAATATTTTTACTTGCGATGTTTAAACCCACCTTTGGTTTTCTTTTAAAATTGTTTGGAAACGTAATATAAAGAATTTTGTACAACAAATTCCTTTGTTATAAAAAAATGTGTGAGTGCCGGGAGTCAAGGGGAGGATCTGTAAACAAGGCATACCAAACTTCCAGTTGGTTGCTTAGTTTTCGAAAAAACTGCCTATACCACATTACCGACCTGTACCACATTACCTAAATTTACTCATTCATTCATGAGTCAAAAATGTTCGGTAAACAAAATGGTGCGGAACGGATATCTTATGCTGTATCCGTGACTACCTACTTTCAATTTTACCCATACCATATCTTAGCGATGTTTACACATCAAAAATATTACTTATACAAGTCAATCGGAAAGAAAATATTAATTAACATAATTGAGTTTCGTGCAGTTATCACTAAGTTATGACTAAGCAAGGAAAAATGTCGAAAATTAGTTTGGGAGAGATGTCATCTGTTTTCGGGGACTCTTGCTCTAGGAAAATAATGGTTTCTAAGTGGCATAGTCTATTTAAACAAGGCAGAGAGTCAATCAAATATGATCCCCGCTCGCGAAAAATCCTGGGTACAATTTTTTGAGATTTTTATGGGATCTGTCTCGAACTAAAAATTATGTATCTTCTAAACGAATAAAGATCCAATTTTAAAACTTGGCATGAAATATCTTATCTATTTTAGCTACACTTTGAGACCAAAAAAAATATCAAAATGTTCGAAATTGCCCAATATTTGATTTGAAATGCTAACTTCTGGCATTCTACTCGAAAAAAATCCATTTCCTGGTTTGATTCCATAAATGAGAAGAACACCTAATTTGCCATGCATTCCACCGTTGAAATTTGTATCCATTTCTTCATTTAACTAAGCAACACCTTTGCTTGAGTGAACCTTGCAAGACCATAAATCCACAACAAGGGTTATTAGACCAAAATTCTTTTCCACATATGTTGAGAACCTAACATAACCTAAAAGATGAACTAATTTCATCACCCACCAATTTTTTCGTTATCCGCTTGACGTTATTTTATAAGTGTAGAAGTTATTTTACAGTTTTTGATCAATCCTTTCCAAAGTTTTTCCCATATTATAAAATATACAAAAATAAAATAGTGATGAAGGACCTAGAATAATAATTAAACAACAGAAGCAACCAATTTTGTATGGTATTATCATATTCAAACCACTTCGTTCAATTTGACCCATCCTAAGGGTAGGTACATACATTATTAACCCAGGAAAATTATACATAAATTCCTCCAAAGTTCGGAAAAATTATATACGGTTTTTGTTTTTGAATCAGCTTTTGTATGGTGTTATGAGTTTTTGAGGAAAGATCACCATCGATCCTAGCTCCGCGTTTATTAAAAAGAGGGGGTCAAAGCCCGCGCAGAAAAACAATCTAGTTTTCAAAAAGGCACTAGAGAGTATTACATAGAATCTTGCAAGGCACTAGCAAGTTTTAGCAAAGGCTAGAACACGGGCCTTGGCGATTATGAACCCTTTTGCCTTGTCAGGTAAAAAAAAAGTTGGCTTATGTGGGACTTGATCCCGCGATCTTCTGATTGTCAGTTCAATGCGTTTTTTTTTTTTTTAATTCATTTTTATTTTTATATTCATCTTAAAACTATCTTAATGCTAGACAAAAATTCATAAAAACTAGCCTACTTATCAATATCTTACAACTAACTTACTGGCCCTAGGCGGGCGCTCTGGGTTAAACAATGTCTTATTACTAATGCCTTTCGGCCTAAGAACTAATAATTCACTAAAATCTAACTGGTTTTATTTTTCACTAAGAAAGATTGAAAAAAAACTTGGTATCCATATCATTTTTAATTTTTTATATAAAACTTACACACTACCTAAAAAATAACTTAAAACTAATTAAAACTACTTAAGTCTACCTAAAGCTACTATAAAACTACTTACAACTACCTTAAAACTAGAACAGCCACAGCAGGCTTTATTAATTTTTTTTTTTTTGGTTTTTTTTTTTTGGTTTTGGGCCACCCCGACTGTCCCTACTTAAAATTAATAAACCTAAAACTATGTAAGTCGGCCAAGACCAAAAAGCTAAGTCAACTTTAGAAATCATTATTTTCAGCGTTAAGCCATCAAAACTGGCTCTCCTGCTTCACCCTATCTCTTCGGTCCCTATCAGACACAGTCCTACTGAACCGAAGTCGCTCAGCTCCGCCTTGTGCGATGACGTCTCGACTATAAAGAAGTCGCCTATCCACAGTTCTACGGCAGACGTGGTAGATTAGCGGAACCGCCTCTCTATCCTGTATCAGCACCCGACTGTCTAGATAGAAGAATGCGTTAGGTGGATATAACCGCTCAAACGTTAACTCTCAAAGTATTCATTGTTGGGGTAGTAAGCCCCAAAAATTAAGCTGTGACCCCGAATCAGCTTGAGTATAAAATTATCGATTCTGTTAATGTTGGCTCCATTGTATAGAACCTCGTTGGAATAATAATGTTTGTACTCCGACTCTGGTGTTCTGTGTAATCCAAGGCATCGTCGAAGACACTGCCTCTCAAACACCCGAATCTTTTCCATTTGAGATGGGGCAACGTTGAACCACACCGGGCATCCATAGGCAATCATTGGCCGGATGAGGGCCATGTAGCAAATCACCTTAACCCTGCTATCAAGACGGCTGCTGTAAAACAACCGTTTTGTCAGGGCAAAAGCTCCCCTGGCCCTGGTCAGAGCAGCACTTATATGTCGGTCGAAATACAAATACTGATCCATCCAGATGCCAAGGTACTTTACTACACTTTTACTCGCCAGTGGATGTCCATGTGGCCCTACGATCACCAGCTTGCGCCAGTTCTTTCTTGTATCCCTAGGGGCTCCATGCAATGGAGTCCTGAACAGAATAGTTTCGGATTTCTGGACGTTGATTTTCAACTTCCAGTCATCACAATATCGCTGAATATTGTCGAAGTCACGCTGCCAAAGAATTCTGATGACCTCAACTGTTGGAGCCGTTCTGTACGCAATTAGATCGTCGGTATACGCTATGGCATGGGCTAGACTACCTATCAGATCGCTGGTGTAAATACTAAAAAGAATCGGTGAGTTCACCGCTCCCTGCTGAAGACCATTTTTAATTTCGAAGGTTGCGGTAGAAGTTACATTGCCACTTTTGACAACAAACTTCCTACATATCTTCATAACATAACTTCCTTGAGCATATCATAAAGCATATATAAAAGGGGTTTACTTATGCCAAGTCTGACTAGCTTTAGATAGAGACCTTCTAACCATACGGTGTCGAAAGCTTTCTCCAAGTCAACCAGACAAGCACCCGTACACTGTCTTTTAGATTTGTTCCATTGGACATCAGAAACGAGCTTAGACGCGGCATGAATGGTGTCATGTCCCGCCTTAAAGCCGAACTGATTGTCCGGTATAATATTGCTGTCCTCCGCCCACTTGAACATGGCTCTATTTATAACTTTCTCAAATACCTTACTGATACTCGGAAGAAGACTTATCGACCGGAGATTCGCCGGATTGGAGTTGTCCTTTCCCTTTTTCGGGAGAGGATGAACCACAGCTGTCTTCCACCGCCCTGGATATTATGCATTATTCAGAGCGTTGTTAAACAGTGTGGCATAAATGTCAACTGCTTCCTGAGGCAGATGTCGCAGTACAACGCTGGATATACCATAGATTCCTGCTGACTTCTTTTTCTTTAATGAAGCGAAGATGAGCTAGAGCTCAACTTTCGAAATTAACAGGGAATAAGCCCCGTTTCGCTCGGCGATGGTGGCGTTTGCCAAGTGTTCTTCATTGAACACGGTGAAACCGAGGTTCAATGCGCTACCCACTGGGCTAACTCCCTATACAAAAATTCGATGTCGGAAGTGAATAAGTTTCATTCCATATTGCATAACAAATCCATACAGAATAAAACCGGATTTTTTGTACTTGCTTTTTAGGTAGAACAACTTAGAACAGGTTTTCCTCATTGAACATTCCTATACAGATGTCTCACACCCACAGTAAAGTGTGATACGAAAAAGAAGACAAAGGAAAGAGAGAAAAAAGTGTCGTATGATGCTGAAATTGCATGGTGCTTAAAGAATTTGTGTTTTTGGTGTACAAGACACCCTGATGGGGTTCCGAAACGTGTTAAACAACTTTTTACTAGAGATTGCTTGAAGAGTGTTTGAAAAGTTTTCCTCGTCTAAATTTCTGGTACTGAAATCCAGCAAGGGCTTGTTAAATATCTGACAAGTTTTTCCTGTCTATATTTATCCTACTGAAAACTTAGTAGGGCCTTGACCAAACTAGACAGAAACTTGTCATCTTTCCAGCTGGGAGGTCACGAAGCGTGGTATTTCGCTGATTTTGATTACGCTGCTGATGCGAAACGAAATTTTCCTGCGGTCTCCAAAAAGACAACGAAGTGCTTACGAAAACACAGCGGAAAAATATTCATGGAGAGTTTAAATAAATTGGAAATAAATAAATCGAATTTTAACGAAAAAATCAAACAAAAACAGTGCTGTAATGAAAGAAACAACAAATAAAAACACGAACAAACCCAAATGTCATTTTTCCGCACACAATTAATGGTCCGGGCAATTAATTTATTGTGAAAAGAGAGTGGAGACTTGTCAAAACAATCTGGTATAATCATCAATTTCGCTGGTCGAACAGCGTACCACAGAACGAAAAGCACAACGAAATTTTTCGTTTATGATTTCGTCATGTCATTTTTGCATGGGATTTTTCGTTTCGCATCAGCAGCGTACTAGGCTTAAAAAAAAATTCGCCCACTAATGAAACTTGGCGTAAATATTTCAATTTATCATTTATCAGTAAAAGATCAACATCGTGCCTACAAATATCTGTGGTGAAATGGAGTTTCTTAAGGTAGGGGAGGGGGGGCTATTGCAGAATGAAAAATGGGGTGTGAAATTATTTTGAAAAAAGTATATAACAATAGTGTCAGTGAAAATGCAAAAATATGACATTTGTCATCATAACGAAGGCATGTAGTGGGTAGACGGTTGGTTTATGAGGAGGGGTCGGTCAGGGGGTATTCAAAACCGAAAAATTATTTTAAGGTAACCTAGGCATATGGCACATCATTTTGGGGTTTATCTTAATGATATGTCTAGTAAAAGAATAATGAATATGTTATACCTACATACATTAGCCGTGTTTTTTTCATACTCATTAGTTACCCACTTTTTTATTTCAACGCAAAGCAAAAACAAATCAGACTACTCAGTGATTATTTTGTTTTTGCATTGCTAGTAAAATTTAAAATTGAGTAAATAAATAGTATAAAAAACACGGCTATTATTTTTTTCATTTTTTTACATACACATGTATTTAAAATATAATTTGATTCCAAAATAAGAAGTAATAATAAAAGCCGACAATTTTTATTTGGTCATCGGGTCTCAAATATGAATGCAACAAAATAAAATTAAGTAGCGGTTCTATGATAATTTCATAATGTTTTGTCTGGTATGGACGTCTTAGAAAGCTTCTCTGTAATATTTAAGCGAATTTTGATAAAATGGAGCTAGAAAGTAATGATTATTGTTTTATATGCTAAATGTCTCTGTCATGCGGTGACATTGTAAAGGTGGAACATGGAATCCAAACCTTAATTGTTTTCAGCCATAGAAGAGGTGATGGAAAATATGATATTTTAAAGGAAAACAAATCTCTTATCATAAATCGTGAGTGTCGGAAAGAATACACACGGAAAATTACTATTGAAATGCAGGGTGTCCCCTAATTCGTCAATAGTATTTTAAGGCATGATTCTGGGGTATATTCTAAGAAAAAAATCATTTCACAGTAAGAGCCTATCTCCAATTTTGAAATCATTTATCAGGGAAAAGTCTTACTTTAGTGTACCTTGACCCATGTTAATGGTAATTGCGCTGTTAGTACTTATTATAGAAACTTCGTTTAGGCCTTTATTTTTAGAAGTAACACCAGCCTTTGTAATTGTTTATATATAAGTTTGATATCTTATCTCAGTTTTAAGATATATAGTTTTTAGCGTGTTCCCTTTTTCCTGTCCCTTCTTCTTTTTTGAGTTTGGGGTCAATTTTCTCTATAAAATGCGTAATAAACAGCGTTTTACATTTTTTTTTGAATGAACGTGACAATAATAAAAATAAAATCAATAACAACTTTGCCGAAAAACCCATAGATTTTATGATAATTTGGAAAACCAAATTAATTATAAAAACTAACAAATTATCACAAAACTAACCAAAATCATGGTACAGGGGACATCAAAGTAAGACTTTTCTTAAATCCCTGATAAATTATATCAAAACTGGAGATGGGCCCTTACAGTAGATCGATTTTTTTCTTAAAATATACCCCAGAATCATGCCTTAAAATACAATTGACGAATTAAGGGACACTCTGTATATGCATGTATATAGCACCAAAAACAATAGGTTCAATGAATTTATTAAGATATTCTCTTTGCTTAATTTACAAAGTTCAACAGGCTTGTACAGTTAGTTTTTCTTCCGCCAACATCTGCAGCGGCTCAGCAACACTTTTATGGGGCTTATTTTCAAATTCAAGTGTGGCTTGGAAATCACCTACTAGCTCCTGAAAACTGGGGATGGACATCAAATAATATGATTTTGGAGCCAGCAGTAACTCTACTCCAACCGGCCCCTAATATACCACTAAATACGATTTTTTGTAACTGTAGTAAAGCGTGTGGTACTAAATGTGGTTGTCATAGAGCAGGTTTAAGATGTTCAACTGTTTGTAGTCACTGTCATGGTCAAACATGCCTTAATACTGACCCTAAAAACTGCAATGAAGAGGAGACGAACTGTGACCCATCATTTGCTTTAGAACAGCCTACAGCTGCAGATTCAGATTTGGAAGACGATGTAGATTTATCGTGCTTACAATTCAGCAATGGAGTCCGATTTCAATGTGAAAGACGACAGCACAGGATCATCAAAAAAGAAAAAAATACAAAATTTAAAAAAAAAAAAAAAAATACCAAATTAAAAACTACAAAAAATATCAATATCACAGTGGCGTCTCGTCAGGGGGTGCAAGGTGTGCATTGCACACCCTGATCTAACGACAAAAAATCCCTCACCGAACGTTATTTAATTTTACTCAAAAACATGCACAATTATACAACCTATCAACAGCCTACCCATTTGCATCCTTCATTTTTTTTTCATCCCCATCGAAGGTTATGTAATAATACACACAAATATGCCCAATTTCACAACCCGTTATACTCACCTCCAATATTTTTTCTTTCAAAATTCCTTCTTCGTTGCGTGAAAATAAGCAGAACAAGTAAACTCGTACGAAACCTCACTGTGCACGTATTCTGTTAAATTCTTCAAATTAATTCATCCAAAATGTACAAACTGGAAAGACGCTTTACGGAAAGGGAATAGATACAAACAAGAGAAAACACAACAAAAACAGAGACTGCAGTGCACGGAAAACTTTCGAACGAGTTCACTCCAAATTTATCAGAATAAATATTATGCGTATGTATGTCGTATGGGTGACTAATGAAGGATGGCATGGCTTCTGTTACTGGGTAGTGGCAGTGGCAGTGGGTACCTACAACCTACGTACAGGTTTCCAGTTTGATCATTGTGGATGAATTCATTTGTCGAATATAACAGAATAAGTGCACAGTATGATTTCGAACGAGTTTACTTGTTCTGTTTATTTTCACGCAACGATGAAGGAATTTGAAAAAGAAAATATAGGAAGGCTGTGTCTTAGGAGGTATTTATTGTGGGTTGTGTAATTGATGAAGTTTACGCGTACGAAGGATATCTATGCACTTCAGTCAGAGCTTCTATTCAGTTTTATGTTATCATTTAATTTGCTTTATGTGTTTTAGTTTTTAAGTGTCTACAGTTTGGTGCGGTGCTTTTACTTTCTTATGCGATTGTTTTTAATTTAATATTCAAGAAAAAAGGAAAAATAAACAATGAGTGAAAGTGAAGACGAAGATCGTGTCAACGGTTTGTTAGAAAAAGCGTATGTCAAAAAAAAACAATTATTTTGATTAGATAAAACAATAAATAGGACATTTTTGTATGCAAGTTATTGCCAATATATTGATATTTAAAAACAATTATATTATTTTCACGATTTGCACACCCATATAAATAATCCACGTGACGCCACTGCAATATCATTAGGTATGTGACTATGGCTTAGGCCTACTGGGGATACTATACCACTAAGTAAAAAAAAAGTATCTTGTACACCATTTCTAAGGTGATGTGAATATAGAGTACCTACATTAGATTAGAAAAATAAAAAAAGTCTCCGATTTCCAATGCCACTAGCTTTTTACTTAGAGTTGAGCAAAATAATAAGCCTGTTAAAAATTCAGATTTTTTAATTAATTTTTAGAATGATATAATTTAGTCGGATTCTTTTTAGTTTTATGAGAAATTTGGTTCATTTCTTAGAAGTGGATAGTATCGATCTAAATCCTACTGCGAACACACGGGAAGCGAGTTTGAGTGCGGTATTTTTCGTTCATTTGCCTACACCCCCAAAAAAATAAAGTTTTTGCCATCACCTCGCATAAAGTGAAATAAAACAAAATAAATAAATAGCCCAAAATTGCAATAATTATCAATTTATCATACCTCACAAACCAATAATTAAACAACATATCGCGCGGCGAGAAAAACAAAAAAAAATCAACCAAATACATATCAGTGCCAGTGCGTGTGTAATAGAAAAAAAAAAAAGTGCACCCACAAAAAAAAGTCATGCATAATCCACAACAACAAAAAAAAAACTGAATAACCCATAGCCACAGCGAGCGGTACTCTCATTTCACTCCTTCCCAACATCTCTCGCAGTTGCTTTGGTTTGACCATTACATGCACTATGTGGTTAAAATCCATACAATGTGCGCAATAGACTAAATCAAAGTAATATTGGATACATTGCTGTAATTTTGTTTGGGTGACCAGGGGCGGCTCAATGCAAACTACCATTAAGGCATAACACTAATGGTCATTGTTATTGTGAAGTAATTTTGGTACCCAATATTTAATTTTAGCATAGTTAATTGTCTAGTTTTGTTTTTTTTTTTTATGTTGTAACATTCGCGGGCTTAGGAAGAATTTCTGTGCTGCATATGTTCATACTGTAAGAAACAGGCCAGCAGTCTTCGCACTAAGCGAAACCCAGGTTGGTGAAAATTCCGATCCCTCGGAATTCAGCTTCCAAGGTTATAATTTAGTGCCGCTATTTTTTCCACATCATGGTCTTGCCGTCTATGTACGTAATGATGTTGCTTATCAGCTCCAACCACAATATGGCCAATGTATAAATACAAATTTTAACTTCATGTGGTTCAAGTTCACCATCCATAAGCGCATTATTCATACATGTTTTATTTACCGCAGCCCAAGTTTGGACGGCAATTCGACTTCCAACGAATTCGATGCGCTATCTGACTCTATCCAGAGAATTGTTTCCCATTATCCGCACAGTGAAATCGTTGTTACGGGCGATTTCAATGTACACAATTCTACGTGGTTGCGCTATTCAGGCCAGACAACACCCGAAGGAAGATATGTCGAGATTTTTGCTGAGTTAAACCACCTGACTCAGCTTGTTGACGAGCCTACTCGGATCCCTGACGTTACAGGTCAATCCGCCAACACTCTAGATTTGTTTCTTACCTCCGACCCTGGTTAATACACCATTAGTGTATTATCACCTCTAGGCACATCAGACCATTGTGTCATATCTGTGAATTTCTCGTGCCACCAAAACAGAGTTAAAGAAAAAACTCCCAAGAGAACCGTTTGGCAGTACGAGAAAGCCAACTGGGACGGTCTCAATGTTTTCTTCAGGAACTTTAACTGGTCACTATGCTTCCTCGATAGTGACGTAGACTCCAGTGCATATATGATTACAAACTTAATTCTTTGTGGAATGAGAAATTTTATCCCGAATAGGGTGAAATCTATCAAACCCAAAGAAAACTCATGGTTTGATTCGAGCTGTAAAGAGGTTATCAGGGTAAGAGAAGTAAGCTTCCGAAGTTGTAAAGCCAACCCTACTGAGGAAAACCGGAAAAAGTTTCAACAAGCTAGAAAGACCTGCAACGTTCATATTCGACGAACCAAATTTTTACATGATCAAAAATTACGGCAAAAAATTCTACAATGTCCCAAAGGTAGTAAAAATTTTTGGTCATTTGTAAAAAACATATGAAACACCACCTCGTCCTTGGTTCCAACGCTCGTCTTCAATAACACCCCTTTTGTCAGCTCGTTAGATAAAGCCAATTTGCTTGCGGCACAGTTTGCTGTTAATTCGACGCTGCCAGAAAGTGTTATGACTCCTCCTGTACTTGAGAGCGTAAATGGTTTTATGGGACAAATCTTCTTTCGTACTCGTGCAGTTGCTAGAGTTCTAAAAGATCTCGATGTACACAAATCCGCTGGCCCGGATAGTATCCCTCCCATTGTTCCGAAGAGGTGTTCTTCAACGCTGGCAAAACCACTGCGTAAGCTTTTCCATCTGTCCTACTCTACTGGTCTCTTTCTGAGTGGATGGAAAACAGCATTTGTCCAGCCTGTCCCTAAAAAAGGCTATCTTCTTCACCCTCTAATTATCGACCAATTGCACTTGCACTCATGGAAACGCTGATTAATTTTCAGCTCAAGAAATATCTCGAGGAACGAAAGCTTCTTAATGACCGGCAGTACGGCTTTCGTAGCAATAGGTCCACTGGTGATTTGATGGTATATCTCACCGAACAGTGGAACAAATCTTTACATCGTTTTGGAGAAAGTAAGATTATTGCACTTGATATTTCAAAAGCGTTTGATAGAGTTTGGCATCAAGCTCTTTTATCGAAAATGCGCGCATTTGGTTTCGATAAATCTCTTCTTCGTTTTATTAGAAATTACCTTTCAGACCGTTCAATACAAGTTGTATTGGACGGTTTCAAGTCTGAAATCCACAAAATAAATGCTGGTGTGCCCCAGGGCTCCGTTTTGTCTCCGACTCTCTTCCTTATTTTTATAAATGATCTTTTGTCTGAAACTTCTAATCCATTAAACTGTTTCGCTGATGACAGTACCCTCAGCTTTTCATATTAGTTTACAGATTCACATCCATGTCCTTCGGATGTGGAACTTGAACGGCAGCGTATGATAAGCTCATTAAATTCTGATCTAAACAGCATCGTTCAATGGGGAATCAAAAACCGCGTAGAATTTAATTCTTCTAAAACTCAATGCTGTCTCATGTCGTTAAAGCGAAACCCACTCCCAATGCCGCTATCAATGGACGGTACTTGCATCGAGGAAACCAAACAGCTCTCAGTTCGCGGTATGTGTGTCACAGACCACCTTTTGTGGAATAACCACATATTTGATGTCGCCAAAAACGCTGCTAAGTGTTTAGGTTTTCTCCGCAGATGCAAGAAATTTTTTTCCCCTTCTGATCTGGCTATGATCTACATAGCCTTTATTCGTCCAAAACTTGAGTACAATTCTCATGTCTGGACAGGAACTCCAAAAACTCACTTAAGTTTGTTGGACAGAATACAAAAGAGAGCTTTAAAAATGATAGGTGAAGAATCTATAACGGAAACAATTACATCTCTCGAACACCGCCGTAATGTTTCATGGCTTTCCCTATTTTACCGTTATTTTTATAAACAGTGTTCTAGTGAAATAGCTAGTTCCTCCCCTTAAACAATTCAACCGTAATACTCGCGCTTCTAGGAATGCCCATCAGTTTACCCTCGAGCCCAACTTCGGACGTACTGTTAAGTATAGAGATTCATTCTTTAGTCGAACCACAAGAATGTGGAATACTTTACCTGGCTCTGTGTTTCCCTCTTATTACAGTATTCAGACATTCAAAACAAATGTTCATCGGTATCTCCTTTTTTAACCCTTTCCAATTTCCTGAACGCTCGCACTGTGTGTAAATATTTTAAGGGTAATAATAATCCCTTTTGTGCGCGCAAAGTTAAAAAAAAAAAAAAAAATATTTTTGAAAAATAAAAGTTCTAGAAACATCCGGTTTTGAGTGTTTGACTAGAAATTAATAAGAGCATTGAATTTTGAAAACAAAAATAATACTTAATTAGCCAAAATTTTGAGAAACTATCGTTTACTTATTTTTTTCAGAGTTTTAAATTTGGAAATTATTTTTTCAAAAACTGTTCACTAAACTTTATTCGAAAGAGAAATAAAAAAGGGATTTCTAGGTTTGCAAAAAGGTAATAATTAACATTGAAAATGTTTATAGGCTCATTTTTCACAAATTATGGTTGGTGTTACCAAAATGAATAAAGTACAAATGAATACAAATGAAAATGAACTTTAGCGTAGTAGGGGCATTTTGCGAAAAATTTGGTTGGTGCCACCACAGAAGCTACTGACAAAATTAAAATGAACATATCTTTGTAAGCGATGAACAGCCAGCGTTGCGTATCGAAGTGGTGGTTGGGTGCTTGTGCTACCAAAGAAGAAAGAACAGAATGAGAGAATGAAAAATAAACGATGACAGAAATAATGAGCTGTATGTTTGTAGGTCTTTTATTGTCAGATGCAGACTGCAGAGCACAACTACAGGGCCAGTTATAGCTATCATTGATAGGTTAGGCAGTCAATTAAATCGAAAAAAAAACATTAGGCAGTAGTCAGTAAAAGTAGAATAACAGATTCAGACAAGATGATATTTGACAAAAAATTAGTAATGGTAGGAAGATGTACCTAATTCGCTTGGATCTTGGACCATCCAATCACATTGGGAAATGGTTGAGCCTAATGGTGTAGATAGCTGCGGATGAAGCTTGTATGTATACATCACTGTCAAAGTAGAAAGATACGAAAATTGTGAAGAGCTCTACAGCATAAAGTTTTAGTTTTTGCAAGAAATGTATGGTATGGCACAAAGTTGAGCGCTCTTGGTTGAAGTTGTACAGTCTTGTTTTCAGCCATCAGTTACCTACAACAATTTTTGTAGCTTTCACAAATGAAAAGCTTACCAAATTAAAATAATTATAATGTACCTTATTGCAACACGATAGGTTGTCAACATTACATCCTTACAAGAATTTCAAAATTCAAAAAGATATGGAATTATTTACTTTTATTGTGTATTTATGTTAAAATAAGGAGTACTTCTTTTCAATTAACATTATCGTTATCAACTTAATTTTAATTATTTAATTTCGTTGAATATGCAAACAATTATTCATGTTTTTGTTTTATCTAGCAAATGCAAATTGTAAATTTTTTAATTCTGTTTTAAGTCAATTTTTTTTCGAAAACTGCCCCTCCCACCTAAACGAGTAGGAGTAGATCCCCCCTTCGACACGATTTTTTTTTTTTCTCGAATAGACCTACATGTTCAAGCTTTTTGTCACACCTTAGGTGAATCACTCTGTATAATAGCTGGAATTCTCAATAGGGAAAAAAAAAAAACTGAAATTAACCATTAGTTCTGCTTTGACCTTTAATAATTTTAAAAGGAGTACATTTATTAGATAACAAATAAAGACCTTTAATGTAGAGCGTTCAATTTTCTAAAAAAAAAGTTATGCTACTCACTTAAATACTTGCTATTATAAAGTTATAAATTTCCAAGTACAAAAATGTGTTTTGTCCCATACAAATCGTATGGAAAATAGAAAATAGCGATGAGATATCTCTGTAGTAGCCCGTAGCGTAGCTGGAGGTCTGGGATCGCTTCCCAGCCTCGTCCACCTAAAAACTACAAAGTTTTTTTTCAGGGCTACTGCCTCTTGCGAGGAATTGACAAATCCTCCAAGAGTATCACTTGTCACGAATAAGTGCTTTTCGTCTAGCCGTTCGGACTCGGCATAAAATTGGAGGTCCCTTCCATTCCTGTCGACAGGCGCACACAGGAATGGTTGCGAGTTGTTAGTCACTAGGCCCTGGTTCTTCATGAGCCGTTGTGCCACCCGATTTATTTTTATTTATTTGATGAGATATCTCTAAAAATTAATTTAAAAATCTGAATTTTTAACAGGCTTATTATTTTGCTCAACTCTAAGTAATAAGCTAGTGGTTTTGGAAATCGGATACTTTTTTTTATTTTTGAATCAGTCTAACCTACATACATATACATATCTACATTAAATATCACAACGCTCGCGATGTGTTATTATAGCCGGAAACATGTTCTATTTAAAGATTGATTTGTCTGGTTATGCTCTCAAAGTGTTTCTATATAGTCCCGATCTATATTGCCCGATTTTTCCACGAAGATTTTTCCAGAAATCGTGTGAAATGTACACACAGAACGATTTTTTCAATGAGATTTTTTCCTTGTCTTCTTCATTTTTGTATTGCTGTGCTCTTAATTGTTCATTGAGATTCACTCACACCATCAAACCAACGGCACACCGACAGCGAACACACACAAAACTGGAAAGAAAGGAAAGAGAACATAAACAGACTGGAAAAATCATTCGAGTTTTGTGGTACAAAAGATTTGATCCCTTCACCTACGAACAAAAGATCGGCACTGGAAAAATAGTTCAATGTAGACCGCGTCTTAAAAAAAATAAATTGGGTGGCACAACGGGTCGTGAAGAACCAGGGCCTAGTGACTAACAACTCGCAACCATTCCTGTGTGCGCCTGTCGACAGGAATGGAAGGGACCTCCAATTTTATGCCGAATCCGAACGGCTAGACGAGAAGGATTTGTCAATTCCTTGCAAGAGGCAGTAGCCCTGAAAAAAAAACTTTTTAGTTTTTAGGTGGACGAGGGTGGGAAGCGAACCCAGAACTTTAGCGTGACAGTCGAACGCACTAACCATTACGCTACGGGCTACTAGCGTCTTGAGTTTTCTTTTATTTGTTTCAGCATTAAAAAATTACCCTAAAACGATGTGTCATATGTTAAGGTTATCTCAAAATAATTTTTCGGGTTTGAATACCCCCTGACCCTTCCTCAAAAACCACCCGTCTACGTGTATTCGTTATCATGACATTTGTCACATTTTGCCCAGTTTCAATGAAAACAATTTTTATATAAGTCCACTTTTTTCAATATAAGTTCACACCCATTTCTTTATTCTGCAACACCCCTCCCCATCACCTTAAAAAAACACCTTTTCACCCCAGATATTTGTGTGCGCGCTTTTGATCCTATATTTGAATAAAAAAATGAAATATTTACGTCATGTTTCATTAGTCGACGATTTTTGTTTGATTATTAAATCAAAATCAGCGAAATACCATGATTCGTAACCTTTGACCCCCTCTTCTCAATAGACGCGGATCAAGGACCGGTGGGGAAATTTACTCAAAATTTCATAACAGCATAAAAAACATGATTCAAAAACCCTGTATATAATTTTCCAACTTTTTTTCTAATTTCCCTACACTATTATAGGCATTTATTAAGTAAAATATATAGAAGGTACCTACCTGCTGCAAATCAATTTGAATGTTATAAAAGAACTTTTTTTTTTTAATTAACTACGATACAAAAAAAATATATATATATACATATCCCCACCAAGAAAACATATGCATACTTTGTAAACCATTAATTGTATACTCGGGCGTATACGTACTTTTTTTTAATTTTTTTGTAAATTTTTCTTAATTTTTGTTTGAGGTATAGCTTGAATAAAATCATTTGGCCAACGGTCGGCTGCGCAGAGAGAGCATTTAAGAGAACAAAAATGGTGCGCAAGATATTTAATGAGTATAGATTATTCCTTAAATTTTACAATGCCCAACTCAACTTTGTTTTTCTTTAAAATTAAAATGAGATTAAATGTATGAGTTTAATTTTTTATTTGGGGTTGACTTATTTCAGCGCACTTATAATAAAAAAGGAAATCTTTTGCAAAATGCAATTGGGTTAAACATAAAAACGGACCAGTCATTGATAAATAGTTAAGGGATTATTTATTGTTTCTATGCTCTATGGTTTTATGATTTATGGCTTAGCAACAGACATGTTCCGGGGCGATGTGTTTGTATTTATTTTATGACGTTAGTGTTTTTTTGATATATTTTTTGACCAGTGGGGTTTTGGGAAAATGTTAATAGATCAGTGTTAACGAGTTTCAATAATTTTTTACCTACGAGTTTTTAAGAATGAATGTTTTTTTTTTCAGATAAAAAAGTTGAAACAACAAATAGTTTTAAGGAATAATTTACATTCATTTATTTTTCTGTTAAATAATTATTATAAATTTGTATTTCAAAAATAAATATACAACATAATAATAAAGTATATATAATATAAATAACAATGATATAATTTAAATAATAATTGCACATTTACATATTTATTAAATTTTAAGAACTAATGTCGGTTTCATAGTATGTTGAAGAATCGTCACCTGGATTAATTATAATTGTTTCCGATATTGTGTCCCACGTCAGGTCATGAGAAAAGTATTCTTCCTCTGTTCTTATTGCTTTTTCACACACTTTTTTCCAATCTTTAGCCGTTATTTTTGAAAATTCTTCCTCTGCTAATTTTTGAACTTCTAATAATTTTAATGTTTTGTGTTTTGTCTGCCTACTCTTGCCTTGACAGTTGCCCAAATATTTTCAATGGGATTAAAGTCTGGATGATAGGGTGGTAAACGTACGAAGCGTTGTCCATTACAATAATTGAAGATTCCTCCAAGTTATTCAAAACTTGTTCTTGTATTCATTTGCAGAAATTTTCAAAATTCATGTCGTCGTGGTAGTCTCCTGTTTTCGTTCCAGACTTGAATAAAAGTAAGGCGAAGGCTTTTTCACCACCTGCATTCGCCATAATCAACCTCTGTCCCTTTGAAATTGGTGTCTTCAATCCACTGCTACTATCATCAGTCCATGCCCTTGGCCTTGTTTGTGAGCTATGAATTAACTTTCGTCCAAATAAATGATGTCATATCATTTATTCTATACTCCCTGATTTTTCTCAGATACTTCACTCGCATGAGTTTAATATCATTACTTTCACAAAAAAGTTTGCGGTTGTTTTGCGATTTTTTGTAGGTAAATCCGTTCCTTCTTAGAATCCTGTTGAGAGATGTAATACTTAAGTTAAGCTCTAGATCTTTCTGGAATCGTTCGCTCAACATTTTAAAACAGATCATCATTTTTCCTCCTGGTGGAAATTATGTATTATTCGCCGAATAGCTGTGATGTCAAATTCGTCTAGTCCAGTTTTCCACCTCGTATGTGGTACTTTTTTATTTGGTGATTTCACAACTCCTGTCTCTTCGTATTCTTTAATAATTCTTTTGATTGATCGTTCAGAAATTCCAGTAAATTCCACGGTATGCGAGGTTGCGATACTCACAGGATTTTCAAACAGCAAACTCTTGGCTTCTTCCAATTTGTCATTATATATCTTAACAACTATCTTCCGCGCCTGGCTTCCAATAGGTTTTCCTTTTCTAAATGAATCCATGGAGATTTCTTTGAAATTTCTGGTTGTTTTTTAAAAAATGAATTCCAAACCAAAGTAAGTATCATTTCAATACGTAAATTCCCTCTGATGAAAAAATTCATTCGTAAAAACTCGTAGGTAAAAATTATTAAAATTTGTAAAAAATACCCACAGGTCAAAAAATATATCAAATAAACATTAACGCCATAAAATAAATATAAACGCATCGCCCCCGGAACATGCTAAGCCACAAATCATAAAACCATAAAGCATAGAAACAAACAATAATTCTTTAACAATAGAATAGAATAGAATAGAATAGAATAGAATAGCAATAGATTTTTTTTATTATAAGTGCACCGAAATTTGTCCCAATGATAAAAACAAAAATTCAGAATTTTTTCTTTTCGAAGTAAAGTTTATACCTAAAAATCTTCCTTTTTTTATCTCACCAAAGATGAATTACTTTTTTAGACATCAAGCCATGAATAAAAAATCTTCCATGATCATACTTCATTAAAAGAAAGTCCATCGCTGGAAATTCATTTCTATTTTACTGTGAGCGAAGCTATAAACAAAACTCACCCTCCTTAGTGCATCAGTAATATCTTCGCAGCAGTGAATTCCGTATTTTCTTGTGTATCTTTCAAAATTAAAGAGATGAGCAGAGAAATTCAAAGAGACCTGTGGCGCGTTCTTTTATTTACCATAGTTAACTATGGTTGTTATGTCAAAAAATATTGTTGAAGTGTCATTGTTAGATTTAGTTGGATATTGTTACATTTCATTTAGGAACGATTTATTGTTAGATATTGTTGATCTGTCAAACGAAAACTTTGGAAAACTTTATTCCATCGTTAATTAGCATAATATAATATATATAATCTCCTATTTCATTAAAAATGGTAGAAAATTCACTTCACCAAAAGCTTTGTTTTGATTATTCAATTTTTATTTTTTGTAAACAAACCTTACATGTGCTTTGTGAGTTGGAAATAGTTACGAATTGTAACTATTTGACACTAATAAACTGAATTTAGGAACGATATTTTGTAATAAAGGAACGACCATTGTTAACTATAGTTAACCATAGTTAACTATGGTTAGTAAAAGAATGCACCACTGCGCCTTAAAATGGCCAAGTGATTTGGTTCAAGGTATATCAATTTAAAATGGTGGTGCATACAAATGAAAACCAGCTTGTTGCAATTAGTTCAACTTTCCTTTATTTGTATGTCACTAGGTATACTGACTTAGGTGCCAGTTATAGCTATCATTGGAAACCATCACTGAAAGAGTTAGCTATTGATTTTTAGGCTCTTCGAAAGTTTAATCATTGAATATTTAAATGCAGAAATATATCTTACGACTTCAAAATTATTTCTCCTCCAAAAAAAAATTCATTTTGACCTACATATATCTTCCCCATAAAGTAACTTTTAATTTTTTTAATGATCATTGGTAAGGTAGTTCATTCAAAAATTATAAGTCCTTTTATGAGAAAAGTTGTGCCAAATTAAATTTCGTTTAACCTAGAAATAATTATTAAGTCAATTAGCTTTACTTTGGCATCAAAATAATCATTTTTTTTTTCTTCATGATCTCTCAAAATTGACAATTAATATTTTCAATGATGGTTTTCAATGATAGCTATAACTGGCCCCTTACATAGTTTTTATTTAATCATTTTATAAAGTTCAGCTTTAAGGTTCATAATTTATTTAAATAAAATGATAAATGAAGTCATACAAATTATACGCGAAAATTATACGAATAGGATCAAGAAAAATAAATGTGGGTAATATAAATTATTTAGCTACATATGATCCACATTAACAACACTGCTCTGCCAACCAAAAAGTACTCAATACACAATACTATAGAAGTAAATACTAAACAAAAATTATAAAAGAGAACCATATATGACCTTGCGGTCGTTCTCTTTTCGATTCTGAGCAATCAGTGACTGAGTATTTCACATTTTGTTTTCTTTTGCACATGACAAACAATTATTTCGGTTTGGAGTTGACGTCTATGTGCTTATAGCTTCAATACATTCTCCAATTTTATTTTTGTTAATTTTGTTCTAGTAGGTGTAAATCATGGTGTTAGTTGCATAATGTACTTTGAAATAAAATAAAATAAAACAAAGGATAACAATTATAATAAACCGCCACAGTCTAACTGAAAAATAAATATAAAATATCATCCCATTTCGATAAGATATTTAAAATCTATACCTACTACGAGACTACGACAGACGCGAAACTTAAAAGCAATCTTGTGCACCTTGGCTGCTAGCAACACCGACAACGATAAGTTGTAGTGGAAAGTGGAGAAAACATTGAAGAAGAAGAATGTGATATTTCATCGAATGATTCTAATTTAACTCATGGCATTGGTGGGTTTTCGGTTAGTGTCATTGCTCATTGCGACAGGGACATTGAAAGAAGTCATTAGCTTTCCGCGAATGCACTTCGCGGCTTTTTGCTAACAGAATATTTTTTTTGATTGATTTTGCGTCAGCTTTTAATAGATTTCTATCGGTCAAAACAATATTGTGAACAAAATGGAACCCTGGCTAAAGATATCTTGTTTATTGTGTGTTTTTGGATTCATCCGTGAGATACGACCATCTGAACCTTACATCACAGAATACTTACTCGGCGGATGGAGGAACATTACTCAAGAACAAGTAAGTTTAGAAACAAAAACCTTGACTTTCTCTAAATTTTGTGATAAGGTTTACGACCAGCTGTTTGGACTCTATAAAAGAGAGCAATGTCAATGGATGTTAATCTGATTTTGGTCTAAATTTTGTATATATGTCTATGTCTTCTGATATAAAAGAGAGGTGCTACTAGTCTCAGAGCTCAGAGAATACCTAATAGGTAACATAAATTACGTGAGCATTTGAGCACGTGGATTTGTTTGATAGCCAGAGAGTTAGAAATAAAATTAATTTGTTTACATTCTATTTTTATCAGCTGTAGTTTTTTGTTGTACAAAATTTGAATTGATTGAAAATACTCAAATGAATAAACAAAAAAGTGCATTTTATAAACTATAGAATAAAATGATGATAATTTTGGCTCGACACATTTTTTTAAAGCAAAAAGACGTAAGAACTAGTTTAATATTAGAACGTCCTTGCAAATACTGATTTTTTTCTTCCAGGGTATTTAAAGTAATAGTAGTAATAGAGCCGACAGCAAATTTCCAGTTGACGGCAAAATAATTTATAAATTAAAATTATTGGAACCATAGACTAAGCACCACTAAAAGAAATCTGATGATTGGTGTGGCGGCCATGAAATAGCTATAATTCCTGCATAATTT
The DNA here is from genome assembly GCA_949320155.1 of Melangyna quadrimaculata. Lineage (NCBI taxonomy): Eukaryota > Metazoa > Arthropoda > Insecta > Diptera > Syrphidae > Melangyna > Melangyna quadrimaculata. The sequence continues at coordinate 187,234,589 of OX439483.1, forward strand.
GTAATAACTGGTGGGAGCCAACTCAAGTGATTGTTATTCATTCAAAACCTTCAATGTTCATATGACGGAGCGAAAGCTATGCAGCCTAACTGCATAAGTGTTATCACGATAAAACACTTTTAATTAACTTTAATCAACCAAAAATCGACTGATTGGATGATTAGAAACTCAAACTTTGGATTTAAAAAAAAGGAAAAAAAACAAACAATCATGTATTAAAGCTGTGAACTGTCTTAACATTAAAAACACCTCTAGTCGGAATAGGTTTTCAGGTTGCTATAGGTGGAAAGCGCAGTTTTTCGATTGCACTGCTTTTGGTTATTGGTTAAGTATAGGTACCTAAACCAAGATAGATTTTTATAAATAGGGTATTAATTGAAGACAAAAGCACTGATCGGATAAACTTTTGTTGGTTGCTGCGGTGAATTGGGCCATTTTTGTAAACAACAGTAAGGGAAAATATTAAACTTAATGGGGCGTATTCATAGTCATTTTAGACCTGGGTCTAAGTTAAACATAGCTTTGGTTGAATTTTCGGACGTTGATTCTATTTTTGAAAGTTTATAATTTCAAAATATTTGAAGCCATTTGTGTAGTATACCAAGTTAGTTATCTTATAAAAATATAAAACCAACAATTTGTAATTAAAATAGGTCTGTATTCATTGAGCCAAAATTGTCTAAAATTGTAGTTTAGTTAAACCTGGGTCTATCTGCGACTATGAATATGCCCCAATTATTTTGTAAAAACTATTGTAAAACGTTGAAAGAATTCATACTCAAAATAGGATTGAGTTGAAAAATCAATTTGATTTCTGGCACTTTAAATTCAGAAGATAATACAAATTTTTGGAATTCAAAACAAAAAAAAAAAATGAAAACGGGTTTGATTAAAATATTAGTGCTGAAATTTGTTGATATTCAATAAAATTCACAGTATAGCATATGGCCTATGGGTGGTATGAATAAAACGGAGTAGAATGAGTTTTAGTTAAAGCCTAGTATACAGTTTTTTTGAACAAAAAAAAATAAATTAGTGGTGAGAAATATTTTTTTTAACATCTGGAAACGAAAAAATTCTTTTTTTGTCCACAACACAATGTCATTGACATTGTCCCGGTCTACATTGAATGATTTTTCCAGTGCCGATCTTTTGTTCGTAGGTGAAGGGATAGTCCCGATCTACATTGCCCGATATTTCCACGAAGATTTTTCCAGAAATCGTGTGAAATGTACACACAGAACGATTTTTTCCATGAGATTTTTTCCTTGTCCTCTTCATTTTTTTATTTCTGTGCTCTTCATTTTGCATTGATATTCACTCACACCATCCACCCAATGGCAGACTGACACCGAACACACACAAAAAACTGGAAAAAGGGCGAAAGAGAACATAAACAGACTGGAAAAATCGTTCGAGTTTTCTGGTACAAACGATTTGATCCCTACCCCTCACTTTTTACTCCCTTCACCAACGAACAAAAGATCGGCACTGGAAAAATCGTTCAATGTAGACCGGGACATAAGGATAAAATCTTTTGTACCACAAAACTCGAATGATTTTTCCAGTCTGTTTATGTTCTCTTTCGCCCTCTTTCCAGTTTTTTGTGTGTGTTCGGTGTCAGTATGCCATTGGGTTGATGTTGTGAGTGAATATCAATGTAAAATGAAGAGCACAGAAATAAAAAATGAAGAAGACAAGGAAAAAATCTCATGGAAAAAATCGTTCTGTGTGTACATTTCACACGATTTCTGGAAAAATCTTCGTGGAAATATCGGGCAATGTAGATCGGGACATTGTTTTGCGCTAAAAATATTCGTGGTGAGTACAAAATTTTTTGTCAGGGTTAGTTCACAGCTCGATAAAAAAAATAAACGTCAACGTTTTTTTTTCCGCAAAAATCTTTCCCATAAGAAATGCATGTTGTTTTTTTTTTTGTTGAGGTACAGTTCCTAGACTAGACTTCAAAGAGGGAAAAGTCCGGCAATTGCAAAAGAGATAAGATGATGGTTAACATGCTCATTCGTTTATATTGCACACTGAAATCGGAGCATGTCCTCAGAGCTGGTGCTAAATTATAAATAAAATCAGGTGCTCATGAAAATTCATGTATTTAAGATTTATATTTATACCAAATTTAATAATTTTTTTTATTAAATTTTAATTCATTTTTGTATGACGTTGATTTTAATACATTTTTGTATTTCATTTTAACACATTTTTGTATTAGATTGTAATAGATTTTTATAAATTTTTGTATTACATTTTATAACATTTTTCTAATAAAGGATGAACTTCCCCTTTGCCTCCTTTCCCCAAGTTTTTGACACGGCATGATTTTTCTATTTTTGTGGACGAACGGACAGCGGAACCCCCCCCCCCTTTCCGACGAGTTATAGCCGAGCTAAAACCCCAGCATGCCGTAAAACTCCGCTGGGTAAACGAATCTAAAAGTAAACTAATTAACAAACATTAAATTTCTAAGGAAATAAAATGTTTTTTTTATTTTTGTTCGATATTTCTACTCTCGCATCTTTATTGCTTTCAGCAAAGCTATGAGCATATCTTCTATTTGTAGGGAATTTAAATTTCTTTCACTTTGTCATATAAACTTTGCCTCTATTACGCTTAGTTTTCCAAATATTGAAGAAAAACTACAAAAGGGCACACTTACCCCGTCTCCTGCCTAAAGCTTGTGGCCCTGGGCTGGGGACTTTGAGTATGTTGTACCTAGGTCAGCTCTACTATTCACACAATACCGTAGGTGGCTTGCTTTGCAGGTTCAAAGAATTTATTCATTCTTTAACCTCAAGCTCAAAGAAACACTACTATATAATAGAAATAAAAATTATACAAAAAAAAAACATCAACAAAATTGTCGTCGCAACTTTCATTTTTCTCAAAAACTAGGAGACATAGAACCATTTAGTTTTCAGTTTTTAATTAAGAGTTATTAGGGGTAGTGAATAATTAAAGCCAATTCAGCATCTTATTTCCCAATTTAAAAATAAAAATCAAAAACAAAATTTTCAATTTTTTTTTTTATAATTTTGAGTTTGAAAGTTATTTTTACAAAAACTATGGACATCAATAACTTGATTTGAAAAGAAAAAAAAGTATTTTTTTTTAAAGTGTTGCCGTTGTTTTCTAATATTATTTTTAAAAAAATGCCCCTCCTCTCTAAAGGGGGGAGAAATAACCCCCCTCTATGGCCAACAAATTTTGTATTGTGTTCCTTTAAAAAAAACGTTATCATTTTTTGGCGCCATATGAAAACAACTCTTGCTACTTAAATTATGACAAATTTAGTATACATCTACTTTTTCGTATAGTTTCGGATACATAGAAAAAAAAAGGAAATTAAAACCCCTTTCTTAGCCCCGCGACATGATGAAATAACAGTGAATGAATGTGTATTTACCTTTTAAAATTGGTCAGAAAACATTCAATATCTAATACAATAACAGGTTTTTCAGATTGTTTGACTTTTCTACCCCCGCATCTCCTTTATTATTGACCCTAGAATAAATGTGAATATATCATTTTATAGACAATTTAATTGTCTCAAATTAAGTAGTATTAACTTTTCATCTAACATGTTAGGTTGTGCCAATATTCACGAAAATCTAAGGAGTGGTACCTTTAACCCCCCCCCCCCTCCTCAGATAAGCTCGCGACCCTGGGCTGGGGACTTTGGGTATGTTATACCTGTGGGTAACCCCTACCATATAAAAAAAACAATCCAGAGGGCCTTATTTTTTGCAAGCAAAATTCCTCCGTTGACTGTACCAGTGTTCTATGTTCCGTTCACACTGCGAAAGTTTTTTAATTGTAACGTCCGCCCAATTTTGTGTGCGTAACTACCACCCATCCATTTTCTTTTCGCAATTAATTCTCTATTAATGCGATGCAACTGCATTTATAACCAGTGATGCCAAGTCGAAATTCCAAATAAAGTAAAATCTGACTTGTTGACTTTATTTGTCTCTTCCAAATCAAGTAAAAAAAGTCAAATAATTGAAAATTTTATTTCAATGGTTATATCTTTATTTTTGTATGTATCATATGTTCCAACTCTTTAAATGAATTTTCTTATCCTTATACGAATAAACTTCGCACCAGAAAGGCACTGTCTCTTTTATGTTTTCCCATTTTATCAAACAAAGATTGCTCCACTGGCTTAAAATCTTTTCTTTTGAATCAGACTCAACCTTCATCTCTTCCAGAACGGGAAGCAATGAGCTTTTATTTTGGGAAAGGCATGTGTCGACAGAAAGCATTCTGATCTGTTTGAGAATTTTTTTTTTAGTTTTGCAAAAATGTGGGCATCTTTATTATTTGCATAAATAATTATGTGCAAAGACAATATTAAGCTCATATATTAATTCACGTGCGGAAGGCGAAAACACTTTCAATAGATTTTTTTTTAGATAAATTATGAGTTTAAAAATTTTTTGAAGGAGGAAGTCAATCGGTTTTAATGCTAATTATTTCATATAAGAGATTAGCCGAGCGGTTAGCGAGCTATCGACAAGTAGTGCGAGGCATCCAAAGGTCCATCCCTAGGCTTACCTAAATGATTTTTTTTTATTTTTCTTCACACTCTATACTTTACTCCTTTAGCACTTCTTTCGAACTCTCTTAGAATATTCTTCATAGCAACTGAATTTCCTTCATTAAGGTGCCATAGGAGTTGAAAAGTTCTCCTTTTTAACTCTATGGAGTACTAAAGAGAGATTAAATGAGTGCAATAAACGATTATAAATAGTTCTATAGATGAGTATAGGAGTAACATTTTAAGTTGGGAATAAAACTTTTGCAGTTATTTCTAAAAATATAATTTCTTCGTCGCTCACTTCCGGTTTGATTTTCAATTCGTTAAGTTTTTCCTCGCACTCTGCTCCCAGATAAAGATTCGTTTGTAAATCTGAGTCTTTAAAATTCGAATCAGCATCAAAATCTTTATCTGATTCAGGTTTTACAGTTTTTTTTTATAAAAATTAATAAAAGAAACTCCAAATCCCCCAACACTTTTACAAAATCAATTTTCTCACTTTCAAATATTTTGTTTACTCTTTAAAGACATAAATATAAACGTAATTTATTTTGTTACCAGGTATAACCCATTAAACTCGGCCTACACTGAAGTTGAAATGTATTTTAAAATATTTTAACAAAAAGTTAAATTGCATATTAAATTATTGAATAAAGTCAAAAAACAAGTCAAAACACTTTTGACAAGATTTGTATTTCATTTCATGTCAACAGCGATGAAATCTTGTCAAATTTGACATGAAACAGGTCAAAACGGCAACACTGTTTATAACTGCAACTACCGATTTACATGTGCAGCCTACTAACGTTCCTGCGCTTTTTGGAAAATACAATATAATACGTAATATCTTTTTCTTAAAATAAATTTAATTTTTTCCAAATGCAACTGCATCTTCAACTGCTACAATTTCCACTTCCACACACTTTGTTTTAAGCCTATATGGGTGATTCTCCACTAAAAGCTCCTTTTCGTGGCCCCGACCAAAAATGATTCAACAAATTAAAAAAAACTTATTTATTTTGAAGTCAATAACAGCACAAGCAACGTTTCTAACTGGGCCACTACTAAATTTTGAGAATTTGCAGATATGTAATACAAAAATAATTGTTTTTATGGTCCAAATGTCATTTTCGTCGCGTGTCTCCTTCTTGTTTCAGCGCGGAAAAATGTATTTTTTGTTTGTTTTTAAATGCAGAAATTTTAATTGGACTGAGTTCCAAGATTAAGAATATGTAGTGAAATACAACTTCCCTAAAAATAAGATTTATTTATTTGAAATAATTAACTTACAATCTTTCAAACATGTGTCTCCGTGTAATAATTCAAATTAACGACCGTCAGTTTATAGGATTTAGACTAAATGAAGAAACTCATTCATGCTTTCTTTGAAATATATTCAATTAAATGGGTGGGACATCAGTTTCGTGTGTTATTTTAAAGTAAGTGGTTGTATTCGTCACGTGTTTCATCAATTTCGTCATTTCCGTAGGTGCATATAATTTTAGTAAGTGATAGTAAAAAAAAAATATTTTGTAACAGTCTTGTGAGGTTATGTTGCAGTTAGTTAATACAAAATTAAAAAAAAAATATACTTTCTATTTTTCTTGTCTAAAATGCTAAAAAACATCGATTTTCGTCATTTCCGTCGCGTCATTTCCGTCGCGTCATTTCCGTCGCCTTTATTGGGTTACGGCGATGATAAAATGGTTACGGTAATGACTTTAGATGTGTTTTTTCTTAAAATTATCATGAAATCATTGTAAATCATTAAAATTTTGTGTGCATGCATTTAAAATCCCTAAAAGGCAATTGCAGACCATGAATCTTAGATAGGTGGGGAAGCGAAAACGTAAAAAAATATTTATCTTTCCTAGTTAAATGTCATTTCCGTACCACACTATCATTTCCGTAAATCGATTTAATTTAGATTTTAATAATTTTTTTCCTATAATACCGTAAGACTTTTAAATGCATCCTGAAGTACACAGCCTTTGTTACAAGGAAAATTTTTGTACTGGTACATTATCATTTCCGTATCGAAGGCGTCATTTCCGTATCAAGTCCAAATTCTCAAAAACGCTTAAAATCAAGTGCCCGCACTTTAAATTATTAATTCATTCAATAATTTATAACAACACTTGAATGCACTAATTTTTTCTTAAATTTAGGTAGGGGACATTTTAGGTGCTAAAAAGGAGCTTTTAACAGAGAATCACCCATATAAGTAACTATTATTTTTATAAATTATTGTAAAAGCAAATGCAACTACATATAACTGCCATCTATTGTTTTTAATCAAAGGTTACTCGGGGGAACAAAATGAATAATTGTACAACTTTTCAAGACATTCTGTGAAGTGGTTTGGATGGTATTTAAAAAGGAGCTGATTTTTTAAAATTTTTATATATTTAGAAGATTTTGATTAAACAAATTGCCTAAGCGGGTTTTTTCTTTTGATTTTGACAAATGCGCAACTGAATAAAAATGATAACGATAAAGATACCTTTAATATAAATGTACCTTGACTCTCGGGTTAGTTTAGTTCAAAACAAAAACAGAGCCAGTATGTATGAAGGTCCTTTCACCTGGGAACAAACAAACCATACAATTATGTCGTAAACATGCCCTAGTTTTATTCTAGCTGAGTGGTACACTCGGGCGTATACGCACTTTTTTTATAGAATTTTGGATTTTGAATATAGAAAATTGAAAACAGTTACAGTTGGTATGCCGTGTAAATCGCAAATAATTGATAGATATATAGATACAGACCTTTAAGTCATTCAATTTTCTTATATAAATTAAAATGAAAAGTTAAGAAGTGAAGCGAATCACTAAGGCTGGTACGATTTTGCTATTTTTGTTCTTAAATCTTCATAATAGAACCAACAACTGTGTGTTAGAAAAACATCAACTTCGTTTGTTTATATGCTAGAAAAAAAAATGAGTCGTGTATCATAAAGCACTCCAATAGATAAAATAGTGATTTTCAAGCAAACAATTAAAACAATTAAAAAGTTATTGTTACACCTACCTATCAGTCGTAGATAAAGACAGCGATTATGATGTCTCAATTTCAAATAAATTGTATAATTTATTGGGTCTGCTACACTGTACACAACAAATAAAAAATCATATTTATAGGGTTGCCAAGTGTTAGTTTTACTTAATTTGTTGGTTTAGAATTAGATATAGATTAATTTCGGCTATAGATGCTAGATATCAACATGCATTCAGTTTTGAAGGTGTACAGTACATACATACATAAATGCATAGCTATTCAGCCCAATTCTAAATATTCCCCGGGAAAATTACTCCCAAGAAGATTTGTTCCCGAAAATGCTCCTCACATTAAATATATTAACATTTTCAATTTTTTGGACATTTAGAATTTCAGCTTTTTCCTCGTAGTATTACATATTTCTCATATTCGAAGTTTGCTTAGAATAAGAAAAAGGGAATGAAATTCCCGGGAATTTATAGTTTAGAATAAGAGAGTCATGAGAAGGGAAGCATTTTCCCGGGAATTTTTATTTAGAATTGGGCTGAATAGATCAAAAGCTGGTTTTATCAGTGATATAACACACTCGCAGGCTGCATTATATCGCTCCGACATATTAATGTTGAATGTTTGAATGAACAACAACCACTTGAGTAGGCTGCCAACATTATTTAGGCTGGTATTATAGGTATTTCCCGGCTGCTACACCCATCATCAGATTCCTTTTTTAGTTGTGTCTTGTATAATAGGTTCCAATTTTAATTTTTATAAATTAATAGTGTTTGTGTGCCCGGCCGCGAATTTTGTCCACAGCAAATTTTGGGAGTGGATTGATAACCAAAACATGAGTTTGAGGGTTTGTATAGGTGCGTAAATAGTGGTATTGAAAACAACCGTCTGGCAGGTTTCTTTTTCAGCCTTTGGGAGGGGTGGGGGTTTGAAAACAGCGATTTTCCAATTTATTTTATCAGAGGTATTACCCCTTCAATGAATTTATAAAATGTATGCCGTGATGCTCTGTCATTTTCTTTAAGTCAAAACTTCATAATCTTGGCAATCCGACCAATAAAAGTCAAGATATAAGCTTTTTAAGAGGACATAATCGCCTTTTTGTTGGAGAATTATAAAACATGAAAAATCAACAAATCAAAGTCTCCAACAAAAACTGATTAAGGTTCGCTTAAAAAGCTAATATCTTAAGTTTTATTGGTTGGATTGCCAAGATTATGACGTTTTGACTTTGAGAAAATGACAGAGCATCACGTCATATATTTTTTAAATTTATATATTTTTTTTTTACTTTGAATTGCTTTTTTTTGGTTTAAAAATTGTAAGCCATCACAGTCATTTTTTTTAGATATACAAACAAACTTGCTACAGAACAATACCTTTCCAAAAAAAAAAATCATCAAATTCGGAGCTGCCAAACTTGAGATATAAGAACACAAACGAAAACAATTAATTTTGATATACATACATATATAGATTTCCGTCAACTGGGATTTAACCTAGATCAAGCTACCTCAGTGGCCTTTGCACTTCGCATTGCACCGCCGAGGTTTTTGTTTATAAATTGCATTTAAACAACTAGCATTTTTTCACTGTGATTATTGAAGCTATTTTGGTCTATTTGTTTTTATGTCCAATTCTGTGTCAGTGCCGTGACCGGTAATGATGCAATAGTGGGATATAAGAAGCAGATTATGCTTTGCTTATGCAATGCATTTAAATTGAATAAATAAAAAAAGTGAGGAATACTCACGAAATGTTGGGGAAATAATGGAATAAAATTGCTTTAATTCGCATTTTTAACCAATATACTAAAAAGAGCCTAAACAATCATAGTGGAAACGTTACTGAAATTCATAAAATAAACAAGCAATTTTACTAGCCCTATACAAGTTTGTTGTTGTTCATTCGGTATCTTTCTTTTTCTCCGTACTCGTTTACAAAGTTTAACATTTTTGTAAATTGAGGTTTTTGGGGCTTTCCTTTATTTTGGTATGCAATTTAAATCTTTTTTATGAAAAATTACCCCGAGATTTTATTCTTAAATGAAAATAATCAAAATGAAAATATACCAAGTCAAAAGAAAAAAAGCCCCAAAAGAAATTAAAAAAAGGTTTAAACCAAAAATCTGTATGTACGTACGTTGGGGTGGTCCAAATTTGTAATTTGTTGGTCTTTCGACTCGATAATCTTATTACCTTCTCTAATAATTGTGTTCTATGTACAAAATCTCAACTTTAAGTATTATGCAACCGGGTGCTCAATCGTCAATGATTTTTAAGTTTTTTTTCTATAAAATCTTTAGTTAAAATGTTTCCGTTTATATTGTGATTCGCGTAAAACACCATTAAAAAGGACGGGCCAGTAAGTTTGTTCTAGACATGAAAAAAAAAACTGTACGGGAACGTAATGCAATCTCCACCCCCTACCCCGTTTAGGCAGAACGAGCAATTTTCTTTCAAAATTTCTAAAAATTAAAAAACATATATTAAAAACCAACGGCAAAATAAAAAAAAATTATGAAATATAAATTTTAACATTGGATAAACTCCTTATTGACCACAATAATTAAAAAATAAATTCAACACTTTATTTAAAAAAACATTTAATTTATTATATTCTATATCTTTTTTGACGTTTGTAAACTATTTTGTGTATTGCTGATGAAGTGTCACGAATGACTCGAAATGCATTCAATTTTTTAAATAATAAATTAATTTTTTTTTAAATAAAGTGTTAAATTAATTTTTTTTAATTATTGTGGTCAATAAGGAGTTTATCCAATATTAAAATTTATATTTCATGCTACGCGACTACAAGCCGAAAAGCTTAATACTACGTTTTCATTGGAGCCGAAACGAGGTAATTTCGAAATGAGCTCATTTAAAACGTCATTTCCTATACAATTGAAAACGTAGTATAACTCGCTCTGTGTGTTTTGTTTTAGGGTACGCCCGCTGTTTGCAACAAATTATATTGAGAACAATTTAAAGTTAAAAAAAAAAAATTATGTTAAATCTTTTTTTTAAGTTCAGAAATGTCAAGTGCACGCAATGATCTGAATAAAGCATCAATGGCCCCCTAGCCCATTGTTAAGTCCAAAAGTTTAATCCTTATAAAATTTAAATTTAATTAAGTCTTCATCAAAAGTATTTTTTGTGTGCTGTATAATTTCAGGTTAATAGAGAAGTTTATCCTGTGGGAACATACTCCTATCTAGCTCAACTAGTGATAGTCTTTCTTGTCACGGACTTTTTAAGGTAATAAAATGCTATTATTATTGTTATTTTTTTAAATTACATATAATCCAGACCTTTATAAGTGTTTAAAAATTTGATTTTAAAATCAAAATGACTGCTATTTGTTCTCGAGATAATTGAGACAAATGATATTTTAGAACTTTTTTTTTAAATCGCTTTAGTTATGAAGTAATGATGTTATAACCCAAGATACATATATTACAGGTAATATCATTAGCATGTTCATTTTTGTTCAGTTCTGCGCATGTTGTCAAAATCAGTAGTAAAAAAATTGAATTTCAAACAATCACAAAAATGTTGTTTTTTATTACTGTGTACTTACACAAAGGGCAGCCATCTTGTAATTTGGAAAGCTGCGCCTGATAATACCTTAGATATGTGTACTGTGGTTATAACCTGCAAAACAAAATTTATCGGAAGTCGATAGCTTGAAATTCAGAAGAGATGTTGTTTGGAGTTGGGGGTTAAAAAGCAAGAGAGTGAGGATTTAAAAAAAAATAACAGTTTTAATATTTTTTGACGTCAAAAAATATTTTTTTTTAATTTTCCCGATGATGGGAACGTACTAATGTTATTCTCCAACTGCGCGTCTTACAAAAGTAACACCAGGAGTTTACTTAACAACAACATGATGCATTACACAAATATTTGTTTTTAGATACCTACTAATTGATGATCCTCCAATATAATTTTATGATCAATGTTTTGGTCCACCTGACCACAAAACTTTACACTAAGTCCCCTTTTATATACGGAAACCAATTGCTGGAGACTATTTTGACGTTTTTCTTTAATTGCCTTGTAGTTAGGGCGTTAAGGGAACCCACCTTGCACTTCATTCTGACGGGATGATCTTTAATACTCTAATAGTCCACATCCTAAATTTACTTTAAGAAGTGTTGCCACGGTGGCAACACTGGCAGACTGGATCTATAAGGGTTGCCTTCTGACCATGTTTTAACTAGTATCTTGAAAGTATCTGGATATTTCGGATATCCGGATTGGATCCGAAAATGCGAATCAGATCCGGATCCAGGATCCGATATCCGAAATATCCGTATAGTGTCAGATCCTCGGATCCAGATCCGGATCCAGTGTCGGATCCTCGGATCCAGATCAGGGGATCCAACACTATCCGTATCCAGATCCGGATCTGCATCCGAGGATCCGACACTGGATCCGGATCTGGATCCGACACTATCCGGATATTTCGGAAATCGGATCCTGGATCCGGATCTGATTCGCATTTTCGGATCCGATTCGGATATCCGGATAGTTTGACGGTCCGGAACTGATTTTAAGCTCTAGTTTTAACACGAAATTTCACATAAATTAGCCTATAATTTGGAAACCAGACATTGTTGATGTCGCGGAATGTCTTGTAGGATTTAGAATGTTTCGTTGGATTTAGAATACTTAAAGCCAAAGGAATGTGCAAATTTTGTTGGCCCCTCCCCAACCCTTGTACGCTGGGGGAGCAAAATACCCTGGGCGAATAAGGGTTTTTATTTGTCAGAAAATAATGGTAATAAAATGAATATTCATAAAATTTTAAGATGAGTGTCGACGTAGAATTTCATATTCTATAGTCTACAGCAAATCCGAAGTCCATTTTTATCCATTTATTAGTTTTTTGTATAATCGCTTTCAAAATGGTATAATCTAAGCATACACTCCTCGTCAACTGAATACGCACAAACATTTTTTAATATACTTTATCCATTTTTTCCAAACAGTGATGGTTATTATGCCATCTGTTGATGCTAACTATTCCCTTAAGATGTTAAGCAGATAATTCCGAAAGAATTATCCAAAAACAACCGTGAGTTTTTCTTCAACCACTTGCAAAGTGTTTTATATGCAAAGTAGGAGTTTTTTTTTTTAGTCAACTGAATAGGTACAACGCCATTTTCTTCGTTGTTTATTTGGAGTGCTTGACAGTTTAAATTAACGACTTTAGTGTTTTCAGTAAAATTTAATTCTTGATTTCAAATTTTAAGAAAAATGGGTAGATCTACGTGTCTTAACAGTGTTGAAAAAGCTAAAATCGATTTACTTAGAGACCAAGGCCTAACTGGACGTGCAATAGCTGATAAAGTTGGCCGAAGTTTTAATGTAGTTTATTCTTACTTGAAAAATAAAGATGCATACGGCAAAAACATGAAGGGAGGTAAGAAAACAGCAACAACAGCAGCTGAGAGACGAAGAATTTTAAGATGTGCATCAAATTCTTCTGATTCTGTGGCAAAAATAAAACAAAAAGTCGGCGTAAACGCAAGTTGCTCAACAGTATTAAGAGTAATCAACAACTCAAGCCATCTTAAACGAATGAAACTTAAGAAAAAACCACCACTTGACGAGAGACGGAAAATGTTGCGATTAGATTTTTCAAGACTTCACATGAGTTGGAAAAAAGAATGGTATCACGTGGTTTTTTCAGATGAAAAAAAGTTTAATTTCGATGGCCCTGATGGGTTCAACTTCTATTTTTACGACTTAAGAAAAGAAAAAAGATTTTTAAAGCGCCATCATAGTCGTGAAGGAGGTGTCATGATATGGGGAGCAGTCAGTTATTATGGAACAGTTGAGCTCGAGGTTGTAACATCAAGAATGACAGCAGCTGGGTATAAAGTAATTTTGGAAAGAAATTTTCCTAAATTTTCTAACATCTTTGGACCCATAAACTGGACCTACCAACATGATATGCGCCTATTCACTCAGTGCGCATAATAAAAACATGGATAGAGGAGCAACAAGTGCAGTTGCTTCAATGGCCGCCGTACTCACCTGATCTAAACATCATAGAAAATGTCTGGGGATGGTTAGTACGCAAAGTTTATGAGGGTGGTCGTCAGTTCGAAGACAAAGAAACCTTAATTTCTGCAATCAAATTAGCGTGGAGCGAAATTTCGTTAAATTACATTAAAAAGCTATACGATTCCATGCCGGATCGAATTTACGATGTAATTAAAAATAAAGGTGGAAGTACCCACTACTAAACTTAAACAAAAACTTGTTTCATTCCATTCCAATACCAATTTTAATTTTTGTACCTATTCAGTTGACTCAAAAAAAACTTCTACTTTGCATAAGTTACACTTTGGAAGTGGTTGAAGGAAAAACTCACGGTTGTTTTTGGATACAACTTTGAAATTCTGTTATTTATATGTTACGAAAATTTTTACCATCAACAGATGGCATAATAACCATCACTGTTTGGAAAAAATGGATAAAATATATTAAAAAATGTTTGTGCGTATTCAGTTGACGAGGAGTGTATGGCACATTTGACCTTTGGGTGATTTTGAATGGCCAATCTTATGCAATCAAAATAATTTCAATATAATTTCCCTAGAAAAAGTTATAACCTTTTTATAAAATGATGACCAAATTTTAAGTGAAACGATCATAATATTACCAAATTTCAATGATATGGTGATGAAACTTGGCTCACATGTGTCATTTGTCATAAGAAATAAGGACCAAAAGAGTCCATACAAATATCTGAGGCGAAAGGTACATACATATACATATGAGGCTATGAGTGCAAAAGTGGCGTAACCCACTTTAAAAAATTGTTTTATTTTGTCCCTCATATTTTTGTCTTAGAGGTTTAAATTATTTTAAACATAGTTTTAGATTCTTGAATATCTAATCTCTTCAAAAAAAAAAATGTAACATAAATATTTCAAAGGCATATGAGCTTGTTTTAGTCGATTTAAACCCAATTACAAAAAGTGGGCTACGCCACTTTTGCACTCACAGCCTCATATAGTGGTTTGATATACTTCCACCTTCCCCTCCACCCATTTTAGAAGTGATTATACAAAAAACTAATAAATGGATAAAAATGGACTTCGAATATGTGGTTAGTTACTTACCAACAAGAATTACTAATCATAATGCCACCTGTCTTGATTTGTTTGTAGTCTCTTGTGCAGGCAAAGTATCGTTTTTTAACCAACTAAATGGTGTGGCCGATCATGAATTGATTTTTCTAATTTATGATGTGAAAGTTGAGTCGACTAGTACCGAAAATACTTACTTTTATCGTGATTTCAAAAATGTTAATGTGGATGAACTTCTAAATGAATTATCGTACATAGACATGCTGCCATTTATATCTTCCACATCAGTCAACTTTAAGGTGGATTTTTTGAACAGCATGATAAAGTATTTGTACGATAAATATATTCCACTGAAGAGTTATAAAACAAGCAGAAGTTGCCCTTGGCTAACGACTAACATCCAGAATCTTTTGTGTGAACGAAACTTTTTGTATAATGTGTTTAAAAATACGAGGTCTGATCGTGATTGGGAAAGATACAAATTTTGTAGAAACCTTACCGTGAAAGCAATACGAGATGCTAAAAAAGTAATGTATTTCAGTTTATTAGATGCCTCAAATAATTCAACAAGGGTAATTTGGAATAATTTAAAAAAGATTGGTGGAACTAACAAATCTAACCCTGTACATTATGCTGATCTTGCTTTCGCCAATAGCCTCAATGCCTATTTTGCCTCGACAAGCACACCAAGTTCAACAGCCACCACCCATCGACATGTGGGCTTAAATGGGTCGTTTTATTTTAATTGTGCTTCAATGGATGACTGTATGTTTGCACTCTCTTCAATTAAGTCTAATGCCTTGGCCCTTGATGAAATTTCACCTAAATTTGTATGTCTGATTCTACCATCAATCTTACCGAGCATATGCAATATTTATAATGATTGTCTCATGAGGTCAATATTTCCTAGCACGTGGAAACTTGCTAAAGTTATCCCTCTTCCAAAAAAAGGTTCTAGTCAAGATTTATCAAATTATCGGCCCATTAGCATTCTACCGTTCCTTTCAAAAGGATTGGAAAAACTTATGCTGAATCAGTTAACTGCTTATCTTGAGTCCTTCAACTTGTTATCTCCGTTTCAATCGGGTTTTCGTAAGAAACATAGCTGTGTGTCTGCAGCATTAAAGGTTGCCGATTACATTCGATTATCTATTGATCAAGACAAGGTTACAATTTTAACCTTACTTGATTTTTCAAATGCGTTTGGGTCGGTTGACCATTGCATTTTGCTTGAAAAGATAAAGTTGAAGTTTGATTTTTCAATAAGTGCTGTTGAAATGATTAAATGTTTTCTATCCGATCGCCAACAAGCTGTTTTTATTGGTTCTGTACTATCGGATACAGTAGCCTTGAGGTGTGGTATCCCACAAGGGTCATTACTGGGCCCTATTTTGTTCAGTATGTTCATAAATGACATTAGTGATGTAATTAAGTACAGTTCATGTCATCTTTATGCTGATGACCTTCAAACTTATGTATCTTTTCGTTTGGGTCTACTCGAAAATGGAGTTTACAGTATTAATGATGATTTGAATAGTATATATAATTGGACTTTGAACAATAACTTAACCATAAATCCTTGTAAATCTCAAAGTATTGTAATTTATAAAACAAACCTAGACGACTCTTATTTTCCAAATATTATTATTAATGGGCAAGTTATTCCTTTTAAAACTTCAGTAATGAATTTAGGGTTTTTATTTAACAAAACTTTGACTTGGAACAATCACGTTAATAAAATTATAGGAGTCATTTACGGTTGCCTTAGACGTTTGTGGTAAATCTCATATTTTATACCTTTAAAAAGTAGACTTCTGTTGGTCAAAACCTTACTTGCACCAATTATATCATATGGGGCACCTTTATATGCTGGCATGGACTCAACTACCAAACTAAAGCTTAATGTTGCTTTTAATGCATATGTTCGTTTTGTCCACGCGTTAAAAAAGTATGATCATGTATCTCACTTAACGAATTGTATCTTTGGTTTTCCTCTTATGTCACACTTTGTAATTGAAATCTGCAAAGAAGAATGGGCAAAAATGTATGGGAGCTGGTCTACCCAGTCAACAGCAATGTGTTGTATGTCGTTGAAAAGGTAATTTTACTTACTTCATTTCATTGTATGACCATTAAGCTCTAAACTATGGGGTTCGTGAGATATTCGGAATCAAAGCACCGAAAAAGACAATAATGCATTTCTTCATTGGTAGTGTGTCCTCATACCTACATTAATCTGTGATACATCGTTGAAAAGATAATTTTGTGTACTCGATTTTTGTATATAGCCGTGAAGACGTAGATCATAGGGAGCAAGAGATATGTGGGCATACAAATCGGCAAATATAACAACAATGCAATTCTTCATTTGGTACTGGTCTACCGGCTCAACAGTAATGAGTCATACGTCGTTGTAAAGGTTATGGCATTTGTTTCATTTCATTATATGGCAGTTAAGCTCTAAGCCATGGGGTTCGTAAGATATTCGGCTCTTAAGCACACAAAACAGCAATAATGCAATTCTGCATTTGTAACTTATCAACCAAATCAACAACTATGAGTCATGTGTCGTTGAAAAGGCTGTTGCGTGTACTTCTTTTTATTATATGACCGTTAAAGTGTAAATAATGGGATTCGAGAGATATGTGCCAAAAACGGTGAAAAGTGCAGTAATGCAATTCCGCACTGGTAGCTGGACTTTCAACTCAACAGAAATCTCTCTTATATCTTTGAAAACGCTTGAAATTGAAATGATATTGTATATGTGTAGTATTTCTTGGCTCTACTATGACGCGATTGTATTAGTTATGTTTGCCTATTTTGATGGCCAAATACCTCTTGAACCCACGGTCTACAGCTAAACGGCATATTGCAAAATGAAGTACATGCAATAGCGTTTTCAAAGATATAAGAGAGATTTCTGTTGAGTTGAAAGTCCAGCTACCAGTGCGGAATTGCATTACTGCACTTTTCACCGTTTTTGGCACATATCTCTCGAATCCCATTATTTACACTTTAACGGTCATATAATAAAAAGAAGTACACGCAACAGCCTTTTCAACGACACATGACTCATAGTTGTTGATTTGGTTGATAAGTTACAAATGCAGAATTGCATTATTG
This sequence comes from Melangyna quadrimaculata, assembly GCA_949320155.1. Lineage (NCBI taxonomy): Eukaryota > Metazoa > Arthropoda > Insecta > Diptera > Syrphidae > Melangyna > Melangyna quadrimaculata. Next base: position 187,252,385 of record OX439483.1, read on the forward strand.
CTGTTTTGTGTGCTTAAGAGCCGAATATCTTACGAACCCCATGGCTTAGAGCTTGACTGCCATATAATGAAATGAAACAAATGCCATAACCTTTACAACGACGTATGACTCATTACTGTTGAGCCGGTAGACCAGTACCAAATGAAGAATTGCATTGTTGTTATATTTGCCGATTTGTATGCCCACATATCTCTTGCTCCCTATGATCTACGTCTTCACGGCTATATACAAAAATCGAGTACACAAAATTATCTTTTCAACGATGTATCACAGATTAATGTAGGTATGAGGACACACTACCAATGAAGAAATGCATTATTGTCTTTTTCGGTGCTTTGATTCCGAATATCTCACGAACCCCATAGTTTAGAGCTTAATGATCATACAATGAAATGAAGTCAGTAAAATTACCTTTTCAACGACATACAACACATTACTGTTGAGTGGGTAGACCACTTTGCCCATTCTCCTTTATTTTTAACTTAATTCATCAAAAACAGCCTCTCTATCTCTACGATAAAATTCAATTTTCATCATCGTTGCGCACTAAAAATTTAAATATCCCTAGAGCTTTGGTATTACAAACTCGTAGGTCCTTTTTTGTCTTGGGTGCCAAAATTTGGAATAGTCTACCTATTGAAATTAAAAGCATTTTAAATTTAAATGAATTCATCTCCTCTATTAAACACCATCTGCAGAAACCAGACGTAGCATTAAATCTCCACTCTATTTTCATCAATTAAAAACAAAATTATTATTATTTTTGTTTTATTTTTTCAATACATATATTTTTGAAAACGAACTAAATTGTTAACTTAATCAAAATTTCTTTTGTGTATCTACTATATGGTTAAGTTTGACATTTTTGTTGTTATATAATTATAAATTTTTTAAAGCCAACTAAAAAGATCTGATCTTAAGACTTTATTGACATGAATAAAGAAAAATATGAAATATGAAATATGTTGTAGAGTATAAAATTCTCATCTTAAAATGTTATGATTATTCATTTTATCACCATTGTTTTCTGACAAATGAAAACCCTTATCCGCCGAGGGTATTAAGCCTCCCAGCGCACAAGGGTGGGGAAGGGGCCAAAAAATTAACGTATTTCTATTGCTTCAAGTTTTCTAAATCCAACGAAACATTCTACGACATCAACCGATGTCTGTTTTCCGATTTATCGGCTAATTTATGTGAAATTTCGTGTTTAAACATGGTAAGAAGGCAACTCTTATATCTTCGGTCAGCCAGTGTTGCCACCGTGGAATCATTTCTTTAAAGTAAATTTAGGATGTGGACTATAAGTGTACCAAAGCTCATCCCGTCAGAATGAAGTGCAAGGTTTGACCTTAGATATGGCCTTAACGCCTTAACTATTGTTCCCTTAACACAAATAAACAAAATTTTCAGAGATTTTTGTTTGTTTCCATATAAAGTCTTTTGGTTGATCGTACATAATCAGTGTGAGAAGGAATGTGATAAAAATCTCATCAAATATTGAGCGGGTAGATTTTTTTCAATCCCCTTACTTCTTGCCCTACTCGCCTACAAACGGCCAATTGCTGACAAATCAGTTTCCTTGTGTGAAAGGGGACAATGTGTGTTCTTTTTGTTCAACGACAAAGGGAATGCAATGAATAAAAAGTTGCCCAGGGCTAAATTTACAATTTGCACGTTTAAAATGTTTCAACAACAAATCATAATCATATAACTGACCTTCATATTTGAAAAATAAATATTTATGTACATATCGTATACTAAAGTTATTGTTTTATTTATAATAATTTTCATACAATCCATCCAATAATTTAAACAAAGTGATTAGTTAATCTAAACAGTTGGACGTCCTTATTTGTCTTAGTTTATATACTTTTATAGTGTTTATATTTTTTTTTTTTTATTTAATTGCAGCTTATGTGCATTCATAACCTTTAACAAAAATTAATTTATTACAGAAAAATTATTTTTATATCAGCAATATAATATTTAATAAATTTAATTTAATGGTAAGCGTTGCTTACTTAGTAATAATAGCCTGGCCTTGGTTGTTGTTGCAATTATAATGGAACTTACTAACTTCCCATATTGGGAATTATTGCAGTTGGTGCGATTTGTCAAATTGAAAAATTTGACATTTATTCAAGTTTTGAGGTCTCTAGAATCAGAATCCGTCGTTTTTAGCAAGACGTCTGTTAATGTGATGCATGTATGTACGTACGTTCGGGGTACTTTTTTCGTCCACCATAGCTCGAGAACGATATCTATATTCGCTTACCGATGACTTTTATTTTGCAGATAATATTGTCATAACGTTCTGAAACATCTTTTTTTTTTACTACAGCTATTTAAAAAGCTGCTGTAAAATGTCATTCGCCTCGAATATCTTGAGAACGAAAAAAAAAGATATCCACTTTAGATTAATTTTTGTTTACACATAATTACGCAATACCGAATTGGCAAACATTTAAGAAAATGGTCACGACTGGATTGCACAAAATTGCTCTCGTAGCAACAACTTTAACGTAACTAGAAATTGATGATGTACAAGTGGTCCCAAAATATTATGGTATCATTAAAAAAAAAAATTAAATAAATTATTAGGTACTTTAAGTTACTATAAAATTATAATTTAAATGGCTTTGAAAGTAAGAGCTCAGTATGCCATCTGATTTGTTTGATAAATATGAATCTATAAAAAAAAAATAAAACATCGTTGGATTAATTAATTTTGTTTACATTTAAATTATTCGCTCATTTTCAAAAATAAAATCTGGTATGCCAATATTTAGTATTTAATAAAATACAATTTTACACAAAATAAAAAAAATATTCATTAGCCCGTTTTCAAGATACTGAATTTTCAAAAAAAAAAAATCATTATTTTTTTTTAAAATCCAAAAATTATTTTTTTGAAAATTTGTATACGCAAAATTATTTTAATTGTGAAGGAGCTCTTGTTTAAAATAAAAATTAGTATAAATCGGTGCAGCTGTCAACGAAAAATTTCAAAACAAAAAAAAAAAATAGAACCTATGACAGGTACCGTTATTAACCGTTATTTGTAAAATTTGTTTTCATCAAAATATTGAACATGCCTTAAATAGTAAACGTACGTCGTTTTATCAAAATTCTTGGAGCCGTTTTAAAGAAAAATAAGTTTATTTCTTAACGGTTTTTCAACATTTGTTTGGAAGTTGCTGTTATTTTTGAATTTAGAGCCGTGAGTTTTTTTTAAGTATTCTGAAAAATAATAAAAAAACTATTTTATACCTAGTTTTGAAAATATTGACCAAGTCGTTTTCAAAAAAAAAATTGATTTTTTTTTTTAATTTTGGCTAACATTAATGTTTATACTTTTTAGAAGTTTTACAAAAAAAAAAATGAAAAATTTCAACCTAAATGTTTTCGAGAAAATCAAAAACCAAAAAATGGCTGTACTGGAGGTACCAAAAATATCCAATTTTTGAAAATAAAAGAAGTTTTTCCTTATTTAATTTTTTTCAACAAAATCCGCGGACCCGTTTTTGAGATAAACATCATTTTCCTTTTTGGCGAAAAAAATTGTATGGCAGGTACCGTTATTTTTGGTCCTAAAACAAATTAAAAAAAAACTTGTGGGCATAGTAGTCAAAAAACACTATGTACCAAGTTTGAAGAAAATCCCTCCAGCCGTTTAGGCTTTAGGGGCGAGGACAGACAAACAGACAGACAGACAGAATTGCAAGACCCACTTTTTTCGCGTTCTCTATAATTATAATGTTTAGGAAATTTAAAATCTCGAGTTCGATTTTCTTACGAATCCATAACTTACCATATAGTACCTATATCGCAAGTAAAAATATTCAACCGAAACTTTTTGTTCAACCAAGAAAAACAGTTGAAAACCGAACCCAGTCTATTTTTTTTTTGTTTCATATAATGAAGCAAACAGTTTTTTCCGTCTGTCCGTCTGTCCTCGGCCCAACAGCCTAAATGGCTGGAGGGATTTTCTTTAAGCTTGGTACATAGTGTTTTTTGACTAAGGCCCACACTTTTTTTCAATTTTTTTTGTAGGACAAAAAATAACGGTACCTGCCATACAATTTTTTTCGCCAAAACTCAAAATCATATATTCTTCTCAAAAACGAGTCCGAGGATTTTGTTAAAAAAAAATCAAATAATTTAAATAATGAAATGCTACTTTTTGATAATTGTTTTATTTTTAAAAATTGGATAGTTTTGGTACCTCCAGTACAACCATTTTTTTGGTTTTTGATTTTCTAGAAAACAGTTAAGTTGAAATTTTTCATTTTTTAACAAAAAGAACAAAAATTAAAAAAAAATTTAAAACTTAAATCAAAATCTATTTTTTGTTTTTTTTGAAAACTAAATATTTTAAAAAAGGACTTGGTCAATATTTTTAAAACTAGGTGTAAAATATTTTTTTATTTTTTTGTAGAATACTTAAAAAGATCATGTTTCTAAATTCAAAAATAACGAAAAACCGTTAAGAAAAAACTTATTTTTCTCGAAAACAATTCAAAGAATTTTGATAAAAAGATGTGTTTTTATTACTAAAAGTAAATATTATGATAAAAAAAATACCAATAACAGTTATTAACCTTATTTACCTGTCATATAACGGTTTTTTTTTTGGTTTTCAAATTCTCGATAACGGCTACACCGATTTCAACCAAAATTTTTACAAAATATTAAATTTTAGTAGTGTGTCAATTGCGTTAAAAGAGCGTTAAATTTGATCCCATGGCTAAATTTTGACATTACTGAGGTGAATACAGTCAAAATTTAACCTGCTCAGGAGCTAGTTTAAATTTTAACTAGTGGATAAATTTTGACGTTTGTATTAAGCTTCTTGTACATTACGACCTATTATACCTGGACTGCTAGGAGCCAACATCGCGATGGTTCCGTTCTCTTTATTAAAAAAAATAAACCATACACTAGCGGTAATTTGACAACGACTTAGACCTAGTTTATTCACTCAAAGTTGAACAAAACTTTGTGATTTTTACAGTCAACTTGAGAAATAGTTTTTATTCACTCGATTTTCAACTCGTAAACTTTGGAATTTTCATCATTTCTGTTTATTCATTCTTGATATTCAGTTGTTTAAACTTTTCGCTTTTGACTTCGAAAAGAAAAAAATCTTAAAATAAATAATAATTAAATAAAAATAGAGCTCTGTTTTAATTGAAATAATAAAATAAAAAATGTTTGGTGTAAATTAACTACTTCTGGGAGTATTGGGTGTCATCTTTTTTGGAGCAGCGAAGATGACGCAGAGGAAGAAAATTTATCCCTTGAGAGGCGGAAATATAAAATGCTTCCCCGTGTTGGTATCGATAAATAGGACGACCATGATTTCGTTCTCGCCTCTCAAAAGCAACGACAATTATGTTTTTTTTATTTAATAAAGGATTCATTGAGTTTTGACGAAAGACGTTACGGAAAATATAGGTTTAATAAAAACAAAACTTACTCGTCCGATCACCGATATCAAGCATCTTCGGGCGCGGTTATTACTCAAATGGGGGACCGCATGAGCATTGAGTTTTTTTTCTTGGTATTCTTTTGACTCCGCGCTTCAGATGGAATGAAAAATCCATTCCAATTATTCGGAATAAATAAAAAAAATCGACAATAATGGTTTATCCCGAGTATTTTATTAAATAAAGAAACACAAAATTCTCATTCCAAATATTTTGAATATCTAAAATGAATAAAAAAACATATTCACACTCAAATGCAAAATTATTCTAATGCAAACCAAAAGTTGAAAATGACGGCTTGTGTGTGATTCTTAGCAAATGACAATGACGCTCGACTATCAGTCCAGGTATACTAGGTTCATGACTGTCACTATCAAAATGCAATTTCCGCGTTCAATATCGTATCCAAAGCGATTTGGACAGATTTGTGTTGTAATTCCTCTGAAAATGGCTATTGCGACAACAAATCAAGGTATCTGAACATTTTTGGATAGGTTGGCACCGTCTCGGATAGGTTTCTTAACGCAAGGAACATCAATGGGAAATGTATGTTTTAAAAAATTCCATTAATGCAATTGACACAGCAAAACCCTTCAATTTTATTCACCCCTATAAAAACGGATCAAATTTAACTGGGATCTAATTTAACCAAAATTTGAACGCAATTGACACCCGACCTAATTCAATATCTTGAAAACGGGTTCATAAATATTTTGTGTATTTTGTAAATTGTATTTTATGAAATACTAAAAGTTGGCATACCTGATTTTATTTTCGAAAATATGCAAACAATTTTATATATAAAAAATTATTTTTTTAGAAAACCGATGATTTTTATTTATTTTTTTTTTTTTTTTTATAAATCAGATGGCATACTTTATTTTGAGCTCTAACTTTTTTAGCCATTAAAATAACAAATTTATAGTAACTTTTTTTTCTTGAATATCATAATATTACAGAACCGATACATATGTACATACATACATACATATGTACATAGATATGTACCTCATCAATATGTTATGTAGCTGTGAGAGCAAGTTTGTGCGATCCAGTCGTGTCCATTTTTTTAGAGTACACTCCCCTGATTTATGGTATTTTTTTGCCCATAGTGTGTTTTAAAATAATTGGTTTAAATAATTAATACCTATATTATTTTATAAGCTCTTCCCCAAAAAAAAAATCTAAACTCAGCCTCTTTTTCTTTTACCCTGATGCCACACGAGCCAGTACTGGCTTACAAGTTACAATACATTTAAATTTTCTTCCTAACACATACACCACTGAGCAACTTGCTTGTCAACTAGCTTGCCATTTTCGAAGCCAGTTGGGAAGCCAGTAGAGAAGACAGTGGCCTCGTTCAGACTATATAGATAGCTTTTCGTTGAAAATTTAATGAAAAATTAAATATTCTTTCTACCACATCTTTTAATGAGGGGAAGGACCAACAAATTTTATCATTTCCAAAATAGGCAACTGTCATATATGATTGAAGGATGGCTATGACTAGTTTTTGAGAGTATATGTTTTGCTAGGGAAAAAAAAGAGAGTTTTGGGGATTTCGGGACATTCTGTTACCGATTTGTCAAGTCATAGACTGTCAAATTAAATTGAAAGATTGCTACGGAGATGATGCATTAAAAAACTTAAAGGTACCTGAATTTTTTGCGCGGGAAAAGGCGATCTTAGCGCCTTTGGATGATATTTTGGAACGAAATATTCCTCGTATGACGTAATTTACTTTCTTATCTATCTGACAACGTATGAATTGTCAAATTCCATTAAAGGATGGCTAAGATGATGATGGATTAAAAAACCTCCAAAAAATCAAAAAAATTATTTTGAAAAAAATCGCAAGACTTGATGTAGAATTCGACGTCATTTTTTGTTAAGTAAGAAAAAATTGAAGTCCGATACCAAGGCATACAAGTTGCGTGCCGCCTACGTCACAGCAAGTTCACGTATACGAGCTTGACAGTCAATCTATGTAGCCAACTGGCTTGCCAATACTGGCTCGTGTGGCCTCAGGGTTATTTGATTTAATTTAATTTCATATTTTGAAGTTGAAGATCTTATAAATTAATATGATATACAGGGCGATTCACCTAAGGTGTGGCAAAGAGATTGAGGGTGTAAGTTGAGTTCAGACAAGAAAAAAATCGTATTGAAGGGATATGTCTATTCCACCCCATTTAGGAGGGGTAAATCAAAATCTCCTGTTATATCTGTATATTGTGAGGCCAGAAATAACTTATTTCATTTTCTTTTCAAATAAAGTATACATTTAATAAACGGTTTTTGAAAAATAATTTTCAAACTCAATATTTTGAAAAAAAAATGTCAAATTATATTTTTTCAAAATTGTACGTAAATAAGTTCTATTTTGGTTTCCAAAATTCCACAAGGTTTTAGAATTTACTTTTCAAGATATTAAAAAAATAAAGAATCAGTGTTTGACTTAAAATTGATAAGAGCATTGATATGTTAAAACGAAAATACTACTAAATTATGTACAATTTTAGAAAATAACGGTAAAACCTGTTTGTAAAGCCAGAAATTTCTTCTCTTCTTAAAATTCTTTCTTAAGAAGACTTAACATTTTGAAAAAAAAATTATAATTTTTTTTTTCAAAATGTTAAGTTTGATAATTAATTTCTAAAAAACTATTAATTGAAAGAATTTTAAGAAGAGAAGAGATTTCTGGCTTTACAAAAAGGTGTTACCGTTATTTTCTAATAATTTGTCATCTTTTTTAAGTAATTTTTTTTTAGAAAATTGCTTCTGCCGCCTTAATATAGAACGCCCCCTCCTCAATACGATTTATTCTTGTCGCGAATCTACCGCTCAATTTCACCTAAGGTGAATCACCATGTACCATTTTCTTATTGCCCTTAACTTTTATGTCCTAACAATATTTTTAACTTTAACTCTTGCAGATACAAACCCCTCATCATAATTATGGGCATGGCTGGTATTATTGTTTGGAGCCTGTTGCTCTGGTCAACATCTCTATTAGCCCTTCAAATACTTGAAGTATTCTACGGTACCTATATGGCAGCTGAAGTTGCCTACTTCACGTACATTTATGCGAAAGTCGATAAGAAACATTATCCTAAAGTAACCTCACACACAAGAGCAGCCATGTTCAGCGGAAAACTAGTGGCAAGTGTTTTAGCACAAACCCTTCTTAATTTGGAGCTTATGAATTATAAAGACTTGAATTACATCACATTAGCAAGTATGTATACTTAAATATTCCCTATACCAATACTCAACAATAATTGTGTAAAATTTCAATTAAATAAACCAATTCGTGTACCTATTTCATCTTAATTATTTACTCACCTCATTTCAGCGAGAATGAAATATTGATCACTGTTTGCATGGGATATACCTACAATAATTCCAATATTACACTCCGGTTCGGTCAGTGAGGTCGTTTGTTTTAATTTAAACATAAATAAAGGCCTACTCGACCGAACCAGAGTATAAGACTTTTGTTTTTATATTTAATGTCATATCTTTCAGTGACCAAAGTTTCATTCATGCATGGTACACTTTATAAAAAAAAAAAAATTTAATTGAATAGCTATAGATACAAATTAAAGAAAAAAATCCATTGGTAAATAAATTAACACCAACCCATTTCAGCTCAAATTTGTGCAACCATTTGGGCGTTTGGCTTACCAAAAGTGAAAACCAGCATATACTTTCACAGAAGGCCATCATTGAGTATGTCTATTGCATCAATTGACTATCAAGGCAGTAAAACTATAAGTGAACCTGATGCGTGTCATCATACACCAGGACAACAAGTGAATCTTCCTCCATTGCAACTGCTCTGGTCACACTTCAAAAATGCCTATACCAATGTCAAAGTTGTTCAATGGAGTATTTGGTATGCTGTCGGTGTTTGTGGTTATTTGCAAGTTATATCATATATTCAAGTTCTATGGATATCAATGGAATCAAATCCTGAGGTAAGTTATTTTAATTACACGTCATCACAATATGGTATTTTCGAAAATTCTTATATTTTTATTTCATTGATTCATCATTCATCATCATGTTATTTCTCATGTTTTTTTTTTTTTTGTTAGACTGTTTGGAATGGAGCAGTAGATGCAGTTCTAACCCTTTTGGCAGCAATTTTTGCACTGGCAGCTGGTTTTATTCATGGTTCACGTCTTAATCCACGAGGAAGTTTGTTAGCATTGGCAGTATTATCAATTTTGGAAGGAGGGGCAGTTTTACTTTCATGCTGGACAACGAATATATTTTGGTCGTATGCTGGATATGTTATTTTTGGAGCACTTTATGCCTTCACCATAACTGTTTCTGGGTAACTAAATTTTTTTCCGTTAAATTCAAGTCTACATCATACATTAACATCATCATAAATTGTGTGGCTTGATAGCTCGTAGTCATAACCCAGGAGCAACATTGGCAATATTTGACTCAATATTTGAGCAATATTTTAGGCAATAAATTGCCTCAATCTCTTTCATAACCATTGCCTTGAATAATACCAATGGAGACGCTTTGACGATGGCAATTGCAATATTGACCGATAGATGCAAGGCAATTATTGCTTTCCATTGCCGAGGCAATCAATTTTGATTTCGCCTTATTCAAGATGGTTTCTTCCCGATTATTAATAGCTTCTCCGACATTTTGAAGTTAAAGGTGCAAATATGAGAAACCGTGCAAAAACTTTAGTAATATTTTGTTTTATGTTATCAAAAAACAGGTTATTTTGCCAAAATTGCCTGGCAAAGGAATGCGCACCCAAGCAATAAATTGCTAATGGAGCCACATCGTAACCCATGGGCTCCATTGGCAATATTTGGGGCAATAAATTGCCTCGATTATTGCAATTGCCCTGAATACTGCCAATGAAGATCCTTTAGAATGGCAATATTGCCCGGTTGATGAAAAGCAATAATTGCTTTCCATCGCCGAGGCAATAAATTTTGACGTTTCAACTTTTTCAAAATGGGTTTCTACAAGATTTTGTATACCTACCTTTTCCTTCATTTTGAATATAAAAATGAAAATAAGGGGGCCCTCGAAAAAATTAAGTGTATTAATATTTTTAAAACGATAGTTCATTTTTGTACCAAACTGAACACTATTAGTTACATATCTATGTTATGTAGGTACATATAATATTATATTAGCAAAAAATAATTAAAAATTGTGTATGGTGGCTTAATTTATCTGTCAGAACAATTTTCGTATATTTTTTTGCAAGCTCGTTTCTTTATCGAACATTTTAACTTCTCACTTTTGTACTTTTTGGCAAAATTAGGCCTAAAGGCTATTAATTAATTTTTTTTTCTTTCTAGTGCGGAAGTTGCTCGCTACTTAGAAGAGGAGAGTTTCGGATTAGTTTTTGGAATCAACACAATGGTTGCACTTTTGTTGCAATCTATTCTAACGTTTGTCGTAGTTTCGGGGAGTGGTTTTGCACTAAGTGTAGTCGGTCAATATACTGTATATTCTTTTTACTTTATTATAATCGGTGTTGTATACTTTTTAGCTGTTGTGATTGAATATTTTATAAGTCGGCCAAAAATAGTATAGCGCATACAAAACGATTTAGATTTATGTATAGTTTTAATAAAATTTAAAGTATTAGTAATAAATGTATCAAAAATGCACAATTACTTAACTTATTTGTTGAACAAGATAATGTGTATAGTACAAAATGTTTTGTAAAATGAAAAAAAAAAAAATAATAATAATTAAACACAAACAAGATTTAAATTTTATAGTACCTATACCTAAAGTGTAAACTTAAATGAGTTTGCTGGATTTATTTTGTATTTACATACATGTAATGTATTTATAGCACAGAAAATATTGACTTTTGTGTGCAACGAAATATAGGACGGCTGAATTTTGTATACCTGAATAAGGGCTTCAAGAAAAGCTTAAGTCCTGTTTTTCGGGACGCCATACCCCTTGGGAAATCCGCCATTTTGGGAAACAATAATTGATCTTTATCTCCGAAACTATTAATCTTAGAGGAAAAATTCTAAGACCAAGCTTGTAGGCAATTAAACCATCTTTCGTTTGGCGAACAATATTTTCAAGGTTATGTCGTTTTATTATAATTCGAGGAAATTAATCGGGGAATGTAGTTATGCGAAAGGTTCTTGTAAGGTGAGTATTATATGAACAATTCTTCAACATTTTTGGTCTCAAGAAATAGAGGTAGGTACATATGTACTTATGCGAGTAAAGCACTTACGAGTATGCGAGATGTTCTTATCCAGGCCTTACTGTAATAGATTTTTTTAAGATAATTGACTAAAGTTTAACAGTAGGGTATTTATGAACATTTAGGCTTTCTGATGTCGTAAAATCAAAGTTTTTGACACAAGTTTCACGGCCCTTAAATCTGCCTTTGTAAGTGTTGTAATTGATTCATGTATTGCTTTCGTTTATTTTGTACGAGGTTGTGAACTATAATTCGTTGTTTTAAAGGCCAGTTTTTCAGTGCGGGGTTTAAGTTAAACCCGAGTTAACTCACCAAATTTGGTGAGTTAATATTCGATTAACTCAAAAAATGTTTTCGATATTTGATCTTCCGTTTTTTAAACGGCATTCTGCATTCATTATCAATTAAAAAACACTGTAGACAGATCGATTTCCAGAGTTAACTAACTCGGGCTTAACCCAACTATGAAAAACTGGGTCTTGGTATTTTTCCTTATTTAAATGTTTATTATTTATAAATTTCGATACATAAAATGTTATAAATGCCTTTTTTTTACAAAAAGTTTACACCCATGTTTACCATAATTAACGTAGACGACACATTCTTGTCTCGGAAAATTTACAATTAACTTAAAATCTTTAAGTTTCCGACATGTTTCATGAACGCCCCTTAGGGCCAGTTTGTTCACAACTCATCATCTTCAATCCATGATTGGTGGAGCTTGTTCGTTTACGACGTCGTCGTAAACTTTCTGACGTTGTCTTAAACTTTCCGCTGTGATGTCAAGCGCCATATGGTTGATGTATACATCTGGCACTTAATACTACGTTTTCATTAGAGCCGAAATGAGGTAATTTCGAAATTTGGCAAAAAAGTGTTTTCATTATCAAATTAGCTAATTTCATTTGACATCTCATTTCATTTTGAATTTGGAATGGCACTTAGCCGTTTATTTTTGTTGTTTTCTCTTTCTGTTTTAATTTGTTGAGTATAGTGTATTGATATGTTCATAAAAAAGCTTTAATATGGCGTTTTCACTGGACCAAATGAGGTAATTTAGTTGCAAATTTCCAAATGAGATCCGAAATTACCTAATTTCCCATACAAAATTACATTTCAAAATAAGGTAATTTCAACCTCATTTGCACGAAATTAGGTGAATGCATAGAGCGGGAATCAGTTTCAAAAGCTCTTAAAAGCTTTTGCATGAAAATATCAATACACTATATACTCAACAACATAAAACAGAAAGAGAAAACAACAAAAATGAACGGCTAACTGCCATTCCAAATTCAAAATAAAATGAGATGTCAAATGAAATTAGCAAATTTGATAATGAAAACACTTTTTTGCCAAATTTCGAAATTACCGCATTTCGGCTCTAATGAAAACGTAGTATAAGAGCTTTTGAAACTGATTCCCGCTGGATGCATTCCTTAATTTCTAACCTTATTTCGTGCAAATTATGTATGGGAAATGAGGTAATTTCGGATCTCATTTAGAAATTGGGAACGAAATTACCTCATTTGGCCCAGTGAAAACGGCATATAATACTACATTTTCCCTAGGCCAAATGATGTTATTTCATTGCAAATTTCTAATTTAGAGGCCGGTTATAGCGATCAGGAAAACGAATCGGGAAAAACTTTTCAATGGATTTCTTGCACTATTTTCATTCGATTTGAAACACAAAAACTACACTAAAATTTATAATTAAATAATTATTTTGTGTTAAAATTGTATTTATTTACTTTTCTGATGCAAATTAATTTTTCGTGCCAGCTGATCGTAGTTTCTCACACAATAGGCATGTACCACAAACTGAGCGCTCATTGAGCGCTCAATGTCAGATTAACGGAGGCAGAATCATTTGGTGGGACAACATTCTCCGTTCTCCTTCAGAAAAAAACATGTGTTATTATTCTCATACAAGTTCGGAAATAAAATTTCAACTTTTCTTTAAATATTTAATTGTAAAAGCAAAAATCTTATTGAAATTAATGAAAATGATTATAGCATATTCAATTAGTTTGAGTTTTCACCAACATTCCGTCTTTATTTTGTATTTATTTACCACTTTCTTATTTGCACACCGTCAAAAAATTATAACTTGGTTGTCAAAAAAACAGCTGTTTTGATTGAGAAAAAAAATTGAGCAGTGAATCCAAGAAATTTTTGGATCAGAAATCTCCACAAAAAATATCAGTGCTGAGATTTTTTGTCTCACTTAAAAAATCCTTGAGCGCTCAGAGCGCTCAGTTGATGATACACGCCTAAGGCGCCAGTTATAGCTTTCATTGAAAATTTTGTCTTTCAATTTTGATGCACTTAAACAAATAAAACTGATGGCGTTTTGGTACCAAAATGATGTTGTCAGTTATATAATTTTTTTAGTGAAAAAAATGTTTAGTTTTCTTTACAACTTTCATATAAAATCATTTTTTGTTTTTCAATGATGAAAATCGTTTTCAATGAACAGCTGATATTTTGTTCCCAAAAGTGGAACACGTTCGTTCCAATGAAATGTATTCCTTTCTCTTCCTGTTCTCGTCTGTCAGTTTTTCGTTCAATGATCGACTTTAACCTCAAAGTTGTTTCTTGTATGGGGAATGGAATTTTCAATGAAATAAAATTTCATGATAGCTATAACCGACTTGTCAGAAAATATTCCACTGTTTCACTGATTTGTGTTTCAATGATGGTTTTCAATGAAAGCTATAACTGGCGCCTAATGGAACAAAAAATTCCAATGATTTGAGTTCCAATTTCACTCATTCCACAGAACTGCGGACGAAAAAGTTTTTCATATGCATTTCAATCAGGAAAACTTGGTGGTAGGCTATAACCAACTGACACATTTTTTCCTGTTCGCTTTAAACGACCATCAGGAAAAAATATTCAATTTCATACTGTTTCAACTTTTCCTGATGCGTTTTCCTGATCGCTATAACTGGCCCCTTTAGATCCGAAAATACCTCGTTGTCATTTACCATGCAAATTTTCGTTTCCATTCCAAATGAGCTTATTTCAACCAAATTTGCACAAAGTTAGACCGCTTTCACACAAGGAAACTGAGTTGCCAGAAACTAGCTAGTTTGTTGGCGAGAAGGGTGTGAGAGGAATTTTTGATCCTTCCCCTTACGCCATTTCCTCGCCTAGAAACTAAAAGTTGCTAAAACATAGTTTCCTTAATTAATTAACTTATTGCTATAACCTCCCGTATGTGCAAAATTAAAGTTTTCACCTGTTTAAACTTTTATGCTGGATTTACATGTATCTTCGTCTGCAAATATGAAGAAAAGTAGAGCGGGACAGATGTTTGTCAAAGTTCCGAGTGTGTGAAAGAGAACCATCAAGAAGATGAACATGTTCGTCTTCATATTTGCATTATGGCATTTCCTATAATCTTCATGCACGAAGATCTTCTGCATTTTTGTGTTCCCTCTCTATCCAACAAATGTACATTTTAGTTTTGCATCCCTTTTTTTTTGCAGAAGTCGGACGAAGATACATGTAAATCCACCATTACTGATGGGTTGTAGTGGTCGCAATAACTGGCCCTTAATAAATTGTATGTATATTTTGCAACTTCAATCGATTAATTAATTTGATTTGTTTAATTTGACCGGTAATCTTGGAGTAATAGGAATCAAAAAGTGTAACATAATAAATAAATCCCAAAACGCTCCATCACAATTCTCCGACGCAAACAGAAAGAGATGATATTTTGTTTCCCACAAAAAATCTGAACTCTCTCTTCTTGGGACGCGAATAGGGTTGTCAGGTTTTAAAGAGCAAACTCGCCGAAATTAAAATTGAAATCGCCAAAAAATCGCCAAATTTCAACATTTTTAACCCAAAAAATCACCAAATTTAAAAATGAAAAAAAAAATCCGCAATTTTTAGTTTTAATATCAAAACAAATCATATTTAAAAAAAATAAATAAAGAAAACAGAACCAAATAAAAATTCTACATAAAAACATAGAAATTAAAAAAAAAAAATACTTTTTGTACTTAGTCCTCTTCAGTATATTCGATGTACGTACATACTCGTATATATCCATAGTATTTTATCAATGAGATAGCAAAGGCTAGCAACATGGCAAGAAATTGCAGCATGCCGGCCGTTCTAAATCAGTTTTGAGGGATCGTATATCGCAGTCGCAAATTTAGCAATGTGCTAATCCATCTTTCTTTGATTTGGTTAACTAACAAAGTTGTTTTTTTGACATACATACGTCATTTGCAAATAGCGATGAAAAAGATGTTAGGTTTAAGTGAACATTTGAGAAATTAGAATTTCAATTCAAAAAATTAAAATCACCAAAAACTAAAAACATCGCCTTTTTTGGTGTACATCGCCAAACCGATTTTCGTGTCGCCAAATGAAATTTCAAATTGCACATTTGGCGATAAATCGCACAATCTGACAACCCTGGATGCGACTGTGATTTGTGACAGCTGCTGACAGTTGACAGCTGACAACAGCTCAACAAAAGTGCACTGCCCCACTTTTTTTTATAGAGGTTGGATTTGGAACAAATCTTATGAGAAATACCAAAATAAAAAGCGGCTAGAAAAAATCGGCTCTGCTTCTGTGTAAAATGAATATTGAAAAATAATAAGTTTTAAAAGTTAATAAATGTAATCGAATTTAATAATCATCGCCTAGCTTAAATAGGCGCATTCGCTTGGTTGAACTTATCAGATTAACGTTCAATTTATTGGGCGATCCTTTTGTAAATGCTACAATATATACTTTAGTTTTCATCATTCGCGAGCATAAACAAATTGTGAGTAGCTGCCTTGTACTTGTAGAAAAAAAAAACAAATGTTTACATTTCATAATAATTATATAGTACGGTAATTTTTTGTACTTGTATAAACTGTAATGAAAATGTAAGTAATACAGTATACAAAAATTAATTCTGTGATAAATCAATAACTGGAGAAGCTGCACTGCAAAACTAGTAAAGTATTAAAGTATACAAATATTAAGTTCTTTTATTATTTAATGAAATATTAAATAGTGCGCCAGAAAAGTTTATGTAACAAATAACACTCAAACGCAAGATTTTATTCTGTGGCTTCCACACAATTTCCAGGAATAAAAAACAATGCAAATTCTGTTTTTCTATTCAGCCTTATCGGGAATATAATCTCCCCCGGATATTTTCCTCTGAATGATAGGTACCTACTCTCCAATCGTAAAAAAAAAATTATTTTTAAATCTTATTATTATTTGTAAATCTATTTTCCGGGCGGATTGGCGATAGGAGTATTCGACTCCCGGGAAAAGGTAAAATCCGGGAAGAACAATCTCCCCCGGCATAGCCGATAAGGCTGCTTATGTTTATTTATTTGTCTGTAATTAAAAATAGAATAAGATTTAAAAAAAATGGCCGTGTGTTTTTTTATGAAAGATCACAATGTCAGGGTAAAAATAAATATACAGGGTGTGCCATCGTCACCGGCCCAGAGGATCATTTTAAGTTGAAAAACTTAAAAGGTAATTTTCTCGTTTTCGCTTCCTTTTCGAGTTAACGGTTTTTTTGATCTTTTTTTTCTTTTAACTAGCTTTAACTTTGCCAAACTGCATCCGATTTTATTTACACAAGGAGAGTAAGCAATTTATACTTGCCATACAATTTTTTTCTATGCGGATAACGGTTTACCCACAGTTAAATATCAAACCCATTTTTTAGGTCGTCTTTTTGACTTTGATGTCATTTTTTCGACAAAAACACTTTATTAAGGGGCAGCTTTTCTATTTTATTATGAAAGTCCATTTTTTCTATTAAAAATACTTAGGGCTTCTTTCACAATATCTGAGTAAAGTTCCAATTAAGCTACTTTGAACTTATTCGTCAATTAACTTCCTTATTTACGTTTCACAATATTCGAACAGTCTTAGTTAATAATTAAAGTTTTGAGTATTTTACTGGGCAAATGAAATACTGATTAAAAAACTAAACTGGCAATTAAAATATTTGCAGCTGTTATCGCGACTAATAAAACAAATAAAGATAATGTTCTGAGCTTGCCAGTGTTGTTAGGGACGAATTTCATAATTTTCTAAATGTTATAATGCAAATTTTGAATGAGGTTGTGTTGTGCATACCTATATGTTTTTATTATATATTACTCTACAAAAACCCATCCGCAACGTTACATAAGTGCAACCAACAACCATTGTATTTGCAAACGCAGAACAAAGAAAATAAGGATGAACATAATATCATAGTATCATAATGAAAAATATGAACTGGTAGCAAGTTCTTAACTCTTTTTAAATATTACTGTGCGAACAAAGAAATAAATTACTGCTTAATTATCATAACAAAAAATGCAAGATGTAATAAAAAAATTAGTCAAAAATATTATGAACATTTATTTTTTCAGTAATTTTTTCTTAAATCCAAATTTCTCTTTTTTTGGTTCTTTTTACCCATATACTATGCACATATTTAGATATTAATTTTGTTGGGTTTCTAGCTGTTCCGTAAATATTTTTCATGCCATTTTCTCCAATGGTTATAGGCATAAGGCTGCCATAATTAAAAAAAAAGGAATTGAATTAAACCTTGCAGATTTACTACTTGTGCGAGTACTTAAAAAATGTTTTTTAAAGCAGATCTTTTGGTTTCACTGTGCACATTTTTCTTTTCTGGATTCCAGCCGCCATCCACTACCCATGCTATATTTCCATTTTTAGTCGTTTTATCGCCTATTATTATAATATGTGAATATTAATTGACATTTTTGAACAATTTTTTGAATATTTGAATCAGTCAAAACAATTTTCACTGGAAAACTTGAATAACTTACGAGTAGCTAATTGACACATTAGTTTATAATTTTGATAATTGTGAAACGCAAAGTTTGTTAATGGGAGGATTTACTTTACGGATAATTTAATTATCGAGTTACTAATTATAACTTTACTCAGACATTGTGAAACAAACCCTTAATATTTTTTGAACAAAATACAAAAATAAATAACAAAAAATACAAAACTAAAAACAGACAAAAATAAGGTTCAAGAAATAAAAAAAAATAAAATTAATTCTTTGTTTGAAGCGATTAACCTACAAAAGGTGTTAAACAATTCGTGCCTTATTTCACCTAGCTAAAAGTCATTTCAAGATAAATAACATTTTGATAATGGTTGAAAGAGTTATTGGTATAGTTGTTATTGTTATGTTATTTTTGAAGCTGAAACAAATTAAATTTCTACTCTTAAGTCTTTCACGCAGCTGAAGTAAGACCAACATTTTCTAGTCTTTAAATCGATAGTGAAAACGTACAAGATAATGCTACGAAAAAATAGTCATGGAGATATCTATCAAATGAACATATGTATGTATGTCAAAAATAAAATAAAACAAAATGGTCTTTTTCGTCCAACTTTTCTTTTTCGGCACACGATTAATGCACGGGGAAATTACTTCATTTTTGTATGGTATTATTCATATCTCTTATAAGATAGATGAGATACTAAGACTTAATAAACAGCTTCGGACGTAATGTAAAGTACAGCGATTCTTTCTGTAGTCGCACTACACGAATGTGGAATGTTTTACCTTATTCAATTCCCCCCCATTGCGATTTTCAGTCATTCAAATCCAAGGTGCATCGCTCGTTTACTTTGAGCTTGCGAATAGTAAATATAAAAAAAAAAAATACGAAAAGTATTAAAAAAACACAACTTTTTTGAAACACTTCATAAAAGTAATTAAAATCTTGTTTAAAACCTCGATTTTTATGTTAAATGAAATACCATATTAAGACCTTACAAGTGAGATAGCATTAACAAATGTGACACTTGTATAATCACATATTTACCGGTGAGTCATATAAAACATTCACAAGAAGCCTTGTGCACTACCGGTGGGTCACGCATAACGGTGTAGGTATACTCGTAAACGTTTTTTCTATTTTTAAATTAATAACCAAATTAGACTTTCGATATACGTACAAACTTTTTATCAGTTTTGATTTTTTTTTTCAAAGTTGACTTTTTATGAAACGAAAAAAAGTAACGCCACATGTGCAACGCTAAGATCATTGATTAGCTAAGTGGTAGTGGTAGAGTAAAAGTAAAAATTTCTTTTGATAGGCTTATATATTTTATAGTGCAATAAGTTTGGATTTTTTGATAATCTATATTATTGTAGCAGATAAAAGGGAAAATGTCCTTTTATGTCTTTTTTCTAACTTCGTTAATTACAGTGCTAGAGTTTTGAAATTTGTTTGGTGAATAGATCATGAAATTCTAAGAATCTTACTAGTTTTAGATTTTTATCTATCTCCTACTGGTATGGAGATATAAATTATTTTAAAAATTTTATGTCAAAATATTCTTATTTCAAAAAAATTGAATTAAATCAGAAGAGTCCGCTAAAAATTTGAATTATATATGGTTGCAAAATACATTAAACCAAATTAAAGTTGTCATACCAATTTTTGATTTTGCAGAAATTTTGAGTGTAGGAATTTTTAGAAATTCAACATTTTTAAAAAGTCATTTTGACCACATTTTTATTTTTATAAAAGCAAGGAGTTAGCTTAAAGTACTGAAAATTACAAAACGTTTTACTATTTATATTTCTGATTTTTTGATACCAATATTATTTTTTTAGTGCACCGTAAACTGGAGAAAGTAAGCTTTTGCAAAACAGCTAATAACTTTTTTCGTTATGAATCCTTGTCTTTGTTTTTTTTATTTATCGCATCAAAAAATAAGTGCGATCATTTTTATGTATAACACGTATTTCTTAAACTCCCACGCTTTACTCTTAGCTCTAATAAAAAACAGTTAAAAAAACAACGAAAAACAAACAAAATGCATGTGCTTGGTCGTTTGCCGCGACTCGGCTTCAGTGAGGATTGTATCTATGAGGGTAGGAGGTATGTAATGTTCATTTAGTGGTTAGAGATAATATAGGTACTTCAGTGTTGATTTACGTTTTAAATCTTACATATTTACCTACATTATTATGTACCTTGATATGGAAATACCTATCTTGATATATGTAGGTACATACATTATCGTTTGTCCGAAAAATCTTAATATTAAGTAAGTAACTATGGATCTATACTGTCTATAACGTCACACATTTCTCCTTCAATCCACAAAAACAAAAACAATGGCGCAAAATTTTAGACGATTTAGTACGATGTTAAATCATTTTTAGTATGATACAAGGTTAAAAATTGTGTTTTGCTAATTTTAAACGAGTTTAGCAACGTACTATCCCCTATTATTTTACTAAAGTTAAAATCAACAACTGGCTATTTTATCTTTTAAGTATCGTACTAAATCCATATGATAAATTTACTCCAGGTGTAGGATGGACCCGAATGTTCCAGGTTCGAGTCCTGCTGGTACCCAACTTATTTTTCTTTGTTGAAGTGATACTTCTTTGGACGCGTTGAAATTTCAAGGTTGAATTTTTGTGTAACGAACAAATATAACGCCACCGTTTGTATTCCTATTCTCAATGTTTGCAGGTAGAGAAAAGGGCTTATTCTTCACTCAGTGAAATATAAAAGGAAGAACCAGAACCTTTCAATGACAGCGACACACGCAAACAAAAAAGGAATAAACTTACGCACAATATACCTATACGTATTAGTCGAAGAGCCGACTGAAAATTTTGGGAGTGGATGTATAACCAAAATCTGAGTTTGAGGTGGCATTTTTTGTGATATCGAAATCAAAAGTCTTGCAGGTTCTTTGTTCAGCCTTTGGCGGGGATGAGGGGTTGAAAATAGAGATATTCAAAATTTCTATTCAGGGGTATTATCACTTCCATCAATTTTTTGAAAATAAATTATGATGCTCTGCCGTTTTCCTTAAGTCCAAGATAGAGATTTATAAAACGCGAAACATCAACAGAACAAAGTTAAAAAAAAAGACAATTTAGGTTCGCTTACAAATCGTATATGTATCTTGAGTTCTATTGGTCGGATCGCCAAGATTACGGTGTTTGGACTAAGGGAAAATGAAGTGATAATACACCTGATAAGAAATTTAAAAAACCTGCCAGACTTTTGATTTCGATATCGCAAAATATGCCCCTTTAAACCCTCATACTCAGATTTTGGTTATACATCCACTCCCAAAATTTGCTGTTGGCTCTTTTACTATGTATGTACATAGTACTTACATAAGCAGAGTATATGTATCTACTTATATCTAAAATGAGTAATGCACTCTCAACTTCTATTCTGGCAGGCCTTCGCAAAAAAAAAAACGAGAAAAGTTTTTTGCACGCAATCACAAGAACGTGCATGAATTTGAAGTTGAGAATGCAATAAATTGTAGATATAATTCTGATATACCTATCTACATAACTAACATTAAAACGAAAAGTGATGCGTTTGCCTGTTGGTTTTTAAAGCTTAATATAGGGATGGAAGTAGGTATGCTAGGGATGTTTAATAATTTTTTTCTTGTCACATATTCAAAATGGGTATCGTGGATCTTGTAGAGGATACCCACACATGTATTTCTACGTCCCGGAAATTTTTTAAAATGGTACTTCCAGACCCCGCGGCCGTTTTTATGTAAAAAACACGTTTTTTTTTCAAAGTCAACAAATGATCAAGAATTTCGCGAATCAAACGTGGTTTCACCGACTTTAAAAGATTTCTTTTGACTCTCTAGGGATGCTAATAATATAATAGCACAAGTAACTGCCCCTTAAAATTTCAAAATACGCTTTTTTTACTCGATAAATGGCTGAAAACCCCCCAAAAAACGGTTGATTTTTAAGCTTTTCTCGATTTTAAAGACCTGCATGAGTTCAGGAACGAGCAAGTAAGACTCGTATCATAAGTAATTTCGTGTGCTGAACTCAAAAATATCATCCGTTTTTCGCCATCAGTTCTAGTTTTTGAGATATTACAGTCTGAAAAAGGAATATAACCATTTTTTCACCTATTTTTGAGATTCTGGAAGAATTCGAAATGCTTTTTTTCAAAAAAAATGCACCGATTCTTACATGAACATGAGTCATAGTGCAGTACTTTGATGAATCGGTGCCTTGGTTTTGAAGAAAAGCATTTCGAATTTTTATAAAATCTAAAAAATAGGTGAAAAAATGATTATATTCCATTTTCAGACTGTAATATCTAAAAAACTAGAGCTGATGGCGCAAAACGGATGATAGATTTAGCACACGAAATTACCTATGATACGAGTCTTACTTGCTCGTTTCTGAACTCATGTAGGTCTTTAAAATCGAGAAAAGCTTAAAAGCAAACGATTTTTTGGGGGTTTTCAGCGAGTTTAGCAACGTACTATCCCCTATTATTTTACTAAAGTTAAAATCAACAACTGGCTATTTTATCTTTTAAGTATCGTACTAAATCCATATGATAAATTTACTCCAGGTGTAGGATGGACCCGAATGTTCCAGGTTCGAGTCCTGCTGGTACCCAACTTATTTTTCTTTGTTGAAGTGATACTTCTTTGGACGCGTTGAAATTTCAAGGTTGAATTTTTGTGAAACGAACAAATATAACGCCACCGTTTGTATTCCTATTCTCAATGTTTGCAGGTAGAGAAAAGGGCTTATTCTTCACTCAGTGAAATATAAAAGGAAGAACCAGAACCTTTCAATGACAGCGACACACGCAAACAAAAAAGGAATAAACTTACGCACAATATACCTATACGTATTAGTCGAAGAGCCGACTGAAAATTTTGGGAGTGGATGTATAACCAAAATCTGAGTTTGAGGTGGCATTTTTTGTGATATCGAAATCAAAAGTCTTGCAGGTTCTTTGTTCAGCCTTTGGCGGGGATGAGGGGTTGAAAATAGAGATATTCAAAATTTCTATTCAGGGGTATTATCACTTCCATCAATTTTTTGAAAATAAATTATGATGCTCTGCCGTTTTCCTTAAGTCCAAAATAGAGATTTATAAAACGCGAAACATCAACAGAACAAAGTTAAAAAAAAAGACAATTTAGGTTCGCTTACAAATCGTATATGTATCTTGAGTTCTATTGGTCGGATCGCCAAGATTACGGTGTTTGGACTAAGGGAAAATGAAGTGATAATACACCTGATAAGAAATTTAAAAAACCTGCCAGACTTTTGATTTCGATATCGCAAAATATGCCCCTTTAAACCCTCATACTCAGATTTTGGTTATACATCCACTCCCAAAATTTGCTGTTGGCTCTTTTACTATGTATGTACATAGTACTTACATAAGCAGAGTATATGTATCTACTTATATCTAAAATGAGTAATGCACTCTCAACTTCTATTCTGGCAGGCCTTCGCAAAAAAAAAAACGAGAAAAGTTTTTTGCACGCAATCACAAGAACGTGCATGAATTTGAAGTTGAGAATGCAATAAATTGTAGATATAATTCTGATATACCTATCTACATAACTAACATTAAAACGAAAAGTGATGCGTTTGCCTGTTGGTTTTTAAAGCTTAATATAGGGATGGAAGTAGGTATGCTAGGGATGTTTAATAATTTTTTTCTTGTCACATATTCAAAATGGGTATCGTGGATCTTGTAGAGGATACCAACACATGTATTTCTACGTCCCGGAAATTTTTTAAAATGGTACTTCCAGACCCCGCGGCCGTTTTTATGTAAAAAACACGTTTTTTTTTCAAAGTCAACAAATGATCAAGAATTTCGCGAATCAAACGTGGTTTCACCGACTTTAAAAGATTTCTTTTGACTCTCTAGGGATGCTAATAATATAATAGCACAAGTAACTGCCCCTTAAAATTTCAAAATACGCTTTTTTTACTCGATAAATGGCTGAAAACCCCCCAAAAAACGGTTGATTTTTAAGCTTTTCTCGATTTTAAAGACCTGCATGAGTTCAGGAACGAGCAAGTAAGACTCGTATCATAAGTAATTTCGTGTGCTGAACTCAAAACTATCATCCGTTTTTCGCCATCAGTTCTAGTTTTTGAGATATTACAGTCTGAAAAAGGAATATAACCATTTTTTCACCTATTTTTGAGATTCTGGAAGAATTCGAAATGCTTTTTTTCAAAAAAAATGCACCGATTCTTACATGAACATGAGTCATAGTGCAGTACTTTGATGAATCGGTGCCTTGGTTTTGAAGAAAAGCATTTCGAATTTTTATAAAATCTAAAAAATAGGTGAAAAAATGATTATATTCCATTTTCAGACTGTAATATCTAAAAAACTAGAGCTGATGGCGCAAAACGGATGATAGATTTAGCACACGAAATTACCTATGATACGAGTCTTACTTGCTCGTTTCTGAACTCATGTAGGTCTTTAAAATCGAGAAAAGCTTAAAAGCAAACGATTTTTTGGGGGTTTTCAGCCATTTATCGAGTAAAAAAAGCATACTTTGAAATTTAAAGGGGCAGTTACTTGTGCTTTTTTGTTATTAGCATCCCTAGAGAGTCAAAAGAGTCTTTTAAAGTCGGTGAAACCACGTTTGATACGCGAAATTCTTGATCATTTGTTGACTTTGAAAAAAAAACGTGTTTTTTACGTAAAAAACGGCCGCGGGGTCTGGAAGTACCATTTTAAAAAATTTCCGGGACGTTGAAATACTTATGTGGGTATCCTCTACAAGATCCACGATACCCATTTTGAATATCTGACAAAAAAAAATTATTAGACACCCCTAAGGTATGCATCTAAAATTTTAACAAATAAACAAAATTTATAAACCTGAAAACAAGAATTGCCCGTGGGGGGGGGGGGCAATTGCACCCATTCCCTCCGCGCCTGGGTTAAAATATTAGTTTGCACTAAATTATTGTCTTTTTCTTTCGCTCACTGATTAAAAAATGTATTCTATTTTTTAGCGCTTAACTGAAGTTCAAATAGAACAAATGCATATCAACGTTTACAAAAAGTTTTAATTTAGACGGTCAGTATGCGCAATGCACGAAAATTCCTGCGCAAGCTCATCTGGATTACGTTGGTACTCTTTATTGGAGTATCTGCTTTGGGATTTTTTTTCAACGGACCCCGAGAATATGGAGACAACAAATTTAAACTGTAAGTATTTGATAGCTTGAAGAAAAAAAATAATTTTTAACATAATAATATAATACATAAATAGGTCAAGAATCCGAGTTTGACTCTTTTTTTCGTGAATGTTTTTTAAATTGAAAATGAAAATATCTAAAAGCTATTTTGTTTTACAGTCAAAAAATGGAGGAGTCAATTAAATCGCCAATGAATCAAGGCGAATGCAAAATTCCTGATTTGCCAATAGATAATCCAGAGATTATGGCATTCTATAAGGAAACACAAAAGATCGACTGTGGAAATAGCTTAGATGATTGGGTAACATGTGAGGTATACCCACCGATAAAATTGGATCAATAAGAGCGATTTATATTTTATTAATTATAATTGCCTTTTTTTTAGAAATCTATATGTTTTGTGAAACCTGAGATAACATCGACCAAAGGCGAAGTTATTTGCTCATTCACCGATATAATTCGAAAGACTGATTACAAAGCCAAATATGGTAAAACAACAAAAACTAAAGAACCTTATGTTCTGCAGCAATCCGATTTTGTGAAAGTTGTTTGTAGTGCACAAAATGGCGATAGGTAAGTAAAAATAGAAATTGCGCGCTTAGCTTAAATTTCATTGATTGAACTTGTAATTTTTTCTAGATGGTACGGTATGGCTTCTGGCATCCGTGACACTGTTCACAGATCAGTAGAACAAACAGAATTCCCACTTTACAATGTGCTAATGCTCGGATTCGATTCGCTAAGTCGAAATGCATTTATCCGAAAACTACCAAAAACCTATGAGTTTCTAGTCAAAGAAGGCCAAGCAAAGGTATTGCAGGGCTACAACATTGTTGGTGATGGAACACCACAAGCTTTAATTCCAATTCTAACAGGTCGGATGGAATTGGAATTACCGGAGACAAGAAAGCGCAAAAGAAATTCAGTTTCAGTGAATAAATATCCGATGGTGTGGAAGGAATTTGAACGTAATGGATATATAACGTCTTTTAATGAAGATCTCCCAAAATACGGTACATTTACATACCGCATGAATGGTTTTGACGAACAACCGACCGACCATTACTTGAGAACATTTTATTTGGAATTAGAGAACATTATGCCTTCAAATAAGAAGTTTTGCATTGGATATCAACCAGGACATTTTGTGATGCTGGATTACACGAGAAATGTAAGCTAATATTTTTTTCAATTGCATATGTGTTGCTATTGCAAATATTTTAAGACAGTTAAAGTTTCTGAAGTTTCTTTAATTTCAACAACAAAATGTGTGGCTTTTTAAATTAGTTAATCCTTTCGCCAAGTCCACCTTAGAAACAATAACAATAATAACTTATCATTGGACTGCTCCTGAGTTGGATTAATTTATTATTTTATTTTTATTGCAGTTCATGGCTAAATATTCTGACAATCCACGATTTGTCTTCAGTTTCCACGGAGAACTATCTCATGACTCTATCAATATTATCGGCAGTGCCGATGATGATCTTGTTGAATGGCTAACCAATCTCAAGGCTAAAAGGCTTTTAGATGATACAATTCTTATTGTAATGTCCGATCATGGAAACAGGTAATATAAGATTTCTGGATTAAAACTATTTCTCATTGAGCAAATTTATAGATTTTCCGATGTTCGTAATACACTGCAAGGCAAACAGGAAGAGCGGTTGCCATTTTTCAGCTTTGCCTTCCCAGAATCATTCAAAAATCGACATCCGCAGGAATATCGTAATTTTGAAGAGAATGTCAATCGCTTGACAACACCTTTTGACATTCACGAAACACTTCTCGACATTTTGAGTAAAAAACGATGAAATCTTAAAAGTTATATTACCTATATGCTTATCTTTCCCATCTAGGTATTCAATCAAGCGATGATCGTTCAGCTACAGAATCACCAAAATATGTCCCCAGAGGAATATCGCTCTTCAAACCAATTCCACAAAATCGTTCATGTGCAAGTGCTTTCATCGAACCGCATTGGTGTGCTTGCCTCGATTGGCGACAAATTAACGATACATCAACACCGCTTGTTAAAAAAATCGCTCAAAGTATTCTTACAACAATCAATGATGCTTCCAACAGCTTTCGAGAAGTTTGTGAGCCGTTTGAATTGAAGTTAATCAATTGGGCATTGAAACTCACCCCGCATAGAGAGCTTCTTAAATTTAGAAAGAATAAAGACATCGACGGCTTCCTACCGGACCTCTCGTCTGATATGGACGTTCATGAGGAATTCTATCAGATACAAATTACTCTTACTCCTGGCGATGCGCTATTCGAAGCCAGTGTTAGCTATAATCTCAAAGACTTTCAAGCCACGACAAAACTGTCACAGGTTTCGCGGGTAAATAAGTATGGCAGCCAAGCCAACTGTATATATGACACAAATCCCGAGTTAAGAAAATATTGTTATTGCAAATAGAGTAATTCTGCAAAACTTTTGTATTCAGTATATTATTAATGTAATCTCTCATTTAGAAAAATCGGTCATGCAACGTCTGTATATTTTTTTTTTATAAAATGGCATGGCTTTTTGTACAAAAATAAATTATGAATTAAAATTACGTTTAAATTTAAATAATGTTTTGAGTAGTTAATTTAATAACGACAATTGAAATACGAAGGGATTTTTAGATTCCTAACTTATAAGTAAATGATCATTTATGAAGCGTTTTCTTGATTATTGAGTTCGTGAGTTTGGTATTGGTGTACAATGTACATGCTATTAAAAACTTAATTGGAGTTATTGTAATTGGAAATCCAATTGGTATTTATGAAAACTAGGTTTAAATCTGCGAGAAAACCAGCTATAAATGATTGATTTTAATAAAAAAAAAAAAAAAAACTGGACAAATAGTCAAGGTCCGCCCATTTTTTTATTTTTATATTTTCTTTTTTCAAACGCTACTAGGAAACTGAAATATTGTAGTTTAGCTGTCTTCTACCTTAGGCCGCATGGCAGTGAATCTTTCCTGGTGTATGTCTTAACGCTCAAAACCATACAAAAAAATATAAAATTGAAAAATGTCAAAGTCCAAAATATGACTATAGCCCAAAAACTCAGCAAAAACAAAAAAGTCAACACAAAGCCCAGTAATTTTCAAATGTAAAAACGCCTAAACCGGAAATTGTGATATCATCCAAAATATATTTTGAGTTTCAGCATTATGAAATACAATTTGAGCGTTTTAACATTTATTTTGGGCGATATCACGATTTTATTATTTTTAGATATTTTCTCACAAGGTAATAAGACCCCTCAAAAATTACACATCGATCAAAATCGTAGGGTGTACTGACATTTAATATGTAATTTTTAATTTACATAAGTCATAATATCCAAAAAAAAAATCATATAGCCCAAGGTTATGCCATTTCGCCCAAATTGTACAGAAACAAATTGATTGGGCGTTATGACATTTTTAATTTGGGCTTTATGATTTTGGCGTTAAGACCTAACGCCGCTTTTCCCACCTCCTCGGTGACCTACTTTTACATAGATTTACATGACCAGTTTTCTTACATTTAAGTTTTGTCCTTATTTCCACATTCTGGATCAAGTTATATAAATAAAAAGAAAATTCAAATATAATCAACTTGTCGGTTCGGTATCGTTTAGGAAAAATCAGTCGTTACCGAATGCATGTTTTCCAATGGTGCATCCTACATAATACATAACAACAAATCGGTACGTGCCACTTGTATTATGAAAAATGTCGTTGGTAGAAATGGACGATCGCGTTGAACTTGTGTTGGAAGTGGAAAATAATAATTTTACTTGTTACAAATGTAATATGGCGACTACCCGGGGTTTAGACAAGCGAGTAGAACTAGTAGCGTTTATGTGTGTTAGTGTATCAGAACACGAGAGAGCCAACTAGAAGCCCAAAAAGTATAATATTTTTGCCTGCGAGTAGCCTGCCAGTTATCCTACTAGTGTAGTGTATTTTTTTCATTTATTTGTTTTGTTTCCATAGTTTTCATAAATTGTATATTTTTCTGTATGAAATATTTTTAAAAAATCATACTAGTTGACAAAACTCGCAGAGAGCTACTAGTCACACATACATCCATAAAACTAACACTATGATACAAATGCTACTATAGTTCTACTCGCTTGTCTAAACCCCGGGTTAAGGAGCAGTTATAGCTATCATTGATAGGTAGGTAGAGATGGCGGTCACAAGCATCCTTGCTCGATGACCCAATTAACGCGTTAATGCGCCGTTTTGATACCATAACTCGTTTGACCTGTGGGTTAAAAGAACATTTTTAAAGAAAAAGAGGGTATTTGGTGATAGATCTCCCAACTGATCATCGCCAACGCCCGAGTTCAGCTGCAGTATGCTACGCTAAGCAATTTGCTGTTTTGCCCGGGACGCATACGATCTGATCCCTTAGGGAAAATTTGTATTGATAGGCTAATATATATTTTAGTGCAATAAGTTTGGATTTTTTGATAATCTATATTATTGTAGCAGATAAAAGGGAAAATGTCCTTTTATGTCTATTTTCTAATTTCGTAAATTATAATGCCAGTCTTGAAATTTTTTTGGTGAATAGATAATGAAATTCTAAGAATCTTACTAGCTTATGTTTTTTATTTATCTCCTATTGGTATGGAGATATAAACTATTTTAAACATATTATCTCAAAATAGGCTAATTTCAAAAAATTGAATTAAATCAGGAGAGTCCTATAAAAATTTGAAGTATATATGGTTGAAAAATAAATAAAACCAAATTTAAGTTTATACAAATTTTTGATTTTGCAGAGATTTTGAGTGTAGGAGTTTTTGGAAAAAGTCGGAAAACTTACGCTCATAAACTTATTTATATCTTTTAAATTTTCAACTTTCTTTACTTTAAATTTTCACCATTCCTATTTAATTTTCAAGTTTACAACCAAGTTTACGCATATACGCTTAATATCCCTATACAAATCGAGATTTTTAGATCGCCAAAGAAGTTTCACTTCTGCCACGAGTACTGAGTTACACGCGATCTTTTTTTTTAAATATCCACAGTAATCGACATTGTACAAACAAATATGAACAACGGTGTGTAAATGCATGTCTCTCATGTACATATACCCAGAGTTTAAAAATGCAGGAATTCAGTAACACTGCAAAATTGACTTTCCATTTCTGCAGACAAATACTGTCCGTTAGAAAATATTTCTACTGTCTTAGAAGAATTAATGTTTCCTCTCAACAATGATATCAAATTTTACTAAAAACTTGCATAAATGGTACTATATTTTTTACAATTGTATTTTGCAGGCAGGCAGCATTCCTGCATTTTTTAATTCACCCATATTCTGCACACCTCCACAACTATGGCTTACCAAATGAATAAAATTTATCGACTTCGGTTGAATAGTTTTTGAGTAAATGGTACGACAAAATTTGACTAAGGCTATTTTTATATAGATTTTATTTGTTTATCTTTTTTAAGACACTTTTTATTTATTTATACAGTAAAGCTAATCGGCAATAGCGAGGTATTTTTAAGGAAACGGTGGAAACAGCTGATTGGAACATTTTTCCAAAAGTATTTAACGCAATACACATAAATGCATTTTTGAGTGAGATTTTGACAACTCTATAAGAATATAAATTGTTCGCGAAATTTGTTTCCGATTTGCAGTGACCCGTTAAATGTAAGAATAAAAAAACTATTGAAGAAAGTTATTTTTTGTACATATTGCTTGAATTTACGGTTCCAGGGCAAAAGTAAATATTTTCGTTTGTTGAACTTTAGCGATGGCTTTCGGTTCTCAAATTAGACCTGTTGCTTTGCCATTTAGCAATACATAACTTAGTGAAATGTGTATTCTTTCAATTTCTATATATATATTAACCAGCGTAATATAAGTAGTCGTAAGGCGACTGAACATACGTCATTTCGACTACTTTATATTTCCCTATAAGTGTGTATACAGATAGCTACAATAGTCAAAGCGATGATCGTTCAATAGAACAATCGTTTTAGTCTTACGCGATCCGGGCCCAGTATTTACAGGACAAGTGCTATACCCAATGCCCTGGCGATACCAGGCTTAAAAATAAACATAGAACTTCCCCGCCAGAGTGAGTTCAGGTTGAGTTTAGGGCTCAAAAAACAAACATTATGGAGAAACAAGCACCAAACAAGGCGTTCATCTGGTAAACTTGATATCGATGGTTTTTTATTATTCGTTACTTAAATCGGATACCTCGAACGTTGAGCCCCTGACAGACTATAATATGCGGAGAATCTTCCGCACCGACTTCTACTTTGCTAGCGCTTAATATTATTTCTTTCACGTTCGATATTTTTTTAATAAGTTTAAATAACAGTAGTTGGTAGTAATAAAGAATGAAAAAACCTAAACAATAGAAGTTATATTGTTTTTGTTTTTATTAAAGTTGACTGTATTGAATGAAATGCGGTTCGGTCCTGATAACAACTACAGTGGACCTCATCAGTTAGAGCTGTGATTGTTACCTTTCTAAGACGCAACATTTTAGTCACATGGTTACATTCAGACACCTAGATTTAGATATTATGACCGTGGTCTAGCGAAGGTAATAAGGAAAGAAAAAACCTAAACAATAAAAGTTATCTTGTTTTTGTTTTTATATAAGTGGACTGTATTGAGTGGACTGTACTTGGTAGTTTTCATTGCCCGGTTGTTAAAATATTTTGGACAAATTCCAAATCGTAACCTCCACGTTTAAATTGTTTAAATATGATATAAAATATAACTTAAAAACACAAACGAGACATTTTTTAAATTAAACAATTTATTTGATAATTAAATTTACACTGACATACCTATTGAATTTTAGTTATTTATTTATTTTTTACGGCATCTTTTTAGAGCAGAAAATGCGATATGTAAATAATTATTTAAAAGTTATTTAAATTTACATATATAATATAAAATAATCAAAATACAAGAAAATATTACAAAAATACAATCTATATAAAATGTTTGTTTAAAGTTGTTTTTTCTTATTTATTTCTTTATTTTTTTAAATTTATTTTATATTTTGTAAATAAGAGCACAACATACTTTTCAGCATGTTTTCATGTTTTTAATGAAGAAAAAGATAGAAAACCCTAAACTCTAAATTTAAATGGAAAACAAAAACGAAAAAAAAAAATTAAAAAAAAAATAAGCATTCGCTACAATAATATTTAAAGTACTAAAATCATAAAATTTTTATAAAACAGTTTAAATTTATAGAAAACAAACGATTGTATTGCATGAGAATACATATATATATAAAAAAAAAAAAATTCAAACGACAAATCATCAATTTTACTTTCTTTCCATCCGGTTCCTGTTTTTTCATTTGCATTAACAAAATATTTTAAATTTTAACTGGTTGTTTGTTTACTTAGTTTTGTGGGCTTTTGTCCCACAGCAAACTATTTCGTTTTACTTCACCTTTCGTTTGTGTGTTTGTTTTTTGTTCTCATAATGTTGAAAGATTTATTGAAGCAAATTTATATGTTTTAATTAGTGTATTGTTTTTTTTGTTTATATTTTTCTTTTTTAAAGAGATAGTATATTTTTTATTAATTGCCTCATACTTAGTTTTGGTTGGTGGTGCCTTGCTCATGATATAACGCAGCTACTCTTTTCTTGTGTGTTACCATTCTCATTTTCAATAAGCAATAAAAGTTGATGGAATATATCTTGAACAGACTGTAAAAAAGATAAGTAATTATTATTTACTTATGTAACAAATATTTTTATGTTTTATAAAATACATACATAAGTATCTACATTTTTAAAATAGCTTTCTTAGATCTTTTTTTTTTTGTCTAGCTGAAAAATGATGTCTATTGAGTTGAGTTCGATATATTATAGCCAAATTATTTAAATGAAAACAGATTTTGTGTGTGTCCTAAAAACAGACGTTTGCTAATGTGGTGAATCCGATTTTATGTTATCAATAGATGATTATACTTATAATGTCTGAATTTAATTTCCAATGGTTAGTAGTCGCTTCAAGTGCAACTGAAAAATAGCACTGTGATAGTTTGTCACACGGCTTCGGTAATGCGAAGTACATAAACCTGATGCGCTTTGTTCTTGATCTTAGCACCTCATACAAAGAAGGAATTTTGATCACCTTATTTCTGATTCGAAACAAAAACAATTAAATTTTGGATTGAGAATTATGTTTTTGTTACAATGAATATTTTAAAAAACTAAAAGATATAAATCTATTTGGCTTCTTGCGTTCAAAAATGAAGAAAAAATAAGTTGCATACGGGCTTTGGGAATAACTCCTATATTGTTCGATTTCTTAATATATTAAGAACAATTTTAATTTATAAATAGAGTAAGCAAGGGTGCCAGCACGTAATTTGATACGTTGATAGGTATGTCTGTTAGATTTTTTTTGGAAGATATTCAAACTCGTCAGCCGTTTTCCATCGTCAGCTCCAGGTTTTTGAGATATTATTTTGGAGGTTATATAACAATGTGAGATGATTTTTGCAAAAAAATTGCATCGATTCCTTTAAGTGATAATCTTCATCTTCAAATCCCAAATAACCTTCAACCCTAAATCTTTCAAGTATCTCTAAATTGAAAATATCTCAATAACCGCAGCTGATAGTGAAGTTGACAAATAACGGCTACCTCTTGTTCATGCCGTGTCAGACTGTGTAATCGAAAACATCTTGAAAATCGATCAAATTTTCGGGGATTTTCAGTTATTTTTTGAATAAAAAGGTACTTTACTTTCTTATGAGCAAGCTTAAAGAGCAAAAACAAATAATAATAATCAGATCTATTCTGACAAACAATCGCGGGAATGTTTGTATCCAAAGGATGTAAGGAATTGTTCCAAAATTTGTAAAATTAGAAGCAAAATAAAATTTAAACAATTAGATTCTCTTTAGAAATTCAATAATAAATATTTTTTAATAACGTAAGGAATCGTTCACGTGAGTCAAAAGATTCGATCGAATCGTATAAAAGAAAAGGGCTGAACATAATTTTGTTTGACTATTTTTATGAATTTTGAAAAAAATACTTCTTTTAAGTAAAAGCAGCCGCGGTATCTCAAATTATTATTTCGGAAAATGTACCAGAACAAATTGCTTGTTATCCCATCCTCTACAAGATCATAACTGTTTTGAATATCAGACAAACCTAATTTTAGATAATTATTATCGATTCCATTGAACCACTTTATTAACTGTTCGTTACGTGCTAGACCCCTATTTTTTACTCTAAGACAGCATAACATAACATGACCAACATAATTCCCAATCTACACAATTTCAGGTAGTGTGTGGGGGTTTTTGTTTTTGCTTTTCTATAATGGGAAATGCATTGAGAGGAGTTTGTTTATGCAAAACTTAAACATTTTATAATAACAATGAAGTTCATCATAAACTTTTATGTTTTAATTTTTCTAAAGTGCAAAATGTAACATAAGTCCTTATGTTCAACTTAAATATTTAAGTTTTGTTTCAGTCAATGGTTATAAAAATATCAGATCGAATTAGAATGCAATTAAACAATTTTCGACGATATTTATATTTACCTCATTTTGTTTAGCAGATGTTTCTAAGAACGCTGCTTTCCATGATTCTGCTAATTTTTTACCTTCTTCAGCAGTAACAGCTCTTTCTTGGTGTAAATCAGTTTTGTTTCCAACTAAAACAACAGGTACACTAAAACAAAAAAAAACAAAAATAATTATTATTACAAATTCTGAGACATAATTAAAAACAAAATATAAATAAATTACTTACTGTGCCTTTCCCATAACATCTAAAAGTTTTTCATAAATAATTTGAATAACTTCAAATGACTTTTGACTTGTTATCGAGTAGACAAGTACATATCCATGAAAGTCCATACTATATTGTGCCGGAAATATACTGTATTCATCCTGACCAGCAGTATCAACTAATTTTACACCATAATCTTGGTGATTTACTCGTGTAATTTTTGTGAAAGCTGATGGAAAAATATATTTTTTTATTATACTTGGTACTTTTTAAAAAAAAGTGTTTTTTTATTTTAAGAATTCACAGCAAAAAAAAATCTTCATTAAACCTTTGTATAACCTTTATGACCATTAACCTATAAACGACTATAAACCTTGTACGACCATAACTTTTTTGTGGTGTGCTGGCATTATCTTGGTTTGGTTTGAGTTTCATTAGATTTTTTAATCACGTTATGAAACGATTTTGCAAAGTTTCAAGAATTAAAGATGTTTAAATTGTTTTATTTGCACATTTTTACTTACATAAATTTTGTGCCCATATACTTCATAAACAAAGGGAATTTCGAGAAATTTCCAATTTTGAGCCGATAGGTTCGTCGGGGAAAAAACCTTCCAAGGCAAAGTTGTACAAAATTGCATGTAAATTGTTTGCCAAAATTAAATGTTTTCTGAGCAATACGTACAAAATATGCTCCGTCATGAATTTGTTTAACAAATCGCATTTAAGTGTTTCTTTAGTGGGTTCTGATAACAAATCAAGAATCTAATTTCTCTTATTAGAATCGCCAGAAGCGTATTTTTTGTGCCAATGGAATGGTTTCAGAAGACTTTCGGACGCTTCATTTACGGTATTACACAAAAGAATATCAAAACCACCAGTAGAAGTTTTATTTAGCTTCCTTTGGTTAGAAAATGGACTTCTTTGGTTGCATTTTGATACCCCATGGTTTATCAATGTAACGATTATATATTTTGGAAGTACTAGTGAAGCTGCATATAAATTTGTCTTGTCGATTTTGGTTTTTTACTGGCCATTTTCTTTAGAATGAACTTTAATTTGATTTCAGTTTGAGTTCAACTGACTTAACATTTAACCCCAGTTTCATAGTGGAAGTTTAAACTCTACTTCTGGTTTAAACTTCAGTTCAACAATTTATTCACTGTTTCGTGAACTGAGTTCTATTTGTAGTTTAAGTTAAGCAACAGCATTATTCCGTTTAAACATAAGTTCAACGTTTGGGACCACTACACATACACACCCGTATTTATAAAGATAAAATAGTTATTTCAGCTGCCGTGTAGGGATGGCGGTTTTTTCAAAATAACCGGTTTTCGTTTTTTTCGGTTGTTTGCCCCTTCAGTTTAAGCTGCCGGTTTTAACCGTCGAATTCCGCGTCGTTGACCGCCGCGTTCTATAAGGTCAGACAGAACGCGATCAGCTTTCGGCGTTCTAGTTTCGTATGTGTTTTTCTGTTGAGCAGTTGGTCGGAGTGCAGCAGTATAATTAAAACAAAATTATATGCTTCTTCTGCTTACACTTGCAACCAGAAAAAGACGAAAATAGGTTCATGAGATAAACCAAAAAAGAAGCTTTTTATTCCCCATGTCTTCGTCTTTTTAGCAACATCTTTATACTCCGGGTGCTTGCAATCATATATTAATATGTTTGTTCGAACTGATTTAATCAGTACTTCAATGTCACACATATTATTTTCTTTTTAATTTGTCTTAAAATTGGAAAAGAAAACGAATAAAAATAAATAAAAGAGAATTACAAAAATCAATACAAAATAATGATCTCACATGCAACTGTTTTCAGAGGTTTGTTTTGACGTTTGGTCTTTTTTGACACTTGACCGTCGCGTTCTTTGTAAAAATTTACAAAATAAATTTGCCCGTCGCGATCTATTCTTCGCCGCTTGACTTGACCGCGTTCTGTTTGAACAACAAGTGCTTCTACACAAGACAAAGAACGCGACGGTCAAAAATGTCGACCGCACCGCCAGACCGCGTCCTGTGTGTCCCGGGCTTTAGATTTCGTGAAACCGGAAGAGTTAAACCAAAAATTTAAACTCAGTCTAAGGTTAAGCTGATCTTAAGTTTAAACTCCCACTGTGAAACTGGTGGTAAGTATTTTCGTTGATTCTAATCATTTTGACACTAAAAACAACAAAAATAAATAAATGCTAACAAATTACATAAAAATCAACTTGCGGTTCTTGGACCGCTGGTGAAATGTTTTTACTAAATTTCTCGAAGCTCTGCGATACTTTTTGATGTGTAACAAAGGTAGGTACAAGGATGCTCTCTGTTGTACAACACCATAATAGAAATTTTGAGTTAAAAAATTCGTTGCGGTCTCTGAGACCGGTGGTCCTTAGGTGGTTAAAGGTTAAATTAAAAAAAAACTCGTGAAACAGTTTTGTACTTGTCTACAAATTTATGATTTTTTTTACTAAAATCATTTAAGTAATTGCAGCATTTGGCTAGCAAGAAAGGTACTTGATTTTTTTTTTAAACTGTGACCAACACCAAACAAAGAATTAAGGCGGCAAATTATTTAAAAATGATTATGGGTCATTGGGATTAATAACATACTAACCTTAATTTCAATTTGGTTAGATTTTTTTTTCAAAATCTAAATTACATACGAATATGTCGTTGGTATAATGCGTTTCAAGAATTGAATACCAATTGTAGAGTTTGTAGGTAATTCCCAAATCAAAATACCTACCTACCAAGTACCAACCTATTCGTTGTGTGTACAATCATAAGTCACAATTCATATCAAACCTGTGTACCGTCTTCCCGCAACCGCAAGTTTTTTTATTTTGTATTTTGTTTGGCTAACTATTTTGCGCAGTATCATTAAACTGCGTGATAGGTTTTCATTCACAATAATTTACATCTTTCCCTGTCGCCCGCTGGCCATTCAACACACTATCGACTCCGACTGGCCTATTAAGCACAAACCTACCAAGCCAAAATCGCTATTAGAGATTTGACCCAATAAAATAGTAAAGTTAAATTAAAGTACAAAAAAATAAAACTACAAAAAAGTAGGTAAAGTAGATAGGTAGGTATGCACTTACTATTCTCGATTGTGGGATCATAGGAGTCAACGAATTGTCCTTCAACAAATTGAATACTCAGTGATGATTTACCTACGTCCCAGTACCATCATCCAGTTATAATTTGTTGTTGGCGTCGTCGTAGAGCATTTAAATTTACCAGACAAAAACCGAGAAAAAACACAAAAATATAACCAATTGGATAAGAACTCCGAGGTAAGAAATTTTAGATTTTAATATTTTTATTACCAACTGATCGATATCCCATTATTGCGATGTTCCTTTCTTTTGGTGGCATATTGTATATTTGTTTTATGAAATCTTTTCTCTCTCAACGAAAATGTAAACTCTTTATTGATTCTCTACGGCTTTAGCTTAAAAAATAATTTATATTAAAACAATTTAATTACTTTAGAATCTTTTCTTTATCACGATTCACGACACGACACGGAGAAGTGAACTGCGAGCGTGTTATAATTTTTGTTTGCAAATGAAGGGACAAATATTTATAGTGCAGATATGTGTGAGGAAGTGTTTTTTGAATTAATTAAAAATGAGTAATTTAGTTTTACCAACCAGTGTAAAAGAATTTCTGGTAAATTTGTAAATTGGTAATTGGACTATTAACCTCACCTTGTTTTTTTTTTATAAAACTTCGATTTCGATTATTTTTTTTTTTTTGGTTTTGTGTTGCTGTTGAAGTTATCGTTTCTCGCTCTTTTTTTCTGTTTTGTATTTGTCTCATCTTTCTTGACGATTGCGGGGTTTGTCTCTTTCTTTTAATTTTCCTGCAGACTCCATCATTCCAAGATTTAGAAAGAGACGAACTATTATCGTCGAATATTTAGACATGCCATCATTTTATGAATGGTCGAATAATAAATGACATGTGAAGCCAATTAAAATGGAACATATCCGTTTTGTGAGAGGAACGGAAGTTATTTTAGTAGTTTATTAATTGAATGGTGGCGGTTAGATTTAAAATATCTTTTGTAGTTATAAATAATTTTTTAAAGAATGAAGAAAATGCATACATTTCAAAATTTCGATAGACCATTGATTTGAATTTGAAAAATGAACAAGTTGCCCATTGGGGCTTTCTTGTAAGGGGTTTCGCTTTTAAAAATAAACGAGGTGTCCAGTAAATAATTTATAACCTTGCAACGAATTACAGCAGACCGTAACACCTTTCAGGAAAAGTATTTTAAAAATAGTTACCATTTATTCGTGGCTGTACTGTTTATTTATTTGAGGAATGTCCTACTTGTTTAATTTTGCTTTTAAACAAAAGTCATAACGTAAGAGAACACCCATGATAAGTATTTTTTTTAAATAATTTCTTTTGAAAGGTGTAAAGGGTAATTAATATAACTGGTTGAAATTTTATAGATATACACTATGTATGTATATTTTGCAATACTGGATACCCTGTATATTTCTATAGATCGTGAACAACCAGGGCCTAGTGACTAACAACTCGCAGCCATTTCTGTGTGCGCGTGTCGACAGAAATGGAAGGGATCTACAATTTTATGCCGAATCCGAACGGCTAAACGAGAAGCATACTTAATCATGACAAAGTGATACTTTTGGAGGATTTGTCGATTCCTGGCAAAGTAATCGTTATAAGTGGAAAATAAACAAGTTAAAAAAAAGGCAGTAGCCCTGATAAAAAACTTTTTAGTTCTTATATAGACGAGGCTGGGAAGTGAACCCAGACTTCCAGCGTGACAGTCCAACGCACCTTTACGCCAAGGGGTACAATGTTAAACCATTGACTAAAATAAAAAAAAAAAATACAAAAAAAAAAACACTAACAACAAAGTTAAATAAAACTCTTTGTTCGCTTATTTCCCCTTATTTATTTGAAGAGAGTGCAATATGAGGAGTTAGGACCATATTCTTTGTTTTTCAAAACTCGAACAATGTTTCCAATCTTTTTGTGTTCTCTTTCACTTTCTTTGTCCCAATTTAAATTGATTGATTTTTCCAACGAGGGTCTTTTGATCGTTGGGGAAGGATTGATAAGTGAGAGTTAGGGACTATACCGTTTGTTCCTCAAAACTCGAACGAACGTTTCCCATTCCCTATCTTTCCAGATAATTGTGTGTGTTTTCGGGCAGTGTAAATCGGAACAATCGAGACGAACAAAGTCCCGATTTACATTGCCCGATTCTTTCACTAAGATTTTTTCAGATATCGTGTGAAATGAACATCACACAAAATATTTTTTTCCCATGAGATTTTTGTCCTTGTACTTTTCATTTTTTAATTGCTACGCTCTTCACTTTTCATTGAGATTAATTCACACCGCCAACGGAACGGTACACTTACCCCAAACACACACAAATTTGGAAAGAAAGTCTAAATCTACACTCAACGATTTTTCCAGTGCTCGATACACAAATCGGCCAAAACTGGTTGTAACTTTCAATCACACACGATTACAGCAAGCAACAAATGTTTGTTGGCAAGACAAAAATTGATCAATGTAGATTGGGACAACAGTGTTTGTTTGTTCCTTCCAGTTTTGGCCGATTTTTCCATACAGCATTGGAAACATCGTTAAATGTAGATCGGGACTTTTACTCCCTCCACCACTGAATAAAAGATCAGAAAGCCCCTATCTACATTGACCGAGTTTTACAGTGCCGGTTTTTTGTTGTTGTTGTAATCGTGTGAGACTGAAAGGTACAATCGTCATGGAACAGGTCGGCTGTACCTAACAATCTCACATAATTACAACAAAAACAAAAAATCGTCACTGGAAAAACCTTTCAATGTAGATCGGGATAAAAATTGTTAAATAATAATTGTCATGCAACGGCGGTTTCACGCCGCGAAGTGAAGGGAGTGAAGTCATCTAAGGTTCCGAAAAGCCAATGGAAAACAACATGAGTAAGCTACATTTTTATAGTATAGTCTTTTCTAAATCCGTTAAAATAACGCCAAGCTTTTTTGTCATCCATCACCGTCTGGACTTATAACATTCTTTTATTACATGACTAAAATAAAATAACTCCGAAAATTGCGTTATTTTGTTAGGAGTTATTTCACCAATATGAGTTATTTCGCATTGCTTCGCTCGATTTTAAAATTACATTATTTATCGGTTGAACCCATCTTTCAATGATGGATGCACCTACAATTTATTAATTGCTCTGATCATGCGTAGGTACTGCAAAACGATATTTATTTGATGGTTGTAATTTTTTAATAAAATTGACATCAGCAGGGGTGATAATGTATGAAGCTGAAGATCGCTGCATCCGAGATTTGTTTTTCTTTTAAAGTTGCAGACCTCGAAAAGTATCAATGATATTGGAAAATTTCAAATACCAAAATGTTGTACAAATAATTTTCCATGGGCGATGTCCGTTACTTTTTCAAATTTGCATCCCGTTATATTTTTCTTGAATAGTTTTTTAACATTTTAAAATTAACCTTTTTTTAAACTTGCAGATAGACCAAACTAACGGTTAAAAAAAAAGAAAAAAAAAAATGGCACTGTGTAGAACAGACCTTTTTCTAGAGGCGATGTTCCTTAGTTTTTTTTAAATTATTTTATTAAGCGTTTTCAACAATGAAACATAAAAAAAGAACAACAAAAACTTTAAGCCCTTATAGCGAATGCTATGTAAAAAAAAACACAGACAAATTAAGTTTTCGAAGCTCTAGAAGCGATATTTTTATTTTTTTTTTATTCATGTTCTTAAGCCATTTATTTTTGCCTAGCAACTAATTAGGTATAACAAAACGAAAAACTAACAAAAAAGCCAGTTGGCAGTTTTTTTTTTTTTTTGCAAAATAATACCGCTCGAATTTTATGGTTGAAATTTGTTTTCTTTTTTTAACCGTTAGTTTTGTCTATCTACACGTATAATGTTAAAAAACTAATTAAAAAAAAAAAATATAACGGGATGCAAATTTAAAAA
Source organism: Melangyna quadrimaculata (assembly GCA_949320155.1). Classification (NCBI taxonomy): domain Eukaryota; kingdom Metazoa; phylum Arthropoda; class Insecta; order Diptera; family Syrphidae; genus Melangyna; species Melangyna quadrimaculata. The sequence continues at coordinate 187,294,886 of OX439483.1, forward strand.
AGTAACGGACATCGCCCCTAGAAAATTATTTGCACAACATTTTGGTATTTGAAATTTTCCAATATCATTGATACTTTTCGAGGTCTGCAACTTTAAAATTAAAACAAAAAAAAAAAATGCAGCGATCTTCAGCTTCATGATAATGAAAATTTACAATCATTTATAATGTTGGACTACTTTAATTCTGAGGTAATTGTAAGTGTGAGGCGTATACATCACACAACTCATTCCAGTTGCCTTCTCAAGAAGAAGGCAGCAACACAAAAAGACACTCTCGCAAATTGTCTAAACAAATCTACCATCACTCCCGATAAGAATGACATCTATTAAACAAGCCATGTACAACGGAAATCAGGAGTTGTATCTCCCATTTGAACTTAAAGTTCAGATAAGATAAAATGACAAAAAGTAGATGTGATTTCAATACAAGTGCGAAAAACAAATTTGTTATAGAATCATCATAATGGTTCGATTGTATTTGGCTATTCTACTGCTGCCTCTTCTTGTTGAAAATTCCTTGTGCAAGTCCTCCTTTGGAAGAATTGTCAATGGAAAAATTGCAACTGCAGGAGAATTCACTTATCAGGTATGTGTACTTAAACGTTTAGGGCCTGGTCAAACAGAGCGCAGAAGGGTTGATCGCACCGCCAGACCACGTTCTGTCTGACACGGCCTTTAAATAGAATCTTAAATTCATCTATGTACATCATTTTTGGTCAGTTGTCCTTACGCCGAAACAACAAACACATATGTGGAGCTTCAGTTCTAAATAATCAATGGGCCATAAGTGCAGCTCACTGTGTTGAGAATACAAAGAATTCCTATTCTATTCGGGCGGGTACTCATCGGAGATCGTCGGGTGGAATGTTAATGAATGTACAAGAAATACTTATTCACCCTTTATACAAACAAGACACAATGAACTATGATGTATCACTTTTACGAACTCAAAGTACGCTACGCGGTGATTTCATTACACCGATAGTTTTGCCCAAGGCTAAACAGCCTATTCCATATGATGCGGCAGCTACGGTTTCTGGATGGGGACACACAGATTCATCGGATGAAACGCTACCAGAGGAACTCAAATATGCGCAGGTTTACACAATGGAGCAAAAAGAATGCGCTCAAATGCTCAGAAACTATGGGGTGGTCACAAATGCGTAAGTTTTATTTTGATTTAAAATTTTTTTTTAAATTTGATTTTTAAATAATTAAATCAAAATTCAGAATGTTTTGTGCATCTGAGAGACTAGTTGACGCTTGTCAGGGAGATAGCGGAGGACCACTAAATCTGAAAGGAGTTCTCATTGGAGTTGTATCCTGGGGTATCGGGTGTGCTGATCCTGATTTTCCAGGAGTCTATACGAGACTGGCGTATCCACCAATACGAAATTGGATACAAATTACAACAAAAATATAATTCGAAACCAAGAACATGGTGTTTAAAAGAAAAAAGTATTATTTAATAATTATTCTTTGTTGTATAATGTAGAGTTTATTTGGTTTCAAAAATCTTTTCCAACTTCGATCATAGCTGGAAGCAAGCTGTCAAATTTTCTTTAATACGCATTTAATGTTAGGTATGTTTTTTTTCATGCATAAAGGCTATTGAATAAACCTTTAAGTGAAAAACAATTGCGTTCAAGATTTTTTTGTATTGAATACATGTTTGTGTGGAACGTAAGCTTTTTTAAACAAAATTCCTCCAAATTCACCTATAGGTACATTTCTGAAAGAATGGTCACACTGGCCATATTTCAATATTTTGGCTATAACTCGAAAAACAAGCCAAATTTGAAAACTTTGTTGGACTTTTTGTTGAAAATTGTATTTTCTATCAAATTAGGTGAATTAAAAAATTTTATTAAAAAATTTGAGAAGGTGTCATACCGACAAAAAATTTTAAAATAAATATTTTCCTTTGAGATTTTTTGTGACGCAAAATAAGATATTTTTCAAAATTTAAATCACAAATAATATTGTGATATGATTATTTGTGCATAAACTAAAAATGGTGTCATTTTGACCCCAGACCATTTTTTTCCGTTAGTTGTCTGCAATAAATCATTAAACAATGTACTATTTTGTCATCATTCAATGGACACTCCCTAAGTTCATTTTTATCAAAACAGTGATACCCCAGTAGCCCGTACCGTAATGGTTAGTGCGTTCGACTGTCACGCTGGAGGTCTGGGATCGCTTGCCAGACTCGTCCACCTAAAAAACTTTCAGGGCTACTGCCTCTTGGGAGGAATTGACAAATCCTCCAAGAGTATCACTTGTCACGAATAAGTGCTTCTCGTCTAGCCGTTCGGATTCGGCATACAACTGTAGGTCCCTTCCATTCCTGTCGAAAGGTGCACACAGGAATGGTTGCGAGTTGTTAGTCACTAGGCCCTGGTTCTTCATGAGCCGTTGTGCCACCCGATTTATTTTTTATTTTATTTTATTTATAGTGTTACCCCAATAGTCTAAGATAGATAGGATCTGAGCAAATTCATTCATGAAATTATATTGCTGATATCGGCGGAGAATTTTATCCTAAAACAACATATCTAAAATCCCCCAAAATCTCCGTATTGGCTTTTTGTATAGACGCATTTAAAGAGGGCGAGAGAGGGTGACTTGGCAGTTTATCAAGGTGAAATATTTGGTTTGGTATAATCTAAGCATATGACACATGATTTTATGGCATTTTTTAAGGCTGAATCTAACGAGACCAAAACTGAAAAGATACAAGTATCATAAAGAAAGTTAGTCTTTTTTTTGGAATTATGACTTTTTTAAGTACAAGTAAAATATTATCCTCTATTGGTTGAACGCACATGAGAAAGAATGCGTGTTTTTTCCCCTCTCCTTACTTCTTTCCATTCTCGCCTACAAACTAAAATTCACTCAGTTTCCCTGTGTGAAACCCGGATACTTGGCAAGCCCGTGCTGGATTTAGTACGAATGAAACTTGTCAAATACACGTGAGGCTCTCCCTAGTGAAAACTTGTTTAAATATTTCGGTACCCCATCGCAGGAATGTCTCTTTCACCAAAAATTTTATAAGCAACATGTTTCTCGTTTAAATGTTTCGGTACCCCATCGCAGGAATGTCACTTACACCAATAATTTTATAAGCAACATTTTTCAGTATCATACGACACTTTTTTCTCTCTGTCCTTTGTCTTATTTATTATATAACACTTTTAACCATGGGTGTGTGAGATATCTGTTTAATTATAGGAGTGTTCAGTGATGAAAAACCTGTGAGGAAAAATCTGTTCCAGTGGGTAGCGCATTGGACTGACAAGCAGAAGATCGCGGGATCTTTTTTTGCCCGACGAGGCAAAAGGGTTCATAATAGCAAATACAAAGGCTAGACTTTGCTAGCCGCTTGCCAAAATCTATGTAAAACTCTCTAGTGCCTTGTTGAAAACTAGATTGTTTTTCTGTGCCAGCGGGGACACTGTAAAATGCAACCAAACAATTCCAAAGCTTTCAAAGTTGTTGTTGTAAGAAATTAATTTTAAGATGATATAGAAGAGGAAATAAAGGCCCTCTCGTTTGAGAGAAAGAAAAAAAGCGAAACATTTGGATAGAGGGAAGGTAAACATACAAAAACATCAACAATTAAACATTCTGGCTTTACTTGTTCGTTGGTAGCATTTGCATGTGAATATATTTGGCCTTGTGTGGAAAATTACGTGATTCAAATTCAAGTCCAATTTACATACTGCCTTAAGTCTCTCCCGTCATCAAGTTAACGTGAAATCGGAGAGAAACATTCGCAACGATACGAAATTTGACGACACATAGTGCTATAAAAAACAACAAAAATGTCAGTTAATATTTTTATAGTTTTGGTAAAGCCATTTTGCACTCAAGTAAAATTAATCATCATTTTTTTTAATTTTATTAACAAAATCAAAAGCTGACGAAATAGGTACCTATACGTTCCCACCGGCCACTAAACCGAGATGTTATGAGATTAACCCTTAACCCAGCAATAAACTAACTAACTACATAAATAACCGGTGAAATATGTACGTAATAGAAGTTCTTCTTTTCCACTGAAAAAAGATAGGGGCCCGGGAAATAACTCAGTTATATACCTCCTAGACATGAGAATATATGAAGCAGCTATCTCTTTCTGGCATGCGAAATGTAGTGAATTTCCACTCCATTAAAGTACTGACAAAGGTACTTCGAATGTATATCAGCGAAACACTACTGGAAGTACTTCTAATGTTTATTCGCCAGTAGTTTCTTAAACCATAGCGAAAGCACTGAAACTTGTCCTTTAAAAGTACTTCTTATGCGTGTACCGATTATATCCGTACTACTACATACTGAGTTCTCGAATCTAGAAGTACGAATATAACTGGTGAAACTTGTACGTAAAATAAGTAGTTTGTTTCTTCTGAAACTGAGCCTTTTGAAATTATATATGAAATAATTTATATAATTTTTTAATTTATTGCTAGTGCTAGGCTTTAGAGCCGTTCCAATAGTTGAACAATTTGCTGCAATCTCAAAATACACGCCGATCGTCGAAAATGGTTTCCTTGACCCTGATGAATCTGAAATGCAATAATAACAAAGTATAAAACACTAATAAAAACATTTGTATTTTCTATTTAAATTTAATGACAATAATTAAATATAATTTCTTTGTTTCCATTTATGACTCGCGCTCGCTGATAAATGAATGTTTTTGTTGTCATGTTGTGCACATTCGAAATGAGACAAAACTTTGTGCACCGTATACATCGCACTCTTTCTTCACTTTTACGATAGAAGAGTTTTATTTTTTTTAGGAGAAACAAAAGGGAGCACTACGATATCTCGCAAACTAAAATCTCGAATAACGAAATCTCGCTTTTTTTATAAATCTCGAAATACGAAATCTCGCAAACTAATAAACCCGCTTTTCATAAACTCGCAATAACAAAATCTCGCTTTTAACAATCTCGTATTTAAATTTCAAAACCAAAAATCTCGCAAATTTCAACTAAAATCTCGCAAACTAAAATCCTGCAAATGGAGAATGAAAAATCAGAGGCCCAAAAAGGAAGATAAAATCCTTAAACCCGATACGAGGGCGACCCAAAGTAATGTTTATTACAAATAAACTGAAAGCACACCAACTAACAACATAGGCGAGCATTCCCTTAGCGGAGCGACGGAGTCGCGTGAGCGGGACAGAGGACCCGAAAAGGGAGTTAAAATCCTTGAACCCGCGCAGCGGGCCACCGAATGTACTGTTTAATGTACATAAACTGAAAGCACACCAACTGACAACATACACAAACGAATAACTTAGTATAATGTAACTTATATAAGTCCTATATGTTTTTTAATGCGAGATTTTAGTTTTCGAGATTTTAGTTTGCGTGTTTTTGTAAATGCGAGATTATAAAAAGCGGGTTTTTGTAATTACTGAGTTTTGCAAAGGAATCTTTTTGAAACCCCGAAGATTTATCATACAAATTAACTTCTTAAATCTAGTATATTTCCTATTTTCCTAACACTCGCACTGTGTTTAAACTTTTAAAGGGTAGTAGAAACCCCTTTGGTGTGCCCGTAATATAAAAAAAAATCCAAATAAATCTGGTAAAATCCTTATAGGGCAAATGGTTTCAAGATTAAAACTGGCCTTTATCCATTTTGCGCTTTGCCATATCGCTAGTTATGTGTATTTCAACACTCATTCCATCCCATAGATTCGTTTATCGTTTTAAATCAACTTCCAAATTTCAACAATTTTTGGGTTCTTAAATTATCCACCATTTATTCACGAACCGAGGTGAAAGTCGGATTTTTGTTAACGTATACTAGTGCAAATATAGGTACAGGGTGATTCACCTAAGGTGTGACAGAAAGCTTGAGCGTGTAGGTTTAGTCGAGGCAAGAAACAAATTGTATGGGAGGGGGGTCTATTTCGCCTCGTTTAGGTGGGAGGGTAAATTTTCTAAAAAAACTGAGTTAAAAGAGAAAACTAATTACTAGGAAACAACGGCAACATTTAAAATGCCCTGATATACCTTTTTCAAACCCCTGCTCTGATATACCTTTTTCATACCAATGTTCAAACTATTTTTTTTTTTCAAAACTTAACGCTTTTAAGTAATATATTTCTTTTCAAAATTCATTGATCATATCAATTTTTAGTCAAACACTGAAAATCGGATGGTTCTAGGACTTCTAAATTTCAAGATATTAAAAAATAAATGAACCAACTTTCTCATAAAACTAAGAAGATTCCGGCTAAATGATCATTTCAGCAACCAGCTGATTAGCTGATTATCATCAACCTCGATTTTTCTTGTTTTGAATAAGATGTTGGTTTCTTTATTTTTTTAATATCTTGAAAAGTAAAAGTCTTAGATCCATCCGGTTCTTAGTTTTTGACTAAAAATTGATAGAACACAAAAGTAGTACTTAATGACGTAAAATTTTGAAAAAAAATTGAACATTTTTTAAATTTTGAGTTTGAAAATTAATTTTTCAATAATTGTTCATTAAGACAAATTCATTTAAAAAGATAATTCAAGAAGAGATTTCTGGCCTTGCAAATAAGTTAATCAAGTCATTCCAAGTGTTGCCGTTGTTTTTAAACAATTTGTTTTCTGTTTTAAGTCAATTTTTTTTTTAGAAAAAAATTGAAAATTGAATAGACTTCCCTCTCCCATACGATTTTTTCTTGTCTCGACTAAACTTACACGCTCAAGCTTTTTGTCACACCTTAGGTGAATCACCCTGTATAATCGTTTATCAATGATTTGAACAATTTGAACAATTGATTCCAATTCATTGGGGCGTATTCATAGTCATTTTAGACCTGGGCCTAAGTTAAATATAGGTTTAGTTGAACTTTCGGACGTTGATTCTATTTTTTTTAAGTTTATCATTTCAAAATATTTGAAGCCATTTGTTAGTTAAGATCGGTCTGTATTCATTGAGCCAAAATTGTCTTAAACTGTAGTTTAGTTAAACTTGGGTCTCTCTGCGACTATGAATATGCCCCATTATCTTTCTTCTGTTTCCAACCACGCTGGCCACCATACCACCGCCACCGCCATCCCATATTTGCATAAAACTTTTTTCTTATAATAAAGTAACAAAAGAAAATTAAAATAAAGTAAATGAAATAAGAAAAATACAGAGTTTTTATTGAATTCAAAAGAAAAGTTAAAGACAGTCAGGGAAGAATAAGAAGAAAGAAGATCCGCATAGCACAGGAAAGATATAATTTTGTGTGGAACGAAATTTATAACGGCTGATTTTTTAATAGCTGAAAGAGGGCTATTAGAAAAGCTCATGTCCAGTTTTTCGGGACGCCCGTCATCCCCCTGGGGAAATCCGCCATTTTGGAAAACGCGAAGTGATCTATATCTCTGAAACTAATGATCTTAGATAAAAAAATTGTAAATCTAAGCTTGTAGGCAATTAAATTATCTTTCGTTCATTGATACATTTTTTTTCGGTGCCGGCGATATTTTCCGGTTATGTCGTCTTATTATTTGTTTTTTTTTCACATTTACACATTTTTGTCGTTCTCGAATAAGCTAACGTGAATTACTTTCCAATTGAGAATGGCTGTAACTTTTGACTGCAGTATTGCATCACCTTCAAAAAATAAATCAAAATGATGGAAATTTAGGGCCTTACTAATAATCAAATTTAGAGATCAGTTAAATATTTAAGTGGACTCTAAATAATGAACCATACCAATAATCAATTTAATAGCCAACTTAACGCTTAACGTCACTTTAAATTTAAGAGTAAAGAAACGCATGTTTAAACTCGTGATTAGGTGTAAACGCCACGTTTGTGCTGTCATTCTGAAAAGCAAAGGAGAAAAATAATTACCCTTATCCTCTATGTTTGTCGCTTACAATTGAATTAAATTGCTTGTCCGTGAATTTAGTTGCAAAGCTATAAAAATAATAAAGTAATCAAAATATACAAACAAATTTATTCTTATTTGTTTATTTGTAAATTTCAATTTGAGAGTGAATGGCAAAAAACTAACACTAAAAATCGCACGCAGCCTAAAATTTGTTTGATGACTTTTTTATGATAACTAAGATGTCATTGGCCGCAATCAAAAACCTATGTAGAGCAATCCAGATAAGTTTTTGTTGTTGTAATCGCATGTAAAAAAAAACTGCTGATTACAAAACAGCTTTTGTTGTTGGATAGCTATCCATGCTATCCGAAAAATGTTAGTATACGTTTGTATCCCAAGCTAAATTGATAAAAAAGCCGACTACAAAATGCAAAGCCGAAATTTGTTTGCCGTCATCGAGTTGTATTTTGCTAAAAACACTTACAGTTAACCTGTCCGGTTTTGCTTGATCAGAAACCTATGGATAGGAAGCTATCTTAGATAGGCAATCGCATCGATTCTTGAACGCGGCCATTTCCATTCACAGAAGATGTCTGTTTGGCAACAAATGTAGTAGATAATGTAATAGAGCACTGATTAGTTAAAGACGTGTTTAATTTGGTTATTGGTAAACACACAAATTAACTCGTCTCTAAAGTTTAACGTGGCGTTTATCTAAACGCTTGTTTAGTCATTAATTATTGGTCAGGCCCTTAGTGTTCTTAAATTTGTATTTGGAAAGTAATTCACGTAAGTTTCCTCGGGAACGAAAAAAAATTTGTAATTGCAAAAAAATTAAAAATAAAACGACATAACCTTGAAAATATTGCCTGCACCGAAAAAAAATGCATGTAAATATAAACGAAAGATGGTTTAATTGCCTACAACCTTGGCCTTACAGTTTTTCCTCTAAGATCAATAGTTTCAGAGATATATGTATGTACATTCGCATTTTCCAAAATGGTGAATTTTAAAAGGGTCATGGCGTCCCGAATACCCGGACATAAGCTTTTTTAATATGTATCGCCCTTTCATTTATAAAGAAATCATCTTGCCATTATTTCATTCCTCGAAAAAGTCTATCTTTATTGTACTTTATCGCCTCAATTGATTTAATAGCAAATTTTCCTAACTTAGAACTGGGATATCGCATCATCTTCAAAAATATATGAAAATTTGTTAAACTCAACGAGCACAATTTACGTAAGTTTCTTACAAAATTAAAAAAATGTGAAAAAGTAAAAAAAAAAGTAAAACGACATAAGCCCAAAAATATCGTCCACGCGGAAAAAATTTTTGATGGCAAATAAAAGATAATTTTATTTCCAACAAATTTGATTATAACAACTTTTTACTTCAAATCCATAGTTTCGGAGATTTAGATCTTTTCGCGTTTTCCAAAATGGAGGGTTTCCCCAAGGAGAAAACTGAGCAAAAGCTTTTTTAATAGCCCTCTTTCAGGTATAAAAAACTCATCCGTCCTATATTTCGTTCCATAATGGTGGATTAACATGTATCTTCCTCTGACTTCTGGAAAAAAAGGGGGAGGCAAAGTCAAAATTTACATTTGTACAGGAAGGGCCATTATACAGATATGAAGACGAACATGTTCATCTTCTTGATGGTTCTCTTTCACACGCTCGAAGTTTTGGCATACATCTGTCCCGCTCTACTTTTCTTCATATTTGCAGAAGAAAATACATGTAAACCCAGCATAAAACGATTGATTTGTTTGCTAATTTTCCTGTACTAGCAGCGACCCGAACACTCGTCGAGCATGCAAAGCAGAACCTACACATACAGTAACAATACCACTCCCATAAGCAGAAAGAACTTTTGTCTGCCATATTCCTAATTAGATCGACCGACTATTTGCATTTGCACGTTAAAAAACTTTTATACAAATCTATCCTGACCCAGAGCCAACTAACCCTGGTTAAGCTGACCTGACCATGACCACTGAAAGACACTCCTAAGGATTTTTATAATTATTTTACGTACATATTACCATTGCATAATTATTCAATGATACTACCAACTGTGAAATAAAAAAAAAACATGCCATAATTAAATATATAACTCATGTACAAATATTCAGCCATATCACAGATTCCTTGTACCGAATCCCTAAAAAACGGATCACAGAGTCCGTCGTAGCGGAAAATCCTATACAAATTGTCACTACGAACCTATTCGGTGATAGTTTTTTCGGGTCTCGTAAAAAAGTTTCCGATTACGATGGAATTTGTAATAGGGCTTGTGGAGATCCACTATCTAAATGTATTTACTTTATATTATTGAGTTGATTTGAAATAAATATTTAGTTTGTAAAATATGTATATATCTGGCAATGACTGACGTGACCGAACGTAACGAAGACCGTATACGATATTGGGTTTTTCATGTGTAAGTATACTACATACTCCACCATATTGTCTGTTCTTGATATATTCTAGTTATTCACTTTTCTCTTGACAACAGACCTGAGCGGACGTGCATACCTGCTACAAGCGGAGTATTACATTGGCGACGAGGTAAATATTAAAAAAGAAAAAAAATATATATATTTACCTTATAATTAGGTATACCTAAGTGTGGACGATTAAATTCATCCAAATATTTTGAAGTTTATTATAAAGAAAAAAAAAATTATATAAATGTTTTGTAGAGCACGAGGACCAACGGGAATATGCAAAAAAGTTCATGCATTACAAAAAAAAAGAATAAAAGACTGGAACAAGAGAAAAAAATATAGTACTCAAGAGAGAACATAAAGTCAGAAATTTACCGCAAACAAATTAAATGCGTAAGAGAAGAAGAAAAAAAAAAGTAAAGATCAATTGTATTGTATTTTGTAAAGAAACATAAGAGAAGGATAAAAGTAAACTGCAAAACAGCTGATGCAATTGAAGAAGGGAAAATATTCCAGAGTAGTTTTGGTTGTAAGTAAAACGAAAAAAAAATGAATAATACCTAGTAAGGAATCTCAGAATAAATTGGAAACAAAATTGTTTGTGTGTGTAATTTTTAGATAAACAAGAAAAAAGATGGCAGACACAGTTATAAAACCTTTTTTATGCGAAACAATTGACAAATCGTTCATACGCCTGGAGTGGGAAAAATGGCTAAGATCATTCAAGCTATATTTAGAAGCCGAAGAGATTGTCGATGTTAAGAAGAAAAACAAACTCCTTTACTTAGGGGGTCCTCAACTCCAAGAAGTAATCTATAACATACCAGGAGCGGTAAGCGAAGACGTGGCGGAGGAAGGTGTTGATGCGTTCAATGTTTTAGTCGATAAGTTGAATGAACATTTCTCTCCAAAACGCAATTCATCGTTCGAAAGACATTTATTTAGGTCATTAAAACCAGATGATGGAGAGAGCTTTAACAAGTTTTTAATTCGCTTAAGACACCAAGCAGCTAAATGTTCTTTCGGACAAACAAAGCAAGAAATAGAAAACATAAATTTAAAAGACAAAGTGATCGATGTGTGGGCTCCAGGAGAGTTAAAAAAACGAATGCTCGAGAAAGAATATTCTTTAGAGGATATTATTGAAATGTGCCAAGTGCACGAGCAAATCAAATCTCAAACTGAAGCAATGACCCCGTCAACATCTTCATCCTATAATGTCAACAGGGTTTTTCACGCAAGCAATGACAGAAAGGAGTGTTTTAGGTGTGGGCGGGTTGGCCATTTAGGCGATAGTAAGTTTTGTGTAGCGAAGAACTCAAAATGTAACAGGTGTGGAGCTATGGGACATTTTGCAAGAAAATGTCAAACAAAGGCAAATAAAAGGAAAGGGGGATTCGGCGAAAACTCAGACTTGAAGCGACGTAGATTTGAAAAATCTAAAATTCAGTATGTAGAGGAAAAAGTTGCGGCAGGTCAGGAAGACTGTTTTCGAGTCTCAGATGAAATGGATATGAGTGAAAAAATAATTTGTTCTATCGGCGGTGTAAAATTAGAAATGGTCATTGATTCGGGATCAAGATTTAATTTAATTGGGGAACACGATTATGAAAAACTGAACAACTCTGCGATATTAGGAGACGTGAGAACAGAATCAGACCATGTGTTTAGGGCATATGCAGGGAATCAGACGTTGGAAGTAAAGTACATATTTGATGCACCCATTAGTGTTGACGAACGGTCCGAGATCATTTGCACATTTTATGTCATCAATAATGGGAGATAGTCTCTACTCGGGCGTGAAACAGCTATTAGGGTGGGAGTTTTAAAGTTAGGAATAGGAGCAAACCAAGTCCAAGATTATCAGCCTTTTCCAAAAATAAAGGATATACAGGTTCATTTGTCCATTGATAAAAATATTAAACCAATACAACAACCATGTCGTCGCATTCCAGCAGCATTGGAAAAGAAGGTCGAAAAGAAACTCAATGAAGCAATAGCCCAAGATATAATTGAGCCTGTATGTGGCCCTAGTATGTGGATTTCGCCTATTGTGATCGTGTTTAAAGAGGCTGGAGATATTCGCCTATGTATTGATATGAGGAGGGCTAATTCTGCAATTCTCCGAGAAAACTTTCCACTTCCAAACCTTTGAATCTTTCTTGACCAAACTTAAGGGTACTCTCTATTTTTCAAGACTCGACTTGAAAAATGCCTACCACCAGTTAGAGTTATCTGAGGAAAGTCGATATATTACCACCTTTATCACTCACAAGGGACTATTTAGGTACAAAAGGTTGTTATTTGGAGTAAACTCAGCTCCAGAGATTTTTCAGAGGACAATGGAGAACATTTTAGCACAGTGCCGGAATACACTAAATTATTTAGATGATATAGTCATTTTTGGGATAACGGAAGAGGAACATGACAGAGAAGTAGAAAATGTTCTTAAACTTTTTCAAGAGATGAACGTCACCCTTAACAAAGATAAGTGCATTCTTAAAGTTCAAGAACTTAAGTTTCTAGATCATGTTTTGTCAACCGCGGGGATTTCAGCGGACCCAGAGAAAATAAAAACTGTTATTGAGTTTAGACCGCCTAACACAAAGGAAGAAACCAGGAGTTTTTTTTGGGTTTAGTGACCTATTTAGGAAAGTTTATCCCTGAAATGGCGGACACCACTGAACCTTTGTGGGGACTACTTAAAAAGGACATAAAATACCAGTGGGGAGAAAAACAACAAACGGCCTTTGAAAATCTTAAAAAGGCTCTTATAAAAATTCCAACTTTGTCTTATTTTAACCATAAAAATCGTACTTGCCTAATAGCAGATGCGAGTCCAGTAGCTTTAGGAGCTGTCTTGCTCCAATTTGAAAAGGAAACTCCACTAGTAATCTCCTTTGCTAGTAAAAGTCTATCCGTAGTAGAAAGACGATATTCTCAAACCGAAAAGGAGAGCCTGGCGTTAGTCTGGGCAACCGAACGTTTTTATTATTATCTGGCCGGGATCGAATTCGAGCTAATAACCGACCACAAGCCACTAGAAGCAATTTTCAAACCAACTTCAAAGCCTCCTGCTAGGATTGAGAGATGGGTCCTTCGACTTCAATCTTTTAAGTTTAAAATAATTTACAAAGCTGGAAAAGAAAATATAGCAGACTCACTTTCAAGGTTATGCAAAATAGAGGATGTTAATTCTTTTGACGGTCTTTGTGAACAAAACGTATGCTCTATAATTGAGAAAATGGTACCTAGCGCGTTAACAATAAGCGAGATTATACTTAAAAACAAGAAGGACGTAGAGTTGACGGGCGCTATATTCTGTTCAAAGAGAGATGACTGGGACGAAAAGAGTCAAAATACATTCTTTCCATTTCGAATGGAGCTTTGCTCTGTGGGAAACATCTTATTACGTGGAAACAGAATAGTCATTCCCATAGAACTACGGTCTCACGTTTTGAATCTGGCACATGAAGGTCATCCGGGGGAGACGGTCATGAAACGACGACTGCGTGCTAAGGTCCGGTGGCCAGCTATGGACAGAGATGTGGAAGGCTTTGTAAAAAAGTGCCGGGATTGCTTTTTGGTCTCTCAGCCTCTCAAACCCGTTCCAATGAAGCGTCATTTATTTCCAGATGGTCCCTGGCTATGTTTAGCAATGGACTTATTAGGCCCATTACCAAATCAAGATTATGTATTCGTTATAATTGATTATTACTCACGATACCAGGAAACTAGGTTTTTGAAAAAAATTACGTCTGCCGAAATAATTAAAATTCTTGATGAGATTTTCTGCAGATTAGGCTATCCTAAGTCAATAAAAGCAGACAACGGACGCCAGTTTGTGAGTGGAGAATTTAAAACATATTGTGAACATAATAATATACAACTCATCACGTCACCTCCATATTGGCCACAAGCAAACGGTCAGGTCGAAAACATGAACCGCTCGATTTGAAACGACTTCAAATCGCAAATTCAAGTGGCATAGACTACAAACAAGCTATACAAAAGTTTACATTGATGTATAATGTAACTCCACATGGAACAACTGGTAGATCGCCGTCGGAACTACTACTAAATAGAATGATCAGAGACAAGATCCCTTCTGTTCAGGATATTAGTGATGATATCGTTGATTCAGATGCGAGAGACTTGGATATAGTAAACAAGGAAAAGGGGAAGCGCAAAGCAGATGAGTCTCGTGGAGCAAGACATAATGACATTGAGATTGGTGATAAAGTATTACTGCGGAATGAAGTTCCACAAAACAAATTATCTACAGCCTTTGATTCAACGGAATTTGAAGTAATCGAACGACTTCCAACCGAAGTCGTTGTTCGTGCAGCGAGTGGAAAAGTATGCAGACGGAACATCAGCCACGTTAAGAAGATTCCGGGTTCTCCTAAAGCTGGTTTCATTAAAGAAAAAGATGAAAACGGACCTGAATCTTCTGTTTCAAAAAGTTGTATCACCTCAACAGCTAGTGATGATATCGATGAAAGCGGATGCCGGGAAAATTCCAAACTAAAGTTGAAGCTTAAGAATATAGGAGGGATGTGGAGATCCACTATCTAAATGTATTTACTTTATATTATTGAGTTGATTTGAAATAAATATTTAGTTTGTAAAATATGTATATATCTGGCGATGACTGACGTGACCGAACGTAACGAAGACCGTATACGATAATGCATAATTTTTTATCTTTTCAGAAAATGTTTTCAAATATCGATGAAACTTTTACAGCTGATGCCGTTGAAGATTTTAAACTTAATGGTAGCTATACCATCAAAACGTTCTACAACAACCACGAGAACTTAAAATCTTTGGAACAGGTTCCTGATTATCATTGCAAAGCTGTTTTTTATAAAGGCAATATTTTATATAAAGAAGACGAACCAAAGATCTTGGACTACATAAATTTGATAATCAAACTCACCTATACTAAACCTGATAAGAAAGTGGAAAAGAATTTGCAACAATTCGTTCAGGGCACAATATGCCCAAGTAGTGAAATTATCTATGAAATAGATGATAAGGTGTTTACCTTATATGGAAGATATATCTATGGATATAACGACTTTGAGAAAGTAACTTTTTCAAGCAAAACATCTGAGCAAAAAATGATTGTGGAGCGTGCAGCTGATGTTAAAGAGGAAGAAGTTTTTCCGTTTTTGTATGAATGCAGTTTCGCATTTAAAATTGTTGATAAGAAAACTCAGGTTTTATATGCATTTGGTTTGTATCGCTAAAATACTAATATGTACATTGTACATACATATTTCAAAAATAGAAGAAGGTAAACAATAACAATAGAAATTTTTTTTTTTTTTTTTTTTTGTTTTCAGAGCGAAACACATCTGCATTATAGGTCGCAAAACCTTCCAAATTAAAAAAAAAATTCATATTTCAAAAATTCAATAAACTAAGCTGTTAAAAACTTTGTTTTGGTTTTGGCGTTCTGTGTTTGTTTTGAAATAAATTCTTGTGCAACTTGTGTGAAACTTGTCACTCGTGTAAATGCAGTATAAGAGAAGCATTTTCAAATACCATAATCACATTCAAACCAAAAGCTTCTTCAAAGTTTAATTTTCGAAATATATTTCTACATTTAAAATGAGCTTTTATTGAGTTTCGATGACTATACAGTTCCGCTACCAAGCCTTGCAAAATATTGCAGTTTTCACAAATCATAATCAAATTTTTGAGATATATCCATAGCAGAAATCTAGAACATTCTCAGAGGTCTGGATGCAAAGATATTTGAATTCATATAAGTAATTCCATTATTTTCGACATAAAACTTAAAGTCTTTACATGGCTATAACGTTCCCAAAAAATCTCGTAAGACGTTGTCGAATAGAGAACAGACAGGCCTTTGGATTGTTGTTCAAAATTTTACTGATTGGAGCAATTTTTTTCTTTTAATTGATTTTTGAAAACAAGCATGGACTACCCCCTTATGCCCAAAGAAAACATTTTTTCGCGGAAGTGCCTGGAACCCTTTGAAATGTTCATAGAAAGGAATTGTCAAATGCTATCAGCAGATCCAAAGCGAAACCTTCTATAAAGTCCAGTTTTTGGAATATTTGCTTACAAAGTTACTTTATTGAGTTTTGAAATCTTGGTTATCATTGGATGCCTACAGTTCTGCAGATAAGCCTCGGAGGACATTTCGGTTTTTAAAAACCCTTATCAGTTTTTTTCGTGAAAAAATGTTTTTTTAGTGATAAGCCGCTTTTTTCGAAAATCGATTGAAAAAAAACAATCACCCATATTCCGCAAGTCGTATTTTGTTTCGTACACGTATTCGAACTTGAACTCGTACCGTACGAAAATCGTTATTTTTCAAGTCGTATACGTTGTATACGAGAAGCTTAAAAAAAACAACGTATCTCGTTGCCTGTATAATATTTGTCAAAATCATTGAAATGTCATAAAACAAATTTATTTTAGTACGAGATTTGTTCAACGATTTTCTAAAAGTGTTTTATACCGCTTAATATTTGTTGGATATGCTATTTGTATCAATGCAAACAGGATTGCATAGACCTGGGGCCTATTTCACCAACGTACAAAATTGTAAATACAAGTGATTTTTCACAAAATTTGTGAAAAACTCGATGAATTTTATTTCACCACTTTTTTGTGTTTATAAAATTGTACTTGTGATCAACAAGTGAAATGTTGTTATTTACAAGAAACAAATTTGTGAGCTTTCAAGTTTTTTGTAGGTTTCCGATTCACCAAAGAAAAAAATGCACAAATTTCCGTTTAGTTGTGACAATTTTCTACGTGGCTCAAGACCTATGTAACTTTTGTTACAAATTTGTTTTGGGTCATATTAAGTTGGCTTATAATGGCCTTACGTCTTAGTAGTAGCGAAAGCAGTGATGATGATTATAATATCATTCTGAATCGAAGAAGAAGAGCGTATCGTCCTCGTTACAAAATCTCAGCGTATTTTATTTTAAAGACCGTTTTCGTGTGAGTTCAGTCAAGGCAGATGAAAAAATATCTCTAGTTGGAGGGCGCAAAACTAAAAAAAAACGTTGCATTGTCCCCAAAGCAGCAACTACTCACTGCCTTGTACTGAATTGGCAATAGGGGGCAGTATCATGGAATTGCCGACATGCATCGTATCTACAATGACCCAGTGTGCAGGTGTGTTATGATCGGGTTTGTACAGCGATCGTGGATTCCCTGTTTGAAGTTTCTGTACGATGGCGGTGGACATAATTCCGGAAAGAGTTCATGCTATTGTAGGTAGTTTTCTTAATTTAATCATATATGTAAAACCGTTGAATTGCAATAAAACCCACGGAAGTAAGAACCGCGGGCTTAATTTTGGCGTATATTATTGCACAGTACCTGCAAGCCCAAATACAAATTTAAATGTACATATATTTTTGTAGGAATAAAATATCTTTTTTTCGTGAACTAAGGAAGTAAAAAACATTTTATTAGCTTTGGAATCTACGAACTCTACAATTTAATAAGAATGACTTACAATTTAATGAGAATGACTTACAATTTCCAAGATAAAAAACATGGTGAAACAGAAGTTTGGGAAAATTGTAGTTTTCAAAAGCTCTTTGTAATTCTTTTCACATATTTGTGGAACAGTAATTTGTACTTGGTGAAACCGAATGCCGTCCTACAAATTTGTGTTTGTAAATAACAAATCACAAAATTGTGCTTGTAATTTGTAGTTGGTGAAATACACCCCTGGCAGCGATACCGGGGACGTACGACCACCAGAAAGAATTAAGTGTTTTATACAACTCCAATTAAAGCAATAGGGGGGGAGCGGGCACGCCCAAAAAAAATAACAAACTAATATTTATTAAAAGTCAAGTGCCTTATTTTTTTTTCATATTTTACGGTGGTTCTATAAAAGAAAATGGAACAAGTCATTAATTAATACATAACCTATGTTAAAAATAACTTAAAATAAATTAAAATCGTTCATATACTGGAAAAGCATTACCTTAACTTAACTCATTTAATATCAAAAACAGTCAAGAATAATAAGTCGGCTTAAAATAGCAGACCTAAAATCTATAGTATGAACATAGAAAGGTAAAAATCTCAGTTTAGCTGTAAAAATACTGAGGAAACAAATTTTTGAATTCGCTTGAGGCAAATAAGAATCAAACTGAAGCATAGATATGTGGATGTAACATATTATGGTATCTTAGATTTGTGTGGGATTCGATCACAAATATTATAAACGATGAGAATTTGAGGTTGCTCCCGCTCAAAAAGGTGTGCTGTGTCCAGAAAAAATCAAAGCGTGCAGAAAAGTACATAATTCACTATCTGTTTTTTTGTTATTTTCCTTTAAAAAAAATAATAAATTGGCACAACGGCTCGTGAAGAACCAGGGCCTAGTGACTAACAACTCGCAACCATTCCTGTGTGCGCCTGTCGACATGAATGGAAGGAACCTCCAATTTTATGCCGAACCCGAACAGCTAGACGAGAAGCACTTATTCGTGACAAGTGTTACTCTTGGAGGATTTGTCAATTCCTCGCAAGAGGCAGTAGCCCTGAAAAAAAACTTTTGTTTTTAGGTGGACGAGGCTGGGAAGAGAACCCAGACCTTCAGCGTGACAGTCGAACGCACTAACCATTACGCTACGGGCTACTACTTCTTATTACTTATTATACTTATTTTCATATATAACTCTGAAAATATGCATCTTAGGAAAAAACATCAAGAAAAATTAGTTTGTTATAAAATTCTTCACAAGAAGACGTCTATATAAAACTTTATGATATTACATTTTTGTTGCTATATAGCATTAGAGTCGGAAAAAAGCTGTAAAAAAAACAGAGTAGATTTGAAGCGCTAAACTGACAGATACAAAATGGTCCAACTCCAATTCAAATGTGGACTCAAGTATGCTAGGGCATTAGAAAATTAAATATCGATAGCCAATTTGAATCGGTCTGATAGTTTCGGCATAAGAGATAATGTTAATTAAGTGCACCGCGAAATATTTGCTTCAAAGCTGTGGTCAAAATTAGACATTTAAGCTGGCGCAAATTTTTGTACACATACTTGGAACCCTTAACTATCGTATAGTATCGTTATGATATTTATTTTATTTTTTTAAGTTACTTTTCTAGCGATTTTAAACGAACACAGATCATATAAAAAATGCCTTTTTTAATAGATTAATAATCATTTTATTTAAAAAATGCATTTTTAATATGATTTGTGTTTGTTTAAAACCGCTAGAAAAGTTACTTAAATAGTAAAATTAATATTATAACGTTTACTGTTTTCTGTTTCTCGAATTTAAGTTAATAGTTAAATATAAATATTCACTACTGAAAATGAAAACAATAGTTTTGGTTTTCAAAAATGACCACTTGGTTAAACTGCTCTTTTTGTACAATCGTGGCAAAACTAAAATACATTACAAATTTGTATTTTAATTAAATACAAAGATTCGTTTTAGTTGCTTTTCCATATAAGTGTGGACAAATTTCAGGAGTGATTTTTATATGCTTCTGATTTGAAAAAAATGTACATATGTCTCTAATGGTGTTTTCGATTGGTCAATTCAAATATTCTATCTAAAAATTGATTTATTTTGTGGTGAATCGAACGCCATTTCAAATTGATTTATTTTTGTCATTGTATTCGTGTAATTTTATATCTGTTTCATAACTTCATTTAATCGAAATAAATTCAAACAATCAAAAACAAAATGTTCAAAGTGATAACTTAAAATTGTATTGGTGTAAGTGAATTGAGGGGTAAATCTGACGAAAAATTTAGATCTGCAAAATTGATTTTAAATCAAAAAATTAATCGATTTATTTGCGCATTGGAATGCAAAATCTGCGTTTTGACAGATCCAAATCAAAAATAAATTAATTTATTTTACCAATTGAAAACACCATAGGTAAAATTTCCAAAATAAATATGTACATGTACAAGTACATATGTACATCAAATATACCTAATCTTTTCATCTTTTTTACCAATAACCCTTTCTGATAAAAAATAATGGACAAAGTAGTTGTATTTGTTGAAAATAAAAGCAAAAAGTTTTAGACAAAAGTAATTTATTATTCAAGAACAATCTATGACATCCGTTAAGAGTAAAACTTGAATCGGAGAAAAACCAAGAAAGAGACCAATGTATCTATGACAAAAAAACATCTAAAAGATATGGATGCGTTTCATCGGATGTGTTCAATTGGATGCGTTCTATTGGATATGTTCTAATGGATGCGTTCGGCAATGTTTATTCAACACCATCCCTCATTGTTAACACATCTAGTTGTTTAATTCCAATAGAAGATCGAAGTTTAGAAAATGTTGAAGCTGGTAATGCTTTTGTGAGAACGTCTGCTTTCTGCTCCTTTGTAGATATGTATTTGATGTCTATGTGATTTTCGTTTTGTAGCTGGCGTATGAAATGATGCTTGATGGAAATGTGTTTAGTTCTTTTATGGAACTCGGAATTCTGAACTTATTTGATGCTGCTCATGTTGTCGCAAAATATTGTTGTTGCACCACTGCTTGCCTAGAGTATACCAAGCACCCTAAGAAAAGTTCGTAACCACATTGCTTCTTTTGCTGCAGAACAAGCTGAAACATATTCCGCCTCCGTGGATGACAATGAGACGGTTTTCCGCTTTTCACTGCTCCAGGTTACACATGATCAACACGAATAGATGTCCAGTCCGGGATCGACGAGTATCCACATCACCGGCGAAGTCTGAATCGCAATATCCAATTAACTCATCAAATTCATCAACTTTGGAGTATTCGATTCCATAATCTGAAGTCCCTCTGAGATACTTAAAGATTCTTTTGACGCCTGTAATGTGTGCAGCAGATGGTTTGTCTAGATATTGGCTGAGAGCATTCACCGCATATGCAATATCTGGTCGAGTTGCAACAGCAAGGTACATCAAACTTCCTATGGCCTATCGAAATGGAAATGTTGAAATCTTTTCTTCTTTTGAAGCTTCAAACTTGATGTTCGGATCAGCAGGAGTACTCGATGGTGATTAAGAATCCATGTTAAAATTCTGAAGGACTCGTTCGCAGTATTGCTTCTAGTTGATGATGAGTTTCGATTCCGTAGAGCTGATATGAAGTCCGAGAAAATATGAAGCTTCAAACTCTTTGACTTTGTAATCTATTTTTAGATGTTCCATCAGACCATCATGGATGTTTTTGCTTGATTAAAATACAAGCCCATCATCAACATAAAGCACAAGAATCAAAATGTCTGTAGTATTCATTAAATAAACACATGGGTCTGCTTGGCATTGTTGAAGATTAAACTTGTTGATAGGTTGTTTAAATTTAGCATTCCAAACTCTCGGAGCCTGTTTAAGACCGTACAAACTTTTTTTTAACTTCCAGATTTTATTGTGATGTTCTATATCTGGGGGTGGAGTCACATAAATTTGGTCTTGCAATTCGTCGTACAAGAAAGCAGTTTGTATATCAAATTGGCGCATGTAAAGATTCTTGTGAGCTGCAATAGAGAATAAAACTCGTAAGGAATCAAATCTTACCACTGGGGCGAATGTTTGTCCAAAATCGATTCCTGGTTTCTGGGAGCATCCTTGTACAACTAGTCTTGCCTTGTAGCGACTTGGCAAACCTTCTGCATCTATCTTCCTTTTGAGAATCCATTTGCTTTGAATCGGTCTCATCCACGTCTGACGCTCAAGTACTTCATATGTGTCAGATTCTCGGAGTGATTCTAACTCTTCAGACATAGCCCTTTGCCATTGAGATTTTTCGTTACCTAATATAGCATCTTCATAAGTTGGACTTCCTTCAGCTGCAAACTAGAGCACACATGTTGGTTGTGATTCTATTCCTCAGTGGATAACGTTCGTCTATAGTGCAATCATTCTTCTCAGTTGTGGTGGTAAAATCGTCAGAGATAGCTTCTTGAGGTTCATCCATGGCAAAGCTGACAATATCATTACACTGCTTCGCTTGGTCTTCGCTAGGTGGATTCTGTTGAGGGTATTGCAGAGATTCATCTTCAAAAACACTTAATGGTAGCACGCAGAAATTATTATTTGATGATTCATTTAAATTTGTATTTGAAGATTGGAAATGTAATTTGTCTTCGTTGAATCGGACGTCTCTCGTTATAACAATTTTAGATTGTTGTACAATCTATAGCCTTTGGTTTCGTGATTGTAGCCAACGAAAGCAGCATGCTTACTCTTTGGATCCAAACCTTTACAATGTTCTTTCGGAATAGTATGCACTGCATCCAAAAGTGTAAAGAGAACTGTAGCTAAGTGGTACATTCTTCCACAACTTAAAAGGGCGATTTCCAATTGTTTGCTCGAACAGGGCAAATATTTCGAAGTTGCACCGCTGTGTTGACAACCTCAGCCCAAAGCAATTGTGAGGCACCGCAATCGTAAAGCATTTAGAGAGCAGTTTCTTTTATTGTACGGTTTTGCCTTTCAATAAAGCCATTTTGTTTCGGTGTATATGGTGTTGTAGTCTCATGATGAACAGAATGCTTTGCCAAAATATCTTTGAAGACCCTGCACACAAATTCAGAACCATTGTCTGTTCTAACCGCTTTCACAGTAATAGAGCTGGCACGTGCTTTGGTTAGAAACTTATCAAACTTGGCTGCAGTTTCAGACTTTTCTTGCAAGAAATATACTTGGCTATAGTTTGAATAATGGAAGGAATCTGCATCGGTCCACAGAGATCGGCATGCACCAGATGGCCAGGTTCCATTTTTCTTGATTTTGCATCTTTCACGAAACTCTGTCGATGGGATTTTCCCAAAGCACATCCCTTGCAGAAGAATTTCTCAGATTCACCCATAGAAAGTTGTTTGTTTAGGTCTGATTGCAAGATTGTATCGACGTTCAGATGTCCAAGACGTTTGTGCCATCTTTCAATGCTGGGACTGACTGAAACATTTGCAATATCTGGTTGAACAACGCTCAGACTTAGCTTATACAACCGAGAAGCACGACCACTCTTGAAACTAGTCGTAGCACCATGCATGTCAGCTGAGCTAACGCTGAATAAATTGAATCCAATACCGGG
Source organism: Melangyna quadrimaculata (assembly GCA_949320155.1). Lineage (NCBI taxonomy): Eukaryota > Metazoa > Arthropoda > Insecta > Diptera > Syrphidae > Melangyna > Melangyna quadrimaculata. Next base: position 187,318,259 of record OX439483.1, read on the forward strand.
AACACTGTAGCACATCTGTAAGTGTGTGGAACTGCACATTACCTGAGACTTCGGATTTAATTTTCACATCACCGATTCCTTCATCATACACCATCGCCATGTTGCCCAAACAAACTGGATACTGGCGTTCATCAACAGTTCGGAAACTACTAAACGCACTCCTTCGGAAACACATGTGGCTTGAAGCTCCAGAGTCAGTGTACCAGCTTGTATTCTTTTTGTCTGTGAAGTGTGCCATTAAAGCTGACGGTCTACCTTGATTGTTGTCTTTCTGTTGTGCCAGACGAGAACAGCATTCTTTCCACCAATATCCACGCTTCTTGCAAAAACCACAGGTTGAATTCTTCTTCTTATATGCTACAGACATCCTTTTCTTGTTGTGATGAATCAATGCCTGGTGGTCTGTAGGTAAATCATCTGGTTTTTCAAAAAGAAGCATCTCCTCTTTCATCAGACCTGGGTTAAATTGTGCAGAGTTTGTTCCGATTGAGTCACGGAATCCCATGCTGATCTGAAATGCTTGAATTGTGACGGAAGACTGCAGATGATTTTTGTAATTATGGTTGATTCTGCCATCGGAGCACCTAGTTCCTCGAGCTGTTTGGCCATTTGTTCTATGGCTGATATGTGGCTGGCCATGTTGTCGTCTTCCGGCTTTCGATATTCATAGAACTTTTGCTGTAATGCACTCAGTGAAACTCCAGATCTCTGCTCATAGATTGATGAAAGTTTTGTCCACATCTTGGCTGCAGAGTCACTTGTCACCAAAAACTTCAGCTGGTTGAAGTCCATCGACGAAGTGATTATTAGTTGTGCCATCTTGTCTTTCTGAATCCAAGCAGCAAGGGCCAACTCATCCGTTGGCTTTTTGGATTCATCAAGGACGCCTTCCAAATCATGGGCACGCAAATAAACCAATACCTGAAACTTGCAAAGGGAGCTATCTCTTCCATTGAATTTATTCAAATTTATACTTTTGTCCATCTTGGTAAAGTAAAGCCTTTTCAAGAGAGCTAGCAACAATTATTTCGTGCTGATAACGTGTTGAAAATAAAAGCAAAAAGTTTTAGACAAAAGAAATTTATTATTCAAGAACAATCTATGAAATCCGTTAAGAGTAAAACTTGAATCGGAGAAAAACCAAGAAAGAGACAAATGTATCTAAGACAAAAAAACATCTAAAAGATATGGATGCGTTTCATCGAATGTGTTCAATCGGATGCGTTCTATTGGATATGTTCTAATATTTATTCAACAGTATTCTGTGAACCTAGTGGCGTTCTCGTCAAGGACTCCATCCGACTGGTCAAACGGTTCACCGCAAGGAGTTCCAAGAAATTGCATTTACCATAGCCATATGCTTTTGCATTATGGGATTTATAGGTTACTTTGTAAAAATAATCCACATCCCAATCAAAAACATTAATGTTCGATTATAAATGTTGAATAAGTGCAACAAAATCATTTCATAATAGGTTTTCATCATAGTTTTATATATTTGTCTTTTTTGCGTTAAAATTAAAATTATTTGGTAAGAATAACTAAAAATCGAAAGTTTTCACATATGTATGTAGAATTGTAGATATTCGTTTTCTTTTACAAATAATCTCTTTATGTGGTCTATAATTATAATTAATTAGATATTAATGAAATTTGGTATAAATGTTTTTTTTTGGCATGCTAACCAAGAATCAAAAGAGTCTCCAAATATATCTGTGTTTAAAGGGTGCTTTTTTTTGACGGAGAGATGCAAGTGAGTGATAATTACCATAACATCCATGAACAAATTCTGACACTTATAAACTTTGCTAAGAAATATTAAATTTATATTGACACCCAAGGATCAAAAGAGTCAGTACAAATATCTAAGGTCCAAGTGTGTTTTGTGGGGGTGTAATGTTTGACCTGCTTAACGGAAAAGACAGTCATTTCTGCTTCAAAATTAATCTAATTTTTTTTAGGGCGCTTGTATCATATTGGTTTTTCTTTTATTAGATTCGGCTTTAAAAAATACTTTTAAATCATATGTTATATGTACTATCTCGATATTACACGAAAATACAATTTTTCGTAAGAGCTAACATTTTGCTCCGTATAGGGCAGGTCAAACATAAACTCTCTAAAAAAAACTATTTGGATCAAGTTATTTTAATGGACTCTTTTGATACTTGGAAATCATGAAATATTTAATATTTTTAGCAAATTTCATCAGTGTCAAAACTTATTCATAGATGTTTTGGTAATAATAACGCACTAACATCTCGTTCTCAAAAAAAACCCTTTCCCCACAAATATTTTTGGGGACTCTTTTGATTCTCAGTAAACATGGCAAATGAAACATTTATACCAAATTTCATTAAAATCCCATTATTTAAAAATGGTTTTGGGTTATATATTACTTGTTGGACTTTAAAAAAGTGATCATTTCATAAAAATGACAAATTTTTCAGATTGACAAACTCCCGCCTCCCTCCTCTCTCCACCTCTTAAAATGTGTCTACAAAAAGCCAGTTCGGGGATTTTGGAGGAGTTTGGATATGTTGTTGAGGATAAAATTCTGCGTCGATACCAGCAATAAAATTTCATGAATTAGTTTGTCCCCGGTTGCACATATTAAATTTTCTATCTTTCCTTGACTAAATATGTTTAAAGATTTTAGTTTCAGAAATATAAAATGTTCTTTTTTTTTTCAAAATCCTATTAGTTTTTACTTTAACAGGTTTTGGCTGTCATCTCAAAACGCAACCTAGCCTTTGCATATATTTTAAGATTTGAATGTTTTATCATATGAGAAGATTGCTGTTATGTTAAATTTGAAGTACAAGGAAGAAAATCTTAGTATCATCGATTGAATACAAAATATCGTAGGTACCAATTCTATTGCCATGAAAATTCAACTTCTTATTGAATTTTAAGTCACCAACTTTCTAATTCTCTATTGAATTCTAAATTTACCAATCGAACCGCCTATTAGCTTTCTAGGTAACCTCAACTTGCTTATTTTTTCTATGTGGTTACTAAATAATTATTTCAGATCAACAAAATTATTTTGAGTTCTCGGGGGAGGGGGGGACATGACCCCCCCCCCTGTATACGCCGTTGGTATAAAGCTGTTTTGCATATATCAGTTTTGTGTTGCATTTAAGTGTTCATAGAGTCGCGCTATCACTGCCAGGTTGCTTGCATATAGTTTGGACACAATATAGCTTTTAACGGCCTTTAGTCCATACAAATTGGCGTTTCGTCCCGGCGTTCTCACTTGGACTCTTCAGTTGACAGTGAGGGCCTTGTCAAGATGCAATTTTTATTAAGTTCAGTCCAGCTTACATCAATTTTACTGCGAAAATCAATTGTGAACTATATCCAACCCAATTAGAATTTCTAATCAAGAATTGTTGGAAATTTTGTTACTCTTGGCCTGGCATTGTTAACATATGAGTGTTTTTTATAATACAAATTCTATATACTACTGAAATACATCAGCCAAGTAGAAGACTTAGCATTATTTAATTGGACTTGTTGAATTATTGATTCAATACAGTCCATAAAAATTGGCGTTTCGTCCCGGCTTTCTCACTTGGACTCTTCAGTTGAGGGCCTTTTTATGGACTAAAGGCCGTTAAAAGCTATATTGAATCAATAATTCAACAAGTCCAATTAAATAATGCTAAGTCTTCTACTTGGCTGATGTATTTCAGTAGTATATATAGTATATATAGTTTCGACAGACAAGAGTTCTTTTACATCTGTAATTTTTTATTTGCATTTTAAAAGTGCATTTCGATGGTCTTAGAGCTGCGGTGACCTCGCAGGTTGATAAAACAAATAGCAGGAATATTGAAAAAAATATCTACATTATATGCATATTGCATGCACTATGTTTTTGTCCTTTTTTATCCGAAAAACATATATAACTCGTTTAAAGGATTTCACATGACGAATAAACAACACAAATACGACTTTAATTCGAATCAATACTAGACTCGGAATATGATATATGGAATATGATGATCAATATTTGTAGAAGTGAAGTCGGATATACGACTTTTGGAATACCATCATACGACTGTAGTCGAATACGAGTCATAAATACGAGTTTCAGAATATGGGTGAATGAAAAGTCCTGTCCGTTTTCTATTCAACAACGTTAACCGCTACCTCTTACGAGCCTTATTTGGGAAGTTATTGCCATATAAAGACTTTAAGTAAAAAGTTTTTAAGCGACCTTTGATTCCAATGCGTTTCGGTCCTGATAACAACTACAGTGGACCTCATCAGTTAGAGCTGTAATTGAATTTCATTCAATACAGTCCACTTAAATAAAAACAAAAACAATCAGCCCTATCAGGAATTTTGCCCGAATGTCATTCCAACCGACAAATATTCCCTTTTTCTTTTCCCTTATTTTGAGTTTCACCCAAAAAAAATTCATTTTCGAAAGATTCCCCTTATCATGAGCATTCAATTCGGGCGAAATGTCACACATTTTTCAGCTAAAATTTTCACTTAAATTTTGGAGGCGAAGAGGACGGTATCAACGTTAAAATGTTAGTTTTTCGACAAAATTGTTTAAACATTAACGAACAGAGTACGTGAAAATCGACAATAATTACCAGTTTGGATGAAAATTTAAGACAGAGGTACAGATATGAAGCATCAAACTCACTGCATCGGTTGGTTCATAGTAGGCTGAATCATGATCTCAATGAGAGAAACTACATTCGGGATGATTGTACTATCGAAGAAATATCAAACATGTTTAGTCTAAAGCCTAGTAAGCTGCTGATGCGAAACGAAAAATCCCATACAAAAATGACATGACGAAATCATAAACGAAAAATGTCGTTGTCCTTTTCGTTCTGTGGTACGCTGTTCGACCAGCGAAATTGATGATTATACCAGGTTGTTTTGACAAGTCTTCACTCTCTTTTCGCAATGAATTAATTGCCCGGACCATTAATTGTATGCGGAAAAATGACAATTGGGTTTGTTTGTGTTTTTATTTGATGTTTCTTTCATTACAGCACTGTTTTTGTTTGATTTTTTCGTTAAATTTCTATTTATTTATTTGCAATTTATTTAAACTCTCCATGAATATTTTTCCGCTGTGTTTTCGTAAGCATTTCGTTGTCTTTTTGGAGACCGCAGGAAAATTTCGTTTCGCATCAGCAGCGTACTAGGCTTAAGAGGAGAACTGTTGAACTTAAACTTTGTCCCCCATCGTGAAGATTTACCGTTACTTTGTGAGATGTGTAATCTCGCAGAACGTGAGGGTGTTTTTCATTTTGTTGGAAGGTGTCCTGTTCTAACTGACTTTTTAACTGAAAACGATATTTTGGATCTGCTGAACGAAATAGATGTATCGAAAATGTTAGAATTCTGCAAAATTGCAATGAATTATCGAAAAAGAATACTAGGAGAATACTTTTAGCTAACAACTGTAACTTAATTAGTTTAAATACATTTTGTAGCAGACCATTTATTTTCAATTTTATTCAATATTAACATTATGTATAGTTTACTTTAAGTTTGTTTTGTTACTGTAAATTTCATATTAATCAAATTATTTATTCAATGTTTACTACAATTATTTGTTTAGTTTTCGACAATATAAAGAGTCGTAGAAATTATTTATTTTATTATATTTGGAGCAGCGGTGAAAGACACTCTAAGGAGCTACATAGGAGGTCTTTTACATTTGATCCCTTTGTAAAATTTGTGTATTAAGGAACGATTAAGGAGCAACCTAGGTCTTCCTTAATATTCAAATATTACTGTTATCAGTTTGTGTTTTTGACTTTTATGTAACTGTTTAGCCTTTCTTTAATTAAAAAATAAGAGAAGAAAAGAATCACGCTCTACAATTTATAAATATTGAACATTTTTGTCAATCAGGCAGACGGCAAAGCCATGCTTTATTGATTGTTTATAATAATTGTAAAAATATAGTTAAAGAAAATAAAAAAAATCAATTTATCAGTCAATCAATGGGTTCCGGAGACTTTCGTTTTTTTTGTCCATACTTTTTTTCAAAAATCGATTGAAAAAAAAAATCTCAACTGTCCGTTCTGTACTCAACAACGTCAACCGCAACCTCCTACGAGCCTTTTTTGGAAAGTAATAGCCATATGAAGACTTTTAGGTTTGGGTTGAAAATAAAAGAATGACTTTGAATTCAAATATCTTCGCAACCAGAGCTCGTAGAATGTTCTAGTTTTCAGCTATGGATAGCTCTCAAAAAACTTATTCGGCGTTTTACAAACCGCAATGTCCTCCGAGGCTTATTTGCAGAACTGTAGGCATACAAAGATAACCAAGGTTTCAAAACTCAAAAAATAACTTTGCATGCAAATATATCAAAAACCAGACCTTATAAAAGGGTTTGCTTTGGATGTGCTCATTGCATTTGACAATACCTTTCTATTTATGTACATTTCAATGGGTTCGATAAAAAAATGTTGAACGGCAATGCAAAGGCCTGTCCGTTATCTATTCAACAACGTTAACCGCAACCTCTTAGGAGCCTTATTTGGAAAGTTATGGCTGTATAAAGACTTTTAATTTTTGGGTTGAAAAAACAAAGATGTACTTTGATTCAAAATATCTTTGCAACCATATCCCATACAATATTCTAGTTTTCAGCTATGGATAGCTCTCAAGAAACTTATTAAGCGCTTTAAAACCGGAAGGCCTTCTCAGCCTTACTTGTGGAACTGGTGATAAGGGCGGGGGGTAGATACCCTCTTGTTCTCAAAAAACATTTTTTTCAAGAAAGTCTGTGGAACCCATCGAAATGTACATAAATAGAAAGGTATTGTTAAATGCTTTCAGCACATCCAAAGCAAAATATTTGATTCCGAAGTTATTTTTAAAACTGTTAATCAAGTGTTTGAGATCTATCCAAAGCTCAAAGCTAGAACCTTCTGTGATGTCTGATTTATGAGACATTTCAATTCAAAGTAATCCACCGAATTTCGACACAAAACTTAATCTTTGTATGACAATATTGATCGAAAAATTCCACGTTAGAGGTTTAAAATATAATTGAAAAGTTACAAAATTCATGATCTCCCTAATCAAATGTTAATTTTGAGGCTTTATTCCTATATGCACCAGCTATATGTAAAGTTTTTTCCACGAAAAATGTTTCAGCTTTTAGAGATTTATTAAATGCGAGTGCGTTTCAAACCTAAGCCAAATTAAATATAAACAAACTTCACACCCTCCCACATTCTTGCTAGGCATAGATTTAGATACCTGTTGAATTTCGTGGGATGAATCTACATTTTTAAAGCATCCATCATTTTGAGCGGTAGCGCAGTGATTTGAAAAATACCTTCATAAGATGATTTGACCTCCTCAAGGCGATTCTCTTGAGAATGGCAAAAGGAATTGAGTTAAATGATAGCTCGGATTAAGTGTGAAAATACAATCAAATGTGCGATAAACGTGGGTTGAATATATTTTACAACCGTGCGCAACAAATTTCGTTAAGGTGATGTAAAGCAAAAACACTTGCACTGAATTGAAGGAAATGATTCAAATAAAAATCGAAAAGAACTTTTTCTCTTATTCGCAGGAGAATCTTATATGAATTGCATTACAAATAGGTGGGTATGTATGTGTGTGTATGCATAAGTTGGGTAGTTTAAACGAATACAAAAAAGTTGGGTTATATTTGCTCGCCTCTGCTTAAAGTGTGAACTCAATTATTATGTTCCTAGATTTATGTATATTATCTAAGTATTTTATTCCACACACAAAGGAAACTAAAATCATCCCTGATCAAATTTAGAAAGGACCATTAGCAATCGGAGATGAAAGTTCACATCAAACAAGCATAATAAGGCTTTTTATGCTACACCCGCCCCAACTATTCGTTTATGATGGACATGGCTGCATCAGTAAACATACTATGAAGAAGATGTACCTACCTATCTACTTATCGTCTTTATCTCATTCAGTTGTAATTAAGTTTTAAACTTTATGACATTATTTTTTTATCAAACTGTATTTTGATGTACAATCTACTGCTCAAATTGAAAAAAGAATCTTCATTGTCTGTTTAAACATAAATAATAAAACTTTAATAATTTACCAGTTAATTGGTTGCGTTTTATTAACTCAACAACGGCAAACACTAAAAGCCTACCACAGATTGAGTGCAACAGATTGGCGCCCAACGTGTGTCAGACGTCACACGTATATTCTGACGTATATCCTTGCGTTTTCAGCTTTTGGGCCGATTTGTAAAGGCTTTTTTAACTTATTCATTGATGTGTCAATAGTTTTTTTTTTTGTTTTAACTTTGATTATATGCAAATATGTACAGTTGGTTTTTTGATATGAATGGTCGCGTCCTTTGAAGTGGCAACAAATTGAAATGACATCAAATTTAAATATAGTTTTTGATGTAATATGTGTTCATGTTTCTTTTAACATCAACTATATGTATTTTTTTTTTGATAAAATGTATTTAATTTCGGTTGTCAACATATTTGCAAAGAAATATTACGAACCCGTTATAAATGTGTCAAGGAAAAATATACAGACAATATTAAATAAATAAATAAATTGGGTGGCACAACGGCTCGTGAAGAACCAGGGCCTAGTGACCAACAACTCGCAACCATTCCTGTGTGCGCCTGTCGACAGGAATGGAAGGGAATTAGAATTTTATGCCGAATCCAAACGGCTAGATGAGATGCACTTATTCTTGACAAGTGATACTCTTGGAGGATTTGTCAATTCCTCGCAAGAGGCAGTAGCCCTGAAAAAAAACTTTTTGGTTTTTGGGTGGACGGGACTGGGAAGCGAACCCAGACCTCCAGCGTCACAGTCGAACAGTCGAACTAACCATTACACTACGGGCTACTACAATTTTAAGAACCTTTAATAAAATTTTGATTTCCACATTTATGCAGTAGCGGATCTAGAATTTATGTAAATGTAGGCTTATATGTAGGTGTTTTTGAGACTCCAGTTTGAGACATAAGGGCTTATTGCGAGAGTCTATTCGACTTAAGTCTATTCGACTTTTTTCGATTCTATCAAATTTGAATTGAGTAACGCCTTGCTTAGTAGACTCATTGAAATAGAATATATTTTCGAAAATAGAATATTAAAAGCTCTCGACTAGAGCTTTAGACTGAAATGTCAAATCTCCCCTAGAGTTTTAGAAAATATATATAGTTTGACGAAAATTTGACCTTTTTTTGATGAAATAAATAGTTTTCCTTCAAAAAAAAAAAATAATATTCCATAGCGCGACTAATTGCAAAAATGAACTCCGGTCCTTTAGATTTTAGACATTGGATGAAAATATGCAGACATACATTTGTGTAATATTTTTATGGTACATTACATACATATTTATGATAATGTGGTAGCTTCGCAGACACCTATGGGGTGCAGTGGTGATTTGTGCATCTTCAAAATGCACTTTCTCTAAAGGCCTTAATAACAGTTATAACCAGAAGAACACTAAACATGTCACCCAATATCTCAAGCGCTTCTTTGTAAGCACCCTTAAGTGGGGATACATTCCCTTGGCATTGGGGTGAAGTAAAAGCAGTCTTCATACCGAAAGCTGGAAAACCAAGCCACACGGAAGCCAAATACTACAGACCCATTAGTCTAACATCGTTTGTTTTAAAAACCTTTGAATGACTAATAGATATACACATACGAAGTATTCTAAAACCGAATGTGTTCTCACCTGTCCAACACGCTCAACGAAAGGAAAAAGTGTTGAAACAACACTCCACAAACTTAGTAGGCAAAGTAGAAACAACACTCAAGAACAAAGAGTACACTCTAGCTGCTTTTCTGGACATTGAAGGAGCTTTCAACAATGTACAAAATGATGCGATAAAAAGAGCACTTGTATACCTTGAAGTAGATAATTCCCTCATAAACTGGATTATATTTATGTTAAAATACAGACGGATTAACTCAGAACTAGGGGATGGACAGATCAAAGTATCCACATCTAGGGGGACTCCACAAGGAGGAGTTCTCTCACCACTTTTGTGGATTTTGGTTATGAACGAAATCCTGATTGACCTGGAACACAGCGGTGTCAAAGTAGTCGCTTAAGCAGACGACTTGGAGCTGCTAGCGACTGGTGAATTTCTTTCCACAACGAGCGAACAGATTAACTACGCTCTGTCGAATGTTTGTAGCTGTACGAGGAAATGTGGACTATCGGTCAACCCGCAAAAAACCGAACTGGTACTTTTTACTAACAAAAGGAAATACCAGATTTTGTCCTACCATCAATAGAAGGAACCCGACTTAGTCTTTCAAAACATGCCAAATATCTGGGCGTAATTCTTGACAAAAAGCTAAACTGGGGTTTGAACACTAAAGAAGGAGCCAAGAAGGCCATGATCGCTTTTTACTCCTGCAACAGGATCTTTGGTAAGACCTGGGGTCCAAACCCTAAAATCATAATGTGAATGTACACGGCCATTATAAGACCGATCCTTGCATATGGTAGCCTGGTTTGGTGGAGCGCGATGGACAAAGAAACTAATTGCAAAATGCTTAATAAAGTTTAAAGACTAGCATGTATAGGAATTACAGGGCAATGAGATCCACACCCACTGCGGGAATGGAAACGATACTCAACCTAAAGCCCCTAGATCTACTTGTACAAGAAACTGCAGCCTACAGTGCCCTAAGACTAAGCCAAACCAATAGCTGGAAAAGAAACTCGGTAGGTCACGCACAAATTATCAATAAATTTACGGAGGGGTATGTATGCACAGACTACACAACACCCCATACAGATTTTTAAAAACCGTTTTCCGTCTCCATCCCCACAAGAGAGGAATGGGATGCTGGTTTACAACAATCAGATGAGCCGATGGTAGAAATATACACCGATGGATTGAAGATGGATACGGGTGTAGGTGCGGGATTCTTCTCAGATTTAGCCAAATCTTATAGACTGCCCGATTACAGCAGTGCGTCTTCCAAGCGGAGGTTATGGCAGTGATTAAGGGTGCCGAGCAAATATTATTGATGGCGATACCACGAGCTGATATCACTTTTTACATTGACAGCCAGGCGGCGATCAAGGCCATTTTTGCCACATAAATCGAATCCAGACTGGTTTCATGCTGTCGTGAAGAGCTTAGAGTTCTTGCCACACAGCACAACATCAGACTCTGTTGGGTTCCTGGACACTGTGAAATTGAAGGTAATGAAAAAGCAACTTGTACCACTACAATGAATCTGTGGCCCAGCTACACAAAGAAAAAAAACAGACAAAATTATGAACTTGAAAAAAAGATCCCTGTATCTTCTGATAGGAATTATCACAGGACATAATCTCTTAGGGTATCATAAAAACAAAATGGCACTCAATACTGTAGACCTATGCAGAGGCTGCGGAGACGAAGAAGTAGAGGAGGACACCCTTCACCTTCACTACCTAGATCATTGTCCGGCACTCTGCAACATAAGGAAAAAATGTTTGGGTAGCTACTTCTTCAATGATTTAGCAGAAATCTCGAAGTCATCAGATAGTAACATCTTAAATTTAATGAACTTCATCAACGCCTCGAAATGGCTCGATGCTCCATAGGATTTCATAGGTTATTTATTTTAAAGGGATGGTCCAATCCATAGGGGTATCACAGAGGATCAACATTGATCTAAGTGTGACGGGAACAAGATCTACCGGCAGCCCATCAGCCTAACCTAACCTAACAGTTATAACAACTTGAAAAATCATTTCGCAGTTAAATGTAAAGTTTTTTTGTACCAAATACGACATTGCAGCTTTTTACAAACGGACTACAGAAATTCCTGATCGAAAAAAAATTCTATTTAGAAGAAAAAAATTGATTCTAATAGAAAAAATCGCAATACCGATGATAGACTATAAGTCTATTCGACTTTAAGTCTATTCTGAATAGACGACTCTCGCAATAAACCCCATATATTTTAAAATTAAATGCACATTTAAAAACAAATATTCAAAAATATAAATTTTCTCCCATTGATACTGTTGATATTGAGAATTAAATATACTTGTTTTGTTTATAAAGCTACATAGCTGTTCTATGTAACTTAAATTAATATTTTATTTATATCGAATATTAAAAGATTTGTATTGATTCGTTCTGAATATCTTAAAGACGTCGCGTCGTTGAATAAAAGAAAATAAAAGAATAGAAAATGGAAAAATTTGCTGATTTTAAAAGATTAACTGGAAGAGATAATTTTCACAAATGAAAATTTTCTGTGGAACATGCCTTAAATCTCCAAGGTCCAAGGGTATTGGAAATTAGTTTTAGGAACTGAAAACGTTGCGTATATACTATGGAGAAAGCTACATCGAGAGATCGAGACTGATATTATATATGTATATTGTGGAATCTTTATGGACACATTCATGGGTGTACTACAGCTAAGGAAACAGGCTTAATTCTACCTATGACGATTCTGGTTTGACCAGGCGTTGTGGCTTGCTTAGAAAGTTGACGACAACACAATTGGATAATTGTGCAAATATTGGAGAAATGTTGATTCAATTATTGATACTGGTCAGAAGTTGAATCAGATCGGAATGCAGGTTGATGAGCTATGGGTCGGAAGTTTACTACTAAGTGGTTTGACAGAACGATTCAATTCAATGATAATGGCACTAGAGAGCAGTAGTGAAGATATTACTGGAGATCTTGTCAAAACTTAATTACTTCGAGCCTAAAATGACTATAATAAAAATAATATAAATGAAAATAGTGTTTTATACAGTAAGTTTAGAAAAAACAATTTTCGTCAGACTAGTCAAAAGACAAAGAATCAGAATGGAAAAATATCGGGATTCCTCAAGAGATTTGTATATTGTTTTTTAAAAAGCATTCGACAGACAACCACGAGATCTGATATGGGTTGCACTTAGGTAACGAGGAGTTCCGGAAGTCTACGTGCGGATGATTATGGACATGTACGAGCATGTTAAAACAAAGGTAAGATGCCCCGCAGGAATCACCGAAGAGTTCCCAATTAGAGTAGGTGTGCACCAGGGAAGCGTCTAGAGTCCTTTGCTCTTTATTACTGTCCTTGACTTTCTGCTTGAGGATAAGGTGACAGATTGGGCTGCCAGACGTCCCGATTTTGGTGGGACAGTCCCGATATTTGCACCCTGTCCCGATACCTGTCCCTATTTACAAAATATCCCGATTTTGTCCCGACTTTCTATTTTTACTTGCTATATATTGTAATTGTTGGTTTTGTGTCAAAAACTGAATTCGAGGTTTTACTCAAAACTAACATAACGATAACGTAGAAGTTCAAGAACTGTTTTCGACAAAAGACGTCCGTCGGTTTGTTTATCAGTGCGTCCCGATTTATATCGAGGTAGAGCCTAAGCGAACCGGTGGATTTGCTTCAAATTTGGTGTGAAACATTCTGTTATTCCCTAGGAGTGAGATTCAATTTTTTGTTTTAACTTATCTGGATAGAACGGTCAGTTTTATCAAGTTTCGGTCGGTCGGTCGGTCGGTTTTATCAAGTTTTCTAAAAAAAACGTCTGTAATAGTTTTGATAAAACTACGTACATGTTATCCCTAGAACAGTTTTTATAACACTGATGCATAAGTTTTTGCCAAAAAAATCGAAGAACTGTATTAAATGTTTTGTGCAAATTACCAGTTTCTTACTTGTTTTGTAATTTTCCCGAATTTCTCGGTATTGGCTTTTTTGATTTTGTTAGTCAAAAAATATTGGCCAAAATTATAAACAGCCTATAATATTAAGGGTTAATCTACTTCATATTTCTCTAATTTTGAAATAGTTTAGTAAAATTTTCTAAATTTTAAAATTTTTTAAACTTGTAGAACACGTCCAAAAAAGTGTTACTCATGCAAAAAAATCGCAAACATATCCATTTGGAAATTTAGAAATGTTAAAAGGTGTCATATGGACTCAGTACGATACTAAATAAACTAAATAAATTTTAATTTAAGTAAAGTGTTATGTTATGAGATAGTACGATGCTAAACTCGTTTTAATCGACTACCATTTTGCGCCATTGTATTTAAGTTTTTTTTTAATGTCCCGATTTGTCCCGGTTTTTGGGCCCTGGCGTCCCGATATTAACCAAACTTAATCTGGCAGCCCTACTGACGGACGCCAAAGTAAATCATTTATTCTTTGCTGACGATGGAGCCATCATAAGTGAAGATCCTGTGTCCTTGCAACTAGCATTTGATGTATGGGTGGATGTTGTGGAAGGAAATGGATACCGCATTAGCGCGAAAAAGACCGAATACCTATGCTGTCCATTTTCTGATCCACACAGGCCTTTTTCGGACATCTACTTAAATGGAACAGTGCTTCCCAAGTGCGAAAAGTTTAAATACCTTGGATCAATTATCAATAACGAAGGATCTTGTGATGACGACATCAAACATCGCGTAAGCGTAGGGTGGATGAAGTGGCGGGAAAACACTGCCATCTTCTGTGATAGAAAAATGCCCCCTAAGCTGAAAGGAAAGCTCTACACGGCAGTTGTTCATCCAGCGCTTACATACGGTTCACAGTGTTGGACAATGTACAAGAAGTATGAGATTCAATTGACAGCAGCTGAAATGAAGATGCTTCACATGACAGCAGGAGTGACAAAGCTTGATCGAATAAGAAGCAAGAGAATCCGGGGAAGCCTACACGTCAAAAATACCATCTTGGACAAAATACAGCATGACCAACTTATCTGGTACTGTCATGTACAAAGAAGATGCCATGAGAACCCAGTTCAAATGGGAATAGCACAAGACGTTCCAACCCTATCGCGGAAGTAAGGCAGGCGCAAAAACTCCTGGATGAAACAAATGCAACTACACCTGCATTTTGTTGGCCTCAGACATGGAACAATGCAAAACCGGGAGGCCTGTCGACGTTTTCTCAGGTCAACCCGACGAACCCCACAATTGGAACCTTGGTTGAAGCAGTTGAGTAGGATAGTTGTAGTCCCCCTCGAGATCATGACAATCGCCGACTAAATGAAGAAGAAAGAGGACCCAAATCAACTAGTAGAGGAGGTACGGAAAAAAATATTTTGCCGATTGAAAAATAAAATGTCAAAACTTCAAGACTTTTAGTCGGACAAAAGGCAAAGATACTCCAAAAAATAGCATGCGGGCCAATTCTGCAAGCGTGAATGAATTTTCGTGTATAAGCTGCCTACACTTACATCGAGTGCACAGAGAAAACTCAAGCTTGTGGAATTTGGCTCCTTGACTAGATTTCTTGTATGTAATCGCTTAGTTCAGAAAAGTTTTGCATATTTAATTGACTTCGACTTTGGAAATATAAGCCCCAAGATTCTCTATGCCCTGGATGACCGTAACAAACAATTAAACTAAAATTGACACGTCTTTATTCTCCAATTCTGCATTTTTTTTGTTAAATAAGCTAAGTTTTTAGGGTAAATTGTTGCTGCATTTGACATGTTAATTGTTGAGGCCTGACCCCGTTTTTTTCAATTATCTCTTCATGCTTAAGCCCCAACTTCGGACTTTCACAGTCCCAAGGGGTAAGCCCCAAAAACTCTCTGAATTAAGTAGTTTTTAAAGAATTTGTTGTTTAGCCCCAAACACAGCTTTTTTTTATCCAATTCTTTTCAGGCCTTAGTCCCGAGCTGTTTTTTTCGTCCCAGTTTTCTTGGCTTTTTTTAGGGAGTCTTTGCTTTAAACATGTCCATTATTCGTACGAACTTGATTTATCTGCAATTCCCTCAAGGCTTTAGCCCCAATCAAATTATTTTGGGGCTTAGAAAAAAATTACATAAACATGTAAAATTGTTCAGCCCCAACCTCGTTTTTTTGTCTGATTTCCATCAAAATTCAGAGCTTAGCAATATTTGAGACGAATAAAAAAACTCGACACGGTATGTAATCTATTGCTTTCTATTTACCAATTATTAATTTTAGGAATCGGTTGTGGGCGGGGGGGACATATATATAGGCACACCCCTGGATCCGCCACTGTTTAGGAAATATTTTGAAAAAAAAAGGACCAGAAAAATTCAGCGGTTTTATCCAGAGTGACGCCCGCCGCGGTGGGTGTTTCGAGGTTTCAAGAAGTTTAAGGGCAAATCTCATTAAGTCTCAGTTTATTAGACTGTGGAAACGTATTTTGGAAAAAACAAACACTATCCTAAACCAAGGTATATATATTACACGTAATATCATAAGCGTTTTCACTTTTGTTCAGTTCTGCGCAAGTGTCATAATGGAAGAAAAATGGCTGATTTCAGTGAGGTTTTGTGTTCTGTCATTCTGTCTCGTGTGTGTGACTGTGTGTTCATTAATTTAAATTTCTTTTCAATTCTGCAAAAGTTTGGTTTAACTAATTTGTCCATAAAAATAACAAAAAAAGTATTTAAAAAATTGTATCCGGGCCAATTAATCAGTGCTAAGCAGCTATGTAAGATAAAATAAAAATATAATTGAAAAAAAAGAAAAACTAAATAAAATGTAATGGAATCACTCTGTTTGGCCTTATGAAAACAACAATTGCGATGGATACAATATCCATAATTAATTGTTAATACGCCCGTAGCTTGAACTTTTAACTTTAAATTAATCGTAAAATCATAAAAAAAACCGTTGGACAGTTTTCGCGCAATCGTTTTAAAAAACAGAACACAAAACTAACTTTTTACAATTTTCACGAATTTGTTTTTTTTTTGTTTATCTTTCAGTTGTCACTGTTGTCATTTTTTATTATGACACAAAACCTACACTGAAAGCAGCCATCTTGAAATTTGACAAGCTGCGCGTGATAATACCTTAGATATGTGTATTGTGATCCTAAACAACCTTTTCAACACGCACAAAGGTATAACAAATGTGTACATTTATGTTTTAAAGTAAGTTTTTGAAGTTTTCAAATTATCGCTTTGAATATTAATACAACTAAGGTATTGGTACTGACAATTTTTAGCTTATTGTGTTTTCTCATACAAAATAATTTAACGATTAACTTACTGCAAAAATACATTATAATCATACCTATCTTTTGTGACACATTGTAAACTGTAATTATCAGCTATCTTTTGTGATTGAATTATGAAAAATACAGTTTCAATTAATATGATAAATCTTCTGGGGAAAAGAAAAATATAAATAATCTCCTTACTACACAACAATATTCATCTAAGCTGAAACTAGTATATGTACCTACATAATTCAAAACTTACATAATATAAATGGTCTTACTAAGTTCTTACCTTTTCTTTTTTTTTGAACATCATCTGCAACAGATAATCCTTTACGAAACATATGGCTATATGACTTCTTTATCTTTATTACCATAACAGCTTCAAGCAACAAATTCAAATCTCAACTTAAATGTTGCGGGATACAAAAAAACTTCTTCAAAGTAAAATAACTGAACATTGAGAGAAAAAAAAAGAAGAAACAAATGCTTCATAAATTTACGCATAGTAAGTGAATTTTAACCACCCACACTCATAATGCCTTGAGTTTTATACATCAGACCAACAATCAAAAGCATGCGTTAGAATATACATAGATATAACATCATCGGGATTTGTACATGTTGACACATTATATCAACCAATCAAATGTTCGAACAGTCCATTGATGGGAAGCTTTTATTTTAAGTATAAAAGCAAGTCCTTTGCAACAGTAAGTCACACAAAACGTTCTTAGCTCGTCGAGTGCAAGTGTATTAACAAAACAATACCTACCTTAGCATTAAAAAATCTTGTGCGAAAGTTTTGAAAACATTTTTTTAAACGTTTAATCAGCTATAAATAACAAACAAAAAAACACTCTCCTTAAACAAGGTGAGTACTGAGTAATTTATTAATTTCTTATTGTGCAAAAAAGTTGTTTAATTGTATTAATAGTGAAGTTGTCCATTAAAAAAAAATCAAAGCTAATTGTAACTTATGCAGTATTTACATATTTTCAAAACCTCCATTCAAAAAACGGAGTTTGGTTTTAATGTTATTCGTGCATTATCGATCAAATTGAATAGCATTTTAAATTTGAGAGTTGTTTAGTTTAATAATTTAATAATTCCTACTTCATAAAATGATGCGGTCATAAACCGTCATACTCATAATGCATATGAAATGTATAAATATTGGTGATGAGTTGTGCAATATCCATCTGTCAAACTCTCGAAATATTGGTCTCATTACTTAATTTTTGTCGTTGAACGTAAAATTATATGAAATGTCAGTTTTATATGTAGAGCCTTTTTTTGTATAGAAAAGCTGTCAGCTAAATTTTCAGTTGGGAATTTCTTGCTGAAAGTTCAGATGAAACCTAACTAAACTTAACTAAACGTAACTGAATGTCAGCTAACTGAAAATAAAGTACTGACAAATTTGATGCATTGAATGAGCCCATTATTTACTGTCAAAATAATCTGACAGTTCATGAAAAAAATCAGTTTACTGAATTCTCGTCCAAAATTTTCTCTATTTTAGACATCTTTTTTGTAAGATCAATGCAAAACATATTTCCAAAACCCGTTTTGATATTTTGTGCCTATTTCTTTGCATTAAGCAAAAATACCCACATGAGCAGAATGGGCATTAGCACATCTGACTTATGAAGAGGGTGTCAGGATGAAGAGGCGGAAGAGGGCTCTTTTCACTTACTTTGTGAACGCAACGGCTTAGCTAGAACCAGAAAAGAACTCTTCGAAGAATATTTTTTTGATGAACTGGGCGACATCTCAATCTTGCCACTGAAAAATATCTTAAAATTCAACCATTCAGAATGGTTCAGGGTGGCCTCTCATACCTAAAATTGACTCATTCCTCTCCCAACCCCTCCTCATACCTTCCTTACCTTCTGTCGGGGAACGCAATGGATTCATTGAGATCCGAGTGAGATGGTTTGGCTTGCCGCATCATCACCCCATCTAACCTAACATAACCTAAGGTAAAAATATGCAATGCTAAGTTAGCTAGTATATAACAAACAATAAAGCTCCATCTGTTGTCACATATGTTTAACATAAGAAATCCAAATACAACTTTCGAGATATATGATTTCAAATAAACTTTTTTCGCTTGCGTTGTGGTTTGCTGGTGAAAAAATGTCAATTTTTTTTTTTTTTTGAGAAAATAATACCGAATCTAAAAATTACTTAAGAAAACATTCTAGTCATTCTGATTTTTTTTTGTTAGCAATATAGTTATACTTTTTTATTTTTTACTACATGATGTTTAAGGTCTATAGTCACGTTGTAACTTAAGAGGACAAGAACAAGTTCATGCGACTCAATGGAGCATTTTCTATACAGGAATTCAATTTTCAATTTCAATACACAAGTTTTTGAGCGCAATTCTTTAACATTTTGACGCCCCTCCCCCACCAAGAAAAAAAAAATTGCCGCCCTAGGCATGTTAGTCATATGGCTAATCAAATACTCCATCGACCCAGTTACTACTAATTTCCTATATTGCTCCAAAAGACCAAATACATAATAAGTTTGTATTATTTGAATACCTGTATTTGTAGAATTTCGAATATCTTAAATCAAGACTTCATAAAGCTCATAAAGTTATAAGTGTCACAACCGTAAAAAAAAAAACACATGTTTCGTTAAACACATCAAAAGCAAACATTTATGTGTCAAAATTATTATTTTGGGGAATCTACCACCAGTAGAGCAAATTTAATTGAATTATCGTTTTAAACTGAACCAATAATAGTTTAAACTTTAAATAATGATGTCACACTCGTAACAATTCAATTCTACATTTCTAAAACGTAATCATTCAGTTTTTTAACTCTTTTTTAGTTTTTTTTTTTTTTATTTCTAAAATGCAGGCACTCTTAATGGATATAAATCATGGAAAATCACCTGCGCATAAAAATTTAATCAATTTTAAAAGCATATCAATAACCTACACAAAACCTATAGAAAATGAATAATTTCCAATTGGTTGGAAAACCTTCATCATTTTTAGGTGAAACAAAAAATTCAATTTAGAGGGTTGAGTTTTTTTTTTCAAATTTATGTGAGAAATTATTACATTTATATGGTAATAATTTCCCATCAAATTTCTTTAATTATAATCTGTTTATGCACAGAACTCACACATTGTCACAACAGTAACATTTACCTGTCACATCCATAACAAATAATTTCAAATTAAAATAAAATTGATAATAATTGCTCACCGTTCTGTTTTTCGTTACTTACTTCGTTACATGAGATGATTCGACGATTGAATTGAATCGGATTGAGATATCGATCTAGCTATACGAATTCACTGGGACTGGATCAAATTCAAATAGAATCGAAGTACTTTTGAGGTGACGCGACGCTTTAATTTATATTATGTGCGTGCGGAATTAAGTTTTTGAATACGCTGACTACGAAAAAAAAATAAAAACTAAAGCAAACAAAGCAACTTCAAATACACACACACACACACACACACACACACACACTTAAAACATGATTCTTTATTTTTTCAATCTATCCCGCTCAGAAAAACAATTTAATTTACGACAAGGCGCTAGAGAGTTTAAAAGAGATTCTGGCAAGGGGCTAGCAAGGGTTAGCAAAGGCTGCTTATCAGTCCAATGCACTACCCACTGGGCTAACTTGCTATACAAAAATTCTATGTCGAAAGTGAATAAGTTTCATTACGGTGACCATTTTTCCAAACACGAAAAAGAGGACAGGCAAACATTTTATGAAAACTGTGTGTGTTGGCATTATTTATTTGTCAGAACAATTTTCATATGCTTGTTTGCAAGCATTTATTTCTCACTTTTGTACTTTTTGGCAAAAGTAGGTCTATGTAGTTAAGCCTTTATACTGTTAAAAGTTTATGTATAAAATTAAAACCTCAACTGGTAGCAAATAGCAGCAGTTTGGTTGCAGTTTTTTAAAAATGGGCAACACAGTTCACTCCAATTAGTGTTTTGCCAGTATATTCTTGTATTCTGTTGAAAATATTTCTTCTTTCTTTCCTAGTTGCTGAGCCGAAATTACAATTTGTGTTTGCAGTACAAAATTTTACCATCTAACTGGTGATTTGTTAATGATTTAATGTGACTTGCAGGTTTTTACAAAGGATGTCTGAGTTTTCCCCTGGAAGTTCTTTGACATCCAATATTTGTATACCTGAATTCCTTTGTTAGGTAGAAGAAACGCATTAGCATTGGGCAAAGATTAAAGGACCCATTATTGAAACAGTCGGAAAAGAAGTCAACCGCGAGACAAGTCAACTCTTATCAAATCCAGGGAAAGGAGTTCGAACACGTTTTGAAGAATTGCCTCACATTTAGTTCTGGCGCATGAGTCTTCCAAGCATGATTTTATAAAATTAGATGCACTGTAATTTAATCTTAATAAGAAGATATATTTAACCAAATCAGAAGCCTACGTGACGTCGATACAAAGTAATTCTTTTTCTTTGTTGTCAAATTGTCTACTCAGAAAAAAACTTATCATCAGTGAATTGTTACAATTATCTAACCGCCTTCTTGTGCTTGATATTGTTGAGGTAATGCCTTGTATACGTTCCCACCTGTTGGCTATTGAACAATTTGCAAAGCATTTTGAGTACAGGCAAAATGCAAAAGAAATTTTTAAATTTTCAAGCATGTTATTATTACTATCAGTGCTGTCTAAACTGAAGAAAGTACTTGTTAATTTTTTTAGAGAAGAAAAATAATTTTTCAGCAAAAAAGGACATTAATAGGACATTTTAGGAAAAAGAGGACAATATACTGTCCTTTTTAAGCAAACTTATCAGAAAGGACACAAATGCTTAAAAGAGGACTATCCTCTCAAAAAAAGGACGTATGGTCACCGTAACATATTGCATAACAAATGCATACAGAATAGAACAGTATTTTATGTACTTGCTTTTTAAGTAGAACAACTTAAAACAGGTTTTTGAAGATGTCTCACACCCATAGTATAAAGTGTGATATGAAAAAGAAGACAAAGAAAAGAGTAAACAAAATGGGCGTATGATACGTTTGTGGTGTACCTACAAGAGACATTCCAGATGGGGTACCGAAACATGTTCAAGAAGTTTTTATTAGGGAGCGCCTCGAGAGTACATATATCAAAAGTTTCCCTCATCTAAATTTTTGGAACTGAAATCCAGCAAAGGCTTGTCATGTATCTAACAAGTTTTCCTCGTCTAGATGTTTCCTTCTGAAAACTTACTAGGGCCTTGCCCAAACTAGACAGGAACTCGGCATTTTTTCCAGCCGAGAGGTCTAATTGTATTTTTCGATTCGATTCACCTTGCATAGTCGTATCGGATCGAGAAATCCTGTTTGAATCCATCCCAGGTTTACACGGAATTGAATCCGAAATCCGAAGCTTGATTCGATTCTCCATGTAAACGGAAAATATCGTATAATATGTAATTTTCGAGGGCGGCGTTTCACTGTCACACAAATTTTCTCGACAGCAAAATGAGATGTTTCTTACTTGCAAACTCATACTGAGCAAATTTTATGATTGGAATACAATAGAACTTTCTATCAAATAAAATACAATGGGCGTATTCATAAAGTCATTTAAGAGCTGTGTCTAAGTTAAACATAGGTTTAGTTGAGTTTTCGGACGTTGATTCAATTTTTTTAAATTTATCATTTCAAAATATTGTTCGTGTCAAGTTAATTATCTTATAAAAATATAAAACCAACAATTTGTAATTAAAACCGGTCTGCATTCATTGACCCAAAATTGTCTAAGCTGTAGTTTAGTTAAACCTGGATCTACCTGCGACTATGAATATGCCCTAATACATTTTTCTTTTATTCAAAAATGTCAAAATATTTATTTTGAAACTGACATTTGTATATCATCATATCTATTTTCGCAGCAAATACCGGCATTGTGTGCGGTATTTTATTATAAATGTTAAGTGTTATTGAAATTACACTCCAAAAATCTAAATTCAGCATAAACTTCTAAAAATTAAAAAAAAACTTTTGCACTTTTGCATCTGTCACTGTCATCAATGTAATGTTTGTCACTTTAGGGGCCAGTTATAGCTATCATTGAAAACCATCATTGAAAATATTAAATGTCAATTTTGAGAGATTTTGAAGAAAAAAAATAATGATTATTTTGATGCAAAAGTAAAGCTTATTGACTTAATAATTATTTCCGGGTAAAACAAAATTCAATTTGGCACAACTTTTCTCATAAAATGACTTTTAATTTTTCAATGATGAACTACCTTACCAATGATCACTGACAAAATTAAAAGTTACGTTTTGGGGAAGATATTGGACAAAAATAATTTTTTTTGGAGGAGAAATAATTTTGAAGTCGTAAGCTATCTTTCTGCATTCAAATATTTAATGATTAAACTTTCGAAGGGTCTCAAAATCACCAGCTAACTTTTTCAATGATGGTTTTCAATGATAGCTATAACTGGCCCCTTAGTCGTTGATAGATTTGTTATGTTTCCAACGAGGTTGTGAGGTTGTGCGTTAGCAGTCGTTAAAAAAACAAACGTTTTCGAATAAATGAAGTGAAGATATACTTTTTGTTGAATATTTGAAAAATGAACGAAGACATACAAACGTTGCAGTCTTAATGTTAATCAGTGTTTTTCTCAGATCACAACGCCACAACGTAACTGAAATCGGATCCAAGAAACAACCCAGTTTTTTTTTTAAGGTGCATTTTTTGAAGGATTTGTATTGATTTATAGCATTTTGTAAATAAATTACATATAAAATCATATGCATAGGTATGGAAACACTATCCACGAAAAGTATTGAACAAAATCAAAATCTGATGTTTTGATTTCAGCGAACTATTACTGAATGCTCCAAGGAAAAATCAAATAAAGAAATTATTCCTAAAAAATAGCAATTATAAATTTTTGATTAAAACAGGTGGTTTTTGTATAATTAACTGTCAAACTTCTTGTTTTAAAAATTTAAACAGTATGTCTTTGACAACAAAACTTCCATTTTGCAATTAACCTCTCAGATAGCACAAAAAAAAAAAAACAAGTCAAGAATAATCAGTTCGACTTAAAAATACTCCAATGATGGTATATCAAATATAAAATTCTTTATCTGTTATTTTTATTACTTTAATTCATCATTTGATCGCGATTTTATTGGATAATTATTGTCATTTTAGTAGACGAATGAAGTCAAAAAATGCAATCTTATCTAACTCTCTTGTTTACATTTGGGATAAAAGTCAAATATATTAACACCGCACCGTTTAATAATGCTTCATAATAGTTCCCACACCATCGTGTAGGTGTTTTTTTTAGCAACTTTTCTCTGTTATCATTTATGCTGAAAATATTAAACAGCAACAATAGGTACTTATTTTGAATCGTCAAATCGTAATAAAACAACTCACCACCTTGTCAGTGCATAGTTAGAGTTTCTATATTATGTATGTAACTTATTAAACCAGTGCAATCAACAAGATTAGAATTAATTGTAATTATAGAATTTGACAAATTTGCTCTAGGGCTGATGAAATATGTATATGAGGTAAATAATTCTTATTTTGAATATTTGTGTTAGTTCTTAAAACTGGTATTAAGAGGGATTTTTTCAATCAACAGTTAAATATTCACTAACTGTCAACTGTCAGAGAAATAAATTGGAAGAAGTTCTCGCTTAAAATAGTGTATAAGTTCTTCCTGCAATTAAAATAACTATTCAAACAATTGGTTCTAAATCAAATAAAAATGGTGTTTGACTTACATCTTACTAAGATCATTAAACCAGGCCTCCGTTTGGTATATGACGCGTCAAGCATACTTACCGCTGCACGCCATTTTTTTGTTTTGTTTCTAGGAATTTATTTCCCCAACTTGCCCAGCTTCTGACCTGAGATTTTCCTCTGTAGTCCTCAGGTCTTCTTCAATTTTGGGTAAAATGATCCCACTCCATTGTGCGTTATAGAGTATTTTACCACACCGATATAAGTAAAGAGTGTGACTGCAATTTTCTTTCAACGAATAAAAATGTCAGTTCATTTTCGGCTTGTTCCTCAACTGTCGTTTTTTTTTTTGGCTATAAAAAAAATTCTGAGCAGTGGCTGAGCGATTAGAGCCGAGCAGATTATGATCAGTGCCCTCAAATTTATTTATGAAACACACTACTTCAGCACTTAACTGTCATTTCATAGGTGTGTTATGCCGTTTTCCATTGGTATCACTCAGGGTTTCTGTGTTAGTGCTTCTTGAGTGGATTCTGATTTGAAATCCAGAATCGAATTTCTCTTCTCAGAATCGTCAAAAGCGTATTTTTTGTGCCAATGGAATAGTTTCAGAAGGCTTCCGGACGCTTCTGGACGTCCAATAGAAAACGGCATTACTAAAATAAATTTTTGTTTACCTGAAGTAGACGGCCTACTGTCCTGGGAATCCATTTTTAATTTTATGTATTTGTGTGTCAAATCACTACAAAAATAAGTGAAGTTGGCTTCGCGTTTTGCGTTTTGCTCGATTTGCTGGGTCATTTTATTCTGAGCTAATCGATAAAGATCTGAGCTAGCTCAGATTTCCCCAAAAAAGGAAAAAAAAAAAAAATAAGAAAATGTTTTGAAGACATCGATTCTCAAAAGTTTACAGACTTTTGTATTTTAAGTTCAGAGGAAAGCCCTAGTTGCCAAAAAAAACGTGTATTTCTTCTCTAGCTCATATATAGAATTTGTGTTTCTCTTTTCACTCAGATCATTATCAATTGTCATAATATGCCCAGAGCATGTTCTACGATCTGAGAAAAAATTCCAAATACACAGCATGGCACATGTCACATTGGAAAAATGGGAAATGAGGAAAAAAGGGAAAAGAACACACTAAACCGATATGGCAGACCAGAAACACACAGTTACACACACACAGTGCTCAAGTCTGTTTTTTTTTATACAAATCACATCGCTCTAAACATTTGGTGACAAAAAAAGAACAATTATGAAGACAAAACTTAACGGGTAGATGTGGATGATGTAGATGACAGCTACATAAGTGCTCAAGTATCTTTCAAAAGTAGGAACATAGGTATATCAGACTGATCAGAAATTTAGAACTTGCGATTTCATGCAAATTTTTAAATTCCACAATCTTTGTTCTCTGTGTTGCGAAACTTTTATCCAGAGAGGATTTTTTTTCGCTCAAATTGTTAGATTTCACAAACCATATAAATATATTTTATTGTAAATATTAGTCTTCCAATGTTTTGACATAATGGAAGCAGTTTTTCCGTTGCCAATTCGACAGGTTACGTACATCTCTCTCTTTTACACCACAACCCTGTTCAGTGTTTCCAGGAATTTTGAGGATCTTCTTTTCCCTGGAGATGATTCCAGTTGGACTTAACTTCGCTT
Organism: Melangyna quadrimaculata; assembly: GCA_949320155.1. Taxonomy (NCBI): domain Eukaryota; kingdom Metazoa; phylum Arthropoda; class Insecta; order Diptera; family Syrphidae; genus Melangyna; species Melangyna quadrimaculata. Next base: position 187,344,617 of record OX439483.1, read on the forward strand.
TTCAGATTGTTCACCAGAAGAAATGAAATATTATCCAAGTAGACGAAAATCTTGCAGAAATTCCACCGCATTTGTTTTTCTAGAATTAGATGAAGAACATCAACTTATGATATTAATAAATCTCTTCATCTTTTTTGTATTAGAAATTACCTCTCGAACCGCTTAATATAAGTCTAAAGTCGAAGTCACACTTGTCTCGTGTATCGCTGCAATGTATTTCATATACGGAAAACCAAATTTGTCTCATGTGTTGTGTTGCTGTGTGGCGTATGATATATTATGTATTGACAGCGACTCACGACTTCAGAACACAAAACACGAGACAGTGGTTCCATTTTTATAAATTGTTTCAAGACGTGTATAAATGCTGGTGTGCCCTAGGGCTCCGTTCGGTTCCAAACTCTCTTTCTCATTTTCATCAATGATCTTTTGTTTGAAACTTCGTATCCATTAAACTGTTGTGTGTTTCCTTAAAATTCGTTTTCAGGTTAACATCCTTGTTTTTCGCCTGTGAAACTATAATTGAAGCGTTTGATAAGTTTATTAAATTCTGATCTCGAGAGAATTGTTCAATGGGCAACCATACGTAGAATTGTATGCTTTAAGAATCCAATGCTCTCTTTTGTCATTAAAGCGTTACCCACACTTAAAGCTGCTATTCATGAGTGGCACTTGTATTGAGGAAACCGAAAAGCTTTCCATCTTCGGTATGTGCAATACAGCCATCTTCTGTGGAATGATCATATATTTAACGCCGCCAAAAATGCTGCTAACCTAAGAGGACTCCATTGGCAATATTAGAGGAAATATAGTGCCTCCTTCATTGCCATTGCCTTCAATAATTCCAATGTATTTGATTTGGCAATGGCAATCTCAAAATTGCCCGATAGATGAAAGGAAATTAATGCTTTCCATTGCCGAGGCAATATATTTTTGACATTTCGCCTTTTTCAAAGTGGTTTCTTCCTGATGTTGAATAGCTTATCCGTCATTTTGAAATCAAAGATGGATGGCAATAAAATTCCCACTTTATCAATAATATGCCATTGAGATTGTAATTTCTATTGCCTCAAATATTGATAATGGAGCCACAGAGTATAAGTATTTTACCGATTTAAAACCGTACCGTGAAATATAGACTAATGCTTCTCTCTATCTTTCTGATAAACTTCCTCATCAGTTGCCAAAAAAAAAAACACTGGCTCTTGTATTTCGAAAAGATCGTATAATATGTAGTTTTGCGACCGACAGCAAACCTGTGAATTTTTTGGCAGAGGATTTTCATTGCCAGAAATATAACATGCTAATTTTATGATTTGAATATAAAGGCTTTTTCAAATTAAAAAATAGTTATGGATTCCTATCTCTCTCTCACTTTCTTTTTCATTCACAAACGTCAAAATCTTCATTTTGATGAAACATTTTGTTTATAAATCTACCGACTGGCATTGTATGCGATATTTATAATAGATATAAATTAAAATAACAAGATTTTTGTTATCATATTTACATATACCTTAAAAACATCAAAATGCACCATATATTTCTATAAAAATTAAAAGCAACGGCACAAAATTTTAAAGTCTATTATAAAGGTATGATACTAATTAACATTTTTCTAATTCTTTAACAGTTTGCTAACTTTTTTTTAAATTTTAAATACTTTTTTACTAGGATCATACAACCAATTTCAATAAATGATAATCCTAATCAAATTTCCGTCATAAACTTTAGCTGAACACGTCCAAAAAAGTGACAGCTCGTGCAAAAAATTCACAAACATCCCTGATTTTGACATTTATAAACGCCAAAGTGTCATATTTGGTGATTTGAATTTTAGTAAAATGTAAGGAGATAGAACGATTCTAAACTCGTTAAAATTAGCGAAATACAATTTTTACCCTAGTTTCATACTAAAAATGATTTAATATCGTACCAAATCGATGAAAATTTTGCGCCATCGTTTTTAACTTTCACTTTGCAATTTTGCATCTGTCAGTTTCATCAAAGTAATGTCTGCCACTTTGGCCATTGACAGATTTGTTAAATTTCCAACTCAAAAAAAAGACTCGGTTGAAAGTGGTGTGCTTCTTTGGTGTCTATGTAAATCATATAGTTTTTAGCCACATAAGAGCGAACTAAACGTGTAATTTTATTTGAAATGACACCTTAAACAAACAAAAACTTAAAACCATTTTTTTTCAATAATCATCAGTGGCAACCCACCTGCTAATTCCATAATCATAAAACACCTCTATTCAGCCGAAAACACATCTGACTCGTGTTTTGTGTTGGTGTGTGGCGTTTGAAATATTTAATTAAAGTGACAGCAATACACCTCTCCCAAAAACACAACACACGAGAAACATGTGGTTCCGGCTTTACTACTGCATTATACAAAATTAATTGGTTTCTGCCCATTGGCCTATACATGAAAAATTTTCCAGTCAATTTAAATCTCAATAGAACTCCTCTCCTAGTTAACCCACCAAATTTATATTGTGTGTTTTTAACAAAGGAAGAAATATTGTTGACATAACAATTATTAGTAAGCTGGTGCTGGAGTCAGCTTTGATCCAGAATTAACTCAGTTCTAAAAAAAATAAAATAGGCCTTAAAGTGTAAACGCCTTCCGCTGCGATATTTCAATCATCGATGATCCTATTCAAATAAATTATAACATGCCCCTAACATCTCACTATACCAAACAAATTGTGCGATTGTTCCTTCCATTAAAAATAACGAATCTGTGAATGATTGCGTAAACACATCGAAAATCCTCTCACTAATTAAATCGACACGACATTTGGTGGCTTAGTTCGAAAATGGCATTTAACTCCAAAATATACCCTGATGTTTACTTTTCAACATAAGCTTATGCGTAATTGTTACACGAAAACAAAACGATTTTCAGCTCAATGTTTGCACCATAGTCTATTATTATTTGTATTAACCTCCTTCCTGCTTTTGCACTTTGCATCACTGAGTCCCAACCTCTCCCACCTCCATCACCATCTCTGATGTTGCATCTCTGAACGTGCATGATGCATATCTATACACCACCCACTCTTTATCTTTTGATATCCGAGCAGCCAGAGTTGTTGTGTTCGTTGTGTTCAATGTTGGGAAAATTAATATTGATGTCCTGTGTAAATTTACACTTGCTGCAATCATCTATCATTAGGGAGGTAATTTGTACCACCTCCTCCTAATATTTCCAGGACATACGGAAATAGCTTGTAGAAGCCTTACATCTCTTTCTCTTTTACCTATTTCATATATGCATGCATTTCGTCCTCATCCTTATGGACAAGGACAAGACAAGACATAAAAGCTTTGCAAAGAAATCGCTCAAATTGAATTGATGACCAGTTTAGAGGTAAGAAGTAGAAGTTATCCACGTCACAGAGAATCGTGTATGTGCTGATGAACCAACCCGATAGATTCTCCACTATAGAGTAAAGGATAAAAATTGCCATGGAAAGAGTTCCTATTTTAAATCTCATCTTCCCGTCACACGTTGTTCACCTGTGTGTACACAGAACAAGCAAAAAAAAGGAAATCATCACATTGTTTGCTCCTGCATAATCCTTCAGATTACTGCTTATGCAATTTTCTAGGTGAATCTTTGTTTTATCCCTTTATGCCTGTTGGGGAAGATATGCTTTTAATCAAATTTATTTCATGTTTTATTTTTGTGTTAGTCTGTAAGTAGGTGTTTATGACTCCCATAAGCTCGTTGACAAGTCAACGGTATCGTTAAGTAGGATTTCTACATAAGTTTGTCATATCTTCCTTCAGGATGTTGTATAGGTACCTACTATCAAAAGTACATCAATGTAAAAAGTGGGTAGCTATCAATAAGGGTTGCACTTTATTGTGAATAACGAGTATTACTCAATGTACTTATATATACATAAATCCACCATCAGTCAAACATCATATAACTGATTTTTTCTCAAGAAGATTTCGTTTTGTGTTTTATATAAAAAAATGATTTTTCTTCTTTATAAAACTATGATGATATTGTATATCCTTGATGTTGTGGCTGTTGGGTGATGGTTTATCCTTGTGGTATTCGATATACTTGGAATAATACTTATGGATTATTTTTGAAAGCAGATTAAAAATTACATAAGGTTATCATAGAGCAAAGAAATAAAAAAAAAGAGGATACGGTTCCTTGGAGAAATGATATTCCTTTTTGATTGTTAACCCGACACAGTTTTACTGATGTTCGTTTAAGTTTTTAAAACTTATTTTCCCTGCTGAAGATGTTTAATATGAATTATGATGTAAGCTTTTGCGTAAATTGAGGGGTTTTGAAAAGTAGATGAAATAAGTTTCAAATTGAATCCAGAACTGTCGAAAGGTACGAGCGAGATTTTTGATTAATTGTCGCTATGAAGATAAATTTAATTAAAAACATATTTATTAACTGCTGAAGTGTTACAACTTAATTAATGCAGTAGATTCATAACACTTACTTTGCAAAAGATTGTGCTTATAGTCCAGAATGGACTGCAACCTTAACCAAAAATCGACTGAGGCCAACCCGGTCCCTAGCTAGCTGCCTGCAGATTACAGACATCAAGTTGGTTGAGCTCCTTCGTCAACTAAAGATGGGGGTTCCTCTGTTGAGCTCAGCATGTAAATTTACAACATACTTTTTTGTTAAATGGTGCTTGCAGTCCAGAATAAACAACACCCTCAACCATCGCTATACAGACTGGACCGACAATCACCCGAAGAACTTTCCTTTCAAAGCACCCAAACAGGTGCCCATCCGTTTTTGACAGGGTCCATGCTACTGCCTCATATAGTAGAACCGGGACGATTAAGGTCTTATATAAGGTCTTCTTGGTTCTTTGAGAAAGGGCTTTACTACTCAAATGTCTTCTTAGCCCGAAGAAACAGCGGTTGGCAAGAGTAATTCTTCGTTTGATCTCTGTACTGATATCATTTTGCGATGTTTAAGTGGAGCCCAGGAGCCTTGGCGATTTTGAATTTGTACCTATTCATCGTGACGTTTTACCTGAGTCGACTTTGCTGAGATTCCTTTCTCGATGATAACATATACCTACTTCGTCTTTTCCTCATTAACAGCCAAACCCATTTTAGCCGCCTTCGATTCAATACCTACAAACGCGCCGGTAACAGCTCGCTTTCTTCTCCCAATGATGTCAATATCATCTGCATAAGCAAGTTGTTGAACAGACTTTTGAAAAATTGTACCTCTGTTATTGCCTTGCGAGTTGCGTAACAATAGCTTCAAGAACGATGCTAAACACTTAAACAGATTGCATGATAACGCGTCTCTTTGCCTCAAACCTCCCTCGACATCAAAGGAATTGGTGGAGTTTTTACCAACTTTGACGGAGCAGCAAGATTTCTCCATTGTCATCCTGCACAAGCGGACGAGCTTGGCAGGGATGCCAAGATGACAGATGACAAGATTTTGTATGCGACGTTGAGGAGACTTATATACGAGTACATCTGTAGTTTGCACAGGTCAGAGCATCTCCTTTCTTGTGGATAGGGCACACTATACCAAGGTTCCATTCATCGGGCATACTTTCATCCCACCAAATTTTGGAGATAAGTTGGTGTACACTCCCTAACAAGTCATCTCCCCCTGCTTTGAATAGCTCGGCTGGCAGGCAATCCGCACTAGTTCATTATTGAGTCGCCATAAGGTTATTCAGGTAGCCTTCCTTACCCTTCTATGTGGACTCTCAAAAATCATAATTTTAGTTTATTGGACATTGATGTGAGGATCCCAAGTCTTACAGTATTCATCCAGACGATTGATTTAGATATGGAGAGTAAAGGGGTTGTCAGGTATTAAAACCAAGTCATTAGCGTAGAGAAGAACTTTTATGAGAGTTCCAGCAAACATAACCCCTCCAGGAAGAACTTCAGAGATATCATCAATAAAAAGCGCCAATAAAAGAGGTCTTAGAATACATCCCTGAGGGACACCTGCTGACGTTTCAAACCACTCTGATAGCTTGGAACCATCCCCAACTGCTGCACTATAGATGACGAGAAGAAATTGTTATAAAACATCGAAAACTTACGAGACACTCCAAGTCTATCCAGGTTATACTATATCAGAACCTGTCTGTTGACGGTATCAAAAGCGACTTTTAAATCAACAAAAAAAAAACAAAATAAGTCTCTTATTTTGTTTCAGTATATTTTCAAGCAATGTGAGTTAGGGCAAAAATGTAATCCATTGTAGAAAATCCAGAAAGAAAATCCGATTGAAATATACTCAAACTGTTGGTTCTTTCTATTCAGCTCGAAAGTCTTCCAACCGATGAAAAATGGAACAAAACTCATAGGCAAGCTGGCTTTAGACTTTCGTTCTTCATTCGGTGTACCTTTTTCAGTGTGCGTTCTTCTCTCATCAACGAAAAAAGCATTTATGTACATTCATTCGGTTTTTTATTCAGTTCGTTCTTAATAACAAAATGAATAGCAACATATTGTTGGCACTGGCGGCACTTTTAATAGTGGACAAAAAAGAAAAGAAAAAGAGATCATGTTGGACGAAGGGTTGGTTGCTGAAGAGAGAACGGATAGTATATTATTCTTAATAGAAAGTTAACAAACACCTATTTACAATTTTTTGTATTTATATACCTAGGCTTCTTGTGCCATTCAGTGATTAAAAAAAACTTCGAAAATGTCCCTACAAGTTGCACGAACTGTAAAACAATGTTCATTTAAACACTCGTTGTTCGGGTAACAACGAACAACGAAATTTCTGAACTGGGGCCGAATTATGTCTTCAGTGAACGAGTGAGTTACTCTTACACGTTATCGAACTATCGAGTAATCACATTGGTATGATGTTAAACGAAGTATCACGTATCGAATTGAGTTCGTAATGTACTAGGAAAGTTCTAGTACATTTTTCTAAACGTCAATATTCCTAACATTTCATTGGTCGTTTGCAACAGCTGCTTGTGTTGGGCTCATGTTTTGTCTACATTTGCCTTTGGAATTTAATTTGGCCAAAAATATTTGTGGCTAAAATCGAATAATTGGTGCCATAAAATCAAGGAAGAATTATTTTCTGGGTTATGTTTAATTTCAATTCACCCCGAAACACCATTAATTGATATTGTGTAGAAGAAAATAGAATAATTTAATTTTTCTGCCATTTTACTGCTCACTCGTCTACCTCGCATCTATCGTATGAAAAAACACTCATTCACTGAGGAGGAAATGCAAAAAATTGAATCCGAGACTCGATATCTTCGGAAGGAATCCCAAATGCAGATAATTCAGTAACGTATTGCTCACTCACTGATGCGGTAATTCGGCCCCTGATTTGAATTTGCACGTTCTTCATTCGTTCTTAATTCGTTGTTCGGTTTAATCATTTACATTTTCGTTGTTCCGCGTAGGAAAAACAACGAACAACGTATACCGATGATAACGACTAAAGTCTAAGGCCAGCTTTAAAGAGAGAGCATTACTAATTATGTATAATGATATTAAGCCCAAAGATACAGCAATTGACATGAGTGATTCTTCGTTTGATACTCCAAACTAATGTCAGTTTTTCGAGGTAGAAGCGAAGTCTAGTCAACCAATTGGGACATGTTTTGCCCGATTTGTCGATTTCTTTCTCGATATTGTACCTACATACATACCTATACGTCTTTTCCTCGTTATATGGTGGATTTACATGTATCTGCATTTGGTTTCTGCATGGTGGATTTACATGTATCTGCATTTGGTTTCTGCAAAAAAAAGGGATGCCAAGTACAAAATGTATATTTGTTAGATAGAGAGAAAAGATCAAAATGCAGAACTTCGTTTCTGCATTATAGGAAAGTGCCATAATGCAGAAATGAAGACGAACATGTTCATCTTCTTGATGTTTGTCTTTCACTTGCTTGGATTTTTTTGTATACATCTGTCCTGCTCTACTTTTATGCATTATGCAGACGAAAATACATGTAAATCCAGCAATAAGGTATTTTTGGTGCCTCTGTTCTAATTTATCCACTTAAATTAGTTTTTCGGAACCGACATTTTTCCGTGTTAGTGAAGTTAACCCTATACATAAACCCTATACAAGGACAGGTCCTTGTTTTACCTAACAACAGCATTCCGGATATTTATATTCGATTTCCAGTTACCCATTCAGGGAATGTGAGAGCTGCCATTGACCCATATTAATGGTTCATCCACCACCATCTAGTTTCCACAGCGTAGATATTCTTGCAAATCCTTACTGACTTCACAGCTATGTTATTCACAGTGGCTGACGTAGCTTAAGGTAACTGTTATCAATTTCCTCACTGGCTGACATCAACTAGTTAACTCGTACACCATCCTTGTGAGTGATGGGCACGTGCGTCGCGTCGAGGACTTCTGCCAGCTCATTCAGTCAGTCATTTCTACAGAGCATTAATGTTTTGATTTTCTTGTCTTCTGTTCAAAATTCGCACTTATTAGTTTATCTATATATGTATGTATATGCAGAAATCCAGATACACCAGACCCATATAATATAGTGATTACCAATAGGAGCGCAATTATTGTGTTGTTACCGTTTGCTATAGTAATTTTTTTAATCTGATGAAATTTAATCAATAACTCTTCACTAATGTCTTTGGCGCAAAATTTTAAACAGCCTGTTATTAAGGATTTAGTATGATACTACTTAATATTTTATTAATTCTTTAACAGTTTACTAAAATTTTCTAAATTTTAAATACTTTTTAACTAGTATCATACTAAACTAATTTCCTTCATAAAATTCAGCTGAACACGTCCAAAAAAGTGACAGCTCGTGCAAAAAATTCACAAACACCCCTGATTTTGACAATTTAAAACGTCAAAGTGCCATATGGATTTAGTACGATACTAAAAAGATAAAATAGCCATTCGGTGATTTTAACTTTAGTAAAATGTTAGGAGATAATATGATGCTAAACTCGTTTAAAATTAGCAAAATACACTTTTTAACCTAGTAGTATACTAAAAATGATTAAACATCGTACTAAATCAACTAAAATTTTGCGCCTTTATCTTCTTTTTCTTTTTTATTTGCATAAAAACAGATGTCATCTCATATTATTGCAACACTCATCATCTCCTCCGTACTTTTGACCATTTTTGGATTGGGAGAAACTTCAAGTGTTTCGATGGCTCCTCTTTGTGAACCTGGTATTATTGATGAGATGCCACAACACATTAAGAAAGTTTGCCTTGCTTTGGAAAATTCTGATCAATTGTCGAGTGCGTTGAGAGCATACATTAAGAACGAAGCTGCTGGTAAGTTTATTTTTTTTTAAATTAATTTGAGTATGTATCTAAAATTTAACGTTTGTTTCGTTCTTTCAAAAGCTTTAATGTCGAAAACTGATGATCTCGTCCCCTTGAACTATGGCAAGCGAACAGATGTGGACCATGTGTTTTTGCGATTCGGCAAAAGGCGTTAAGATTTTAGCAAACCAAAGGAGAAAAATGTAAAATGACTGTTTCAAAGACTTTCGCAAAAATGTATTTCCTCTAAGCCAGCTACAATGAAAAACTCACAAAATAAAAAAAAATTAATTGTTTTCGAAAATTTATTTTTGAAAATGCAGCACACACCCACAAAATCACATATTATGTACTATATGATTTAATTGATCTCTTTTTTTAAATGAAGAAATGATTTTGTTGGACTTAAAACAAATTATATATTTATAAACATAAATTTTGTAATATATTAAATAAAAAAAAAAAATAAATTAATAAAATCCTCTAAGTTGGTTGCAGTAAATATTTGTTGTTTTGTTTTTATTACTTTGACTTACCTGACTGTTAAAAATAAGTTAAAACAAAAAAAAAATTTATTTAAAACAAACCAAATTTAAGACTGGGTCACACGTACATACTTGTTGTTATGTTCAAATGGCTAATGTAAAATTTTAGTATTATCAAAAATCATAGGCGACGAATTTTAAACAGGTTTTAGTATGATACTTCCTAACATTTTCTAATATAAAAGCAAGTGCCTCATCACGTAAAACAAAAACGATCGAACGATATCGTTTTGGAGATAGCTGTCTTTATTTTTCTCTACTGAAGTGATAGAGATAGCAATATTCAAAACGATATCGTCCTATCGTTTTCGTTCTACGTGATGAGATTGCAGGTCACTAAATTTTTTTCAATTTTAGAAACCTTCTTACTAGTATATCATACTAAGGCCGGTTTTATTCACTCAAAGTTGAACATAATTTCAGGATTTTCTACTTAGGAATTTGTTTTTATTCGTTCAAAGTTGGCGTTTTTAACTTTCGATTTTCAACTCCTGAGTTAATTAACTCCCGGAAAAATTAGAGATTGGCCGAGCAAATATGACAGTTTACATTCAAATTTTGTTTTTTTTTTCTGATTTAGTTTAAAAACCTAGTTCGCCTCAGTTATCGCAAAAAAAAAATTGTTATATCCCGAAGTACATACATATGAAGGTATGAATTTTTGAAAATAATTGAACTGACGAGACTTTGTACCTTGGGAGAAAACACTAAAGATGTTGCCACGCGTCGGATTTGAAAATTGGGAATATGTTTTCGTCTTTTAAACTTACTTACTTAACTTTAGATGGCGCTCACAGCCCAGGATGGGCTTCGGCCTGTCCCTAGCTAGTCGCTTCCAGTTGCGCACACCGAGTTGGTTGATGTCGTCCTCCACTTGTTTGCACTAACTGTTACGGGTTCTTCCTCTGCTGCGTATAACATCGGGGTTGTAATCGAAAACTCGTCGGGCAGGTGCGTTGCTGTCCATACGCTGCACGTGCCCCAGCCATCTCAGGCGCTGTGTTTTCAGCTTTTTCACCAGATCAACGTCGCTGTATAGCCCGTATAGCTCGTCGTTGAATCTTCTCCTCCACACTCCTTCGATACACACCGGAAGCACTCTCAAAACACCCTAGCAGATTTCCATTCGATTGTTTCAGTGTCTATGCTTGTGCCCCATAGAGCAGGACCGGGATGATTAGGGTCTTGTATAAAGTCTCATTGTTTCTCTGAGAGAGGGCCTTACTACTTAAATGCCTTCTTAAACCAAAGAAACAGCGGTTGGCTAGAATAATTCTTCGTTTGCTACCTGCACTGGTGTCATTATGCGAGGTAAATAGTGGATCCCAGATAAAGTCCTTGACAATTTCGAAGTTATATCTGTCCATCCTGATATTTTGCCCAAAGCGACGATGTTAATATTCCTCTCTCGATGACAGCATATGCTTCGTCTTGTCCTCATTTACCGCCAATCCCGTTTCAGCCACCAATCCCATTTTAGCTGCCTCGCTCGCTTTATTCTGCCGACAATGTCTATGTCATCTGCATACGCAAGCAATTGAACGGACTCTTGATAAATTGTACCGCTGGTGTTGACATGTGCGTTGCGTACAATTGCTTCAAGAACGATGTTGAATAGGTTGTATGATAACGCGTCGCCTTGCCTCAATCCGATTTTGACGGAGCAGCGAGATTTCTCCATCGTCATCCTGCACAAGCGGACAAGTTTGGCAGGCATGCCGAAATATGACATTGCTTTGTATAATTCGTCCCTTTTCACGCTATCATACGTGACTTTAAAGTCGATAAAGAGGTGGTGTGTATCGACCTGGAATTCCCGGGTTTTTCTAAAATCTGTCGGGGTGTCAACATTTGATCGGCGAACATTCTTTCATGATCACACTATATTAATTTTAATTATAATTACAATTATAGTATCATATATAATAGTTATATTATTTTTTATTAATTATAGAAATCGATATTCGGTGGTTGACTTTCCTGGCCTAAAACCACATTGATCGTTCACAAAAGGTTTTAAGCGGTCACCCAGCGGCCGACAAGATTTTATAAGCGACGACGTTTGGGAGACTAATTTCTCTGTAGTTGGTGCGTTTCAGAGCATCTCCCTTTTTATGGATGGGGCACACTATACCGAGGTTCCATTCATCGGGCATACTTTAATCTGACCAAATTTTGCAGATGAGCTGGTGTATGCTGTATGCCCCCTTCTAATTCATCTGCCCCTAATTTGAATAGTTCGGCTGGTAAGCCATCCGCACCAGAAGCCTTGTACGACTTAAGTTTGACTATCGCCAGCCGCATTTCGGTAAGGTCGGGTGGACAGAACTGTTGGCCATCATCATCCAATTTGAATGGTGTGATCGGCCTACTAGCGGAATCTTGGCTGTCTTCGCCGTTAAGCAGTCTAGAGAAGTGTTCTTTCCAGATCCTCAGCACTGACGGTGTGTCTTCTACCATATTCCCACTCTTATCTCGGCAGGCTTCCGTTCTAGCTTTGTATCCTTGGGTGGATCCTTTCACCATCTGATAAAATTTTCGAATATCTCCCCTGCCACTACAACTACAACCCTCAATCGCCTCGACCACCCGCTTCTCGTGCTCTCTCTTTTTCGTCCGTCTGTCTGCAGCATTGACTGGTAAGCCTCGTCCTTAGCTGCATGCGCCAGCCGGCACTCTTCATTGAACCAGGGGTTTCGTTGTGGTCGCCATCAGAGGCGGCACTTCTGATGGCTTGTTGACAGTGTTTCCACTGGTCCTCTGCACTTGATGCTGGTGGCGGACTTCCTGAGAGATAAAGAGTTACGTTGTCTGCAAAAGTTCTGGCGGTCTCTTGCGATTTAAGCTTCTCGACATCGTACCTTTTCACAGCATCTGCTCTGCGTTGTGACGTCATGGATATCCGTATACGTAGTCTAACTACCATCCAGGTAGTGATCCGAGTCAAGCATGTCTCGCGTCTATCGCAACGTGGTCGATTTGGTTGACGGTTCGTTGATCACGCGACCCCCAAGTCCCCTTGTGTATATTGCGGTGTGGGAAACAGGTGCTTGAGATGATGAAATCCCGCCCGCCGCAAAGTCTGCCATTCTGTGTCCGTTGCCGGAAGTTTTGTCGTAAATCTTGCGTTGAAGTCACCAAGAATGATCTTCATGTCGTCGTACTTCGTTCGTACTACGTTGTCTCCAGGAGAGTGTAGAATGCTTCTTTGGTTGAGTCATCTCTCTCTTCATCGGGGGCGTGAACACAGATCAGCGTAATGTTCTTAAATTTGGCTTTGATGCAGATTGTGACCAGGCGCTCGCTTACACTTCGGAAGCCCAAGACTTCTTGCCTAAGTCTTCCCCTTATCACGAAACCACAACAAAAAAGCCGCTGACCCTGCTCCTTGAAGCACCCACCGTAGTAGATGTCACACGATTTCAGTCTCCGTATGCCCTCTCCATCCCATCCCACTTCATGGATGGCTGTTACGTCCGCCTTAAGCCTGTCCAGGATCTCCACTAATTGTTCGGCTGTACGTGTTCTGTATGAGGACAGGACGTTCCACGTGCAGATCCGAGATTCATTGTCCTTGTTTCGTTTGCTGTGGTCGTCAGCTTAAAAATCATCCATATCCGAGGCTTGTTGTTGTATTGGAACAGAGTATTTTTACGTGGTAGGAAAGTTAAACCGACGCACAACCCCCGACCTGGGGGACCAGACCCTTCGTATAACTCGAAGGGTAGGGAGCCGGATAACCCACTCCTTATAGGCCTGAGCTACGAATATTTCGTAGTAGCCCATATAAGGTGTTCACTAAGTAGTTCAACCTAACTGGAACTGTAGACGCCACCTTTGATTCCATCTGGAGAATTCGTTATTTAATGATTACTGACTTAAATTGAGTTGGTTTACTAGTCAAGTTTTCATTTTAAAATTAAGTAATTAGGTAATACAAAAAAACTTGCCAAGTAAACTAACTCAATTTAAGTCAGTAATCATTAAATAACAGATTTCTCTGATAATTTTGAGGTTCTTTCATATTACTCTACTTAAAATATTTGATATTTAACATTAATAAACTTAGAACTTGGTGTACTTTTGAATCTCACTACTTTTTAGGGCTGACTTCAAACGCAAAGTTTTTTTTATAGAAGAACCTGGCTCGTTTTTTAACATTTATGTTTTTGATGTGATTTCACTCCTTTTTGCAAAGATTCTTTTATCAGGAAAAGTGGGTGGATGAAACGCCCCTTCATTAAAAAGTTCATGATTTAAACTAATTCTTTGTATACACCTGAAAACAAACCACTTTACCAAATTTCATAATCGGAAGTGCCCTCAATATATTTCATATTAATTTTGTGAAAATGGGTGGTTGCCACGCCCACTGAATGTAAAATCTCAAAGTTTTAATTTCCCATTTGCTTGCTTGTCAATTCCTATCGCTCTACCAAATTTCATCACTCTACGACAATCAGAAGTTCACTACATAGTTGATATCAATTCTTAGAATATGCCACGCCCCTGAATGGATAATTTAAAATTTGTCAATATATCCTTTGTATTGAGCACATGATTTACCAGTCTACCAAATTTTATTGTTCTGCAACAATCCGAAGTGATCCACATAATTAATAACAATTCTGAGAAAATGGGCGGATGCCATGTCCTTTGAGAGTGAAATATCAAATTTTGCATTCGCTTGCACTTCTAGCCCTACCGTTCTACCAAATTTGATCATTCTACGACAATTAGAAGTGCTCCTCATAATTGATATAAATTCTTATTCAAATGGGCGGATGCCACGCCCCCTGAACGTAAAATGTCAAATTTTAAAATTTACCCTTTGCCTTCACTTTAAGCCCTACCGCTGTACTACATTTTATCAATCTACGACAATCGGAATTGCTCCAAGTAATTTATAGCAGTTCTATAAAAATGGGTGGGTACCACGCCCCCTGAATGGAAAATCTTAAATGTTTTTAAATTTTTTTCTTTGTATACACCACAAGGCCTTCCGTTTTGCGAAATAACAAGATTCTACCATGTCGGTAAGTGCTCCATAATTTTGAAGATCTGTCAGTGAGTCAGTCAATCAGTTTAGCAAATGTTGCGAGTTTGAAGTTTCTGACTTTATTGGTACTGAAGTTAGAGGGAGGTCAAAAATCGCCTGAGTTTGATCCTGTAAATAGGGTGTAGTGCCAGAACTTGGCTGGGCACTACCGTGCCCTTTGATTAAAGTTTGATAAACTTTGTGGTCTAAAATTTATATCATGAGAACAATTTACGTAAGTTTCTTACGAAATGAGAAAAATGTGAATAAGTAAGAAAAGTAAAAGAAAAAAAAAACTACTTAACCTCAGAAATATTGTCCACACAGAAAAAAGTTTGGATGGCAAATAAAACATTATTTTATTTCTAATAAATTTAATTATGACAACTTTTCACTTCAAATCGATAGTTTCGGAGATAAAGATAAATTCGCGTCCTATATTTCGTTCTATAAAACTATTGGCGCAAAATTTTAAACAACCTATTGTTAAGGGCTTAACATTTTACTAGTTAACAATTTCCTAAGTATTTAGCAATTTACTATCTATTCGAAAATTTTAAACCTTTTGCTAACTAGTAAATTGCATTTGTAGGGTTTGAATTTGATGAACACAATTTTTGTTTTTATGCGTTGTAAATTAATTATATGTTAACGGAAACCCATCATGTGCTTGAAATAAGTATTCGATATTTATATTTTATCATTTTAACTTCATTATTTACAAAAAAAAAGGAAAAAAAAGAAAAAAAAAGTTGGGCACCAGCAGAACTCGAACCTGGAACATTTGGGTCTTCTCATATGGATTTAGTACGATACTAAAAGGATAAAATAGCCAGTTGGTGATTTTAACTTTATTATTGTTATTATTGTACTATTCGTACTAGAATGTCAGCTTATTAGGCTTGACCATTCTTTATTCCGTCAATTTCATTGAATTTTTGAACAACAACAACAGCTTAAAGGCGCTACCACCAATTGTTTGGCTGGAGATATAGCTATTTCGTGCTTTGCCACTTTTGCACTCATCAGTCTCCTTTTTGTGGTGCTGAGCTTTAATCCAATTTTATTTGAAAAACTTTTTTTGCACACCATAGGATTCGAACCCACGCATATCAGATTTGCTCAGTCTTAGCAGTCGTGTGCACTACGCACTCCACCGCTTTAGACCACTGACGTCACAGGTCGAGATGTGTTATTTGTTTATCAAATGCATTTGGAGCATCAGCATTTTTATAAGCGCTTTTAAGTATGCTGTCTTGTTCCGCCTCCATTTTTCTCCATACCTTATTTCGATAGACTACAATTTGCAGTACGCATCAAAGGGGGAGAGGGAGCGATGGAGTGCGTAGTGCACACGACTGCTAAGACTGAGCAAATCTGATATGCATGGGTTCGAATCCTATGGTGTGCATTAAAAAGTTTTTCAAATAAAATTGGATTAAAGCTCAGCACCACAAAAAGGAGACTGATGAGTGCAAAAGTGGCAAAGCACGAAATAGCTATATCTCCAGCCAAACAATTGGTGGTAGCGCCTTTAAGTTGTTGTTCAAAAATTCAATGATTTTAACTTTAGTAAAATGTTAGGGTATAGTACGATGCTAAACTCGTTTAAAATTAGCAAAACACAATTTTTAACCTAGTATCATACTAAAAATGATTTAAAATCGTACTAAATCGTCCAAAATTTTGCGCCATTGTTTTTTTTGCTAATTTTCCTGTACTAAAAACTTTCTGATGTTATATTTAGTAGTTTTTAAGGGGAGCGGGTCAAAATTCTGGATTTCAAAATTCTGTATGCCCAAAATTTTGTTTGAAAATGCTGTATGACCAAAATTCTGTATTTCATAATTCTATATTTAAAAATTCTGTATGTCCATAATTCTGTATATCCAAAATGCTGTATGTGCTAAATTCTGTATTTGCAAAATTCTGTTTATGCCCAATTTCAGTATTAAAGAAGAATTCACTTTTTTTTAATTTGATCTCCATTTCTTGCCCTTGTCACCTGTGCGTTTGCGACATCAGACCACTTAACAGACATATATGTTGGTATTCCAAAAGTTATATATCCAACTTCTCTTCTACTTATATTGAGAAATGCACAACATCGCTCCCGACTGTTCATACTTTTTTCTGAATCTATTATTTATCCAAACTGATGTCGTATTTGTGATGTTTATTCGTCTCGTGAAATTTTTTTAAACGATATCTATGTATACATTCTCGATACAAAATGTACAAAATGTTATGCATGTTGGTAATTTTTTTAATATTGCTTCTATTTTATAATTTAATCAATACTGTTAATTTTGTTTCGCATCCTTTGAATAATTCCCTTATTTTCTTTGAATTTTCAAAGACAGAACAAAACTCAGCTTGATGTCTTCCCAGTAGGCATATATTTTTTTTTAAACCAGGCTGCCAGTTTCTTCAAAATTTTCTAATCTTCAAATTTACTACGCAAAGAATCGAAGTATTGACTGATCTTACAACAGCAACAAAAGCCAAGCTTTTTATCATAAAAATCATTTAATTATTCTGTATTTAAGATAAAATCGTTTTGATAATGTAAAAAAGTGCGCGCTTTTTTACAATATCAAAACGATTTTTTCTTAAAAACAGAATTTTGCTCATATAGAATTTTGATTATACAGAATTTTAAAATACAGAATTTTGTGTTAACAGAATTTTGAAAAACAGTATTTTGAAATGCAGAATTTTGAAAACAGAATTTTGACCATACAGAATTTCGATCCCAACCCGTTTTTAAGCGCTAAGCTTCATATAACATCTACTATAAATGTCGACTCAAGTACTCTAGAAAATTATAAAATAAAATATCGGAACCGATTCAAATCGGTCTGATTGATAGGTTTGGCATGAGAGATAATGTTAATTAAGTGCATCGCGTCAATGCTGTGGTCAAATTTAGGCATTTAATTTGGCTCTAATTTTTGTACACATACTGTTACTTTGTAGCGATAAACGAACACAAATCATATGAAAAATGCCTTTCTGTTTTTTTAATAAATTAAAATCATCAAAATCATCAATAGGCATTTTTCATATGATTTTGTGAAAAATTCAATAAAACAAAAAAGTCAACACACTTTAGCCACACACATTTGGTTATCAGACTGTTGGAAAAGTCTGGAATTATAAATAAAAGTAAAAACATTTCCGACATTTACCAATGTCACTACCGGTAAATTCTCGAATTTTCTTATTTCGGAATTTTGCAGCATCATACCCGAAAAAAAAACGGATTCTTCTTCCGGATACTTTATATTGCTCAGCATTTATGATTGGATCATATTTTCATTTCATTCATTTTCATTTTTTTAAAATTTCATATAAATAATTTATAAAAATCGCTTCAGAGGTTTAGGCTGCAGGTTGAGGTATAGACAGAGCGATACAGAATCGTGGGACCCCATTATTTTCTTCATCTTCGCAATGTTAGGTTTGATTTATAACTCCAATTCGATTTTTTTTTCGAATCCAAACTTGCCCTATATAAATACACGTACGAACCTACATACAGGGTGTCCCATTAACAATGGTCCAAACCAAAACTGGTGAAAGGCCAGGCCATAGCCTTTCAGAATTTGGTAACTTTTCTATACCGAATCATAGCGGTTCTCGAGTAACAGCTATTTTTTGAAATTTGAAAAAAATCTAACTTTAAACCAGTTTTTTGCTCACCCTGTCCATAATTGATTTTTATTTTTTACAAATTTTGCAATAAAAAAATTCACTTATAGTTTCACTAACTTTACTGAGTAAAATATTTTTGATTGGCATCACCATTTGCCTACAAATCATTAGTTAATATTGAACTTTGCCAAAATTAATTTTTGACCTCAATCTTCTGATGAGCCCCCTGAATAAAATTCGTATGGCTCAATACAGGTTTTATATTTCAAAAATTGCCTACTTTGCTGTAGTTTCAGGAAAGGTATTAAACTTGCCAAAGCTATGTTTAAATAGACAGTTATAAGCGTTTGAACCCAATCAAACAGGTTAAAAATCAAACAAAAATAAAACATTTTTGTGCAAATATTTCGATAAAATTAGAATTTCACTTCAAATATAACTCCGAAAAAGCTGAATTTTGGTGGAGATCTTCGTTTTGATGTCTTACGCATTTCTTAAATAAATACCTTAAATTTTGACAAGGACTTTTAATTTTCTGTGGTGAAAGAGTATAAATCCAGTATATTTGAAAATTTTTCGAAAACCATCAGGTTTTTTAAAAAGTGTCTTTGGAAAACATGTAGCTTATAAAATTCTACAGAAAAAATATTAACTCCTTTTTTTCGTTGGAGCAAGAGATTTTGAGAAAACGGGGACAAAATGTGTTTTTATACTTTGATGTGGTATTTTCCACACCGTTGCATTTGCGCACATTTGTCTCAAAATTTATTGGTCTAACGGAAAAATGTATCCTAATGTTTTTTTTTAGAATGCTATAAGCTACAAGTTTTCCAAAGACACTTCTTAAAAAACCTGATGGTTTTCGAAAAATTTTCAAAAATACTGGATTTTTACGCTTTCACCACAGAAAATAGAAGGTCCTTGTCCAAACTAAAGGTATTTATTTAAGACATCAAAACGAAGATCTCCACCAAAATGCAGTTCTTTCGGAGTTATATCTGAAGTGAAATTCTAATTTTATCGAAATATTTGAACAAAAATGTTCTATTTTTGTTTGATTTTTAACCTGTTTGATTGGGTTCAAACGGTTATAACTATCTATTTAAACATAGCTTTGACAAGTTTAATACCTTTTTTGAAACTACAGAAAAATAGGCAATTTTTGAAATATAAAACCTGTATTGAGCCGTACGAATTTTATTCAGGGGGCTCATCAGAAGATTGAGGTCAAAAATTAATTTTGGCAAAGTTCAATATTAACTAATGATTTGTAGGCAAATGGCGATGCCAATAAAAAATATTTTACTCAGTAAAGTTAGTAAAACTATAAGTGAATTTTTTAATGCAAAATTTGTAAAAAACAAAAATCAATTATGGTCAGGGTGAGCAAAAAACTGGTTCAAAGTTAGATTTTTTTCAAATTTCTAAAAATAGCCGTTACTCGAGAACCGCTGTGATTCGGTATGGAAAAGTTACCAAATTCTGATAGCTCATCACCTGGCCTATCACCAATTTCAGTTTGGACCATTGTTAATGGGACACCCTGTATATCGCAAGTAAAAATAAGTATACGCCACAGTGTCCAGTAAATAATTACAATTGCTCATTGAGATATTTTTTATTTAAGTTGGAATCAACCTGTAGATGGATCTTCACAAAAATTCTTACAAATAAAATATACATAAATATATGTACAATAAAAAACACATATTGTAAAACAAGTACCTACATTACTACAAGTCCAACTTAAGAAAGCTTAGTATTATACTACTTGATTATTGTATATATATATATACGTAGCATAAAGTGTATACATAACAATTCTGATCTTCGGCAAAATATTTCCAAATGAAGTATTTAGATTTGGGTGGTCCTTATAAAGGTCATTGTATTATTTTGAAAGACACACTCCCCTAATGTATTCTAAATAAATAAGCAAAAATCCGGTCAATTTTAGCTCATTGTATTAAACGTTAACCCAGCCGCCAAGGCGTTAGAAGTTTTATATGAGAAATCGGATGTATATTTTTAAATCCAACTTTGAAATTTCATAATAACTTTGTTTATAATTAACTAGCTGACCCGGTGAACTTCGTTCCGCCTAAATTCATTTATGTAAAGAAAATAATAATTCCGAGCATGATATAGAATGATGTTTCATGTTATTCGGTCAATTGAAATTCTTTATTCTAAAGTAACTTAATTAACAATCAGCCCTTTTGTGAGTTTCACCCGGAAAATATTTCGTCCGAAAATGTTTTGTTCGCCCGGAATTTTTAAAAGCTTTTGTGAATTTCACTCCCTATTTTACTAAGTGTGTCCTCGTTCGGCACCAAAAATTAAATGGAAATCTTTTCGCCCGAAACTCACAATAAGGGAACAGTAAAATGTAATTTTACCGGGCGGATTTTCTTTCACGTGGAACTCACAAAAGGGCTGAATGTTGATGTGTTTCAATGAAACGAAAATGATTGGCGTATAGGCCAACCTTCCGCTTCTTTACTGAAGAGCTTTAATGGTAAAAACATTTTTCGTTTGATATTCAGGCGCGTACACGTACAAAGCGGTAGGTTTGTCGATACGTGAGCACGCCACATACAACTGACCATGTAAGAAACATGGGAATTCAAGATTAATGCAACAAACATCCAGCGATTATCCTTACGACTTATTGATTGTCAATTGTCATAGCAAAAGCGAGACGCACTGGAAATTGAAGACGCTTAAATACGAATGGCAAATCGTTCGGAATAAGCGGAATCCGTGGAATGAGAACATCTTCGCCTTTGAATTTTCCCCTCAAAATCTTGGCATGAATATAAGATTTGATTTGAGGCACTTCACAATCAAACGCGTTCCGTTACAAAGTTTTGGTGCATTGAGGTTGCGCAGCAAAATTATAACTGAGCCAACTTTCAATTCCTTTTCATCCATCCACGGATTTGAATAAATTAACTCACCGACGATTTGCTTTTGAATGACGAAATTCAAATGATCGACATTCTTGTTTTTCGCAACCAAAATCCCGCGTGAACTCAGCCAATCATGGTTAACATAATTTTGCGTTGTTGTAAAGAAGCAAAACTTCGGTGGAAATTCAATAAGGCCGGTGACCATTGGTATCACGCCATTGCCAGTCGCCAATAAATTGACTGGAAAAATCAGCAGCAAACTGGTCATTTCGTTAAGCGACTCGCATGTTTGTTTTCAATCGCAATTTCTCCACGTATTGCAATAAAGCCGATGCTCTCAGGCCCTTCCTGTGGCCAATAGGAATTTATCAAGCGCTAAATCGTAAAAATTGAAGTAACCGTTCTCGAGTTATGCATTAAAAACTGGATGTTCCCTGTTTTCCAATTTTCCTGGAAGTTTTCCGGGATTCTCCTCCTTTCTTGTCCTTTCTTGAGCCAATACAAATCCATAAAGCTCTTAATCGTGAAAACCGAAGTCACCGTTCTCGAGATATGCATTAAAAAGGGGATCATCCTCTTTTTAATGCATATCTGATTTCCAATTTTCTATTTCAACCCATTCTCCATTAATCTCACATGAAAAATTTAAGAGAAGCACTAAAATCAATTGTTTTCACTGCATATGACTGGTGTTCACATTACCTACTACAGTGGTCGTTCGACCGAGTAAAATATCAAAAAAAACGAAAAACATCCGAAAGTCGTTCAATTTGTGTTCACATTAGGGGTGTTCAGGAAAGAGAGATATCGGAAATTTCGCTCCTCAGTATTTTGACAGCCAAACTGAGATTTTTTGCTGAGAAATCCGGTTCAGGCAACTGAGACCGCTTTCACACAAGGAAACTGAGTTGCCAGAAACTAGCTGGTTTGCAGTCGAGAATTGTGTGCGGGGAGCATTTTGTCCTTCCCCTTACACCCTTCTCGCCTACAAACTAAAAACTGCTGGCAACTCAGCTTCCTTGTGTGAAGGGAGACTGAAATTGCTGAGGCCCTCCAAAATCTCCTTTTCTTGAACTGGCTTATTACAATAATTATATGACGTTTTGGCACGAGTTTATGAACTTGTCTATGTCACACATCAAAGACTAAAACCGTTCTTGTAATTTCGTTCTTATCGGATACTGGGTTCTTTGGCCTTTTAATTTTGGCCATCCCTTTTTTGCATTCGTTTTGCAATTATTTATTGTTGCAGTAAATTTAATTTACAGAAATAAAAATAATTCTTTTGAAAAATCATATTTATTATTAATTTGCCTGACATTTAAAATTGCCGGAGTTTAATTTGTGAGTGCTCTTA
Organism: Melangyna quadrimaculata; assembly: GCA_949320155.1. NCBI lineage: Eukaryota > Metazoa > Arthropoda > Insecta > Diptera > Syrphidae > Melangyna > Melangyna quadrimaculata. Next base: position 187,367,417 of record OX439483.1, read on the forward strand.
GAATATTATAAAATTGAACAATCATTTTACATAATATGCAAATAAATGTTTCTTTAAAAAATATAATAAACATCTATAAAGTAAAAAGTTTTAAATTCAGTAAAATATTAGACATGTTTTCTTCAAAAGTGTATAGCTTATGGCTTAGAAAATTTTTAATCGCAAACATAATAGGTAATGAATTTATTATTCTAATATATACATTATGCATATTATAACAATTATTTTTACGGCTCCGGGATCTTTTTATGCCAAAAGGTCAGTCATTAGTCTCAAAAGGTCAATTAGTTTTAGAAATTGGTCAGCCAAAGCAAGTTTTTAATCAATGGTTAAAGTTTTCGAAGTCGCGCGTAATTTTTAGCACCGCATAAAATCTTTAAATATTGAGTCAAACAAAAAATCTTTGGTTGGGCAATCAATAAACTAGCTGAGCTTTTTTGATTAATTACTGACCTTTTAGATAGCATACTTTATTGTTTTTTTGCGAATATATCATTGATGATAGGTGCTAAGATTCCGGAACTTATTTACCGTTTTTTTGTGTGTGTGTGCAAAATTTGCTGATCTGGCTTAGCGCTTTTTTTTTAATAAGACACGGATCCTGTTTCGGATACCAGTGTTACAGAATACTAAATACAATTTGTATTGCTCTTAACATATAATTCAATACTTATTTTGTTTATAAAAATATTAATACAATTGGTGCATTTGACGGAGGTGCTGAGATGCAAACTATATACGTTAGTTCAATAACCTTTCAAATATATATAATATATATATACTTTACAGCTGCCTTTTATGTTATTACTTAACACCGAGGTATAAAGTTTTTATTTCTTTTACAATCATAAGCACTACAATATACTGTATAAAACATTAAATTTGAAGTTAATTAACACTATAATGCTAAAGTACTATTTTCATATCTGTTCTTGTCGGCACTAGCCACCCTATCTTGACAAAGTGTGTAAATTTGGGTCTTTCAAAGATAAGTGAAAACCTAGCATTAGACGTCAAATTCTTCTAAATTTGAAACAATTATTGCGTTGGTAAAACTTGCACCGCGAAACAAGTTTCTTAAAACTATTGACAAACCTAAAAGTTCTCCAGACAGCCCAACGCCAAGTCCTAGGTCCAACATTTGAGCTGTTTCAATATTTCAAGTTAAATTTCCATATTCCTCTCAAATACTTCCAGTGCTATTTTTAAGCGTTTATTTCTTTTCGAAAGCATTTCTAATATAAAAATCACCAAACTCATCGAAATGAATATAAAATACATTTGAAATGCTCCGAATAATTGCTTTATAGAAAACTCGCTCTGCGACTTACTGCTGCGCCTTCTCGATGTATGATGAATATCTGAAAATAAAGTATTTATTTTGCGCATGTGTCCATGTTCTCTCAATTGTTGAATTCTTATATTTAATTCTCTTGATATATAAGACAGTTTTGGCATGTACATGCACGTATTAGACGTCAAAAGCGGTTGCTGGGCCATGAAAAACGGTCGGCCCCTACTGAACATGGCCATGTGAAATTTCGAGGCTAAAAATACATATTTTCCATCAGTTTGGAAAAAAGTTTCCGTCAGACTCGTTCCGTTAAATACAACGATGTGGTTCTTAAGTTCTGGTATAATACTCTGTATATAGTAGCTGCCAGGGCTAGCCATAAATTTGTAACCTTGTTGAATTGCCTCATCAAAGCTGTTAGGCCGAACACCAATAGGCCTGTTGTGCAAGATTTTGAAAATCGAACCCTCATACAAACTGCGAATAATCAGGAAACTTGCAATATACGGCCCAATGATAAGCCAATTGTAAGTTCTTTTCCGATGTTTGATTCCCTTAAACAAGTGTTTCCATAGACTTTGGGCAAAACACTTGTACACTGATATACATAAAATTACAAGCCACGTGCATAAGTCAAAAGGGAGGACTAGGGTCTTTAAAGAACTGGCAACCACATCCGTTCGAAAAACAAGATTTTTATAATACGTGTTGTAATGGGCTCCCGCAAAAAATTTTGACCTCTGGCTGGTGCAAATATTATCTGCAATCATTAAATCTGCAATGCCTTCATTTAACTACAACAAAAATATATACAAATATTTTTTATTCCTTAAACTCGATAAATTGAACAATTTAATTGACTCACCATCTTAAATCCACCAGTATATGTATGGTTATCGAAAATTTCACCAGTCTGGGAAATTATGATTTTAACAGAAAAGTTCAATAGATTCGCCAGGTGTTCTAAAACTAATCCGTCGTACCCCTTTATTTTTCCGTCTTCTATGTAAATAAATGGAAGAGATTTAAATGCAACAACATTTAATGAACATTTCCAAAAGTTTCTTATTTTGTTGGGAAAATGTGATGTTTTGAATTGAAAACTTCCATTAAGATAACGATTGATAATTTGAGGTGAGATGTCCTTGCAACGGTGTTCCTTGAATGGAAAGTATGTGTATAGAGTGATGTTTCCGATTTGGTCTTCAATTAAGGCATTAACATTTATAATCGATAGTTTCCAAAATACGTTAAATATTGCTTTCAAGACCAGCCAAGGGTCTGGAATGCCTTTGGGTAAAATTACCAGTGTGTAAAAATGGTCTTTTGGAAAAAAATTATGATGCCGTTTTGTCAGTGAATTTCTTGAAAGAAAAACAAAGAAAATACATTAGGTACATATTAAATATTTTTTTTTGGAGTGCAAATTGTTAAAAAGCATGATCTTAGTGGCTGTTATGAAACACTAACAATAAAATTTTAATAACTTTTTTCTGTAGCATCTCTGGGTTCTATTTTACCACGCTACACAAAAAAAAAAAAAAAATTGGGATCCTGATTACTATCTGGATCTATTTCAATAAACCAGATAAGAGTTTTCATTCGAGCGCGGGTGGGTAGATGGCTATCGAGTTTTGAAAAAATGGTGCGGTAGTGTAAATTGAGGTGCAAACGTAGCACCACACAAAGAATTTCTCATCTCGTGATCGGGTTGGTACTCGTGAAATAGATATGACTTCAGCCAAAAAATAATAACTTGGTGGTAAAGAACTCGTAAGTTGTTGTTGTTTCATTTAAATTTGTTATAAATGGAAAACATCACAAGTTTGTTGGTTGGGCCCCTAAAAAAACACCCTAAAAAATGGATTGAACAAAAAAATGAGGGAAACCTGTGAACCTGGAAGAAATTCGATGATAAATAATTTGTATATACTAAATTTGAACAATTACCTATTTGAGCAGCTTGTCGATTAAATAGCCAGAAATAACCGTTAAGAGGATAATCAGATTTTGTCTTTCATGTCAACAAAAGTCAAACATAAGATTATAATACAAAGATTATAAAATATAATAAAAGTCGACAACGAATAGGCTCTGTGTATTCTCATTTAGAGGAAGGTCTAAACGATATTTTTGTCATCACTAGCTTAAAACACATAATTAATTCAGGGGTAAATCTCCTTTTTTCTTGTGATCATCTGTTCTGTTTTTCAAAATTCTGCTTTTCAAAATTCAGCTTTTTAAAATTCAGTTTCACAAAATTCTCTGAAAAAAAAAGTTTCCGAAATGTAAAAAAGCGTCGACATAAGGTGTTAGTCGGTAGGAGAAGGAGGCGGTGGAGGTCCTATAATACAAAACCATAAATGTTCTCTGAAGTAACTTATCACAGCCAAAGTTACAGACAAAAGGGTCAAAAAATGGAGTGAGAATACAAAATATTATAAAGAACAAACAAATACAAGGAATTTTAAAAATGATAATAGACTTAAGCCATATTGGGTTTCTTAAGCGAGTAGAAAGTTATATAGTTCATATGTGGCTTTTGCTAAGACATTCTCCTAAACTTTTTAAGCTGTGAAATCCTTAACAGTGCTCAAATACATTTGGATACCCCAACTTTTAACGATAGCAAAAAATGAAAACCATCGCATTTCAAAATCATTTTTTTAGGATATTTTATCATGGTAAGTATTAGTCCAGTAACCTTGTCGTTTGTATATTGTATGGAAGGCATCGTTTGCGTCAAATCTGGTATTTCTGATTTTTTGCAGAGTTGTTCAGGATATTGGCCTAGAAAATAACCTAAGTTTTCGACCTCGAGCGGTTAAAGAATGTACTTACAAAATTTGCACTTTTTCCGTTTTTTTTTTTACCAGATATTAGTGTTTTTGAATATTGGCAACACCCCGCAACAAAGTTTGTCATATATTTTATTTAACTTCTGGATATGTAGAACAATCCTGCATTTCAGAACTATTGACAAGATTTCACCTAAGAAAAAACAAAGCATTTGGAAAAAAAACGCCTTTCAAGCGACCATAACTAAAATTTTTTTATATTATTCCAGATGACTCTAATTCCACCTTGTCTTTGACCAGGAAACAGCTCCATGAGTTGGTAAGAGGAAGCTCACAAAGACTCCTTGACGGTAAACTTGAAGATTTGGATAAAAAATGTATGGATTTAACAAACTGTCCCCCAGAGAAAAAAGATGAACTTAAAAAAAAATATCAAGGCGTTCAAAGCGAACTATAAACGGAGCAACTCTGCAACTGCACAGAAAAGCGTTTCTTGGATAAGAATGAAGAGTGGCTTAGCGAAGAAGTAACACTACCTGTTGGCATACTTCCCGGAAGGTCTAAAGGTCGCCCAAGCAAAGAGTCCAGGGAATCAAGTGACCGAACAAAACGTCGAAAAACAGAGGAACTTCGAAAGAGTGTGTCCTTTGATAAACTCACATACGCAGCACGGATGAGTCAACGAGCAGCAGGAAATAACGATGTCGCGAAAGTGATGGAGGTTGTGACCAAAACTCCAACCAGGGCTATGAAGTTCCGGAAAGCAACTGCGATTGGCAGTAAAACCCTGAAAACTTACAAACACACTCCTGAAAACGCTTTGAGGATATTTGTCGCAGCTAATTTAACTGCTAGTCAATACGAAGTGATTCATCAGGCCAACAAAGATATATATCCGTGCTATACCTACGTGAATAAAGCTTAACAGGATTGTTACCCACCAAAAAGCGTAAGTAAGACAGTTGCCGAAGTGAAGCTCCAAGATTTAGTGGATCACACAACATCACGTTTATATAAATATTTGGAACCAGAACTCCAACAGTGCCTTGAGACCAGTGAAACAGATTTAGAGCTCATATACAAGTGGGGATGCGATGGGTCTACTCAAAGCCGGTACAAGCAGAAATTCGAAGATGACGATAATAGTGATGCAAATATATTTTTGAGTTCCTTGTACCTCTTCGTCTCAAGTATGGGAGTCAAATCTTATGGCAAAACATTCACTCTTCATCACCGAGATGGTGCAGACCAATACGGATTCGTTTTGTAAAAGAAAATAAGGACATAACCAATGAAGAAATCGAATACGTTGAAAACCAGGCCCAAAATCTTCAAGCAACAAAAGTAAGCGACAATATAAGAGTCAACCATGTACTGCTTTCAACAATGGTCGATGGAAAAGTGTGTAACGCAGCTACGAATACTGCATCTAAATTACGTTGTTACATATGCGGAAAAACTTCAAAAAGTTTCAACGACTTGGATTCTACAGAACCGGAGAATCCAGATACTTTCAGATTTGGGCTATCAATATTACACGCCAGGATTAGGTTTTTTGAATTTCTGCTGCATCTGTCGTACAAACTAAAAGCGGAAGTCCATAAGGGTCGCGTAACAGAAAAAAGTGACGCAAATTCTCCAGGACTGCATGCAACGAGGATGTGCTTAACCGGCTTCTATTGGCGTCAGACCCTTATCTCAGCAGTTTAAGGACAAGCAAGACAAAAAAAACAATCGTTTTCAAAGGAGGCTCTCGAATTTTTGATTGCAATTACCAATGATGAAGATGATGATGATGACGATGATGACGATGATGATGATGGTGATGATGATGGTGAAGATGATAATGTTTTTGATGATGAAATTGAAATTTCGGAATGAAATTTGAACACCCGGATTAAGAAAATTTCACTCATGAAAAAAAGGAAAAAAGGGATTTTCTAGGAAAAAGTATCTTTCAGTTTTTTTCTAATTTTTATAAACTATGACATTTATCGGAATGAGGTTTTTAGTATTTGACTAAAAATATATTTTATGAGTGTTTTTTATAATACAAATTCTATATACTACTGAAATACATCAGCCAAGTAGAAGACTTAGCATTATTTAATTGGTCTTGTTGAATTATTGATTCAATATAGCTTTTAAGGGCCTTTAGTCCATACAAATTGGCGTTTCGTCCCGGCGTTCTCACTTGGACTCTTCAGTTGACAGTGAGGGCCTTGTCAAGATGCAATTTTTATTAAGTTCAGTCCAGCTTACATCAATTTTACAGCGAAAATCGAATGTGAACTATATCCAACCCAATTAGAATTTCTAATCAAGAATTGTTGGAAATTTTGTTACCCGTGGCCTGGCATTGTTAACATATGAGTGTTTTTTATAATACAAATTCTATATACTACTGAAATACATCAGCCAAGTAGAAGACTTAGCATTATTTAATTGGACTTGTTGAATTATTGATTCAATATAGCTTTTAACGGCCTTTAGTCCATAAAAATTGGCGTTTCGTCCCGGCGTTCTCACTTGGACTCTTCAGTTGACAGTGATTAGGTCATTGAATATTGACAAAAAAAATGTCCTTGATAAACAAATTTTTTTAAAAAAATAAATTAAAAACCGAACAAAATTCTTTTTTTTTCTAAATTTCAACTTTAAAACTTAATTTCTCAAAAACTATTAAATTAAACAACTTGAATCAAAAAACAAAACAAAGAATAAAATATTAGCTTTAAAAAAAATTATAGCACAGTGCTGTACGTGCTTTTTTTGATTTTTAACAATTTTTTTTCTTTCGGCTAATCGGGATGGGCATTTAAGTGGGTTTTACTGTACCTAACAAATGAAAATTTTTCCTTCCAAATAACTTTTTAGTCATTCGGTACCTATTTGATATGAAAAATGTGCCCAAATATTTTTGGCCAGGTTTTCGACCAAAATACCGCACTGTGCGACGGTTTCATGGTCAAAAATCAGAAGAAACGCGATTTTGTTGCGGTTTTTTCAGTTATTGGTGCTTTTGGTCGTAAATAACTAACTTTTAATAAAAGCATTGTTCTACGATTTCAAAATAAATAAATTTGCTTCAACTTGAGACCAAAGCCTACTCTGTAGACCCAATGGTTTCCAAAATACAACAATTCAAATTTTAGCGATAACAAATTTAATATAACAAGTAGTGTAATCAAACAGTATAATGGGAAATAATGAATGGTAGACATAAATGCATCAAAGCACTGGAGCGTGTAGGTTGCGGCCAAATTCCCCTGAATTCTCTTTTAAAAACATAAGTCGATATTCTTGACATCTACAACCTACTTTAAGACTTTAAGTCGAAGTCTAATTAAAAATTCCTTTTAAAAACCGACGCAGTCAACAATGGTAATGGGTACCTATATCAATATTTTTTTGTTTTCAAATTGATATTTTAAAGGAAGCGGGCTCTTCCAAGCCATCGGAGCGAAACATTTGCAATGCAACATTAACAAAATTATAGGAACAAAATACTAATTTCGAATTCCTTACAACCAAAAAATTCGATTTTTTTTTCTGAACAAATCGATTTTTTTTCGAAACAAAATCGATTTTACGCTGTCAAAACAAATCTTGCGTTTTTAGCAAGATTTCACATCAAATCGCGTATCTTCAAGAATTATAAAAACAACGCGAAAAATGAACTAAACTTTAATATTTGTTTAGCGTGCACCACTTCTTTGACTTAAGGTTAGGTTAGGATAGGTTGATGGACTCAGTCGTGGTCCCGGGTTCGGGGGAGGGGGGGGGGGCAATGGGTGCAATTGTCGTCGTCCCTTGGAAATTCTACTTTTAAGATCTATAACATTTTTCTTTAATTGTTTAAATTTAATCTGCCTACCTTCTTCAATCCCTACCTTAAGCTATAAAATCCAACAGGCAAACGCATCACTTTTCGTTTTCATGTTAGGTATCTAAATAAGATAGGTACATCAAAATTATATCTACAATTTATTGCACTTTCACCTCCAAATTGCGGCACGTTCTTGAATTTGCGTACAAAAACCCCCTTTTTTTTTTGGTAAAGCCTGCCAGAATAGAAGTTGAGAGTGCACTACTCATTTTAGATATAAGTAGATACCTACTCTATAACAATGCAAGAGCCAACAGCAAATTTGTGGAGTGGATGTATAACCAAAAATCTGAGAATGCGGGTTTAAAGGGGCAAATTTTGTTATATCGAAATCAAAAATCTGGCAGGTCTTTTCTCAGCATTTGGAGAGGGCAAGGCGTTGAAATGAGGTTTTCCAAATTTCTTATTAGGTTTGTTATCACTTTAATTATATTTTTAAAATACATCATGATGTTCTGTCATTTTCCCTAAGTCCAAACACCGTAATCTTGGTGATCAGAGTAATAGAACTCAAGATATACGGTTTTTAAGCGAACCTAAATCGTCTTTTTTTTGAGACTTTGTTTTGTTGATTTTTCACGTCTTATAAATCTCTAAGAAAAAACGGACAATGTTTTCTTAAAAAGCTTATGTATATCTTGAGTTCTTTTAGTCGGATCACAAAAAATTATACCCTTGAAAAGGAATTTCAAAAATCTCTATTTTCAACCCCCCATCCCCGCCAAAGACTGAACAAAGAACAAGACTTTTGGTTTCGATATCACAAAATATGCCACTTCAAACCTTCATACTCAGATCTTGTTTCTACATATCCAGTCCCAAAATATTTTGTAATTGTTACTGCTGTCAACAAAAAGTGGATGCATTTGAGGAACTAGCTTATTCAAGAACTGTTGAAGAATACGAGTCCGATGAGGAAAATTATTGGAGAGAAATCAGACAAATATTGACTGCCGAAGAGAAGTTGGATGGAAATGCTGCATCTGGCCAAATTATCTTGTCCTAGTCAAGGAAGAAGCTCAAAAGTAGGGATGGCCATGAGACGAGACTCTGCGAGACTTTTGTGAGTCTCGTCTCGGTCTCGTTAAAATCGAAAATTTTCAGTCTCGTGTCGGTCTCGTATAATTAAGTCTCGGTCTCGTCTCCGAAAAATACGATTTCCGGACAACCTGTTGATTTGGAACGAAATATTTTTGATTATAGTTTGAATACGTGCAGAAGAAAATAAATATTTAACTGAAATTGGATTTTTTTAATTTATTAGACTCTCTGTAAATTTCGGTCCAAATATACAGTCTCGTCTCGGTTGCTTTTAAGCCAGTCTCGTCTCGGTCTCGTAATGGGAGACCGAGACTTTTCTTGTCTCGTGGCCAGCCCTACTCAAAAGTAACTAAAGTACAGCTAGCAAGGCTTCTTCCCTTGTAACGACTTTATGTACTACACAACTTATCCTACTTGGTATTGTGTTTAATTGATATGTTGTCTTTAACACAGTTCTTGAGCCAATGTTTACAAACAACAGCTCTTGACGTTAACAGCAGCGCAATGCTGCTAAAGAACACGATTTCCGTTCTTTCTAGTCGCCGAGAGAAAATATATACTAATTTCAACAACATATGGCAGCGTGCAAAATTTTAGAGTGATCAATTGAGTGTTGAGTAAAAAAATCCTCGTGGTGGACGCCAAATATACCGACCCAAATTTGAAACTAATTTAGCTGAAGAGAACTGCAGACTATCCTTATTATGTACCTCTACTTGAATTTGTCCTAACCGATTTGAGTGAAAGATTTCAACCCGAAAACTTATAGGCCTGCAACTAGCTCCCATTTTTCCGACTTGAGTGGCAACTGAAAGAAAACTCTATCTAACACATACTAATCAAAAGTATATGATATAAGGGTACTTTGGTTAAAACTTACCCAGCATTACTGTGGCGGAACATGTCCGAATCCTGCTTTAAAGGTGCATGCACACTGTTTTCGATAGTTCATTTTTTACCCATAAAAACTAGAAAACAAATTGTAAAAAACTGAATTTTTGTGGACAGCTTTATTTAGATGCCCTTAACATGTGATACAAATTTTTCTTAATTTCACCCACAATTTTTTTTGTGAGGGGGGGGGGTAAAAGAGGTTAAGAGAGAATTTGCACCTGTTTTTTTTTATCAATATCTCAAAAATAATCGCTTACAGAAAAAATGTCGGAACACAAATTATAGCTCATACAATTTTACACAAGTTAGAACTTGGCACTTTTTTTTAGTAAGACCAATAGTTTAGAAGATACGAGTTGAATTATGTCTTAGTCTAAAATTTTACTATTACGCTTATGTTGTTATGAGTAAAAGTAAAAAAATGCCAAAACCTCAAAAAAATTAATACATAAAAACGCAGAATTTCACCCTCTACAGCATATCCAAAGTTTCACGAAATTCACGCATTGGATTTTTTAGTAGTCGCTTTTAAAAGGGGTGAAAGTAGGAGAGTAGGGGGAGGTTGGAGTTTATCACATTCAAATATTTATTTTAGTGCAACCAAAGCATGTGACACATAATATTAAGTTAATTTTTAAGGCTGAATCCAATAAAATAGAAACTAATTCGATATGACTACAAACAAAAAAGTTATAGTCCTTTTTATAAAAGGATGATTGTATTTTCATAAAGCACTAAAAATAGTATGGAAATAATGTTATGCTAATGTAATGATGAAACTAGGAATAAATGTTTTACTGAGCATGAAAACAATACTTCATAAAAATATTAACATTGAAAGGGTAATGTTTTAGAAGGAGCGAAATCCTTTTTATTTCTTAAATCTGTTTTTACTGTCATTATTTATTTCAATAAGAGAAAAAGGATGAGCTAAAAATATATTCAAATTGTTATTAAAACACTTTTCGTCTTGTGTGTAGTTATTCTATACCTAAAAAAGAAAGACGGAGATTTTCCAAAAAACATTTTTGTTTTGACTAAAACAAAGTCGTAAAAGCAGAACTATAGAAACAAATCTTAAACCTTGCGCAATATCTGCGTATTACTGTTACTTGCATCTCCTCGTCGAGTCGCCGTCGTGTCCTCATCGTCTTCTTTTTACGTGTGTTTGTATAAAACTTTTTGACTGTTCATTTTCATCATGCTTCAACATGGTATGGAATAGATACTTGTATTTTTGGATGCTTGTATCTCAAGACTTCGTACTGCACATTTATAATATTCATGCTTTAACAGGCTTCGAGATGCGACGCAACTTCATCCTTCTTTGGAGTTGGCAAACAAAAAGTCTTTACTGCTGCTAGAAAGACGGATGATGGTGATTTAAATAAATTATGTAAACTTGGAGATCTGACAGAGGAAATGATAACTTCTCCTATTAAAGGAGAATGGGCAAAAATGTATGGGAGCCGGTCTACCCACTCAACAGCAATGTGTTGTATGTCGTTGAAAAGGTAATTTTACTTACTTCATTTCATTGTATGACCATTAAGCTCTTAACTATGGGGTTCGTGAGATATTCGGAATCAAAGCACCGACAAAGACAATAATGCATTTCTTCATTGGTAGTGTGTCCTTTTACCTACATTAATCTGTGATACATCGTTGAAAAGATAATTTTGTGTATTTTATTTTTGTATATAGCCGTGAAGACGTAGATCATAGGGTGCAAGAGATATGTGGGCATACAAATCGACAAATATAACAACAATGCAATTCTTCATTTGGTACTAGTCTACCGACTCAACAGTAATGAGTCATACGTCGTTGTCAAGGTTATGGCATTTGCTTCATTTCATTATATGGCAGTTAAGCTCTAAACCATGGGGTTCGTAAGATATTCGGCTCTTAAGCACAAAAAAACAGCAATAATGCAATTCTGCATTGGTAACTTATCAACCAAGTCAACAACTATGAGTCATGTGTCGTTGAAAAGGCTGTTGCGTGTACTTCTTTTTATTATATGACCGTTAAAGTGTAAATAATGGGATTCGAGAGATATGTGCCAAAAACGCTGAAAAGTGCAGTAATGCAATTCCGCACTGGTAGCTGGTCTTGCAACTCAACAGAAATCTCTCTTATATCTTTGAAAACGCTATTGCATGTACTACCTAATCAATAAAAGCCACATAACAAAATTAAGTACACCTAATTTTCATTTACCATGGACTTATTATTGTTGAGTTTGTTGAACAGTTACCAATGCAGAATTTTATTTTTGCGTTTTTTTTTGTGCTTAAAAGCCGAATATCTTACGAACCCCATGGTTTAGAGCTTAACTGCCATATAATGAAATGAAGCAGATGCCATAAGCTTTTCAACGACGTATGACTCATCACTGTTGAGTTGGTAGACCAGTACCCAATGAAGATGTGCATTTTTGTTATATTTGGCTATTTTGATGGCCAAATACCTCTTGAACCCCAAGGTCTACAGCTAAACGGCATATTGCAAAATGAAGTACATGCAATAGCGTTTTCAAAGATATAAGAGAGATTTCTGTTGAGTTGCAAGACCAGCTACCAGTGCGGAATTGCATAACTGCACTTTTCAGCGTTTTTGGCACATATCTCTCGAATCCCATTATTTATACTTTAACGGTCATATAATAAAAAGAAGTACACGCAACAGCCTTTTCAACGACACATGACTCATAGTTGTTGACTTGGTTGATAAGTTACCAATGCAGAATTGCATTATTGCTGTTTTTTTGTGCTTAAGAGCCGAATATCTTACGAACCCCATGGTTTAGAGCTTAACTGCTACCAGAGCTTAACTGCCATATAATGAAATGAAGCAAATGCCATAACCTTTACAACGACGTATGACTCATTACTGTTGAGTCGGTAGACCAGTACCAAATAAAGAATTGCATTGTTGTTATATTTGCCGATTTGTATGCCCACATATCTCTTGCACCCTATGATCTATGTCTTCACGGCTATATACAAAAATAAAGTACACAAAATTATCTTTTCAACGATGTATCACAGATTAATGTAGGTATGAGGACACACTACCAATGAAGAAATGCATTATTGTATTTTTCGGTGCTTTGATTCCGAATATCTCACGAACCCCATAGTTTAGAGCTTAATGGTCATACAATGAAATGAAGTCATTAAAATTACTTTTTCAACGACTTACAACACATTACTGTTAAGTGGGTAGACCACTTTCCCCATTCTCTTTTGTTACATCTTTGTATAACACAAAAGATAAATATCTGCCTAAACATAATAATTTAAATAGCATGCGACTGGAGCTTGCATTGGTCAAACAATTGTCAGTTGAAAATTTGCCACCGTCTGTGCCAGGTTTTACTCAACAGCTAAAACGATGCAATTGGCAGGCTTTTATTTGGTATAACGCACATATTCTAATTGTAAGAGCCCTAAAACCCACAGAAGATGGATGAATTAATTCCAGTCCTTATTGAGGGGCCAACTTGCTTGGAAATTCTTCAGCAATATATGTATCCGTGAATTCAGCTCCCATGAACATCCATTTATTTGTGTCCATGGCGAAAACTCAACTTGTTGTGCAGTAAAATTTGTAAATGCTCTACTAAGTGTGCAAATGTTGAGCATTTCCATACAATCGATTTTGATTAAGAAAAAAAAAAATGAAAATAATGTATGATAAAGTTAAAATATACAGGGTGTCCCTTAATTCGTCAAGAGTATTTTAGGGTATGATTCTGGGGTATATTCTAAAAAAAAAATTGTTGCACAGTTAGGGCCTATCTCCAGTTTTGATATCATTTATCGGGAATTTAAGAAAAGTCTTACTTTGGGGTACCCTGATCCATTTTACCGGTAATTGCGCCGTAAGTACTTATGATAGAAACTTCTTTTAGGCCTTTATTTTTAGAAGAAATACCAGCCTTTGTAATTGCGTTTAAATAAATTTAATACCTTACCTCAGTTTTAAGATATCCAGTTTTAAGCCTGTTTTATTTTTCTTGCCCATGCTAATTTTTTGACTTTGGGGTTAATTTTCTCCAAAAAAATGTGTAATCAATGTTTTAATAATTTTTTTGAATATATGTAAAAATACTTAAAATAAAAGTTGACATCAAGTTTGGCGAAAAACCCATAGATTTTATGATAATTTGGAAAACCAGCGTCAGTTATGCATGAATGGCTATGAATAAAATATGATATGTGTGCTTATCGATTATTTTTATTTTATGTGTGAACTAAAACAGTTATAACAGGTGTAAAAATGAGTCCTCTTTGATTTTGTATGCATGGTATAGCCAGTTTTTGTATTTCACTGATTTGATATTAATTATCCTAGCTACTGCATCACTTCGGAGAACGCTTTGAGCATGCGCTCTTCTAATTCACTTTAAGTTGCTATTTTGGTTGAAAAAAAGATTTATTTCATTCTGCCCCATTCAAAAACATCCAATATTGTAGGATCAGGAGATCTTGCAGGCCATTGAACTGCTCCAACTTTTTCCTATCCAACGATTACCACTTACTCTTCATCTTTTCAATTTTAAACCTCTCAAGCAAGGTGGGCGGAAGCACCATCAAGTCATGAATAAGATGAAGCTAGTTGAACTTATGGAATGTCCTTCAATAGTCTGATAAATCATTTAGCAAACAACTGCAGATAGTTTGTAGAATTCAACTTAAGTGGCTACTAAAATTAGCATTTTTTCAAACCGAGCAATGTCAAAGTGCACCCGTTATAACTGTTTTAGTAAAAAACATACTTAAAAAATTATCTAAAACCACACAAATAATTAGTATTCATAGCTTTCAAGCTTAAAGCTAAAAAAACATTTTTTTTTAATTTTACCTGCCGCTGTTTTTCCAAATTATCATAAAATCTATGGGTTTTTCGGCAAACTTGTTGCTGAATTTTATTTTGAGTATTTTTACATACCTACATTCAAAAAAATTATTAAAACATCATGTTGATAACGCATTTCTTGGAGAAAATTGACCCCAAAGTTAAAAAATTAGCATGGGCAAGAAAAATGAAACAGGCTAAAAACTGGATATTTTAAGACTGAGACAAGGTATCAAATTTATTTAAACGCAATTACAAAGGCTGGTATTTCTTCTAAAAATAAAGGCCTAAACGAAGTTTCTATCCGAGAGTAAGACTTTTCTTAAATTCCCGATAAATGATATCAAAACTGGAGATAGGCCTTAACTGTACAACAATTTTTTTCTTAGAATATACCCCAGAATCATACCCTAAAATACTCTTGACGAATTAAGGGACACCCTGTATAAATTATGTAAACTTGGAGATCTGACAGAGGAAGTAATAACTGCTGCTATTAAATTTGTTGCACCTTTGTCCTTTGTTTGACAAAAAAGATAAATATCTACCCAAACAATTTAAATAGCATGGAGCTTGCATTGGTCAAACGATCGTCAGTTGAAAAATTGCCACTGACTTTGCCAGCTTTTACTCAACATCTAAAACGATGCAATTGGCAGGCTTTTATTTGGTATAACGCACATATTCCAATATTGTAAAAGCCGTAGAACCCACAGAACATGGATGGTACTTGTGTGAGGGTGAATTATTAGTCCTTTTTGAGGGGCCAACTAGCTTGTAAATTCATCAGCAATATATCTGTGATTGTAGCGCCCCACCATCTTAATGCACATCAATAAATTTGTGTCCATGCCGAAAACTCAATTTGTTGTGCAGTAAAATTTGTATATGTTCCACTTGATGTACAAATGTCGAGCATTTTAATACAAACGATCTTGACTAAGAAAAAAAAAAAAAAAATGAAAATAATATATCAAAAAAAATTCACTACCTACCTATTTAAAATAAAATATTTTAAGATCTTGAAGACTTTTCCATTCAATGAAATTTATCTTCATATTTTTCTGAACTCTTGTTTTCATTTATTCCAGGTTTAATCATTAGCATAACATTATTTCCATACTATTTTTAGTGTTTTTTGAAAACACAATCATCCTTTTATAAAAAGGGTTATAACTTTTTTATTTATAGTCATATCGAATTAATTTATATTTTATTGGATTGAGCCTTAAAAACTACCTTAATATCATATGTCACATGCTTTGGTTGCACTAAAATAAATATTTGAATGTGATTAACTCTAACCTCCCCCTACTCTGGATATGCTGTAGAGCAGCGGTTCCAAATATATTTTGGAACCCAACTCTTAACGATAGCACAAAATTAAAAGCAACACAATCACATTTCAAAACCCATTTTTTTGTTTATATTTTATGTGAGTTGTGGCTCGAAGTTTTCTTTGGAAAGTGAGTGTTGCATCGTGTAGCTGGGTAAAAATTGATCTGGTGGGGTGATTTTGACATTTTTTGTAAAATACAAAGGCCTTTTCTTTCTTTTCAGCTTTTTTAAAAAAAAAGTTATTTATTATTAAAAAACCTTAAAAAACACCAACAAATGTAGAAAGGTTTCAATATGTTGTGAAAATACTACAGCCAAATAATTTTAACTCAGTTATGTGGAATATAAAAATACCTGCAGTTTGAGTGACTTTGGCTACGATAAATTATGAAAAAACGCATCAAAATGATCAGAAAACTTGCCCTTAAAGGACGTACAAAGCGTACAAGTACAAGTCTCCTATAAGGCTGCAAAAGAGCGGAGAAAGACTGACCCTCCTAATAGTGTTCCAGTCATACCTATACAGGGCCGGACCAACCATATGTGCAAGATGTGCAAATGCACAGGGCGCAACATTCTGGGGGCGCATTACCACCAGCAAGAAAATGTAATCTGATCTTGCGCAAACAAATATGTACTGCCATTTGCATTTTAACGACAAACATTCTTCAAATAATCCCAAAATACCATCCATCACAACCGTGCTAAGTTATTTCTTGCACACTAACTAACATCACTTTCATTGTTTCATTCAAGGAAAATTTAACTCAAGAGTCTAGATATCGTAGAACTAAAAATCCCACTAGACCCATGCAAGTTCAATCCTACCTACCTGATTTCCAAATATTTCACCCTGTGCGTACAAAAGAAAAAAAAAGAAAAAATCTCAACACAAAAAAGTTCCATGCCACCTCATATGTGCAAGATTTATTTCATGCACACTGAGTCCCAAAATTAACATAGAGAATATGACAACGAAAAATACTTATTCATACTGAATCATATGGGCTAGAACGTGCAGATTTTGTATTACGCACCGTACCTCTGTATGTGATTTCTCATCTACGAAAAAAAAACAACAAAAAAATGTCACCGAAAAAGAGAACAGGAACAGGATGCTGTGCTACCTACTGCCTACTACTACAATAGTCAATGGATGTGCAAGTTTTTTTTTTCTGCACACTGAGTATCGAAACAAACATGAAAAAATATTTAAAAAAAAAAACTTATTATTTATACGGAATCATATGGGTCAGAGCGTGAAGGTTTTCTTATTGCACACTGTAACTGTGTAAGAGTTAAGTGCATGCTTACACAGGAGATATAATATGAAAATTTTAATAGAACGGAAAAGGAGAATAGAGTCGCGTTGTATCTGGTCTGGTGCAGATTGTTTTAATTGTTTTTTCGCTTTGTTGGTTAAGATTAAATAAATAGCTATCAGTTTCAAATAGAAGTGACGTATTTTTTGAAAGTGTTTATTATTCGTTTTTCCAATATGGATAAAAAAAGCTTTCGGGGCAGAATTTAGAAAAAGGCGAAGGCTTGTTGAGGCCGAAAATAAAGAACAGAGCGAACATTTCGCAAATTTTTTAAAACGCAGCGAGAAACAAGCAGATGGGGAAAATGTAAGTATTAAAATAAATAAATAATATATAATAATATATGAATTTTGACTCACTGACTGTATAACGCTGCAATGCGATTTTACAAAAAAAAAAACTTTTTTTACAAAAAAAAAATTGACTTTTTTAGAAAACAAAACAACTTTTTTCAAAAAAAAAAAAATTACTTTTTAACTAAAAAAATAACTTTCTTACAAAAAAAATTAACTTTTTCACAAAAAAAAATTAAACTTTTTTACAAAAAAAAAAAAAATTAAACTTAAAAAAAAAAAAAAAAAACTAAAAAAAAAAAAATAAACTTTTTTACAAAAGAATTCCTTAGACTTCGATGATCGCATTTCTGAATTTGCAAAATGTAAGCCCAGAAAAGTAAGTTTCCAAGTTTAAACGTTTCCCCTCTGCTCATTTCTTCGCTGCGTTTTAGTTTATGGTTTTACTTGTTTTTCCTAAAAAAAATTAACTGAAGTTCCTATTTATTTTTTATATGTATATACATATGTATGTATATATTTTTATATTATTTTGTTTTTAAAATAATTAATAAACTTATTTATTTTTTTATATGAAGTTTATATATTTTTTATTTTGTATATATAAATGTTTGTATATATTTAGTTTTATTATATTTTGTTTTTAATTTATTTACTATTTTTTTTTTTTAATATGTATTTGTATTACATTTGATACATACAATCATATATGTAAACATATTTGTTTGTTACTGAGGATAAGGTTTACTGGGGATACCTCAATAGAAAAAACGCATTGAAAGTCTACCTCCTGGGTAATGTGGAAAAGGCTTATGCATGTGCATCAGTGTATGTGTGAAAATATAAAAAAGGGGCGCTTTCTACAAATCTTTCACAGGGATCAAGTTTGGCTGGGGCCAGCCCTGTACCTATATGCACATTTAAATTTACAATTCATGTGTTTAAAAAACAAACAAAAGATAAATGAAACCCTTAAAAATAAACAAAAAATCCTCAGTATAAGAAAATGTCTTTGAGATCAATATTGGTAGGTGATCATTGATTGATTCTAGTCAGTGAGATAATAAGGAAAATGTTTACCTGGCCAAAGTCTTCCAAAACTGCAGTGTGACTTTAGCCACCCAATTTTTGATTTAAATTAGCCAACTGATTTGCATAAAATTAATGATACTTGTGCAAAAAATATTTACTCTATAAAAAAATCTATGCAAAAGGTATTCATATTTTAATTTTAAAATGCGCCAAAATCATCCGGTTTCACGGTACTTCAAAAAATAATTTTGTATTTTTACTGTTTGTTCTTCGAGAAAGTCGCGGAACCCTGAAAAACTCCTCTACGGAACCCGCGGAACACAGTTTGGGAACCGAGGCTGTAGAGGGTGAAATTCTGCGTCGATACCCACCTTAAGGTTTTATGTATTTCTTTTTTTGTGGTTTTCGCAATTTTTACTTTTACTCATAACAACATAAGCGTACTAATAAAATTTTAGACTAAGACATAATTTAACTCGTATCTTCTAACTATTGGTCTTACTAAAAAAAAGTGCCAAGTTCTAACTTGTGTAAAATTGTATAAGCTATAATTTGTGTTTCGACATTTTTTCTGTAAAGCTGATAATTTTTGAGATATTGAAAAAAACAGGTGCAAACTCTATTTTAACCTCTTTTACCCACCCGCCCTCACAAAAAAAAAAATTGTGGGTGAAATTAAGAAAAATTTGTATCACATGTTAAAGGCATCGAAATAAAGTTTTCCACAAAAAATCAGACTTTAACAATTTGTTTTCTAATTTTTCTTTGTAAAAAATGAAATATCGAAAAAAGTGTTCAGGCACGTTTAAAGCAGGATTTGGACATGTTCTGCCACAGTAATTTTGGTTAAGTTATAACCAAAGTACTCTTATATCATATACTTTCGATTAGTATGTGTTAGACAGAGTTTTCTTTCAGTTGCCACTCAGGTCTGAAAAATGGGAGCTGGTTGCAGGCCGATATGTCCTGGTGATAATTCCTATCAGAAGATGCAGGGATCTGTTTTCAGGTTCAGAATTTTGTCTGTTTTTTTTTTTTTTTTCTTATTGTAGCTGGTCAACAGATTCCTTGTAGTGGCACAAGTTACAAGTGAGGTCCACCTGTCATTGGTTAGTTCCACTATCTTCTTATTAATCGTCTGGAGTCTGTTAGGCTTGGATCTATAGATGAACCAGTCCTTGCCAGTTTTCTTTGACTTTGTGCGGCAACAAAATTCCTGTCAAATTGCACTCACGCACTCACAAAAAATCGGATTGTTTTTAAATTCCTTCTACCAAGAAAAATTTTTGAATGAAATCGATTTCAAATGGTTGTAAGGAATTCGACATATATTACAAAAAAAAACTCATGTCAGCGAATGTTTCCCGTCGGATTGCGAGAGTCTTTATGAACAAAAACTAAACACAACTTTTCTAATTGTCATGGAAAGCTTCTCCGCAAAATATTTTTATAAATAACCATTGAAAATAGGACTTGAACTTGAACGTTAAAAAAATCCTCGAATCTCTTTTTTTACTTCTTCTGTGATTTCGTTATCCCACGCAATCACCAAATTTGTCGGATTTTCCTATAAAATAAATATATCAGCATTTAATATTATTTTTGGTCAATCCTATCTCAACAACACGAGCATGGTGTTTTTTTTCGAATCTAATTATAGGCAACTAAAAATATCGCCACTTTTGCCGAACAACCTTATATTCTTATTTTATTTATTTTGTCATAGTTTAACGATATAGCTTACAACAGACTCAAATCAATCTAACCCGGGTAGGTATAAGGTACTTAGTAGGTATTCGAAAGTGTAATCGGTAATTAGGTATACACAAATCCTTATTATAAAAATACTATGTTTTTGTTGGACTCACTCGAGTGATTCTAATGATTCGATGAAGTACATTCGGAAATAAATTTTATATTTTCCACTATTATTTGATACCATCTCAAAGGTCGACCTATTATTACTCGTTATAAACTGTACAACCGTATTTAAAAACTCCTGTTTGATAATTGGAGAATTAGCTTCAATATTAATTTCAATGTTTTCCGTTAGCCTCTTGTCAACTTCATCAACAATGCTCAGCACGCACTTTGCCACTTTGTTTTCAATCGGTATTTCCGTGAGAAGTATTCTTTGCAAATGTAAGCTTTCAAATGTACTACAACATATTTTTCGATTTAGAATTATTGGCAGTGCGAACAACCAAATAGTCCAAGAACAACCCATTGCTTTAAACTTCGAGTATGAAACTGAGCATTTAACAAATATTTGCTTGGAATTTATACTATGGCAATAATTTCATTTTTAATATTAAATCAAATCAAAATAATACCTTTGTACTTATACCATATCAGTTGATTAGCGGCATGAACAGAGGGCTCCTGCTCCTGAAAATGGGTCGGGATGTTATTTGGGGTAGTGAAATGAAACATGCTCTGAATTAAACAATTCAATCTGATTGGATCTGAATTGTCAACACTTAAAAGGCCGGCCGGTCGGTCGGCAGTGGTTATTTGTTGTTGCTCAAATTTTATGACTGAAATTGGGAGGTGGCAGGTGGGTTGTCTAAAGGTATACAAAACAAATTAGTCGTTTTTAAACAGTCGTTTGGTAGGATAAAGGATTGGAACGGACAGTCGTATCGCAGGATAAAGGATAGGAAATCTTTTTTACTTGTATTTTAGTGTAGAAGTAATATCATGGTCTCAAATACTTAAGTGCACCGTCACAATTTGTCTTAGTACGGTCAAGTAAGACTTTCACTGGGACCTAAATCCGATGTCAGGTTTGACTTCACTATTCGAGTCTATTCATGAGTCTAAAACCACATTTTGTACCTAGAGTCATTTGGGCGCCATTTTGTTTTTAATGCGATTATAACTCGCAAATTTTTGGTATTAGAAATAAAAGTTGTACGACAAACTTGTAGAGAATTAAATTTTCTACAAAATATGTTAAATAACTTTTTTCGCTAATCACGCTTGTTTAAAATGTATATCCCATTAAAAAAAAATTATTTTAAAAAAAGTACCGTAACAAAAGTTATAGAACTTTTAATTATCTATATTTTTTACTTAAACAGTTTCTTAATTGGAATAACGGTTTTCGTTCTGGAGCGAATATACGTTCGAGCAATCCGCACGCAAAAAGTTATTTTTTATTTATTTATTTTTTTTTTTTTTAATTTTAATGCAATAATTAGTACAGTAACTACATATATACATTTACGTATGCGTCTAATTCGGTATTTCTGAATTTTTTCTGAGCTGTTTAGGGTATTGGTTTAGTAAATAATCTAAGTTTTCTACCTCGAGCAGCGACCGCTTCATGGCGCTCTTTTTTCAGTTATTGGCGATTTTAGTCCCAAAGAAGTAATTTAAAATAAAAAGTTACCTTCTTTTCTCTACCTACCATCTCTGTAGAATTATCAAATATAATGGAAAATAAAGAATGGTTGATATAAATGCATCAAAGCACTGGAGCGTGTAGGTTGAGCGAAAATAATAAATAATGATGGGAGGGGCAATTATCTAAAAAAAATGACTTAAGGAAGAAACAACACTATTGAAAAGCAACGCTAACAAACAACCACAATATTCTCCTTTATCTTATCCCAGAAACCATTCTTGAATTTTCTTTTTAAATAAAGTTATTTTAATCGATAGTTTTTGAAAACTTAATTCTCAAACTCAAAACTTTGAAAAAGAATATTCTTCTATTTACTTAGTAGATATAGGATCCTTGGGGAAAATTTCTTTTTGACAGTTTTGAGTTTGGAAATTAATATTTCAAAAACTATCGTTTAAAATAACTTTATTTAAAAAGAAAACTCAAGAATGGGTTTCTGGGATAAGCTATAGGAGAATATTGTGGTTTCCTTGCACCTATGGTATACTGATGTTATCTTTAGTTAGTTAAGTTAGTTAAATGGTACTTTATTACTTCTTATAATTATAAAGATGTTATCTTTAAAAATAGAAACATTAAATTCCTGTGTGAAAAATGAATAATTCTGAAAAATAATTCAAAATATTCGATAAGCCAAGTTCTGACACTACACCCTTTTAACAGGATCAAACTCAGGCGATTTTCGACCCCCCTCTATCTTCAGAGCCAATGAAGTCAGAAACTTTAAACTCGCAGCATTTGCTAAGTTTTAAAGATAGCTGTCTCTATCACATTTTAAGGCAAAAATAGAGACATCAATCGTCAAAACGACAATCACCACAATTGATAATCAACTATCACCTCAGCCGATTCCACCCCAGGTTTAGGCAACTCACCAAATTTAAATTCTTTAGCATTAGTAGTAGCATATATTGTGAGATATAAGACTGCAAAAATCACAAAAACCGTAACTGACTGACTCACTAACATATCATCAAAATTATGGAGCACTTCCCGACATCGTAGAATCTTTTAATTTCGCAGAACGGTAGGCTGTGGTGTAAACAAAGGAAAAAATCGAAAATTTAAGATTTTCCATTCAGGGGGCGTGGTACCCGCCGATTTTCATATACTTGACATACATTATTTGGAGCACTTCTGATTGTCGTGGAATGTTGAAATTTAGCACAGCGGTAGGGCTTAAAGTGCAGACAAAGGAAACATTTTAAAATTTGAGATTTTAAATTCAGAGGGCGTGGCATCCGTCCATTTCCGCAGAATTAATATCAATTCACTTCTGGTTGTCGCAGAATAATGAAATTCGGTAGAGCGATAGGACTTGACATGCAAGCATATGTCTAATAAATATTTACGCTCATCCCTGACCGAATGACTGCATAACGCTGCAATGCCAAAAAAAATAACTTTCTTGCAAAAAAACAAATGTTAACTTTCTTACAAAAAAAAAAATTAACTTTCTTACAAAAAAAAAAAATAACTTTTTTAAAGTAAAAAATTACTTTTTTTTATAAAAAAAATCCTTTCTAAAAAATAAACTAGGTAACGCTGCTATGATAATAAGCAGGGCTCGGGTTGTCATGATCTAAAAAACACAAAATATGCGCCTAAAATATGCACTAGAAATTACTAAATATGCCATACAAAATACAAAATATGCCATAAAAACCCAGAATATGCTGCAGAAATATTCAAAAAGTATAAATGAAAAACCATTTAAATACAAAACAAAAATACAATCTTTTATTCATAGAAAGTTTTCACAGCAAAAAGTAGATAAATAAAATTCACATAGAGCATAAAATTCAGGTAGGTTTAACAAAAAATAAATAGTATTTTTAATAATATGTGCATTATTTTCGTAAGAAGGTTTTGTTAGCATAAAATTTTGTCTGAAATTTCCAAAAACTTTTGTACATGGAAAATGACCTCTCCACGTTAACAGGCGTTAGTGGAGTAATGAAAAAATCTCATTTATTGAATATCGAAGCACTGTTCTTCATTCCCATTTAAGGATGTGCAGATATTTTTATATTTTTAAGAAGATTTTTTATTTTTTTACAAATAGACTCTACTCTACTGCATTCATTTTTGAAACTGCTTCGTAGCTTCGTCCATTAAATGTAATTGTTTTTTAAGCGAGTTCCAACCCTATTATTTTGAAACTAATGAAAGCCAAAGTTTATTTTCTTGAAATATGCAGGAAAAATATGCATTTATTGTTAAAATATGCTTAATAAGCCAAAATATGCATGTATATCAAAATATGCAAAAATATGCACTAACGATTGAATGCCATTTTAAAGCAAATTTCTTAATTCGAAAAACTATCCGATTCTTTTGCTTCTAAGGCTTTCCAAAAAAAATATGCATTTGCATAGAAATCCGGGCCCTGATAATAAGCTAAGATCGGGAAAGCAGTTCCTGCTCTGAAAAAACAAATGCAGGCGATATGTCGGAAGGTAGACCTTGAATAGGACAATATTGGTTCAAATTTTTAGGGTTCCCACTATTCTAGAAGTAAGATAGTAAATTATAAACGGAAAATTGACTCCTGCTCCCAATCGAAAAATCAAATAAATACAGGCAATATGTCAGAATATAAGTCTTAAACAGGCCTAAATTGGGTAACATTTTAAGGGCTGCCACATCTTTAGAAGTAACTTTTTTTTTGAAAGAGAACGGTGAGGTTGTCAACTAAATTATATACATATTTACGTTCAGCCCTGACTCAGATAAAATAACATACCATGTTCGACGGGCGCCTTTGGCGACCTGCTAAAATAATTTCAAAACGCAATTTTTGTTTTGGGGCTTATTGCGAGAGTCTATTCGACTTTTTTCGATTTTATCAAATTTGAAATTAGTATCGCCTTGCTCAGTAGACTTATTGAAACAGAATCGATTTTCGAAAATAGAATATTAAAAGCTCTCGACTAGAGCTTTAGACTAAAATGCCAAATCTCCGCTAGAATTTTAGAAAATAAAAATAGTTTAACGAAAATTTGCCGTTTTGTTGATAAAATAAATAGTTTTACTTCAAAAAAATAATATTCCATAGCGCGCGACTAATTGCAAAAATGAACTCCGGTCCTTTAGATTTTAGACATTGGATGAAAAAATGCAGACAAACATTTGTATAATATTATTATGGTACATACATATTTATGATAATGTGGTAGCTTCGCAGACTCCTTTAGGGTGCAGTGGTGATTTGTGCATCTTCAAAATGCACTTTCTCTAAAAGCCTTAACAACAGTTATAACAACTTCAAAAATCATTTTGTAGTTGAATATAAAGCTCCTTTGTACCAAATATGACATTGCAGCTTTTTGCAAACGGAAGGACATTGAGCAAATTGTTGGACATCCGCATACAAATATCAATAAATACATCAGCATCAACTATTAAGACTTTTGGAAAAAAGTGCATTTTTATGATTCATTTTATAAATGCATAATTTCTAAAGAATGTATAATAAGTAAATATATAAAAATCTTTTTAAAAAAATCTATTAAGGTAGCAAATTTTATATTGCAGCACATGTTAAAATGATTGAGCATTAGGGCTGGCCACGAGACGAGAAAAGTCTCGGTCTCACATATACGAGACCGAGACGAGACTGGCGTTTAAGCATCCGAGACGAGACGTTACCAGCCCTATTGAGCATCTTGAAGGAAGGACACCAAACATGATGGATAACGATATGAAAGTTCATATTGTAACAGAAGATATTCTTTTCCACTAAAATACATTCTTATTATAGGCTTAAACACAAATTTACACAAAAGTCGATCAGAAATTCCTGATCGAAAAAAAAAATTCTGTTTAGTAGAAAAAAATTGATCCTAATAGAAATTCGCAATACCGATGATAGACTTTAAGTCTATTCCGATACACTCTCGCAATAAGCCTTTGTCACGATGACGATTTGCAAATCAAGTGAATGTTTTTATTGGATCTAATCCACAAAGAACATTACTGGATAACCAGAGAAAATTCACGTGCAATGTTGTTTTCCAAGAAGTTCCTCATTAAAAACAGTTTTGTGTCAATATCTTTTCTAATCACTCAAATAACTTCCATCTTCATCATTAAATCATAATAAAATAATGTATTTATTTTATAACAATGTACATAAAATATAAACATATGTGTGCATACATATGTATATTACTATTTGCAAAACATTAAAAAGCATCAAATTGAATTTTTATAAATATTTAATTAAAAGTGTTCTAATGTATGTTCATAATCTTTCAATGGTTGCCTTACAGCCTACTACATACTAATAATAATCGGGTTCAACGGGCGCCTTAGGCGACCTGCGATACACTAGTATATATAAGAAGGAAGAACCTCAAAATTATCAGAGAAGTCTGTTATTTAATGATTACTGAATTGAGTTGGTTTACTTGACATGTTTTCTTTTTTTTTACCTAATTACTCAATTTTGAAATGAAAGCTTCACTAGAAAACTAACTCAATTTAAGTCAGTAATCACTAAATAACAGATTTTTCTGATAATTTTGAGGTTGTTCCATTTTACTTTACTTAAAATATTTGATATTTAACATTAATAAACTCAGAACTTGGCGTACTTTATGATCTCATTACTTTTTACGGCTGACTTGTTACGCAAATGTTTTTGTATATTGAAGAACTTGGCTACATTTTAACATTTATGTTTTTGTTGTGATTTAATTAAATTAATAGATACCTTATATGTACAATATAGATATTATACATATTCTATAGATATATGTATATATGTATGTATGTACACTCCCTGTCACTTGTTTGAGGCCACTATTTTCATAAAAGTTTTTTCTCGATAAATACCTGTAACCAATATTTTCCTGGAAATTTTTGATACGTGTGAGTAGGTATATATATTTTGCAATAAAAAAGGATAAAGTTAAAGAGTTTAAAAAAGAGTTTTGAAAATGATAGGTGACAGAAATATAACAGAAACATTTGCATCCCTCGAACACCGCCGCCATGTTTCATGTCTAACATTATTTTACCGTTACTTTTATAAACACTGTTCTAATGAAATAGCCAGCTGCATTCCTCCCCTAAGACAATTCAACCGTAATACTCGTACCTCTAGGAATGCACATCAGTTTACCCTCGAGTCCAACTTCGGACGTACTGTCAAGTATAGAGATTCTTTTTTTAGCCGCACTACCCGAATGTGGAATGCTTTACCCGGCTCTATCTTTCCCGACCATTTTAATATTCAGAGGTTCAAAACCAATGTGCATCGGTATCTCCTCTTAAATCCGTCCCTATTTTCCCAACGCTCGCACTGTGTTTAAACATTTTAAGGGCAGCCAAAATCCCTTTAGTGCGCGCTCAAATAAAAAAAAAAAAAAAAAAAACTTGGAAAATCCATAGAAATTTCCCAGTTATGTAAATAGACTGCAAAAAATGACTTGATTGAGGCCATTCCAAAAATTGCTTGACAAAAGTAAACATCAGGGGCGTAGCTACCGCGGTATCAGCCGTATCAATTATACGTGGCCCCCGAGATACAGGGGCCCCCGAACCGAGATAAGTTTGTAAGAAACTGAAATTCATTTGAAAAAAATTTCTTTTCTTGGCAGGAATTTTTTGCTACACCCGTTAAAAAAAAATTAGTTGTCTTTCTTTTTTTCATATAATCATATACCTATGTACCTACTTAAGACAACGCAAGTGAAAATGTTCTGCATGAAATTGTCATAATAATAACAATAATAATTGGGTCGCGCAACAGCTCGTGAAGAACCAGGGCCTAGTGACTAACAACTCTGTGTGCTTGTGTCGACAGGAATGGAAAGGACCTACAATTGTATGCCGAATCTTATTCATGACAAGTGATACTCTTGGAGGATTTGTCAATTCCTCGCAAGAGGCAGTAGCCCTGAAAAAAACTTTTTAGTTTTGTAGGTGGACGAGGCTAGGAAGTGAACCCAGACCTCCAGCGTGACAGTCAATCGCACTAACCATTACGCTACGGGCTACTACGAAATTGTCATAGGTACACGAATCTACACCCAACGATGCACTGCACCAGTTATTGATGCTGCAAAACACGTCCTAGAAGTGTCAAATTTTGTTGACAATTTGAAAAAAAATATATACTTTTTTTGGCAATAGCATAGGTGGTCAATGTTGAATAACGAGTCATCTGAGGAATATAAAATTACACTTAAAAGTGTTAACCCTACTAGATGGTCATCAAGAAATTACGCTTTATTCGCTGTACGGAAAAATTATTCATTAATAATAAAAGATGAACGTGATGAAAGTAAAAATGTAATTAACATTTTAGAGAGCTACGAATTCATTGTATTGGTTTCGTTTCTTTCTTCTTTATTCGAAATCATTAATTCTGTGTCCAAAGCCTTTAGCATAAAGACAATGATTTACAAGTATTTTACTAAGTAATATTTTAAATAGACTTAGAGAATTAAGAAATCAAAAATCATTTTTAAGTTTGCTTACCGAGTCCAGAGATCTAGAAAAAGAGTCGGGGGTAATAACTGTTTTCAAAAATCAAAGATGCAAAATAACGAAACGCTTTTTTGACGAATTATCAGAAGATGAGAGAATATAAGACCCGGATTCTTACTTCAAAGTCAATGTTTACTATTGCTGCTTAGATATATTGATTTCTCAAACTGAACAAAGATTTCAGAGCCTCTATGATCTACGTAAGTAATTTATTTGAAGTTTTAAAACCAGAACTTTTATCGTTTTCAAATGAAAAAATTGAAAAGAAAGCAGGTAAAGTTGCTAAATACAATTAAGACCTGTCAGTTGATCTTTTTGAACAACTAATTGCTTTTAAATCCCGTTTGAAATCAGAAAATTCAGTCAACTAAGGAACTCAGAGAGTTATTGCTTATTAAATACATTAGCCTTGCATCCAGTTTTCCGGAAGTAATACCGGCATGCCTTTTATTTTTGACGCTTCCGGTAACGACAGCAACAGGTGAGAGAACATTATCTAAGCTAAAAATAATCAAAAATTATTTAAGAACTTCTATGGGACAAGAACGATTGTCGGACTTAGCGATCATGTCCATAGAAGATGAATAGCTTGAAAAAATAAAATCATCGTCAGAAATGTATGATTTAATTAATAAATTTGCTGAAACAAAGGCAAGAAAAGTTTTTATTTTATTTTATTTTATTTTGTACTGTTAGTTTATGTTTTATAGCACCTACATTTATGTATGTACAGTCGACTCCGCTTAACTGAAACACCATAATTGCGGACCATTTGTTTCAGTTAAGCGGAGTTTTCAGTTAACCGAACTTCGGATAACTGAAATTTATTTCAAATAAGCGGAGTTTTGTCAAAACAACTTAAATTTCGTTCAGTATGAAAATCAAAAAAAGAATGTAGGTATAATTTTTTGTATTTTGTCAAAATAGTTATGTATACTTCCATATGAAACAATTCAAACAACAAAGGTATTTTCATTTTTAATCACAAAACAAACATGAATATAACATATTTAAAAAAACAACAAATGGTCGTTTCACTTATGCGGAGTTGAATAAAGTTCCAGTTATAGCTATCATTGAAAACCATAATTGAAATAGTTAGCTGTTGATTTTGAGGCCCTTCGATTGTTTAATCATTGAATAATTAATTGCAAAAATATATCTTACGACTTCAAAATTATTTCTCCTCCAAAAAAAATTCATTTTGACCTATATCTTCCCCATAAAGTATCTTTTAATTTTTTCAATGATCATTGGTAAGGTAGTTCATCATTGAAAAATTAAAAGTCATTTTATGAGAAAAGTTGTGCCAAATTGAATTTTGTTTTACCTAGAAATGATTATTAAGTCAGTTAGCTTTACTTTGGCATCAAAATAATCGTTTATTTTTTTTCAAAATGTCTCAAAATTGACAATTAATATTTTCAATGATGGTTTTCAATGATAGCTATAACTGGCCCCTAAGTGAAAAATGTTCATTTGAGGCAAACAATTTTGTTTCAATTATCCGGAGTTTGCAATTAAGCGGAGTTCAGTTATGCGAAGCAGTTTGTGTGAAAAACTCTCAAAAAGCCTCCGGAATAAATTTCTTGTTTCAGATAACCGATGTTTTCAGTTAAGTGGAGTGCAGTTAAGCGGAGTTGACTGTACCTATATTATGTACACCATATTATGTATGTTCCATTAAATGAACTGGATTTGTTATTGTGAGTGTTTTTGTTTGTTTTGTAAAAATTGATTTTTGTTTAATTTTCAATATTGATACGGGGCCCGCGAGGGCTAGCTACGCCACTGGTAAACATCGTTGATTTTTTTCAAGCAAAAGTTTTAAATATTTAAGAAAGGATAGAAAACTATATTAAATATTAAATTTCAACTTAAAATGGGCTCTGGAAACACGTCGACAATAGCAGAAAGAGGATCAATAGATGCTTTAAGGAACTGGGATTCTCAGGCCGAGAAAAAGCTAGGAGACCGAACGGAAGTAAGACCATTGTCAACAACTATCTAGCAGACACTGAAAACTATGGAAAAAATAAACAAAAATGACGCACAGCTCAAGCAACAACAATCCGATAAAAGCGACTCATTCAGCGACTAGCTTCAAATTCCACACTATCAGAGCCTAAAATCAGTGGCGTCTTTAGGCATCTTAGGGGCCCCCTGAGTCTTCGCTGTAACTTTTCCAAATTTGGAAAGTAAACGATTAGGTTAATTTAAACTTAAAAGCTGCAGCTAAAAATTTGGTTACAAACCAACATAATTTACATGTGATTGTAACAGTAATCATAATATTTATATGGGCAGTAGGTATCTTTTATTTTTTTTTTAAGTGACTATTTAGACGAGGCAAATATTTTGTAAAAGATTCTCGACTTTGGTAGGAAAAGAAGTCAACATGATTACAAATGATATTTGTTTCTCTAATGCATCGAGTTAGATGCTCATTGAAACGAAAGTTTACCCGATGGTAAGATTCATGAAATAGAATACAGGATCGCGTTTGCCTATACGGTGCATATGCTTATCAACTAAGGATAATAGTAAAGGACAATTTATATTAGAAGTAATAATATCGCGTGTATAAGTACAACAGAAAAATACCGACGGATCTTTTTAATCCTTAAACAGTGAGTTTTATAAGATGGATTCCAAATAACTGAGCAGTATTCGAGGGAAGACCTTACATATACATAGAATAGTGATCGAAGTGTAAATGAAAGATCCTCTGGTCTCTTTTGCACTGCGAACCACAAATTCCAACATATCTACTATTCGCTTTGGCAACTAGAAAAACATTGTGGGGAGGTGAAACTTAGTTTGTCTTAGTTTAATCTTGACGGGCCTGATGGTTTCAACTTTTATTTTTACGATTAAAGAAAAGAAGAACTTATTTTGTCAAGACATCACAGTCATACATCACGTGTTATGGTGTGGGGAGCTATCACGTATTATGGAACATTTGAATTGGAATTTATAACTACAACAATTAATGGAAATAGTTACAAATGCCTGCTGTAACGGGTACTTCCAAAGCTAAAGAATATTCTGGAGAAAATAACAAATAAAAAATAGCAACCAACAAAATATTTGATGGGTTTGTTAAAGCCCAATAGAACAGGTAAAATTCAAAACAAGCTCGAAAATGTAACCGTTTTTTGCACTTTTTTGACATTTTTATCAATAATGCATTCGGCCCTAGAAGTTGAAAGCTTGGATTTATCATTAGGACAGCATCGTAGAAACAGCCAATAAATCAAAAATCTGCTATGTTCAACGCTTGGTATTATTTTCACGTTTACTGTGCTAATTTTGAAAACTTTTGTTTTTGCTAAATTTACTCTAGTATTGCAGATTTTTACCAATAACTTGCTATTGACTCTAGATATAATAATAGGTAATACCATTTTGAAATCTGCATTTAACGCGCATATTTTTAACGCGCAGATTTTTAAAATAGTTGGCCACTCAGGTATTCATGCATTTTTTTTATACCAGCTATGATTTAACTTTTTCAAAAATTATTTGTTTTCACATTTTGCATTAAAATTCAATGTTAAATAATTTTTTTCTCTAAGAAGTCCAACAGTTATAATAATTTTCTTCTACTTATGTGTTGGCACAAGTAATGTTAAATATTCCTGCAAAAAAAAAATGATGGAACTCATTCACTTGTAGTCGTGGTATTCAAAAATGTAAAGTAAGAAAAAAAATAATGCACTGAACAAAAAAATGCATATAACTTTTCTTGATGTAGGGATAGAACTTTTTTATCAGTTTTCAGGACGGTCATAAAGTCTACTATGCGGCATTTCAGGGTTATCCATTACTTACGGGACACCCTGTATAAAAATTCTTGAAAATTTAAAAATAATTGAATTTGGTACGCCAAGTTTTAGTATTAAATTAAATTCAATTTTTCACAAAATTAAAAAAAGATCATTAACCTCTTTTCAAGACATTGAATGTTCAAAAAAAATGTCCATATTTTTTTAAAAATTCAAAAATTATTTTTTTCAAAAATGTTATATGCAAAATTGTAAAGGACTTCTTACATAAAAAAAAATTAGTTGAAATCGGTCCAGCTGTTATCGAGAAATTTGAAAACCAAAAAATGGGTTGTATGATAGGTACCGTCAAGAACCGTTATAAATTTTTTTTTTCTACCAAAATATCTATTTTAGTAATTTTAGTACCTCGGTATTTTTTTTTTTTGAAAATCGTTAGAGTCGTTTTTGAAATAGATCAATTTTTGTATATTGGTTGTATGACAGGTACCGTTATTTTTTGAGCCAAAAAAAAATCAATTTCCCCTCTAGGGAATCACATAAGAACCTTAAGTCCAAAGTTTGAAGAAAATCGCTTCAGCCGTTTAGGCTGCAGGTCGAGGTACAGACAGACAGACAGACAGACAGAATTGCGGGACCAACTTCTTTCGCGTTCTCTATCATCGTAATGTTAGGGAAAATTATTATCTCGAATATTTTTCTTTTGCACAAATCCTAAACTTGCCCTTTACTACGTACATATATCGCAAGTAAAAAGAAATGTAATGTACTTAAAAAGTAGTTACTCTTTGAGATAAATAGTTATTTTTATATTTGTTTAAAATATATGTATCTACATAAAAAAGATATAAATCAGTTTATGAGAGTAGGTTTTCCGACTATTTCCAAAAATTCCTACACTGAAAAGACTAGTGCATCTACAAAGTTATCCACATGCATAATTTTTACTTAAAATCAAAGAAAAACAATGTCGCAAACAATATCGCAAGTAAAAAGAAATGCAATGTACTTAAAAAGTAGTTACTCTTTGAGATAAATAGTTATTTTTATATTTGTTTAAAATATATGTATCTACATAAAAAAGATATAAATCAGTTTATGAGAGTAGGTTTTCCGACTATTTCCAAAAATTCCTACACTCAAAAGACTAGTGCATCTACAAAGATATCCACATGCATAATTTTTTACTTAAAATCAAAGAAAAACAATGTTAAAAAAAAAAAACAGATAATGCCATCTATCCTTTGCACATTTATTGTGAAACCTTCACAATGTTCAACGTAATGTACAAGCACATTTAACAAATTTGTTGATTTAACCAACAATATTCCTGTCGGTAAGTTGAAATTTTGACCAAGTTTCACAATCCTCAATTTTTGTAATTGCTGACGCAAATTGCCAATACGATTTCTATTTAAAAAAAAGCAATAATTATCTTATGCTCTACATCTGTATGAAATCTTCCCTCCGGGATAGCTTATTTTTATACATAGATAGCCTTTAAAAAAGTTTGTGGTACCATTTGCTCAAAAAGTATCCAACCGATTTCGATAAATTGTATATGATTGGAAAGCAATAGGTGCGGAAATGTGCAGAATATATCTGAAACACGCATGATCACAATCTGGGCCATTTTTGGTTTTGCACTGCCGATCACTGCGCGTACTAAATAAAAATTTAAAACTAAAAAAATATTTTGTGATTTAATTTTCAAACAAATAGTTTGAATCTCTAGAGTCTGTGAATGTGACTTTTGGGTGGACGAATAATACTTGTATTATGAAAAAAACTTACACCCCTATTATGGAAGACAACTCAACTATGGTTTAGTTGTCATTTTAAGAATTGGTATTATCGATAACAACTAGTTGACTATCAAAACACAACTAGTTGTCATTGAGCAGACAACTAAAAAATTGTCGACTTTTCAGTTGTCTCTTAGTATTATATAAGTGAGTTGAGTTGTGTTTGGGTTGTTGTAAGCGTTAAAATCAAACAACTGGTTTTAATCAGTTTATGTATGTGGAAACAATATTCGTGTGTTTAAACATTTTATAAAAATAATCTGTACATATATCGTTCAATAAAAAGATCAATGTCATAACTCAAAAAACTCCAAACTTCAAAAATCGCAATTTAAAGTTTGCATGGCTGTAATTCATAATCATCTTAATTTGTATCTTCTTTTTTCTTGGTAGAGCTATTAATTAAAGTTTTATCGCAAAATATGGCACTCTTAAAATATTTATTGGACTGTTTTCGCTTCAAAAGGCCCCTTCGTAAATGAAAAAAAATACAGTATTTCCACAAAAAAATATTTAAAAGTGACAGTGTATAAGATGCTCTGTGGCTTAAATCCATCTGACCTTAAATCCATCTAAATCTAAATGTTTAGTTATATCTAAAAAAATTCTGGATTTGTCATACTTTCCACAAATTATTTTAAATAATGCACCTATTGAATATGTGGACTCCGCTCGGAATCTTGGAGTAATTTTTACTCGTAACTTGACATGGGATAAGCATATTAACGCTATAGTTGGGAAATCATACGGAGTATTACGAATGCTTGGGTTCTCCCAGTCATATACACCTATCAAGACGCGTGCAATGCTTGCGAAAAGTTTAATTCTTCCAATTTTGGCCTATGGCTGCGAAATTTTTTCGAGTTGTAACTATGCTTGCAAAAGAAAGCTTAACGTCATTTTCAACAGCATCATCAGATACATTTATGGTCTTCGTAGATACGATAGAGTTTCTCGTTTCTCAAATAGTTTACTGAACATGCCACTCGAGAACTACTATCAGTTTCGCACCTTATCACTGCTTTCACCAACCACCCTATCTTTTTGAGAGAATAAGAAGGGCTTCTTCAGTCAGGTCTGACCAGTTGATTCAACCCCGATATGCCTCCCTTACATCTGAGCGCCAATTTTTTATTAATGCTACACGTATGTGGAATTCTTTACCTCGCCATATTAAGAGAATAACCAACAATACAAAATTTAAAACCCAATTACGTCAATTTTTATCAGTATCTTAAATTATCTTAAATTTTTCTAGTCTATACCATTTTAGCCTTTCTTCTCCACCTCTTCCTTTTTTCTTCCTATCTTTTCTTTCTCTCCCTTTCTCCTTTTTTACAATTATTCATTTCATTTCATAATTAATTATAAATATTGTATTATTTTTGCCTACAACATGTTTCTTCTTTTCTTTTTTCATTTCATTAATTTCATTAATCTCATTGTTAAACTTATAAGGTTAGCACTAGTTTATAAGATATTATATCTTAATGTGTATAGCCATATCGAAATAAATAAAAATAGCCTTTAATTTTTCAGTTCTAGAAATGATGTTTTGCCAAAAAATAGTTTATAGAAAATGAGTTTGAACTGTATCTCATTGAATACACATTCTTTTGGCGCAAAAATGTGAGCAGAGTTCAACGAAAGATTTAATTATCTTAATGTGAAAAAATTCAGTGCTGAACAAAATTCCCTGACTTTCCCTGACCAAATTTTCGTTCCCTGACTTTCCAGTCGAGTGGCAACCATGCTGAGTATTGCAATTAATTTTAGCTCTAATTGCAATCTTTGTGTCCATATACTGCCTAAGCCCTACGGATTACAGCTTTGTGTCCATACAAAAAAATTAACTACTAGGACTAAGCTTTTCAACGATATATATCTCATTCGTGGGCAATAGGTAGACCAAAATGCCCATTCTCCTCTAGAAAACAATAATTATTTGAGAAAAACAATGGGGCATATTCATAGTCGCAGATAGACCCAGGTTTAACTAAACTACAGTTTAAGACAATTTTGGCTCAATGAATACAGACCGATTTTAATTACAAATTGTTGGTTTTATATTTTTATAAGATAATTAACTTGGTATACTACACAAATAGCTTCAAATATTTTGGAATGATAACCTTAAAAAAATGGAATCAACGTCCGAAAATTCAACCAAAGCTATGTTTAACTTAGACTCAGGTCTAAAACGACTATGAATATGCCCCAATATGTTTAAACACTTAGTGGACGTTTTTATATTTCGTTATATTTTCAAAATAATTAAATAAATAAACATCCTAAATACTTTGTAATGACAAAATCTTATGAACAACAAAATAAAATTTAACACAATTAGCTCACTTTTTTTTCTTTTTGTGTTAATATATCAAAGGGTTCAATATTTTACCACAAGCTCTTAAAGAGATTTCTTATGCTTGGTGCAATTAAAATGTTTAAATTTACACTTCGCCCTTGGGACATTAACTTAAATACACACATTTATATAGATAAGTTATTGTTGTTTTTAAATACGCTTTTGTTTTTATTTTGTTTGTTATCGATGAGTATTCAAATGCATTAACGTCGTTAATTTTGTAAATATAATTTTTGTTTGTATGTTTGTATATCTATGAAACTAAATGTCTTCAATCATTCATTATAAATTTAATTTACAATTTAAAAAAAAAAAATAATAAAATATGTTTTACGATTATTAAATTTGTAAGCAATACTAATATTTATACCAACAATAATAATAGGTAATAAAATTGTGTAACCATTGTTTTTTGTTTAAGTAAATTCATTGGGTTGTTGGCCAAGTGATTTATCAATCAGTTGCATCACACTTTTTTTTTTTTTTTTCTTAACACAGCATTTTTTATTTATAGTAAAGGTATAAATCAACAACCGCTATATTTAGCTAGTTAAAATATATAATAACTACATAATTCTTTGCAGTTTTAAGAATTTCACTATCAAATATTGTGGTTTGTTAAAATTAAGTACGAATATTGCATTAATAGGTTGTTTTTTTTTTTTTTTTCTAAACATTGGTTGTGATGAGGGTCTAAGACAAGAGAGCAATAATAGGACACTGTTATTAGTTTTTTTTTTTTTACTTAATAACACTTTTAGCATGTCTCGTCATGAAACATAAAGGCTAGATCCCTCTTAGTTTTGAATATCAGTCATCGGTGTGGTAGGAGACATGAACAACATCACCACCGATGCTCACTAGACACTGTGCCTGAAACGAATTTATAACAAACAAAATTATTAAACAAAAATCTGCTGTACATAAGATTCAACGGTTGGCAATCTATTTATTATGTCAACTTTTAAGAAAGGCAGTTATAGCTGAACAATATATTTAAAACACAAAATGGACTTTATTTAATTGAACTCTTACCTGGTTCTTGTGTTGATTGTCGACAAGAATTAATTCTGTCATGTAAAATGCTACCATTGCATTACCACCTAGCGTTGTGATGTGTGCTCGAACTACAGCTAGAAGCTAAAACAAAATTGAAATATGTATTGTAAGAATAATTCATATTTTTTGAAATTATTAGTTTTGTTTCTAACCTCTGTGATGAAACTGTGTACGAATCCACTTATTCCACCAATTTCCCTTACAGATGTACTTTCTCGAATAAAGAAAAAGTTTAAGTTGCCAAGATATTTTTCAATTTTTCCACCAGGGACGTAAGTTAGAGGAGTGATGTCAATTCCGAACCGTTCTCTTATTGGATACTGCAATTCAAATAATATGAATCAAGATTAATACAACCAAAAATTATTTGCAAATAAGAATTTATGGAATTTACATTGAAACGAAAAGTTGATAAATATGGTCTTTATTTTACCGCTGGTATCAAAATTATTTTTATTTGTCAAACGTATCGTCTTTTCCATTGGTCAATGATCAAGTGTTTCTTCGAACTAACTAACCAATTTTTAGATTCACTTTCTTACAGAACCAGAATTTGTTGCCTGGAAGCAATTGAATTCTGCTAGGCCAACCACTTATTCCTAGAAGCTACCAGAATTTTATTTCACGTGAAAAAATTGATTTTGCTTCGATTTGAAAGAAAATGCAGAACATCGGGGATATTTTAAAATGTGGGTTGCCCAAATTTTCTTATCAAAAATCTTTGTATTTTGCGAAAAATTCTAATTCAGCCTTTGATTCAAAGTTGCAAAAACCCTTTAACGGCTTATTTCCTGGAAATATTTTTGTTGGCACAGAGGTTTGTTTGTTAGATGGAATAGAAGGAAAGGAAAGATTTTTGTTGGCACAGTGGATTGAGAATTAGATGTTTATTACCTTAAGAAATTCCACGGGTGGCATCCAGTTGAAACTGGGGAATATAGAAAAGAATGCTACTAGACTGGGACTCGAACCCACACGTCCAGGTTAGCAGTCAAAAACTTTATCTACTGTGCCATTGCCACCCGCATCTTTCTACTAGCTTTCTTTTGTATCTTTTGCGAATCACCCTGTATGTATATATATTCAAAAAGGCTTTTTTAAATAAATAA
Organism: Melangyna quadrimaculata; assembly: GCA_949320155.1. Lineage (NCBI taxonomy): Eukaryota > Metazoa > Arthropoda > Insecta > Diptera > Syrphidae > Melangyna > Melangyna quadrimaculata. The sequence continues at coordinate 187,406,220 of OX439483.1, forward strand.
TAATTATTTACAATATAATGAAATTATTACTCACATGTTTCATGCTTCTCGATGCACCCATCTTTATAGCTGATGGTGAACCTTTTCTATATTTTAATGAATGATTGCCATATAGAGAAGATGGAACTGGTGTAGTTGATATCTGGGAAGTTGTTTCTATAGCTTGATCTTCGTCCAAGGGGAATATCAATTCCTCATCATGTGACCTTTTAAATGATCCATTCATATTAACCGCTCCATCGTTGTTAATTGTCTTCCGACGATTTTTAAATTTATTAACTTCTCCCAGTCCCAGAGCCATACCAGTGACCAAAAGTTGAATTTCATCCTTTCAAAGTAAATTGAAGAATAAAGAAAGAGATTTTAGTCAATTGTGCACTTACGCTCTCTGGCAGGTCTAACAGAAATCGCAGATCACAAATTGCACATGGCATCATGCTGCGCAATTTGAAAAATATTGTCTGGCACAGTCTAGATGAAATTATTATAGAATTTATAACTCTTGGACATTTATTTAGGTATCAGAAAATATAAAAACAAACCTCTGAAAATGATTAGCAAGACCGTTAACACCTTGATTGTGACCCAATTTCGCTCGCCAAACTTGTGTGAAAAACTGCAAATTTCTTACTATTTCCATGTCATGTAAGCCTGGCACCGTCTGCGTATTTACCACATGGAAACCACTTGGTGGTGAAGGTTCCATTAGCAAAGAAATTATTTCCAAATCTTCAATATCGTCGACTTCCAGAACACAAGCATCTTTATTTCCGGTATTAAGATCCATCTCAAGAACTTCATCGTCCGATTCATCTGTGTCCGATTGACATCTAACACTCGGTTCATAATCTGGATCCATTGATTTCAGCTGATAGATTTCCCGATTGCGCTCGTACGTTTCTTGTAAATTCTTTTGAAATTCATTAAGTTTCGCTTTATCTGTCCAAGAATTTCCAGCAACTATTTTCGGCACCGCTGGTGGTGGCAAGGCTTTTAGGAATATCGCTGTTCCGGTAGCAATTAGTGCAATCATTCGCTCCCCAATTGATACTTGAGCTTTGAGGCCGAATATGGCATTCATACCTTTTGCTTTTAATTTATTAATGAGCACTCTATGAAGTTCATATTCTAAAAATGGCAAACCATCTGATATCTCTTTGGCATTGGATTCAGAACGTAAATCTTTCTTAGCACGAACAACTTGAGCTTGCATAAAACAACCTCGACCAGTAACCAACAATGAATCAGGGATCTCAATTGTGGCCATTAGCACATCTGGTACTCTTCCCTTCCGACAAACAGCACATCGTTTCATTTTCACATTTAATGGCACAGAAGCATGATTATATGGTACATGGCACATAGTGCAGGCAAGTTTGGGACTAGTAAGTTGGCTCAGAAGAGAGTTTTTCGGAGTGACTCCGTATGAAGTCGATATTATGTCTTTTGTCGTCGGATCTACTAGATGTTTAACTTCTTTAAGTATGTCACGTTCTTCGAGGGATGTTGACATTGGTGGGGGTATGACACCCGTGAGTTCAACTTGAGAAGCCGTCCGATTATATAACATGTTTATTACAGCTGCTGTGCCTGTTGCTGATAGTACGCAAACATCATCACTTAAAAAAAAAAAAAGAATTGTTTTAATATGAACAGAGTCAATAAATGATATTATAGTACTAACGATATTGTTGTTGCTTCGGCATATCCAAGAACAACATTACATCCTAAAGCTCGAGCGTGCGAACGTATTTCCATTCTTAATTCTGTCCACCATGAGTCTCGGGTTTCTGGTTCATCGGGATTGGGGACTCTTTCGAGAAGTTTTACAGAACGCGCTGCTACCGTAGCACCTGGAATACAAAAATAGAATATTCAGCAGCTGTCAGCATATTTAAAACAGTAACTTTCAGGTGTCGTCGTTATTCCAACTATGATGGAGGTACGTTTATGTACAAGTACATACAGAGGAGACAACATTGAATGGGAATGGTTTCCCGAGGGCGGATTACTTTACGGAAAAGTATTGTCCGGTTTGAGTTAATACGCCTGTATTACGAAATAAAAAAAAACAGGACTGCCTTTCATGTTGGATTAGGATTTTTCCTTGAAGATTAATGCAATGGGCATGAATTCCAGGCGAAGAAAAAAAGTTGCTTTAAGGGCAGACAGTGGGCCTTATCTCATACAAGGACAATCAGAATACATTACTAAAATTATCAAACCCCCACATGCCGGCAGTGGTCCATTTTATGCTACAGATCGTTGCCCCACCCTCGTTTAGTCTTGTTTGGACTTATGTGAATGATTTTAATGCACCGGATATTCACCCGAGCAGAACGAAGCGAGCTGTGATAGGCGCATTTGCGAGCATTGAATCGGAGACGGCTAAAATGGGATTGGGGGTTAATGAGGACAAGACAAAGTATACGCTGTCATCGAGACAGGAATCTCAACATTTTCGACTAGGGCAAAATATCACGATGGACAGATATAACTTTGAAATTGTCAAGGACTTTGTCTACCGCGGCTCCACTATTACATCGCAAAATGACATCAGTGCAGAGATCAAACGAATAATAAGGCATTTAATTTGTAAGGCCCTCTCTCAGACAACTAAGGAGACTTTATACAAGACCAAAATCATCCCAGTCCTGATCTATATGTGGCAGAAGCATGCACATTGAAAAAATCGGATGAAAGTCTGGTAGGGTGCTTTGAGAGGAAAATTTTTCGTGTAATTTTCGGTCCGGTGCGTATCGAAGGAGTGTGAAGGAGAAGTTTCAACGACGAGCTGTACGGGCTATACCGCGACGTTGACCTGGTCAAAATGCTGAAAATACAGCGGCTGAGATGGCTGGGACACGTGGAGCGTATGGAAAGCAAGCCACTTGCCCGACGAGTCTTCGAATCCAACCCCGATGGTGTACGCAGCAGAGGAAGAAACCATAATAGTTGGCGCGCACAAGTGGAGAACGACCTCAACCAACTTGGTGTGCGCAACTGGAAGCGACTAGCTAGGGACAGAGCTGGCTGGAAGGGCTTGTTGGTTGAGGCCGTTGTCCGTCCTGGGCTATGAGCGCCATCTAAAGTAAGTAGGTAAAGACATTCACCCGTTGGTCGTTAATACGACCCGGTTTGCATCGACTCAATGTCCACTAAAAAAAACTGTCGTCAACAAGAATTGCGGAGAAGGTCGATTTTGGAGACACATTCCACTCAAGTTCTTATAAATAGCTGATAGCTTCATTGATAAAAGATTAACTGGGTCGTAAAAATGTTGATTGAGAATTTAATGGCAGACAAAACAGCGTGATAAACTACGCTTACGGACATTTTGGTGCCCAACTGGATGATTTTGCTTCGCAAACGGTATAGGTCGACAGACTTATCCATTGACCTAGCATGATATCACCTAGAACTTCGAATAAAAACTTGAGTATGAGTTACAATAAAATACATTGAGATACTTACCTAAATGAAGTATAAATCCTGTTGGATATTTCGTCAACGTCAAAAACGGGTACTCAAGCATATCCATATTTTCTGGATTAGATTTGATGTTAACTCCTGCGCTAAGACGCATCGAAGCTGTTGCTGCAATAAGTCTCTCACTTGGTACACATATTGAATTTCCTAAATTTTTAAAAATTAGTACACTTTATAATTCAATGTGGTTATAAGTAAATTAAAAAAATTGTACACAAAACACACACAATTTTTTACAAAGTTTATTATTTAGATTTATTTTTGAAAAAAAAAATAATTAGTACAAAAAATTAATGAAACATTGAGTGAGAGAGATGGTAACCACTTAAGAGAGGTTTTTTTGTTGTTGGTGTTGGAACATAAAGATATGTTTATTATTAAAAAAAAAATATGTACGTACTACATGTTGTATTTTTACAAAAAATTAGTCTAAATAATTTAAGAGACATGAGGTGTAAGGGTTCGATTTATTACTGAAGACAACTTTTAATTTATTTTGTTACTGTATAGTGGAGTGACAAATCTACCCTGATGAACCATTATGAAAATGACTTTTATGAGGTTTGATTTAAAACAATTAAACGACATAGATAACAATAATGCAATAAATAATTTAATAAGAAACAAAGCAGTATGGTAAAGGATTTTTCGAAGACAAGAAGTTAAGATTTTGAAAGGATCTAATATTGAGTAGAGCCTAGAACATTAAACAAAATAAATCTGGTGCCAACTTCGTAGGTGTCCAAACACCTGCGAAGTTAATACAAGATTGTGATTGTATAGGAGTTACATACGAAGTTGGTACTAATGTATGTATGTATTTCGACTTTTTAATAAAGCATCCTATCGACTACAGCACATTGATAGATCTAAACATGCTTGTAGGATAATTATGCTAGCTCTGTTACCCTGTTCACTGTTTCATGCAATCCTTTCATGCTTATGCTTACAATATGAGTTTGGTTTAAATAAAACAAGACAAGTCTTCTTGATTGCTTGAAAAGTTATTTAACACAAATAGCAGTTAAACATACGTTTTGAAATAATGTATGTTAATAGTACACTTCACATACATATATATTTTATATAAGATAAGACAATTTTGAAGTAGAAATGTAGCAGAACAACATTTTTAAACAGTGATTACTTAATACGAACAGAATAAAATAGAATTTATAAAAATTAATAGAGGATTTCTTCATTTAGTTTTAACGTTCTTCCTTTTATGTATTTTTAGGTACTCACTTTTGCGACCATAAACTGCAAAATTAAATAATAAACAGACACTTTTTTAAGGTCGTTTGAATAAAAATAAATAAATAAATAATATCACATTGTAATTTAAATAATAAATAGTAACATTTTGGTTCTTAACATTTGAAAAATGTGGACTCCTAAGTTAAGATCCGTAATTTATAGATGCGGTTTAAATGTTGTACTATTTTTATTTTACTTTGTAGATATCTTTTGAAATATGTCTAGCTATGTACGTTTCAAGTTGACGGTTTACTTTCTAGCTCTGATGTTTAATGTATGTAAATGTTTAATGAGAGGTTTAATGTAAATGCTATAAAATAGTACACCCAGTGTATAATTTTTGTTTTGAACAGTCTTTTTACAGTTTTCACTTTTCTTTAGCATTGTTATGAGTGTGTGAGTCTTATTTTGGTGACTTCGACCAACAATTTTGTGACAAACTTATGGAACTTGAATTGTTAAAAAAAAGTCTATATGAAAATGGGAGTAAAAGTCTATTCAAAAACATAGTTGATCCCTTTTAAAAGTAAAGACATACTAAAATAATAGTCTAGAGAAAAAGTGGTCTTTTTGGGCCGAACCCAAAATGTTCGGTATATAGGTACTAATTGTTTTGATGGTATCCACATGGAAAAAAAAGTGCTGAATCTGAATATGCCGGGTATACCTCTGGAAACCTGAAGGATTTTCAAATATAAAAAAGGGGAAGAAGTTGTTGTGAATCAAACGGAAGAAATTACTTTGGTACAATCTATACATATGGCACATGATTTCAAGGTACTTTTTAATAGAGAACCTAATGACATGAAAATTAAGACGATAGGACTACCCAAACAAAAGTTACAGACCTTTTTATGAATGTAAGTGTGACTATATTTTCAATGCTTCAATATGTAAATATTGCAAAAACCTTTTTGAAATATTAGCCCGTTGATGAAACTTGGTGTAAATGTTGTTGAATTTCTCATGAAAACCGAGAATAAGAATATTCGATAAAAATATTTATTATTATTATTATTATTATTATTATTATTATTATTATTATTATTATTTATTAACAAGCAATTAAAATTACAAGCTAATATAGAAATTTAACCAGCCTAGCTGCAGACACTATTGGCTTTCTTGCTTATGAATTTAAATTACAATTTTTGCATTTTTGAGAAATTCAGTAACGTTATTTATATTTGTTAGGCTGGGATGCTGGAGGATTTCATATATGGAATTGTTTTTGAAAATATTGTTAATTATGGGCTGCGACACCGGACAAAGTTCCAAAATATGTTTTAGATCAAGGCTGCAGGTGGAGCAGGTTGGGGCGTCGTTTTTATTGAGGAGGTATTGGTGGGAAGCAGTGGTGTGTCCAAGTCGAAGTCTAGCAAAGTTAGTTATTTTTGTTTCGAACAGTTCGTAGGGTACATCGGCGTAGATTTTAAGGGGTTTATATCCTTGTAGTGATGGTGATACAGACTCCAGTCGTGGATGTTTTTTGCAACAGATATTTTTCCGGTATGCTTGAGGAGATCGGTTTTGGTGAAGATGTTAAAGGTGAAGACAGGTGCGTTTTTGGCTGAGTTCGCAGCACTGTCGGCATATTCATTTCCGCATATTCCAACATGGCCAGGAGTCCACATTAGCTTAATGGTTTTCGATTTTATCAGTTGATATCTTATTGCTGATATGATTTCGGTGTTGTTGTTTGCGTTGTGAATTGCATTGATTACTGAGGTGCTGTCGGAGCATATAATGCATTTTTCAGATAGATTGGCTGCAGCTTAAGTCGCTTGAAGGATTGCAAATGCTTCTGCTGTAAAGACCGAGGCAAAGTCTGGGAGAATGCCAATGCTTATAGTTGATCCGTTTTCATCGGTCACCGCGTAAGATGTGGAGTCTGGAGTTTTAGAGCCACCGGTGAAGATAAATCTCCATCCGTCAGATCTTAAGTCAGAGACGATACAATTATATAATTGGCAATATGTGCTATTTGCTGTTTTTAATTTATTGTATTTGGTTAAATCTTAGATCAGCGATTCAGGTTTGATGAACCATGGTGGGTAGCGTGGGGCGATAAGCCGTTTTCTTTTGGTAGGCAGATTGTTAAGCCTTTTTTAACAGGAAGATAAAAGTATTGGACTATACCAAAACACTTGTGACAAAAAATGCTATCCTCATGGAACTTGGTGCAAATCTTGAAATTGTCACTAAAATCAAGAATCAAAAGAGTCTATACAAATATTTAAAAAGGAAGGGTGTTTTTTTAGAGTTAAAGAAAATGTGTGATTTTGAACTGAAAATCACCTTTTTACGATAGATATTGTATCAAGTTCTTATTCTTGGAACTCATGACAAATGCAACAGTTATACCAAGTTTCATTAGCGGCCCCGCAATATTTACATATCGTACTGAAAATAAAGTCACACTTACATAAAAAGGACCTATCGTCTTAGTTTTAATGCTATTAAAAAGTACCCTGAAATCATGTGCCACATGCATAGATTGTACCAAAGTATTTTTTTCCGTTTGATGCACAACATCCTCTTCCCCTTGAAAACATCATATTTAAAAATCCTCAAGGTTACAAGAGGTATACCCGGCATATTCAGTATTCAGATTCTTTTTCCATGTGGATATAATCAAAACAGTTTGTATATAGCGAAATTTTTAGGTTTAGCTCAATTTTTCCCCAGACTATAATAAACAGGGTGTTCCACAGTCACCGGCCCAGCCGAAAACCATGCGATTTCGATGTAATTTTTACATATAAACTAATAAAATAGAAAAAATGATACGTGTTTTTGTGTATAAAATGATAGCAAAGTCAAAAAACAACCTTAAAATGCCTACAAAATGGGATGATAACGAATTGCCAGAAAATATAGTTATTCAGCGTCTGTTCAGCGTCAATAAAATAAGAAATAAATAAAAAAATATTTAATTGCGATTTCTTACTACGGGTGCAAGGGTACGTCTGTAAATTTGGGAGGGCAACTTCCAGCTAGAGTAACGGGACCAACCCAGTAATTTGCAGTTTTTTTAATTTTTGTTTGCATTTCTATTCCCGTTCTTGCAGTTCACCAAATAGTGGGTGTAATCGAGTGACCTGCTAACTTTTGAAATAACCAGCAGCGTTACTACCCAAAAAAACACACTACGCACATTCGTAAAAAAAATTGAAAAACATTACAATTTCATAATATCAGAAAATACAAAAACAATTGATATTGAATCATGAAGATATTGTGCAATTTTGGATTAATTTAAAGAAAGCCAACAATTTTGAGCGAAAGGCAGTATTTTCAAATCTATGCACTTATGTATATGCTAACACCAGCCGCGTTTTATTATCCACCAAGATCCATATGGATCATCCTGTGATAATATAACGATCCAGATACCACACAAATTTTGCATTTCGATTGTGGTATTCCTGAGTTTTTTGACGTTTTCAATTTTGACATGTAAACAAAAAATAATAATGGAACAAGTAGTTTAAGTAAGTAAATTTTCTTTTATTAACAACAAAAAAAAGAACATTTTCTTAGTTTTTTTAGAAAGTGAAGATAGTGACTATGATTCGCGTTCTATCCCAAATTAACTTCCATTTCAACCTTAGCTGTGTTTTATTATCTTTTATCGGGATCGGGATTCGGGATCTGGATCTTGTTTTTTTTTTCACAGTGCTGACAAAATTTACGAATCAAAATGGTCACCTGGTGTTGAGATCCCAAATTGTTTTTGTATTACGTGTAAAAGTTAATCTAGATCCAGATCCATATCCCGATAAAAGATAACAAAACACAGCAACTATGTATAGTTTGCCTCATAGCAATGCAACTGGTAGGCAGATGCTTTTCGAGCCTGAACATTATTAAAGACGATTTGAGAAATAATCTTAATATCAGCACTGTAGATGCAATAATGCAATCAAAAGCATTATCAAAGAATGTCGAAGTCGTTTTTAACCTACTCGCTTCGTGAGTTACGCTCAAAAAACTCAAACAAATCTTATCACAATGCAACGCATTATATAAATCCACAACAACCATTGTTAATTTTGTAATTAAAGGAACGCACCACTGGGTTAGATCCCAATTTCCAATAAGTAAATTAATTTTCGCAGTTGACATTTTTAGAGCAAACTTTACGGATTTAATGCAAGAGGATTTTAAGAGAAGTTTGAATAGGATTAGTTATAAAAACATTTTGATAACTGAAGTGGGAGGGCCACCGTTGGAAAGGTGATTAACCTTTAAGCGGATTTGAGTTAGTATAGACACCCTGGATTTAAAAATTGAAGCCAGTCTTGCAACGGAGACAGTTTACATCTGAGAGAAAGCTTTGCAACTGAAAATAAAATCTTGTTGGCATGGAAAATTATTTCAAGGTTCTAGCAACTTAACACCGCATATGTGTGATTTTCGCCAACAAAAAACTATGCCATCTAATGCCGTTTTCCTTTGGACGTCCAGAAGCATCCGAAAGTCTTCTGAAACCATTCCATTGGCACAAAAAGTACGCTTCTGACAAGTCTGAGAAGAGAAATTCGATTCTTGATTTTAAATCAGAATCCACTCAAGAAGCACTAATACATTTAAAATCAAATCTCAAAAAATAACTCCATCAAGCGTTTTGACAGCAAATTGTGAGAGATGAACAAAAATTATTAAGACGTTCATCGATGTAAGACGAAAAAACATCGATGTTTCAACGTAGATGTTGGACGAAAAATTTATTTTAGCTTTCAATGCTTTTGAAGTATTAAACTCATTGATGGTCAGAAAGCTAAGGCACCAATTTACACATGTTTTTTATACAGGGTGCCCCGTAAACAATGGATAACCTTGAAACGCCTCATAGTTGACTTTATGGCCGTCCTGAAAACTGATACAAAAAAGTTCTATCCAAACCACAAGAAAAGATACATGCATTTTTTTGTTCAGTGCATTATTTTTTGCCTTACTTTACATTTTTTAATACCACGACTACAAGTGAATGAATTCCACCGTTTTGTTTTTTTCATAGCAATAAATAAATAAAAATAAATCGGGTGGCACAACGGTTCATGAAGAACCAGGGCCTAGTGACTAACAACTCGCAACCATTCCTGTGTGCGCCTTTCGACAGGAATGGAAGGGACCTACAATTTTATGCCGAATCCGAACGGCTAGACGAGAAGCACTTATTCGTGACAAGTGATACTCTTGGAGGATTTGTCAATTCCTCGCAAGAGGCAGTAGCCCTGAAAAAAAACATTTTAGGATTTTAGGTGGACGAGGCTGGGAAGCGATCCCAGACCTCCAGCGTGACAGTCGAACGCACTAACCATTACGCTACGGGCTACTACATAGCAATATTCAACATTATTTGTGCCAGATCATTAGAAGAAAAAAATTATAATAACTGTTGGACTTCTTAGAGAAAACAATTATTTAACTTTGATTTTCAATGCAAAATGTGAAAGAAAATAATTTTTGAAAAAGTTAAATCATCTCCGGTATAAAAAAAATGCATGAATACATAAGTGGCCAACCATTTTAACGTTTATTTTCATTATTTTCACGTCTACTGTGCTAATTTTGAAAACTTTTGTTTTTGTTGAATTGACTCTAGTATTGCAGCCTTTTACCAATAACTTGCTATTGCCTCTAGTTACAATAACAAGCTATACCAATTTGAAATTCGCATTTAACGCGCATATTTTTACTAGAGATGCTTTAACTTTTTCAAAAATTATTTTCTTTCACATTTTGCATTAAAAGTCGAAGTTAAATATTTTTTTTTTCTCTAAGAAGTCCAACAGTCATTATAATTTTCTTTTATTAATGTTTTTGGCACAAATAATGTAAAATATTGCTACGAAAAAATAAACGGTGGAATTCATTCACTTGTAGTCGTGGTATTAAAAAATGTAAAGTAAGGCAAAAAATAATGCACTGAACAAAAAAATGCATGTATCATTTCTTGTGGTTGGGATAGAACTTTTTTTTGTCAGTTTTCAGGGCGGCCATAAAGTCATTTTAGGGTTATCCATTCTTTAAGGGGCACACTGTATAAACGACTTGTTAGATGTTCATTGATGCATAATAACTTATGATTGATGTTCAAGCATTAAAATCATCGATGTTCAGAAAACTAAGGCAGCAATTACACATGATTTTTTGTAAAAACGACTTTTTAGATGTTCATTCATGCTAAATAATTTAAGATCGATTTTCAAACATACAAATATGCGAAACAGAAGAAATCATAGCACTTTGTTCAATCTATTTTTGTATAGAAAATTTTGCCTGTACCTTAATATTTTGAACTCATCGATGTTATGGAAGAAATTAACGTTCAAGAACATGGTTATAATTTTCAAAACAATGAACAATTATTTAGCATAAATGAACATCTAACAAGTCAATATACAAAAAAATCATGTGAAATTGGTGCCTTAGCTTTAGCTTTCTGAGCATCGATAATTTTAATACTTCAAAAGCATTGAAAGCTAAAATAAATTTTTCGTCCAACATCGATGTTTTTCTTCTAACATCGATGTTTTGCCAACATCGATAAACGTCTTAACAATTTTTGTTTATCTCTCACAATTGCTGCCAAAATGCTTGAGTGAGTTCTGTTTTGACATTTGATTTTAAATGTATTAGTGCTTCTTGAGTGGATCCTGATTTTAAATCAAGAATCGAATTTCTCTCCTCAGAATTGTCAGAAGCGTACCTACTTTTTGTGCCAATGTAATGGTTTCAGAAGACTTCCGGACGCTTCCGGATGTCCAAAGGAAAACGGCATAAGTTTTCTGAATTTGGTCAGCCATATAGGAATTTTTTAAACAATGGTTAAAGTCACCTCATTTCGCAACAAAAAAAAAAGCACACCTTTTGAAAGGCCACCAAATCGCCATTAGAGGTTACCTAGTTTCAGTTACTGTTCAGTGATAGGTTTTTTTTTTAAAGAATTTTTAAAGTTTTTTTTTCTGTACATTATTATAGACATTATTGAAGTCTGTTACTATTATTACTCCTGCATAGTTATAAATTGCTATGAGATAAGTGAAAGTTTTAGAACATAAGTACAGTAACATAATGAGAAAAAGGAAATTGTCTTTCATTTCCTCTGTAAATGTCCCGCTTTGGCCAGAATGAGGCAACAAGATATTTTTTGACGACCTTAACGAACTTTCCGAAATGAAGATCAAAGATTTGATTTCTTTCTTCAACGCGACGAAATGGATCTAGGATTGACTTCAGTTTCCTTTTGCACCATTTTCTTCCTCGAACTCCTATGACTGTGAGCTAGCAGACGAATAGTTTTTGAAGCAGGCTCATGGTGCACGAGGACCGGTCGATCACACGGTTGGGCCGATTTTCGCTTCAATACCAGTCAACAAGCTGCCTAGTTGGCACAGTGTAGTTGTTTTTTAGTTGCGCACTTCAGTCTCATTGAGTGTTTTTTCTATGTCCAAATCCTTGAGTTTTGTCCAACGTCCAAAGAAAACAAGTTATGCTGTTTAAGCAGACGGAGATGTATAGAGATACCATATCCTAATGTGAGAGTAAATGATCACCCTAAGGGATCAGATCGTATGCGTCTTGGGCAAATCAGCAAATTGCTTAGCTTAGCATACTGCAGCCGAAATCAGGGCGTAGGCGATGATCCATTGGGAGGTCTATCACCAAACATCCTCCTTTTCTTTTATCCACAGGTCAAACGAGTTATGGTATCAAAACGTCTGGCGAGAGGATGATTATGGCCGCCATCTCTGGCTACTTAAAATAATGATACATCTAAATAATTTGTTGTATAGTCAACTTATCGTCTATTGGAAGTGTAAATTCATTGTTCCACGAACTGAAGGTTTAAGTTTTTTTTGCGTGAGCGCAGTTGAATATGGATTTTCTACTCTTGCCAGCATGTGGTGCATCCAAATTTCACAAAAAAATATTAAAATTATCAATTTCCATTATCGCTTGAAATTTTAGTTTTTTTTTAACTTATCCATCAAAAACGTGAGTAAAATATTTTTAAAAACCACCCGTGTAGAAAAACAATCTGGTTTTCGACAAGGCTCTAGAGAGTTTTACATAGATTCTGGCAATGCACTAGCACGAATAAGCAAAGGCTAGAACACGGGCCTTGGCGATTATGAACCCTTTTGCCTCGTCAGGCAAAAAAAAACGCTGGATTATGTGGGACTTGATCCCGCGTTCTTCTGTTTGTCAGTCCAATGCCCTACCCACTGGGCTAACTCGCTATACAAACATTTAATGTCGAAAGTGAATAAGTTTCATTCCATATTGCATAACAAATACATACAGAATAGAACCGGATTTAATATACTTGCTTTTTAGGTACAACAACTTAGAACTTAGAAAAGGTTTTATCTCATTGAGCTATCTTATCATACACAGATGTCTCACACCCATAGTAAGTGTGATATGAAAAAGAAGACAAAGTAAAGAGAGAAAAAAAGTGTCGTATGATGTTAAATTTGCATTATGCTTATAAAATGTTTGTTTTTGGTGTACAAGAGGTATTTCTGATGGGTTACCGAAACATGTCAAACATGTTTTAGCTAGACAGGGCCTCACAAGTTTCCCTCGTCTAAATTTTTCGTACCGAAATCCAGCAAGGTCTTGCCAAGTATCTGCCGGGCCAGCCGGGCAATTTCAATAAGATTTGCGCACTTAGGTTGGGAGTTCAACTCAGGACGTAGCGAAATAAAATGGTTACTATAAAGGTTCTTCGTTGCTTGATACAATTTTTTAGACAAAATGAAAATGAAACAACACCTTCCAAAGGTTTACGCAATAAAGTCTGTTAAGAAGTTAAGAAAACATTTGTTCCATGGGCTGTTATTTTATGAATTTCTAAAAAAAAAAAAAAATAATTTTCTTGGGTTTTGAGCTTTTGAAGACTTATTTGTGTGTGGACTAGCTTATAGGTAATATTATTTATAAACAAAAGCTAATTTAAAACTAAAAACTGCATTTTAAAGTATTTCTTACCTTTTGGTGTTACACTCAAATCGGAGTCCGATGATCTTCTACATATCTCAATATCCTTGGCCGATGTTGGCATAACGTTGACATGTGCTGCAGCTGCCGCATTACTTATACCGACAGTCTTTGAAGGACTCGGGGACATCTTGGAGCTGGTGGAGTCGTGTCGAATGTGACCTCCAGAGCTTGTCATAGTTCTGCATACAGGACTCGCCCGTTTATCAACTACAGCAATACCAGTTGGTGCAGAGCTACCCCCACCTGCCGCCGCCATCGCTGCCGCAGTTGTTGATGATGACACTACCTCAGCTGATGATCTATTATGTTTTATGGACAATGGAGTAGATGGTGCAAGCAATGACGAGCTGTTAGTATGGTTACTCAAAGTCACAAGGGATTGTGAGTGATTTATAGATTTATTGCTAAGGGAACAATCAGAGTTATATTTCTCTGAAAATTTGGATGTTGTGATGTTGGTGGTGCGCTTGGGATGTGGGAATAGGTTGTGAGGAGAAAAGTGCTCCGCCGGAGACATTTGGGATGAATCGGATTCGGTGGGCGTTGGAGTTGATGGACAAATCTGCAAAATAGGCGAGGTAAATGTAACACAATTTTTAGCGAGACTAGCGATTGCACTATTGGGAAGCTTTTTCGGCGACAGCACCGGTGATTTTTGGCATGGAGAGAAATTTGCTAACGATACAAAGGATGAATCAAGGGGCAAAGCACAAAGCGAATTATTTCCTTCTATTATTTCCGGTTGAGATGAATAGAAGTCGTTTTTTTTAAGGCGAGTTTGTTTGGGCTTCAAATTGGTTAGAGTAAGCGCTGGCACATCGAGGCTACGAAATTCATCCTTTAATGGTCTATTGTTGTTGTTTTCTTGAGCGTTACTGACAAAACTAGATGGGGTATCTTCAGGATCGCCAGTATTGCATAGATCTATGACTGTGGTGGGTATATAGGGATCGGCGGTAACAACAACTATATTTATAGCTGCTCTTTGGGATGCTGATTGTTTTTCGTCATCGGATTCTGGCGATTTTTTGTGGTCCTTGGCTTTTTTCTTTTCTGGAGATTTGTTTGAGCGTTGCATACATTCCTATATGGGTATATTATATATTGAAGTGTTTGAAGAGATATTTTTACATTTATTTTTTTTTAAGTTTTATTAATTTTTCTATACGGAAACCAAATATATATCTAGCTTTATTTTTTTAGCAGAAGTACACAAAAATATATGAATTTATTCTATTTACACGGTGATTCAGAAAAAAAAAATTACGTTTCTAACATTTCTTCAGGCACTTTTAACTATTATTTGGCGTTCTACTTATTAATTATCTGCAGTTTTATGTGTTGTAGTTAAATGTTAACAAGGAGCAAATTTGTTAATACAAATCCACGAATCTGTTTCGGAAACAAAAACACACCATTAGCCGCGCAAAAAGGTCTGGCGATCGAATCCTAGCTTATTCACTTAAAACTAAAATTTAGTTTACCAGTGTATTGCTACTGATACCCCCTGCGCCTCATGCATGTAGAAATTATTGCATCAAGCGTAGGATCGTTCTTTTTCTTTTTCTGAATCACACTAAACATAATGTACATTAGATTGATTCAAAAAAAAAAATTAAAAAGTCTTCGTTTTTCAATGCCACTAGTGAAATAATAGGCCTGTTAAAATTTAAGCGTGTTAGGTAAGTAAATGTTTAGAGGTCGCTCATCGCTAATTGAATTCCACTTTGACAATAACTTTGGAAGGAGTACATTAATTAGAGAAAAAGTTAAGACCTTTTTTTTAGTTATTTATTGTTATATTTAATTTTTTAAGAACATTCATTACTTAAATAATTCACAATTAACCAATAATTTTCGTACGGTAACCGGTTTTAAAGTAAAAGTTCCCATACGATTTGTTTGAAAAATAGAAAGAAGCAAGAGAATCCCAGGAAGCTTAAACGTCAAAAATACCATCTTGGACAAAATACAGCATGACCAACTTAGCTGGTACTGTTACGTACAAAGAAGATGCCATGAGAACCCAGTTCAAAAGTCAATATTACAAGACGTTCCAACACTATCGCGAAAGAAAGGCAGGCGCAAAAACTCCTAGATGAAACAAATGCAATGACACCTGCATTTAGTTGGCCTCAGACATGGAACAATCCAAAACCAGGAGGCCTGTCGACGTTTTCTGAGGTCAACCCGGCGAACCCCACAAGTGGAACCTTAGGTAATTGAGTGGGAGAGGTATGGTCCCCCTCGAGATCATGACAATCACCGGTTAAAAGATGAAGAAGAAGAAGCGATGACCAACCTCTAAAAAATAACCTAAAACTCTAAAATTTTACTGACTTATTATTTCACTAAATTCTAAATAAAAAGCTAGCTGCGTTGAAAATCGATAACATTTAATTTTTTTTTGAATCAGTCTAATGTACATATTATTTTAATAAACAAACTTCGAATCGTAGACAAAGTTAAGCAGAAGGTTTAATGAAGTTGCAAGATAGACTTTACCCCAAACTCAATATTAACATTCTTAAAGTGCCATCGCTTTTAGCTAAATAAATCTAAAGAGCAAAGAACATTCTCTTGACATGAATCGAACTTAGTTTAAATTCACCCCCCCCCCCCCTCTTAAAAATTGTATTTTTTTCAAATTCTCATAAAAATTTTATAAATTTTAATGGCGACTTTAATTTTAACAGAGTCGAAAAATTAGATATAAATCAATCTAAAAAAAAACATAGGATAAACAGGGTGAGCTCTAGGGGACTTGATAACAGTTGAGTATTTTATACTTTGGTCTTTCAAGGTGCGTGTTCATTTGAAAGTACTTTCACTGCAAAACTTTCCAGATCTACTTGCAGGAAGGTAATAATCTCTCCCAGAGCCAACGACAAAAAAAGACAAGTCATTTGCGTAATGTTGAAACCCATACCAATACATAGCTTTGGCAGGGTAAAACCAGGATTACCATGTCTGACTGCCCATACCCTTGACGAACGGGTGGTGGTGGGGGGTTAAAATTGGAGATTTTCTTAATTTTTTATCCGGGGTATTTTCACTTCAATTAATTTTTGAAAATATATCATGATGCTCTGTCATTTTACTTACTTCTAAACACCTTGATTTTGAAGATCCGACTAGTAGAACTCAAGTTATAAGCTTTTTAAACAAACCATAATCTACTTTTTTGGAGACTTTGTTTTGTTGATTATTTGCGTTTTAAAAATCTCCAAGAAAACAAATATAATGTTCGCTTAAAAAGCTTATATCATAAATTTTTGCAAAAACAATTCATCTCGGCGGACACTAAGGATTTTCCTGGTCTAGAGCGAATTCATTTTGAAACACTTTACATGAAAAAAAGTTGGTTTGTTTACTTATCAATAAATTTCAAAATGTTGAAGACTATAACGTTGGTTTATGCACTACTATTGAACGAAAGTCAATTCATGAATTAATTTCTTACAAGGCATGCTGGATAATACGAATCAAATGGAGCACTTGCTCCGCTTTTCAAAGTACGTTTTCCATTTGATATAAATCAAGATTTTGATGAATGGCATTTAAATAAGCACTTGCTGTGCTCTCGTGTTTAAAACCATACCCAATGTCTAGTCTACACACCAAACCTACGTTAATCCTTTGTCTACGATTGTATGTGCAGCAAGATCAAAAGCAGTTATCCATTATTTTATTAAAATCTAACGGAAAGAACAATTGAAGTTATTTTATGCTCCCTCTAACCTGTAGCTGTTGATATTTAGTGGCGATATTATCTTTCAAATCGTGCAGCAACGATCCACGCCTCTCATCCTGTACACACTCCAGTTCATCAACAGTCGTTCCCGGCTGCATCCAGTTTATTTCATCCGCCTCGTCATCCTCAGATCTCTCATCGTTTTCATCTTCGCCGCCGTTATCATCATCATCCGAAGATGACGATTTCAAATCGATATCATCTTCGTTGGGTTCATTCATCGCAAGGCTTTTCAATATTCGCCGTAAGTCTTCGTCGTCAACAATCGCATTGACTTTACCATTACCATCTCTTGATTCTTTACCATCTCTCGATAGGTTTGGTTCACCGGCCGATGAAGCACCACTCTCTTCGGTAATCATTGGTATCGAATCTACATCCTCACAGGGTCTTGGGAGGTTTCTCATAATTTCCGTTGACGTTGTCGAATCTGATGATTGTGAAACTTCCCTAATGTCTAGCCCCTCTGGCCTCGTCACAATATCTGGTGATGAACGAATCGAATCATGAAGGTTTGAATGCAAACTCAAGACCAGCTTACCTACAGACGACACAGTTGCGTCGCTTATTGAACGTTGCATTGGATGCGGTGGCGATTTACTAAGCCCAATTGCGTTTCTTAGATCTAACAAAGAACATCGAATAGGATCGATGATGGACAACGTAGAGTATGAACTACTCAGTGACTTCGTTTCGTTGTCAGACTTCTCATTGTCACTGAGCTTTTTCTTAAATGCACCACATTTTCTGTGGATCATCATGCGGGATTTGTTCTTGATCCGCTTAACATGATGTGTTAGCTTTGTACGGGGTTTCTCTCCACGTCGTTCCTCTTGCCTCAACAGGGATCTCATATTTGAATTTTCAGTAAAATTCTCATCGTCGGAAGGGTTTCTCAGTTGTGTTTTTTTATGATCAATTAATAAATTCCGATCAGATTCTACTATTGTGAAATAGTCATTGCAGGGATCATTGGATCCGGTGAGAAATTCAAGATAGTTTAGTGTTTGCCTTATTTTATGATTTTTTGTTTTTTAATTTAAATTAAGCAATTGAGGTTAAAGTGACATAAAGGTAAAGCACAAAGTTCACACAATTCACCAATACGTAGAGAAGATTTACAAAATAAAACAAAACAAAACATAAAAAAAAAATTAAGAGCGCGAATTGAACGGAATGAAAAAAAAGAACAAGAAGAATAACTGGTTATTTTGGAGCTGAAATTTGGGTTTTTTTTCTGTTGGAAACATAAAATGTTTACATAATTAATCGCGCACACAATTGATTAAGTGCAATAGTATGTTTAAGATGGTGTTTTTTTTTTAAATATGTTTATTATTTTAATTGATTTTACTTACTCTTCAATTAATGTGTTTTCGGCAAGAGTTTGGGGGTTGTGTTCTGGAATCTTGATAAGCGTTACAGCAGTACCTATACCTCGAGCAACAACACCGACATCACCTTCCAAATCAAAGCACTGATTGTAGCCTATAACTGCATTTGCTCCCAGATTAATTGCTTTAAGGCCAATTTTTCGCTGGACCTAGAAAATCAATATAAAATAGTTAATAGATTAAATTTGATCGCTTAAACTTATTTCACAGTATACACAAATTGATAGGATGTACCTTAGATCTATACAAAAAAAAAGTTGGGTCATTTTCCTGATTGTACCAAATCCGGCTAAGACGGAAAATTTTATACAACACTAGGACATAAAATGAAAAGAAAACTAAACAATTGCATCTATTAAAATCTTTGGACCGTACTACTTAGTCCTGGTTTTTTGTAGTTCTAGAATAATAAATATACCTAATATGGGCATTCGAAAATTCGTCCCAAATAAGTATCATTCTTATAACTATTACTACTATGTGGTTGCTTAGTGCTGATTGAATTGGATAAGGCTAAATTCGTGGATTTTGTTAATCGGTTTTAAAAGAATAGTCTAATATAGTGAAAAATGAATGTGGTTTCAATATTAATAAACACTAATTTTTCATTAAGAAAATTCAAGATAACTGATGTACTTTTCAATTTAGAAATTAATTTTAAACAAGTTTTGCTTTCTTTTTATTTTTATGATTTGTTGTCTGTTTTCTTTTAGCTGGTTCTAACTTTACTAAACTGCAACCAATTCTTGATTTGTTTACTTGTGATATATGTATGAAGGTACTATAGGGCAAGTTTTGGAAGTGAGTCCCGCAGTCCTGTATGTCCGTCTGTCTGTACCTAGATCTCAAGCCTGTATGTCCGTCTGTCTGCCTGTACCTAGACCTCAAGCCTAAGACACTGAATCAATTTTCTCCCAACACTTAACTTAAGGTTTTTAGCGGATTCCCCAAAAAATAACGGTACCGGCCATACAACCAAATTATTTTTCCAAAAACCGGCTCTATGAAAGAGATTAAGGTCTAAAATTAAGTTTGATCAAAATTCAAGACTATCGATTAATTTGTAAGCAAATGGTAATATCAATGAAATTATTTTGTTCAATAAAATTAGTGCCGCTGTTAATCATTATTAAAGTCAAAAAATTGTAAAAAACAAAAATCAATTATGAGGACTATTTTTTGAAATTAGAAGAAACGTTAATTTCAAAAAATAATCGTTACTCGAAAACTGTTATGATACGGTATGGACAAGTTACCCTATTCAGATCGGTCATGATCTGGTCTTTCACTAGTTTTAGTTTGGACCATTGATAATGGGACACCATATATATAAGTTTTTTATTTAATACAAAAAATAAGAACAAAAAAATGTTTTTTTCTTTGATTTTTGATTTTTTGTGAAAAACCTGGGCCCAGATCGCGTAAGAATAAAACGACTGTTCGATTGAACGATCGTCGTTCTGACTATTGCTCTCTCTATATTTTTCTATATGTTTGTAAACAGACAGCTATCGTCAAGACGACCGCTCAATGGAACAATCGGTTTAGTCCTTCGCGATCTGGCCCCTGGAAACTGTTTCAGAGATTACATGTACGAAGTTTAATCAAAAGCGTTAGAGGCGTTTTCGAGAAAACTTGATGCAAGCAAAACCGTCCCATCACGTCGTCTATGAAATTGCATGCTATAAATATTGATAAATATAAAAGAATATAAATAAGTAAGATGGCGCAACGGCTCGTGAAGAACCAGTGCCTAGTGACTAACAACTCGCAACAATTACTGTGTGCGCGTGTCGACAGGAATGGAAGGGACCTACAATAGACGAGAAGCACTTAATTGTGACAAGTGATACTCTTGGAGGAAAAAAACTTTTTAGGTTTTAGGTGGGTGAGCCTGGGAAGTGAGCCCAGACCTCCAGCGTCACAGTCCAACGCACTAACCATTACGCTACGGGCTACTACATATGCCATGCTATGAACTAAACAAATTTTTAGGATGACATTTACAAGAAGATTTGTTGAATCTGGGTAATCCATTCTCGCTTACTTGGTCCTTCACTATTTGCTTGATGAATGTTTGGGAGAAAAACTCGGGTTTGTTTCAAAATATGCGGATGACATTTTTGCCATCATAAATAAAAACAAAATCGAAAATGTTCTTATATCCCTAAACCGCATTCGATCCAAAGATCCGATTCACAATTGATATGGAAAAAAACTGTGAAATAGCATTTCTTGACGTGAAAATTCGGCGGGAGAGCGAGCTTTTCGTGTTTAACTGGCACCATAAGGAAATATATATTTTTACATAGTGTAAGTCTAATTTTAATGTTGTCATATAATTGTTATTAAACTGTTTTTTATTTGTGTGCAATAAAATTCCCTGAAGAAGGCAGCAACCCCTGCCCAAACGTCGCGTCGCGAAAAGCAAAAGTAACTTGATTGTTTCTTTGCCATATTCATTGTGACCAAAAAAACCGAAGGAAAAATTAAGATTTTTATCTTATCCACTTTTTAAGTATAATCTGAAAAAATCAGTCATTAATTCATCTTTAATGTAGGCAATAATGCACGACACCTCTATCATCAGTCCATATTCAACTCCTACTAGTCTAGGAAAGATAGAAAATTTAATATGGGCAAGTGGAAACAAATTAATTCATGAAATTTTATTGCTGGTATTGACGCAGAATTTTATCCTCAATATATCCAAAGTCCCCCAAAATCCCCGCATTGGCTTTTTGTATAGACGCGTTTAAAGAGGTGGAGAGGGGGAAGGTGGGAGCTGAAAAATCTATATATATAAAAGAGAAATGTCGTCCGTGTGTGCGCGCATAACTCGAGAACGGATCGTTTGATGTTCACGATTTTCGGCTTGATAAATTCGTATTGACCCAAGGAAGGACAAAGGACACTGTAGAAAAATTCCGAAAAATTTTCAGGAAAATTGGAAATCAGGGATCATTCTCTCTTTAATGCATATCTCGAGAACGGTGTCTTCGATTTTCACGATTAAGGGCTTGATGGATTCGTATTGGCTCAAGAAAGGACATAGGACACTGGAGGAAAATCCCAGCAAATTTCTAGGAGAATTCGAAAACAGGGAACATCCAGTTTTTAATGCATAACTCGAGAAAGGTTACTTCGATTTTTACAATTAGTTCAAGGAAGGGCCTAGGAAACTGAAAGAAAATCCCCTAAGATTTCTAGAAAAATTGAAAATCCGGGAACATCCGGTTTTAGTGCATAACTCGAGAACAGTTACTTTGATTTTGACGATTTAGGGCTTGATAAATTCGTATTGGCCCCAGGAAGGGCCTGAGAGCATCGGCTTTATTGCAATTCGTGGAGAAATTGCAATTAAAAACAAACTTGCGAGTCGCTTTATAAAATGACCAGTTCGCTGCAGGTTTCTCCAGTCAATTTATTGGCGATGTGCAATGGCGTTATGCCAGTGGACTTAGTCACCGGTTATTGAATTTCCACAGAATTTTTCCTACTTTACAACAACGCCGGAAGAGCTCATCACCAATGTTTTTCCGAATTTCACTCAAAATTATGTTAACCATGATTGGCTGGTTTCACGCGCGATTTTGGTTGCAAAATATCAGAATGTCGGTCATTTGGATTTCGTCATTCAAAATCAAATCGTCGGTGAGTTAATTTATTCAAATCCGTGAACTCCGTGATGGATGAAAACGAATTCTTTGGATGTACCGGGCTTTTCACCACACAATTTAAAATTAAAAGTCGGCTCAGTTATAATTTTGCTGCGCAACCTCAATGCACCAAAACTTTGGAACGGAACGCGTTTGATTGTGAAGTGCATCAAATAAAATCTTATATTCAAGCCACGATTTTGAGGCGAAAAAACAAAGGCGAAGAAGTTCTCATTCCACGGATTTCGCTTATTCCGAACGATTTGCCATTCTTATTTAAGCGTCTTCAATTTCCAGTGCGTCCCGCTTTAGCTATGACAATTGACAATCAATAAGTCATAAGGAAAATCGCATGTTTGCGGCATCAATCTTGAATTCCCATGTTTCTTACATAGTCAGTTTTATGTGGCGTGCTCACGTATCGGCAAACCTACCGCTTTGTACGTGTACGCGCCTGAATATAAAACGAAAAATGTTTTTTACCATTAAAGCTCTTCAGTGAAGAAGCAGAAGGTTGGCCGACACGCCAAACATTTTGGTTTCATTGAAACACATCGACATTGTTAATTTAGTTATTTTATTGTATTTAATAAGATTTTAGAATAAAGAATTTCAATTGACCGAATTACATGAAACTTCATTGTATATCATGCTCGGAATTATTATTTTCTTTACATAAATGAATTTAGGCGGAACGAAGTTCGCCGGGTCAGCTAGTTTGTTATAATACAATCTAATCATATGACACATGTTTTTAGGGTGCTTTTCAACGCTGATTCCAAAGAGAAGTAAACTGAACAGATACATGTATCTTGTAGAAAGTTAGACATTTTAATGGAATGATGACTTTTTTTTAAGTACACCAAGTAAAATATTACACAAAACCATTTTAATATAATGGGATATTAATGAAATTTGGTATTAATATTTCATTTGGCATGTTTACCAAGAATCAAACGATACCCCAAAAATATCTGGGGTTAAAGGGTGTTTCTTTGGCGAAGAGATGCAAGTGAGTGATCCATGAACAAATTTTGACACTTATGAAATTTGCTTTAAATATTAAATTTATATTGGCACCCAAGGATCAAAAGAGTCCATACAAATATCTAAGGTAGGTTTCTTGTTTCATATTGGTTTTTCTTTTATTAGATTCGGCGTTAAATAATACCTTTAAATCATATATCATATGTCATTATTTACTATCTCGATTACACGAAAATACAATTTTTTATAAGACCTAACATTTTGCCGTAAAGGACAGGTCAAACATAAACTCTCTTAAAAAAAACTCTTTCTATCAAGTTATTTTAATGGACTCTTTTCATTCTTAGGAACCATAACATATTTAATATTTTTAGTAAATTTCATAAGTTTCAAAACGTATTCATAGATGTTATGGCAATAATGACGCCCTAACATCTCGACCTCAAAAAAACTACCCTTTCACCACAGATATTACCATAGATGTTATGGTAATAATTACGCACTGACATCTCGACCTCAAAAAAACTACCCTTTCACCACAGATATTTTTGGGGGCTTGTTGTAATTAAAAAAAAAGTCATCGTTCCATAAAAGGGTCATTCCAGTTTTGGTCTCTTTTGAAAAGCACTCTAAAAACGTGTGTCATATGATTAGATTGTATTATAACAAATTTTTCAGCTTGTTGCTTTGAAGTATCCTACTGGCCACGTTCAGCTTTTGCTAGGATACAGCCTACTTATACTCTGTTCAACAAAAATTGTCAGTACAGGGAAGATAGGACGTTTGTATTTCTGTCTGGTCGCATTGGCTTACATATACTTATTTCAAGTAAAAGCTCTCATAGGGTTTCCGTACTAAGCATTATATCACACCTTTATTAGTTCTGTTCTCAAAAACTTGAAAATAGAAAGCTATTTTATAAAAAACCACTGAAACAGCTTTTTGTATTGCTTTCAATGGGTAAGGGTTGGGTAACTCTGTTGGATTGGAATATATATCTTTTTTAGATCACACAGCCAGAGTAGAAACAATTATATGATCAGTGTGCTTTGCTTTGGGCATGCAATGAGGATGGGCATGGTGGAGTGTACGATATTTTGCAGGGCATTAAAACAACAATTGTTGTATGTTGTTCAGTGGGTTAGAATCTTTTTTATTGACAGTTTTCTCAATTCAGGCGCCTCTGTTTTGAAAAAAGCTCGCCCATAAGCCCTGTACTGACAATTTTAGTTGAACAGAGTATAGGATTATAAATACACATTTTTATCGAATTTGCTTTGGCATCGGACTTTTTCTTACTTGAACACGTTGATAAAAAATGACGTCAACACAAGATACTGCCAATGCGTTGACAGACTTTTCTGCCTAGTCAAAGTGACACTCATCTTATTAAAAAGTTTTTGATTTTTTTTTTAATAATTTAAAAAAAAGTGGAATTTTTGTTTTGGAGGTTTTTTAATACATCATCATCGTAGCCATCCTTTAATGGCAGTTTGACAGTTCACACGTTGACAGATAGGTAAAAAAACTAAATTATGCAGTAGAAGGAATATTTCGTTACAAATGTCACCCAAAAGTATTATATTATTATTGTTATTATTGTACTATTCGTACTAGAATGTCAGCTTATTAGGCTTGACCATTCTTTATTCCGTCAATTTCATTGAATTTTTGAACAACAACTTAAAGGCCAAACAATTGGTGGTAGCGCCTTTAAGTTGTTGTTGTTGTTCAAAAATTCAACAAAAGCATTATATACCGTTTTTACTGGGCCAAAGGAGGTAATTTTATTGCAAATCTCCAAATGAGATCCAAACTACCTCATAACCACAAAATCACATTTCGAAATGAGGCAATTTCAACCTCATCCAATGCATCCAGCGGGAATCAGTTTCAAAAGCTCTTAAAAGCTTTTGTATGAAAATATCAATACACTATACTCAACAACATAAAACAGAAAGAGAAAACAACAAAAATAAACGGCTAACTGCCATTCCAAATTCAAAATGAAATGAGATGTCAAATGAAATCAGCAAATTTGATAATGAAAACACTGTTTTGCCAAATTTCGAAATTACCTCATTTCGGCTCTAATGAAAACGTAGTATTAAAAACTCGCCTTTTCCCGCGCAAACATTTAATTAATCTCAAAAAATTCAGATATCTTTAAGTTTTCCGTAGCAATCTTTGAATTTAATTTGACAGTCTATGGCTTGCCATTTTTCCCAAGCAAAAAATATACTCTCAAAAAATTAGGATTTTAAAGAGATTTTGTAATTCATCATAGGCATATATCCATCCTTCAATTATATTTGACAGTTGCTTATTTTGGAAACGTTTAAATTTCTTGTCCCTCGTCTAGGTAAAAGTTGTGACAGAAAGAATAGTTAATTCCGAAAATTTCAACGAAAAGCTATCTACATCGCTTTATATACAAGTCTGAACGAGGCCACTGTCTTCTCTACTGGCTTCACAATTAGCTTCGAAAAAGACAAGCCAGAGACGAGCAAATTGCTCAAGTTTGTATGTGTTAGTAAAAAAATTTAAATTTATTGTAACTTGTAAGCCAGTACTGGCTCGTGTGGCCTTAGGATTATGTATGTACTTTAGTTATTATATAGGCTGTGTAGCTTAAGCTGTTCTATTCGGATCATCAAGATTGACCACCTTTTCTAATCTTAATCAAGGAAAATGATATACCCCTGACACAAAAATTGTAAAATTGCCTATATGTATGTACTATATACATTTAAAACCCGACCGTAGTCACATTTAAGTTATACATGCATCCACTCCCGAAATTTGCTGACGGTTTCACGTTTTTTTATTTTTATTCAAACAAAATATATGTATGAGCTCATGTGAAATAAAATCTTATGAAGCTTCAGGCATAAAACGATCTGACTTGTATTACAAGATAAACATAGCATTTTCAATTTTGTTTATACCCAAAATATAAACAAATATTCCTTTTAATCATGATTGATGTTATTGATTTGGATTAAAAAATGATGTCACGTTTACGTTCTTTTACTCTTGTCGATTTTTTTTTCGTTTTAGTGTCTAAAGAAACTAATCATTATTACTCACCTGTCCGGAGAGACGAAGAAAAACCACCTGTCGGGCTTCGTTTGAGGCCCGAGGTGTTCGAATTTTATCAATCCATTGATATTCGGGATCGTCATTAACAACCAATTCCTCGACAAATCCATGAATAATCTGAGCTCGATATCCATGTGGAACACAAGAAGCTGCAAAGAACATTTAATTTATTTTTAAATAAAAAAAAAACAATAAGAACTTACAATGGAAAAATTGAATGCCACAGGAGCTCTGTCTGAATTTATTGACGTCAGAGAACAAATCTACTTTGACGATTATGTTGACCTCGCCACGAATTCCATGCATTGTATCGAACACGGGAATCCATCCCGAAAGGACAGCACCTTTTCCCTGCGTTGACTGACTGGCTGTTTCCAGGCAAAGCGGGTTTAAGCTGATGTTCACTTTGCCTATAGCGTCATTGGCGGAATAAGTATCATGGTCCATAAGACGGATTTGAAGAGGTTCATCTTGCAGCTCAGCGTCGTCGACTTCGAAACGGAACCTTCAATTACAGAAATGACCTAAGTTCTGGTGAGAAATCTTTATTTTTTTGTTTTTGATACTTACCAATCTGTATTCCATTGGGGGTTGAGACTTTTGCGACAGACATCTGTCTTGTGGGTTACACCGCCTAATTTGATTTCTACATAGGCATCGGTGGTCTCACTGCTGCGATCCATGATGGGCAAATTACGCCCAGCTTTAATTTTCACTCCAACCTTTCCGGGCATTATTGTGCACTAAACCTTAAACTTATTTTTAAGACTGTTTTTGTGATATTTTTATCGATGAGGCGCCAAGAAAAATATAGTTCTAATTCGCTTGCTAACACACGATGAAAATAACTTTTACTTGAAAATGGATATGCTTATGATGACACAAAACATTGTACTTGTTGGGATATGCTTAGTGCAATTATGCGCAATAAAGAGAACAATTTAATATTTGGCAATTTAATTGAATTATGATATATTTTGCATTATAAATAGTCACCTTGAAAGACTTTTTCGTTTTCTTCATATAAAATTTTTGTCCATACCAAGAGTTTTTGATAGGACGTGCAGGCTGCGGTGAGATCGAATTGGGAAGTGTCAAAATGACATAAGTCCGTTTGGATTCGCCGCAAAAAAATATAGCGGCCGCGTTGGCCACGTTCGGGTGGTAAGCAGATACGTTAAGTCTGATCCACATCTGTTTCGTGTGTTGTGTTGTGGAGTCGTGTGTCGCTATCGCTACAATGTATTTCATATGCGTAGAACCATATTTGTCTCGTGTTTTGTGTTGCAGTGTGGCGCATTAAATATATGAAATGACAGCGACACACGACACCACAACACAACACATGACACAGATGTGGATCAGCTTTAACGTTAGAATCTGATATGTTTTCCAACGTCCAAAACCGGATACGTAACCAAACCAAACAAAACCAAGAAAATGAACAGATGAGATGTCAGCTGTTAGTATAATCCAAACAAATCCGAACATTTTTGGGATAGCTTTAGATTTCTTTTTGACATCAGCTGTTTGGTTCGTTAGCTGGTTTTTACTTATTGTTGACTGTTGATTGTTTACTATTGGTGACGTATCCGAACGCGGCCATTTATTGTTCAATTTTTTTATTTGGAAGAAAAAAAGGAATCATGTGTACAGGCTTGCCAGAAGGCGCGATATATTGCGAAACGCGCGATATTTTTTTTAAGTCCCGCAGACTGAAAAACATATTTCAGGAGTTAACTCGAGTTTAACTCTGAAACTAGGATGATCTCGCACTGAAAAACTGGGCCTTAGCAGTACAAAGGAGAACTGCGGCTATAACGTATTGCCTGCTCTATTTATTGCTATTTTGTTTGCCTCATGGCTGTAATTATTTAAATGTTATATTGCTCCTGCTCAAATGAGCAATGACAGTAGCGTGTTGGCTTATTGATGCAACAGAAAAATATACATAAGTTCTTAATGATAACTTAAAACTAACCTGATACCTATATATACATACCTATCTCCTGAGCAAATCATTCTTATTAACATATTAAAGGCAAAATATAATTATATCATATCATCGTTTCATGAGATAGAGCGAGTACGCTCTATGATATGAACATTATCATATTAAAATGAATACAATCACGGGATTGTATATTGAATTATTTTACAAAATGGACATGTATTTACATACATTAAATATTCCGCATTATTTTTCTTTACATAAATCACTTTCTTTTAGTTACTTTTGAATTTAATAAAATTATAACATTTGATGGTATTAAATATAAAAGTGAACTGAGGTAAACTGAGGCAAACGAAAAGAAAATACAAAAACTAGTGCATTAAAGCACTTATAAATCACTTGAAATTAATATGTAACATTAAAATACAAATTTTTAATATATCTGTTGTCTTCTGTTAGGTATCACCTCGTGTGTGGTGCTATCAGTTGTTGTTTTATGTGCAGGTATGGTTATCCTTTGTCTGTTTGTGTCGTTGCACCGTTTGGCATCTGTTTCAGTAGCGGTAACGATGTACGGTACAGGTGGTTGATTCCTTGTCATTGGCAAGTCACTGTTATCAGCCGTTAGGTATGCGGCTAAAGCTGTTACTAGACTGGACTAAAATTCACCTGGAGTCCATTTTAACGAGAAACGGAGAAAACGATGTTTAACTTAGTTCTGGGTCCAGACTAAAATGTTGCGGCAGTGTAAACTCCAGATTACCCAGAAGGAATTCCCGTCCCTCAAAAGGAATCCAACCGGGGTTTTTGTTTGAATTATTAAAAAATAATTTTCAGTTATTGTTTAATTCATTAAAACTGTATAATATGTACGGCTGTGCGTGGCACAATCGCCCTCGTTGCGATCCTCTACCAAACTCCAAAGATTCGGTCTTGAGGATGTGTTCACCACAGTGTTTTTGCACATGTGCAAGTAAAATTATTTATTTGTTTTGATAGCTATGTGAAGTTTGTACTAAAATTCATAAAATTTGAACTCTTTGTGTAAAATAAATATGTTGTTGCCATTCCATTAAATGTAATCTCAACACCATATCAACTCAACTTCAAATGGGGCTCTCAACTCACGTGACGAAACACCTAGGTCGAAAATCCGACCCTAATCCAACTCAAGCTCTCGATTCTGTTTGTAAATGGGGTATAAGTTCCGATAAAAACGGTAATGCCAAACTGACATTTTCGTTGAGTTATCGATAATTTATATAGAAATGTCAAAAGTGACGGTTTTGGAAGATAATAGTCCAATATTACGGGTTAGTTTTTAAATTTAAACAAGAAAAAAAATGGATGATCAGAGCTAGGCTATTTGATTGCAAATTTTGAGCACAATTGGACAATTTTTGACCTATTTTATGAGCGCTTCAAAATTACTTAGTTTTTTAGAATTTTTGTTTTTACTCATGGTTAGATAGCAACTCAAATATAACACACATGAATTTTAAACTAATGTGGTCTTGTAGAAAATTTTATAACAAACAAGAAGATTTTTGTTTTTTTTTTTCACTGTTGCATTTTTCCTGCAGCGAGCACAGGTTTTTCGAAGTTGCAAACTTATCTACAGTCTACTCTAACATGCCCCAACAACAAATCAAAAATACAGAACTACATTGCGCTTTGCGAATTTAGCCCTTTTTTCTTGTAATTATTGACTGTTCTACAAGTTAGTTATCTTCTAAAAATATAAAACCAACAATTTGTAATTAAAATCAGTCTGTGTTCATTGAGCCAAATTGTCATAAACTGTAGTTTAGTTAAACCTGCGTCTATCTGCGACAATGAATATTAGGGTGGTTCTTAGGAGAAATACAAATTGACGACGCCCCCTAGATTGGTGCAATTTCATGAAAAAAAATTCCCTAATTTTTTCAGATTTTTATTCCTAACCCTTCCTGACCCTATTTCATTAGCAATTTTAGCAAAACTAGGGCTCGGCGCGCCGCCACTATAGCCGTTTTCAGTACAATGACTTATTATCATAGTCCCGGTCTACATTGAACGATTTTTCCAGTGCCGATCTTTTGTTCGTAGGTGAAGGGAGTGAAAAGTGAGGGGTAGGGATCAAATCGTTTGTACCACAAAACTCGAACGATTTTTCCAGTCTGTTTATGTTCTCTTTCGCCCTGTTTCCAGTTTTTTGTGTGTGTTCGGTGTCAGTGTGCCATTGGGTTGATGGTGCGAGTGAATATCAATGTAAAATGAAGAGCACAGAAATAAAAAATGAAGAAGACAAGGAAAAAATCTCATGGAAAAAATCGTTCTGTGTGTACATTTCACACGATTTCTGGAAAAATCTTCGTGGAAATATCGGGCAATGTAGATCGGGACATATTAATATAACACATCGAAACGTTGATAGTGTCGTATATATGTATAAAGAAAAATCCCATTTAATTCATAATAATAATAATAATAATAATTTATGTCAAAATGTTGCCTACTTTTCGCGTATTGAACAAAACAAAAAATCTACCTTTTTGTTTATTAACAATAAAGTTTAAACAAATGATCGAAATTTTTTTAAACAAGCACGCGGCTGTAGAAATTTCAGAGACGCTTCATTTGAGCATGATTTGAAGTCTTTTAATTGATTTGTTCAAAAATGACACCTGGTACAGTGTTTATATAGTGCAAATCCAAAAATAAAAAAAATCGTATCAAAATAGGTCCAGGAAGGTTTAGAGATACAATTCTGAAAATAGGGGATTTTTTAATCATTTTTTAGGCATGATTTAGGGGGCGTCGCACTCAATTTTCGCATAAGAGAATAAATAAGAACCACCCTAATGAATATGTTCTCATAGACATGGTTTATCAGGGCATTACGGTAAGTACTTTTTATTTGCAGTTAAAATACATAGTTTCTTAAAAAGTGCTTAAATTATTAAAGGATTCTTCGACAACCGCACCGTCATTGAAATCAAAGATGGTCAAATTGCTTCTGGCCTACAAAGATGCCAAGGACGACAGGAAGCAGACGGGAGCATCTCCAATAATTGTTCCGTATCTGAAAGTAATGGTCGAAATTTTTGGAGAAAAGGCCGTCATCGTCAATTACTCAAGAGGAACAACCGTCCACCTCAGGTATTTTCCTTAATACCACCAACACCCAAGATGATGAAATAGGTACAGAATTTGAAGCCCTGGATAAGGAAGAGGACATTTGTTTTAGTCCGACGTGCCTTTGCATCACCGGAATACCCCCACCACAAAGCCCCGCACAACCCCCATCACAACGCTCCACACAAACCCCAACAAAACCCTCATCATCATCACAACGCCAAACACAACTCCCAGCGGGAAAAATTCAAAAATTCATTGAGGAAAAATCAGCTTTTCCTTCCATATCTGCATTATGGCACTTTCTATAATCTGCATGTACGAAGATCTTCTGCATTTTGGTGTTCTGTCTCTACCCAACAAATGTAAATTTTAATTTTGCATGATACATGTAAATCTTAAGTTGAAATGGAGTGATAGAAACCAAGATATTTACCAAAAGAATTTAAATTTAGAGCTTGCTAAACGAAGGTTAGCGAACAACCTCCTATATATGAATGATCTCACTGAAATAATAGTTGAGGCTGCGCCTATAAGTGCAAAAGGGAGACCCAAGGAAGCTTTTAGGCAAACCTGGTTTGATAAAGAATGCCAAAAAGCTAGACAAAAATCGTTTTCGTTCCTAAGACTGCTTAGGAAATACAACACGTCTTTTTTCAAAATCATGTATGAAGCGGTAAACAAGGATTTTAAGCAACTCTGTCATGAGAAAAGAAAGTGCCTGGAGCAACAAACCATATGCGTCCTTAATTCATCAAAATCTTCGGCAGAATTTTGGAAAGCCGCCGAAACTATTAACGGGAGGACTAATTTAATTGCAACATCAATACGAGCTTTCGAACTTCGTGACTACTTTAAGACTCTGCTAAATGCACCTCAATCTTCCCCGCTTCCACAGTACGCAGCTCCGTTTTTTGTCGATGATTTTTTAGATGCTCCATTTGCATTTTATGAAGTAAAACATGTTATTGAAAACCCTAAAGCAGAAAAGCTCCGGGAGACGACCGGGTCCCAGTAGAGTTTTATAAAAATTGTACACCCGAATTCCTGTCCGCATTGACGGAGGAATAAAATAGAATATTTGAGAGTGCAAATGTTCCTGAAAACTTCAAAAAGGCAATTATATATCCTTTGCACAAAAAAGGACCATATGATATACCAGAAAATTATAGGGGTATTACTTTTATGAATACTTCTGTAAAGATATTTTTTAGTACTCTGATTTTCAATAGGCTAAGACAGTGGATCGAGGATAAAAAAATACTCAACGAAAATCAAGCGGGATTCAGGAGAAACTATTGGACTTTGGACCAAATATTCAGCCTGTTTAATATTGCGGAAAGCTTAAAAAAAAGAAAACAAAACCTTTATGCCTTTATGATGAGTGCAAAAGTGGCAAAGCACGAAATAGCTATGTATATCTCCAGCCAAACAATTGGTGGTAGCGCCTTTAAGTTGTTGTTTTTGTTCAAAAATTCAATGAAATTGACGGAATAAAGAATGGTCAAGCCTTATAAGCTGACATTCTAGTACGAATAGTACAATAATAACATTTATGCCTTTTTTGTCGATTTCCGTGCTGCTTTCGATTCAATTGCCCGGGAAGCATACTAATCTATAAGCTCTATAAGTTGGGGATATCAGGTAAAATTGTTAGCTTACTGAAAGCAATGTATGAAAAGAATGCAGCCTATGTGTGGGACGGGGAATTTGTTTCCGAAGAGTTGCTGAAATAGGAGTAAAGCAAGGATGTATCCTGAGTACGTTACTGTTCATTCTCTTTATAAACTATATCGTGGAGGAAGTTGGAGGAGGCATCCAGTTTTCAAATACACAGATACCAAAACTCATTTTTGCTGATGATATTGTATTTTCATCTGAAAGTGTTGAAGGAATGCAACGAATGATGAATCGTCTGGAGAGGTAGTGCAAAACTTGGAATTTAACCGTTAATTTAGAGAAGTCCAAAATGATGATATTCAGGAATGGTGGTGGTAGATATGCAAGTAACGAAAAGTGGACTTATATGGGAGGCAATGTTGTAATCGTTCGAGAATATAAATACTTGGGCGTATTATCACTCCAAATCTTAACATGAAAAAATATTTCCAGTTGAAACTAGCGGAAGCAATTAGAGCTGTTTCTTCAGTTCTTAATTGTGGGCACGTTGTATTGAAAACAAATTCATCGATCACAGGGCGAAGATTAAAATTTTTCATGCCACCGCAGCTTCTATAATGCTCTACGGTGCTCAAGTATGGGGGTACAACCAATTCGAAGAGGTAGAAAAGTTGCTCAGGTATTTCTTAAAACGCATTTTTTGGTTACCTAACTGCACACCTATAATTATATGTTTCATTTGGAAACAACTGAACCGTCAATGTTTTTAAGCACACTTAAGCTGCACTTTGAGTATATTTTGAAGGTGATGGAGATGGATGATAGAAGATTGCCAAAAAAAAGTTCTCTCGAAGCTGATATCTTCTAGGGGAGGTCTAGTAAAAGAGTGGGAGGAGCTGGCGAATAGTCTAGGTGAAAACTTCCCCTGTTTTCCTGATATAAGTTGAACGGACTTAAGAAAAGTATTTACTGCGATATAAGATAAAGTCAATATCTCAACTTATGCAAGATATAAACTTGAAGCGCAAACCTCACAGCATAGAATGATCTACAGTCAACTTAATACAGACCTCCAAGAGAACACATAGGTACTTCCTTAACCACTACCCCCTGCATATGATAAACATTATATTTAGAGAACGAGGAGAATTATTAAATTTCCCTCCACATCGACCTGATCTAACGATATTATGCGACTTATGTTATCTCAAGGAACGGGAAGATACTTATCACTTTATACCCAGGTGTCCTATCTTAAAAGAGTTTCGAGTGAGGTATTTTGGGGTGGCCTCGATGGATTGGAATAACGCCATGGAAGTTTTGAATGGAAAAGTAAGCTGGAATATTGTTTATAAATACACGTCACCCGCACTGTGCTATAGAAAGCGTATTCTCGAAGAAGACTTCTAAATAAACAAAAAAAAAAACAAAAAAAGGGAAACTACAATGTCCAATATTAATTTAAAATAAAAAAAAAAAAAAATGTCAATCTGGTAGATGGCCACATTGGCCAAGCCATATTAAACTTAAGGTTAAAATTGTAAATTAAAGCTATTTTGTTTAAATAATGTTTTAAAAACTAAAAACTAAACTAACATGTAAATCCACCATTATTAACCGACTCACGTCCAGGTGATGAAAAACATGAAGGTTGCATAATCATCAGTTCAATATTTTCGATGAAAATGGTAATGAAAATTCAACTATCAATTCACAAGATTAGTGGTAGTGGACAAATGTGAAGAAAATTAAATAAATAGTGAATTTATTAACTCTGTTGTGCTGTGAATTTGTGATTGGTTAATTAAAATATAGAATTAAAGCTTTAAATTAAAGTGAAACAACTAGGTCAGTGGTTGTTGGTTAATCTTTAATCACCACTTCACTTATGCGAAGTGGTGATTAACCAACAACCTGAAATACTTTGAGACAATCTGAGATTGCCTGATTTTGATGGAAATTCACAAGTCCTGTTATAATATTTACTGTCAGCATTGTATATAAATATCTATAGTACTATCAAAAAAACAAAATGACGGTGGCAGTGCCACTGGCATGGGAGGGCAATGTAGAGTTAAAAACACATTGAAAATCTCATTAAATGTCTCTAGCGATAATACACGTAGACTATCGTCCCGAAAATCGACTCATTAATATTACTAAAGGTTTTATATACAATGCTGTCAGTAGAAAATGTGAACACAGAGAACACAAAAAAAATCAACTTCTATCAAAACACACAATGGCGGTGCACACTTTACAAAGCATATGAGTGGACATAGACGACGAACTGATGAACTTGTACATGACCTTTTAATAGTTTTTTCATCGCTTAATTTTCCCTATCAAAAGTTATTTTTAATTGAACGAAAGAAAGTGTTGCTTTCTAAGCACAAAGCAGAAAGTAGGTTCGAATCTATAAAATAAACTGAGGAAACCTTGCATGACTCTTCACTTACCAAATCATTACAATGTCGTTTCCTTTTATTATTTGGCTAGTGAATTGATTTATGAATTCACCTATAAAATTCAAGCTTGGCCATACAATTTTTTCATCTAAGAATAAAAGTTTCGGAGATATATAAATAAATCAATTCGCGTTTTCCAAAATGGCGGATTTCCCCAGGGGGATGGCGGGCGTCCCGAAAAAATGGACATAAGCTTTTCTAATAGCCCTCTTTCAGCTACAAAAAATTCTGTCGTCCTATATTTAGCCCGTAGCGTAATGGTTAGTGCGTTCGACTGTCACGCTGGAGGTCTGGGTTCGCTTCCCAGCCTCGTCCACCTACGAACTAAAAAGTTTCTTGTCAGAGCTACTGCCTCTTGCGAGGAATTGACAAATCCTTCAAGAGTATCTCTTGTCACGAATAAGTGCTTCTCGTCTAGCCGTTTGGATTCGGCATAAAATTGTAGGTCCCTTCCATTCCTGTCGAAATGTCGCTACAGGCGCACACAGGAACGGTTGCGAGTTGTAAGTCACTAGGCCCTGGTTCTTCACGAGCCGTTGTGCAACCCAATTTTTTTTTTTTTTTTATATATATTTCGTTCCACAAAAAATCCATCTTTCCTGTGCTATAAAAAAAAAGTTATTTGTTTTAACGGCAAAATGAAAAAAGAAAATATGAACAAGATTACCTTTCATTTGATTTATATAATAATCCAGTTCCGTGAGTACGGAGAAAAACGTACGACCACGTACCTATATATACAGTTTTTTAAAATTAATATTTGTAGAATCACATATTTTAAATCATATTTTTCCTTTTAAATTCATTACTATTAAATTAATTTTGATAAAATATAAAGCCCTTCTGGCAATACTATTTAATGAATTACTTAAATTTAACTATCTGGCAATGCCATAACAAAATGTCAAATGTAAAAGCTCTTTATTTGTAAACAAGAAATAGCTTTATCGAATGTGTATAAATAGCGAGTTCAAAATTAAATAAAGTCACTATTCAGTCGATCTTCTTACTGATGACATTTCAATGGAGCACCTCCGCGTCTGAAGTCAGCTAAAAAGAAAAACAAAGATAGTAGTTAAAAAGTAAACACGTCGTTTTTTACGTTTCATTTATTATTTGGAACATTTTTTCTCTAAAAGACTCTGCGTGACCCAGGACCTCTGCTTCCTACCTATCTACATCCTATCCGATTATTCTTCTTCACGCAGTACGGTAGAGTTACCTAAGCCTCTGCAACACAGAAAAATAATTGACTGCAAAATCCTCTCTCTCTCTCCTCTACATTGGCGCCCATCTAGTGGCCAGAGTTTTAGAGAAATAAAACGGAAAAGAACACAAATTATTCAATCGCATAGCAACGATATGGCTACACCTACCCCTACCACGTTTACGGAGGAGCAAGTTAACAAATTGTTAGCTACTGTGATGTCAAATACAATTCGCTACGGCAGTTTTAACAGCAGCAGTACTCGTTTTGGTGGCGAAAAAGATCCTCTCAAAGTCGAGTAATTCATTACCACAATTGAATGCTTTAGGGACGTCGAACGCATTAACGATGTGGATTCTATTAAGGGATTACCCTTATTATTGGAAGGTGATGCTAGGAGTTGGTGGCAGGGCATCAAATCCGAAATAAAAACTTGGAAAGATGTTGTCACTGCTTTACGATGCGCGTATGTACTTGAAAAGCCAGCATTAGAATTTATCAGGAAATTTTCGAAAATAAATTAAAATTTAAGGAAAGCACTGACGATTTTATTCGCAAAAAGAGAACCTTACTTTCCCAATTGCCAGTTCCACAACCTACAGAAACAATGATGCTAGATATGGTGTACGGTTTGTTACATTTGTGACGGCACACCTCGCGACGCAATTAAAAACTTTCAATAGATTATCAACAAAGCCAGAACAGTTGAGCAAAGCATGGCTGAAAAGTATACAGCACGACTTTCAAAAGCTGACGATGACGCTAACAACAAAAAAAAAAAAGAGCAGATGTAATTTCTGTAACCACTTAGGACACACAGCAGCCGAATGCCGAAAGAAACAAAAAGCAGACCAAGGTATCCAGACGGTATCTTCCGAAAATCCAGGCATTTTCTGCTATAAATGCAAAGCTCCTGCGTATCTTCGATCAAATCGTCCAACGTGCAAAGAATTGCCAAAAGGTTTACAAACTGTTTCATTTAATTTGATAAAAAACACCATCGGTAATGATTTGCCAACCATCCCCATTATGTCACATGGCGAGAATGGGATAGCCTACATTGACACAGCAGCTCGAACAAGTGTTGCCGGTCGCCATCTTTTCGAACATTTTTTACGAAACGGCACGAAGTTCCGACAGCTTAATGTGGATGTTACACTAGCTGATGGAAGCATTCAGCGTAGTGAAATCTGTATAACAGAAACTTCAATTATTTTTGGAAAAGATGGAGGAGTACGTGTCTGCATAGCCTATCGTGGACTTAACAAAATAACAATTCCTGACCATTACCCAATACCAAGGATTGATGATACAATTCACTCAACAAAAAGTACCAAATATATTACAACGCTTGATCTTCAATCTGGATACTACCAGATAAAAGTTGCGCAACAAGATATTGAAAAAACTGCCAATATAACACCCTTTGGAATGTACTGTTTTAATCGTATGCCATTCGGACTCCGAAATGCCCCAGCAACCTTCATGCGACTTATGGATAAATTTCGCTCTGGACTCAATATTGAAGGAATGTGGCTTTTGATATATCTTGATGATATAATCATTTGTTCGAGTAGTTTCAAGGAACATTGCAAACATCTCAACAAGGTTTTTGAACACTTGCATAAGTACAAATTAAAGGTTAACAGACAGAAAACAAGAATTTGCTGTAGTAGCGTCAAGTATCTCGGACATCTGATAACCAATAAAGGAATAGAAGTAGATCCTGATAAAACTATTGCCATTTCTTCAAGACCAGAACCAAGGAATCTTAAGGAAGTACTATCTTTTATACAAACTTGTTCTTGGTACAGACGGTTTGTCGAAAATTTTGCTGGTATAGCGAAGCCCCTCACCAACCTTACCAAGAAAAACACTAATTGGAAATGGGGAAAAGAAGAGCAAAGTGCATTTGAACAACTCAAAACAATGCTAACAACAGCACCTGTATTACAACAAGTTTGCGAAGACAAACCATTTTTTTCAAAAACGGATGCTAGCAGCTATGCCATAGGTGCAGTATTGGTCCAGGGGGAGAAAGCTGCAGAGCATCCTATAGAAAATATCTCAAGACTCCTTACGCATGCCGAACAAAATTATTCCACCACAGAAAGAAAAGCCTTGGCAATTATCTGGGCTGTAAATAAATTCCGTGGATACAAAGAAGGAACCAAGTTCGTACTTTTAACTGATCACCAACCTCTAAGATGGTTAATGACCCTTAAATCTCCAACGGATAGATTGGCCAGATGGGCATTACAGCTACAACCTTACAATATCGACATACAATATACGCCAGGAAACACTAACAAGGTAGCTGATATGTTATCAAGACCACCATGTCAAGCCAACGAACATATCAGTGAATCCTGTTAAATCTGCAACATGAAGATTGATATTCCAGCTAGAGAGGCTATGGAAATTCGCCAAGCACAACTCGAAGATGATGAATTGAAATCAATAGTAGATTCTTTTGAAGATAACAATGAAAATTTACCTCGCTGGACAGCTAAAGGCTATATAATGAATAGCGGTGTTCTCTACAGATATTCAGCAGAGTCTGATTCCGAAGATGCACAACTGGTTGTCCCACTTTAAGAACGGGCAGATATCTTAAAATCCCACCACGATGATCCCACTGCTGGACATAATGGGATTGAACGCACATAAAAGATTGCATCAAGATACTATTGGCCGAGAATGAGAACTGACATAACCAAACACATTGGAACCTGTTTAGCATGCCAAAGACATAAAC
Source organism: Melangyna quadrimaculata (assembly GCA_949320155.1). Lineage (NCBI taxonomy): Eukaryota > Metazoa > Arthropoda > Insecta > Diptera > Syrphidae > Melangyna > Melangyna quadrimaculata. The sequence continues at coordinate 187,446,004 of OX439483.1, forward strand.
CCAGCAACCTTAAACCAATTGGATTATTGCAAACCGAGCAACCAAAGATTTTAGGTTATCGCCGTCGATCTGTTCGGACCTTTACCAAAAACACAGGATGGTTAATCAATGGATTATCATCATCGAAGATATCACCAGTAGATGGACAGAAGTTTTCCCGCTTAAAGAAGCAACATCACTTAACTGCACTCTTGTAATACTAGATGAGATTTTTCTAAGATTTGGTATACCTAGACGGATTATATCTGACAATGGTGTCTAATTTAATGCAGCAACTACTCCATTGTTTGGGAATTCAACAAACTCTTACACCTGTCTACCATCCACAATCCAATCCTGTTGAAAGGAGAAATCGGGACATGAAGAGTCAACTTGCTATCCTGGTCGGAAATAACCACTCAACATGGGCAGATCATTTGCCATCTATTCGATTCGCCATGAATACTACTAAATGTCAAAGCACTAGATATACAGCTGCATATCTATCTTTTGGTCGAGAATGTCGAACCATAGACGAAGTCACAAAAATATACGACCTATAGAAGATGCTGAAAATTTCATTCCACGAATTTCAAAAAAAACTAACAGAGCTGTCTACTGTATTACAAAATGCAAAAGAAAAAACAGAATATACTCAAGATCAAAACAAAGCCTACGTCGATACAAAAAGACGTCCACAAACTGAGATTCGAGAAGGAGATGAGGTTCTGGTTATCACACACGTACTGAGTCAATCTTTGAAGAACGTTACATCAAAGTTTGTTCCAAAACGAGACGGCCCGTTTGTGGTTGTCAGTAAAGTCGGATCTTCCGCATTCAAGATTGCCAAAAAAGATGATCTAACACTTCCGGTTGTCGCTTATCATGTGTCTGCCTTAACGAAACTTGAACAAGATGAAAAGACCACAGCTGAGACTATCAGAAGATTGCGCTGAAGAAGACGCCCCAAAAACGCTACTAATCCTGTCACCTTGCCGAGACGACTAAAGTTCCAGAGGGGGAGACTGTAGCAGCACATATTTTAAAACATATTTTTCCTTTTAAATTCTTTACTATTAAATTAATTTTGATAAAATATAAAGCACTTCTGGCAATACTATTTAATGAATTACTTAAATTTAACTATCAGGCAATGTCATAACAAAATGTCAAATGTAAAAGCTCTTTATTTGTAAACAAGAAAAAGCTTTATCGAATGTGTATAAATAGCGAGTTCAAAATTAAACAAAGTCACTATTCAGTCGATCTTCTTACTGACGACATTTCACCTCCGCGTCTGAAGTCAGCTAAAAAGAAAAACAAAGACAGTAGTTAAAAAGTAAACACGTCGTTTGTACATTTCATTTATTTTTCTGCGTGACCCAGGACCTCTGCTTCCTACCTATCTACATCCTATCCGATTGTTCTTCACGCAGTACGGTAGAGTTACCTCAGCCTCTGCAACACAGAAAAATAATTAACTGCACAACAAAACAAAAATCCTCTCTCTCTCCTCTACATATTTAAATATTTTGATTGCATAGGTAGATAGGTACTTATTCTTACACTAAAACTTTTAATGCATTCCTTAATAAACAAGAAACTCGCACAAATTGTTTGTTTTATGAAAATTGTATCAAAATTTATTTCAAATACATATTTTTTTATTATATTTGGACATTCATATTAGCTTTAGAAATAGAAAAATATTGATTAAAATCAATTTTTGTAGTATTTATATGTATAGTATATGTTATCTTATAACTCCTTTAAGTCTTATATTTCATTTTGAAACCAAATGCATCCGATTCCATGGAATTTTTGTGTTCTATTGTTCAGACTTCTTATTTTCCCTATAACGATTTAATTTTAAATAAATTAATTTGTTGTAAATTCAGTTAAATATTTACCACCTCTCAAAATTTATGTTGTTGATTCTACTTCTGGTTGTTTTTGATGAGAAATGGCTTACAGTATTTACATTTGTTAAACTCTGTAATGCTAAGTTCTTTTTCTGAGTGCCGACTATGATGATCGGTGAGAGTTGTCAAATGCGAATACTTTTTTGGACAGTGTGCACAAACATAAGGCTTTTCTCCCGTGTGAGTTCTTATGTGAGTTTTTAAAATGTTTGGATAACGGAATTTCCTACCACAAATTGCACACACATACGGATATTCATTTGTATGAACAAGAAGATGAGCTTTAAGTTCTCGGGAGCAGATATACGAATTTTCACATTCCTCACACTGAAAGGGTTTATTTTTGCTGTGCCGCAATTCGTGTTGTTTATGCGAGGATTTTCTGGGAAATGTTTTCCCGCAATATTTGCAACTGAAAGGTCGTTCTTCACTGTGCATTACAATATGTTTGTATAGATTAGACAACGTGTTAAAAACTGAAACATAGTAAAATATTTTTGTATAACAATTTTAACTGTACGAACTCTTAAAACAAAAAAGGAAATATATAACGTACTATAAAAATTCAACAAAATTAATAGGCATATTTCAATAAAACGGAATAAATAAGCAACAAAGGAACAATTGAGTTCATTGGTTTTAACTATTGAATATGTTCGTGTGAACATAAGCTTCCGAAACACAAAATTCGCTCAAATTCACTCATGCATTTATGATAGAATGGTCACACTGGCCAATTTTCAATATTTTTAGTATAACTTTAAAACTAAGCTGAAATTGAGAATTTAACTCAAGAAACTTTTTGTTGCGAATAAGCTTTTCAATCAAAATGAATGGTTTACAAAATTTTATAAGCAAATTTAAGGAGGAAAATGTAACAAAAACCGACCTAAAAAAATCTAAAAAGAGCTTTCTCAAGCCTAAACGAGGGATTTTCTTCAATTTTGGTGTGAAACATTTGTATGTGGTTTCCAAGAGGAAAAATTCGAATTTTTGTTTTAGCTCTTCTAGAACGGGTAGCTGTCATAATACGATTTCAGGTCAATCAAATTTTCTCGAGAATGGACCTTACGATTTTGTTTGAACTTTGTAGGTACATGTTATCTCTAAAATAGTTTTAATAATACTGCATACCAAGTTTCTACGAAAAAATTCGAATAATGGATATAAAGTTATGTTTTTTTTTTAATTCTTTTCTTCTAAGTTAATTTAGAAACATTTCATTTTAGATTTGTATAAATAGTTTTTGTACGAAAAAATCAAAGAAAAAATCCTTTTTTTTATTTTTTCAAAATTTGTTTGTATTACAATAAACAATTTTAAAACTGCTATTTTAACATGCTTTTATTATTTGTTTGTTAACGATATAGCCCAGTCAAATTCAACAATAAATTCGCAAAGCACGATGTAGTTCTGCATTTTTGATATGTTGTTGAGGCATGTTAGAGTAGTCTATAGCTAAGTTTGCAACTTCGAAAAACCTGTGCTTGCTGCAGGAAAAATGCAACAGTGAAAAAAACGCTAAAACCACCCCATTTTTCCGACATTTTCCTTTATAACTTTGTTAACTATAAACTTGTTTGTTATACAATTTTCTACAAGACCACATTAGTTTTAAATGCATGCATGTTATATTTATAGTTAACGATTTTTTCCTAAATTGCATATATCCAAAATTATAAAGGAAATTGTCGGAAAAAATGGGGTGAATTTAGCATTTGTTTCACTGTTGCATTTTTCCTGCAGCGATCACAGGATTTTCGAAGTTGCAAACTTGCCTATAGACAACTATAACATGCCACAACTACATATCAGAAATGCAGAACTACATCGCGCTTTGCGAATTTAGCACTTCTTTTTGTAATTATTGACTGGGCTAATATACAGGGTGATTATGATAAGGTGTGACAGAAATAGAGCGTGTAGGTTGAGTCGTGACAAGAAAAAAATCGTGTCGGAGGGGAGGGTCTATTTCCCCTAAGCAGGAGGGGCAATTTTCTAAAAAAGTGACTTAAAGCAGACAAAAAAAAATATTAAAAAGCAACGGTAACACTTACAATGTCATGTTATGCTTCTTTTTGTGAAGCTAGAAATGCCTTCATTTATTGAATCCTTCATTAAAGTTTTTATTGTGAACACTTTTTGAAAAATTAATTTTCAGACTCAAAATTTTGAAGAAAAAATTAGAAAAAATTTTTTTTTTTTCAAAATTGTAAGCAATTAAGCACTCTTTTTCTGTCAAAATCCAATGCTCTTATCAATTTCTAGTCAAGCACTGCAAACCGGATGGTTGTAGGACTTTTATTTTTCAAGATTTTAAAAAATAATGAAACCATTATCTAAGTAAAAACAAGAAAAAAACGCGGTCGCCGATAATGAGTTTTATGAGAAAGTTGGTTCATTTATTTTTTAACAAAAGATAAAAAGAGCAGAAGAGCAGAAGAGGATAAAAACTACATACATCTGTGGTCACAAGAAAAACCGCTAAAGTCAGTTTTACTTATTTTTTAGAAGAGCAGTTTAAAGTTTTTGACAGACGCGTGAAATTACAAACTACTCTTTTGGGCGATTGGAAACTCCGATCGAGTTGAAACAAAAAGTAATATAAAGATTTACTATTTCTTATTTCAAAATTAATTCTTTTCGAAAAAAAAAACTGTAAATGATTTTATTGACAAAACTAACACTTTAGTTGTTAGGGCCTTTTAAGTCTGGATCTGGAGTTTAGTTGTTTTTTCCATTTTAAAGAAAAATTTTGTTGTAGTCTTTAGTCCACTTTAGCTGTTTTTCCTTGTCTATTGTGTTAAATTAACCAGTCCTTATGTCAACTTTAGTTTTTATTCCTAAATTAATAATGAAAAATATATCGACTTTGGATATGTTCTTAGCAGAGAACCACTTTGAACCTTGAGTTAAAATAAATTTTAGGTATTTATTTAAAAGCTTATTTCAAAATACAAAAAAACAACAAACTTAACTTCAAGTAATGTTAATTAATAAAAAAGTTAAATATTAGACATAAATAAGTTAAAAAAACAAAATTAAAAAAGTGTTTTCAGTCTTCAGTAGTAGCCCGTAGCGTAATGGTTAGTGCGTTCGACTGTCACGCTGGAGGTCTGGGATCGCTTCCCAGCCTCGTCCACCTAAAAACTAAAAAGTTTTTTTTTTTCAGGGCTATTGCCTCTTGTGAGGAATTGACAAATTCTCCAAGAGTATCACTTGTCAAGAATAAGTGCTTCTCGTCTAGCCGTTCGGGTTCGGCATAAAATTGTAGGTCTCTTCCATTCCTGTCGACATGTCGCGGCAGGCGCACACAGGAATGGTTGCGAGTTGTTAGTCACTAGGCCCTGGTTCTTCATGGGCCGTTGTGCCACCCGATTTTTTTTTTTTTCAATCTTCATCGTCACTTCTTAAAACTGGATAAATTTTGAGTTCGGTGGAACTAGTTTTGAGGTTTTTATAAAATGAATGAAAATCTGGATTTATATTATTGTAATAAATCCATAAGATCTTTTTTTTTATCTGATGATAAGACTGATAGGTCTTCAATATTTTTTAAATGACCCAATGTAAGTGTCGATGCTCCTCGTTTGATTAATGGTAAAAGGTTTAATGGTTCTTCAGGATTTAAGTTTTTTTTTATACCAAATTTGGTTATAGTTGTTCGTATAGCGAATCCACCTTACCGAGTTCAATATAAATTTCTGACCTTCTGAATTCCAATTCCAATTAAAATTATTTTTCGAAATTTCACTAAAGTTGAAGAAATCACTTTGTTTCATTTCAAAAACTTTAATTTTTGAATTAATACATTTGATATCTGATACCAGTCCCTTGGCACGCTAATTTCGACACTGGATTTTTTCGCACGCATGTTCAGAATCACTGTCGAGGGGGGTGTGGCCAGGTTCCAAAAATGTATGGTCTATATATTTCAAAGAAGGATTTTCTTTAATGAACAGAAGGAACATAGCAGAGACATACGAATTTTTATTTAGGCCGGAACATAAGTCACTGTAGAACGTTATTTTAGTGACATCAGAAGCCTGCAAAGATTGTAGATGTTTAAAAACACATGAAGCAATCTCATTTCCACCCCGCCGCGCAATTCCCTCATGCCACATAAAACAACCGGAATCATTCGTTTTTAAGTCATGGATCGTAAGATTAAAGGTCCAAGGCTGCCTTTTATAAAAACTAACTGAGTTTCTCAAGAATGGTGTTGGTAGGCACTGTTGTAAATCAAACGCACAAACGCGAAAGCTGCCATATCGTTATTTTGTCTAGCATTTTCCTTATCAACCCTTTTTTATTCATAGCTAAAATCCCCCTTTTTCACATGAATTAGTTTCTGCTTTACCAAAAATTGTTTTTCTTTTTCATTCTAGGCTATTTTTATCTTTGACAGAAATCAATCGCAACTTGCGCACGTGTCCAGTTTGGGCGCTTTGAACTTTAAATTCAGTGTTTAAATATTTCAACATATTTGGTAAGGCTTACAGGATTACAAACTTCATTACTATACATCCGATGCATTATGGAAAGATTTAAACTGCCATGAATATATTTTTTGGATGTGTGGAGACGACTTATTTTTTTATGTATGTGGTTGCGCACTTCCTCTTCTTGGTCCATTGTTAGTTTGTTCATACAAATCCCCTTACCCCGAAAATTTTTAAACGGTTCGCTTGGACTTGAAACTTTTTTGGCTATTAGGTACGTTTCTAATGAAACTTTCCGTTTCAGAAAAACATATGGTACAATTTGCTCGACAATCTTGTGTTTCACGGTGTCGCTTTCTTTGCATTGTGTTAGACAGAGTATTACATGTTTTATTTCCTATAGTCAGAAGGTTTCCAATATAAAGAAGGTTCCCAAAGCCCAATAATAGTTGTTTTATCTGCCCAGAAAGTGTTTTATAGGACTTTCCAGTGTTCCTTAATATTTGACAAACGCGTATTTTATTCTTTATTCTCAATTTTGGATCGTCGTTGTTGATAGGAATATTCAAAACTTCGCTATTTTCACTTTCTGGGAGCGAATGAGAAGAAGTTACAGTATTATTTATTATAAAAAAAGCTATATTCGCTGATGGAGATATTACATTGCTATATTCACCGATGAACTCATTTGAATTGTCTAAAATAATGGAAAACTAAAAATGTATTCCTAAAAAAAAAAATCTATAGTGTTCTTATGTTTGAATACATTTATATCGAAGTCAAATCCGTTCATCGATGATTTAGTTTCATTAGATATCTCAGGAAAGTAATCGTTATTTTCTGATATAATTTCTTGGATCGAATTCGAATATTGATAAATTGCATTTTTTGGTGGCTATTGGTATATTGAATTTTTTGTGAAATTTGTTTCCGGGGATTCAGGAAACGCGAAAGAACTTGATTCAATGTTTTCTGTGCAAATGCAAAAAAACTTCGACATTTCTTAAAAAAAGTAAAATACATACCTACATGGTTTTACCAATATCTTTATTTTGTTCTGGTGTGGAAGTTCTTTGCATCACAAAAACCTTTCTTGAAGGAGTTTTTTTTTCTGTTAAGAAAGTGCATTCAAATAGCAAACATTAAAAAAAAAAGAAAAAAAAACATTAAAAATATAAATATTCCAACCACTATAAGGTTCGATTCATATACGACAACGTCTTTTATACCGCGGAAAGCTCTTGTTTCGGTAGACAACCTACCCTATGGGTTACGACGTATGTCTCCGTCCTTATTTAGCACAATTTTTAAACGAAAAATTGAATGCAACCCTCTGAGGCTCAACAAAAAAAACTTTTGAAGAAAACACCAGACATCTAAAAAGTCGGCGTGTCTAGTCAATGATAAGAAATTAGCTCATTGTTTTTTGTATCAATTTTGTGATGAGGTCGTAGGTCGTAATTGTGATTCGTAATTTAGATTTAATTTAGATTTAATAAAAGCTTATTAATTGCTTTCAGATTAAATCAAGTAAGTGTATAATATCATTACTTATAAAAACCGGCATCTTTAAAAGGACATTCAGACTAAGTAAAAATTAAATCACTCTTACCTTCAGCTCTTGATTTTTATTTAAGCTTTCGTGTCAGAGCCCAAAGTTTTTGCGACCGAGCCATCATACATTTTTCGTTAGTTTTTTTTCTTTCCAAAAATGATTATTTATAAAAACACAAGGGTCAACACAAGGATTAACAAAGTTCGTTTAAAAACACAGGGAACACAACACTAAAGTCTAGTTTAGACCACGCTTATTCTTTATTTAAATATAGAAAAACAACTAAAGTATATTTGAGAAACACTTTTTTTTATTTTTTGTAAGGGAAGAACAACCAAACTTGAGATAAGGTTTTCACGAACTGAATTACTGACGGAGAAAAAAGACTAAAATCATTTTAAGTCCTTCGTGCATCAGAATTTAATTTTGGAATAAACGCTAAACTGGAGATAGGACAGTCTTTTTACTCATTTATCCTTTTGGAATAACCACTTAACTGAAGTGTAGTCGTTACTCCCTTTTACAAAAAATATTAACATGGAAAAACAGCTAAACTTGAATTTAGCTGTTTTTCCACGACAAACAAATAATATAATTATTGTATGAATTTAATAAGGAAAAACAACTAAACTCAAGTTAAGTCTCTATTCCTTGTTGTAAATCTTACAAACAAATTATCTAAATTCAACTTTAGATAATAAATTTCGTTTTTGTTTAATTTAGTTGTTTAGTTTCCTTGATGTTAACTAAAAAAAAGTGACTTAAGCTGTTATGTTTTTTTGAAATTGTGGAAAAAAATTTACAAACTAGATTTGAGTACGCTGAATTTAATGGCATCAAATCGCAATCCGTCTAAAGTCGACTTTAGCGGTTATGGTTTGTGGTAGAGCTTCAAACAATATCCTAATCTTCAAACTATCTCGATATCCGGATACTTATGAATGAGATAATTGGGATCCGATACTATCCGGATAGTGCCGGATATTTCCGGATAGTTCAATGAGACAGTTGGGATCCGGCACTATCCTGATAGTGTCGGATACCCGGATCCAGATTCGGATCCGAATCTAGTTTGAAGAGTTTTGTTTATACTAAGGGTGCAATATAAAAATATGATACATGATTTTAGGGTAGTTTTTAATGTCAAATCGAATAATATAAAAATCAAGACGATACAATCCTCCGGTAAAAAGTTATTGATTTTTAAAGTGAATTTCACTACGTTTTTTACCTGATAGTATGCACATAATCTTTTTGGTTCCTTATTATCATGGTAATATTTCATTTATTATTATTATTTTAACATAACTTATAGTTTGAACTAAATGATATTGTATTCATATTTGTAAATGGTAGGTAGGTATTATATAAAAAAAAAGTACATTTGATTTATATGATAGTGGTGCGTATAGAAAAACAATTGGAGGTTTCAATCAAATCTAACTACGACGACGCAACGATGGTGAAGTCCGCAAAAAGTGATCAGAAAAGTTTTTTTTATCCACCGATTTGATTTTTTTTTCTTCGATAATTCTGTCAGCTACCTACATCCTATTTCAATCGAAATCGGTCAAGGAACAACGAAGGTTACATTTTTTTGAACCACCCTGATGAGGAAACATTTTTTCTCCCTTAATTCTATCATAACTACAAATACAAACTACAATACAAATGACACAAACTGTGTCATTTTCATTGAAATTGGTCAAAAACAACATTTTTTGAACCACCATAACTTGAAAAATGATTTTTCCTGTTTGAATCCCCCATTGATATCTTCTGTTCCGATGGAGTTTAGTGCCGGTTTTGCACCACTTTCGGGTCACATCGCTGCCTAATAACGTAAGTACCTACTTTGAAAAAAACTCAGTTTGACATTTTTATTATTTTTTTTTTCAAAGATTTGAGTTTACAAGATTAAATAATTGAACCATTTGTGATTTATTTTCCATGGAAACGATTTAAGGTAAACCATTTTCCTTTAATCAAAATAAAACTCAGACCAAAACCAAAATGATATTTGGTGAAGTTGATATCAATCAGCGAGCAACCAATTGAGAATAAAGGTCAACTGTTATTTTCGATCTCTGGGGGTAGTTGTAATGGTCATAGTTCTATACTTTCCTATTTCCTTAAAAAAACACCCCTTTATCATAAATATTTTTGTGGACTCTTTTGATCCTTAGTTCTCATGCAAAATTAAATACACATGCAAATTTTCACCGGTTTACCATTCTTTTCAAAGTGATTTTTCTTTTTTTATTTCACCTGTTCTACTTAAAATGGAGTCATCACTACAAACGGAATACCTATACTTTTTTTTTAGATTTTCGTATCACATTAAATTTGATGTTACTAAGATCAGAATTGAAAAATTCCCTATACTCATGTTTAAATTATATCAAGATGAATTTTTAATTTTGACCAGCTCACACCTCCACCTCTCGCTGTCCAAAAAACACTAGTGGAAAGCAGATATTTTTCTGCACTCTTTTATTTTTCATTGTTATGGTTAATTCAAATCTCTCGCCAATTTTCACTGATGTATAATTTTTTTTCCATTTCGGATGATTTGGTGTATTATTTAACCAGAGAAATACGTAGTCATATTAACTTTAAAAATCAATAACTTTTAACCGGAGGATTGTATCGTCTTGATTTTTATATTATTCGATTCGGCATTAAAAACTACCCTAAAAATAATGTATCATATGTTTATATTGCACTATATTACCATAAGTATAAACAAAACTCATCAAACTAGATTCGGATCCGAATCTGGATCCGGGTATCCGACACTATCCTGATAGTGTCGGATCCCACTATCTCATTGAACTATCTGGATATCCGGAACTATCCGACACTTTCCGGATAGTTCGGGTATCCGATCATGGATCCGGATCCGCTTCGGATATCCGGATATCCAAAATATCCGGATACTAGTTTGTGGCCACAGATATATGCCTATAAGACGTGAGGTAATTTAAATGCAAGTTAAGTTTCCAGCACTATATAGTTAGACGGGAAGCAAGGAAAAGGAAGAGGGCACAGTGAACACTCCACTGTGCCATTGCCACATTGACTTTAGAGTTTTTGAATTATGACGAAATGTTCTTGTTTCGGGTCGCTTCTAGATTTAATATTCGCCTAGAAAGCCATAACATAATTTATTGTTTGTAGAGCCATTTTATTTGCAGAAAAAAATTGATATATTTGTGAAAGATTTCACTAATCTTGTTAGTGTGAGAATTAAGATATAAGTCAATCAAGATTTATGTTAAGAAATTCGAGACTTAATTTGTCAAATCACTGCCCTGTATATTTTTTTAAGTTATACAGGATGTCCTACCGCAGACTAAAACCGTGGGTTGTTGATTTAATATAGTTGATAATAGGTTGTTTTCATTTCGTTTCGTTTTGGACTTACAACGGTTTTTATTACTTTGGGTCTCATTATTTTTAACTCATGTCTCTATCTCTGAAAATTACAAACTCAGGAATTCAGCGTCTTCAACTGTGACTTTGGGACACCCTGCATAAATGAATATTCTGCGTGTTTAAACATTTAATTGTGAACCAATAAAGTTTAAAAATAATAATCTTAATAAAAAGTAAAGAAAAATATAAAGTCTCTAATTACCTTTACCACAATTAGAACATAGAAATGATGATTCTTTTTTTATAGGACTATTTCGCGGAATTATATCCGATTTGAAGTTTATAGCCTCACGAGAAAGATTTATTTCATATTCGCCTCTGTCTTCATTTCCATTTAAGAGGGGCGATTCTAATAAAGCTTCCTTTTTGGTATTGGATTTATTATCGTTTGAATTCTCTTCTTGATAATCAGAGTTATCTAAATGATCATCTGCCTGATCAATTTGGATAACATCGTTTTTTATAACTTCAGATTCCTTATATGATTTAGCTGATTCTATACTTTGGAGTTTAGTGGGGTCTGAGATATCAAGAAATTCAACTTCGTCGTGCTGCAATTCATCTAGTTTATGCGTGGATTTTCTGCTAAATATTTTTCCGCAATATTTGTAACTGTAAGGTCGTTCTTCACTGTGTATTAACATATGTTTACGTAGAACAGACAACAGATTAAAAACTGAAACATGGTAAAATATTTGTGTATAACAATTTTAACTGTACGAACTATTAAAACAAAAAAGGAAGTATATAACGTACTATAAAAATTCAACAAAATTAATAGGCATATTTCAATATACCAGAATAAAAAAGCAAGAAAGGAACAATTGCGTTCATTGGTTTTAAATATTGAATATGTTCGTGTGAAACACACACAAAACTCGCCCAAATTCACTCATGCATTTCTGATAGAATGGTCACATTGACCAATTTTTAGTATTTCTTGAAAACTAAGCTTGAACTGAGAATTTAACTCAGAAAATTTTTTGCTGCGAATAAGCTTTTTTATCAAAATGAATGGTTTACAAAATTTTATAAGCAAATTTAAGCAGGTAAATTTAACAAAAACCGAGCTAAAAAAACTAAAAAGAGGTAACTCAAAGCTGTGATAACTTGACCCAAAAAATTGTCCGATTTTTTTTTTGTTTTTGTAAACGATGACCAATTAAATGACCACTTTTGAACACCCATCAACTTTTTTTGACCAACCCTAGAAATATTTATTTTTTATTTTGAAAAAAAATATCAATTTTTTTTCTTATTCCTCAGTTTTTTTTTTTTTTTTTTGCACAGTTATAAAAATTTCACAATCTTTAGAATTGTCTAACTCAACAAAAATGTTTTTTTTTTGGAATTTTAAAAGATGACGATTTGGAAAAATCACAATTATCGAAGGTGACCATCCCTTAAAATAGCTCTAACTTTTCAACAAAAATTTTGTTTTTAATTTTGAAAGATGACTATCTTGAAAAACATAATTATCTATAATGACCACCCGTACGTAATTTTCTAACTCAACAAAAAATGTTTTTTGTTCAAAATTTAGAGCTATTTTAAGGGATGGTCACCTCCAAGGCCGTGGCCAGACAAATATTTGGGGGGGGGGGGCGGTATATGATTTTCAAAAAAAATTGAGCATTTTAATTTTTAATCTTGATCCTTGAATTTAAATAGCTATCAACAAGTTCTTTAAAAACACTGGTGAAAGATTTTAGTCGCTTTTAGTACGATGTTCAATCAATTTTAGCATGATACTAGTATAGGTTAAGAATTTTATTTTTCTAATTTTTAACGAGTTTAGCATTAGCTAAATAGTCAAATGACTATTTTACCTTTTAAGTATCGTAATAAATCCATATAACATTTTGACGTTTATAAATGGCAAAATCAGGAATGTTTGTGATTTTTTCGCACAAGCTGCCACTTTTTTGGACGTATTCCGCTGAAGTTTATGAAGAAATTGGTTTCGTATAATAATAGTTAAGAAGTATTCTAAATTTAGAAAATTTTAGTAAACTCTTAAAGAATTAGAAAAATGTTAATTAGTATCATACTAAACCCTTAATAATAGAGTGTTTAAAATTTTGTTCCATTGTTTTTAAGCAAGATTAGCGCATGCTTGCAAAATCCGAAGCAGTTTCATGCACTGACATAGATATTCCAGTCTAAACATGGAAATAACCGTTTACCAAGAAACTCGTAATGGCATGAGAAATTCTTCGTGTGACGCTACTATATTCTCCAATAATTCAAACACAGGTTATTTTAATGCCGGGAAAAACCAAACTGTATTTGATTAAGTGCGTTATGCCCGTTAAAAAAAAATAGTGAATGCGAAGGAGATTGAGAAGGATAATCAAGCTAAGACAACTAACAAACTAAAGGGTTTTCCAATTAGAGGTGTAATTTTGAATAGCCCGCTATTTCGGAAGTTGTCACTTTTGAAGCTGTAGTTTTTTGAAATTTCACAAATAGAAACTACGTCATTAATAAAAATGGAACGATACCAGCTTCAACAACGCATTGAAATTATTAAAATTCACTATAAAAATGAGCATGCAAATGATCCGGAACTTCATCGAAAAATCATCTTGACTGATGAGGCCCATTCCCTTGTCGGTGGCTACGTCAACAAGCAAAATTGTCGCATCTGGGGCTCGGAAAACCCAAGATTTATTGTTGAAAAGCCTCTCCATCCTCATTCCTCGACGAGTAACTGTTTGGTGCGGTTTATGGTTTGGCGGGGTCATTGGAGCTTACTTTATCGAAAATAAGGCTGGAGCAACAGCTACGGTGAATGGATTGCGCTATCGAGAGATGATTAATAAGTTTTTATGGCCGGAATCGGATGGTATTGATCTGGACAATGTTTACTTTCAACAGGCGGCGCTACGTGCCACACAATCAACGAAACGATCGATCTTTTACGGGAAAAGTTTCCGGACCGTGTTATCTCTCTAAGAGCTGATCACAATTGGCCACCGAGATCTTGTAGTTTAAAACCTGGCGACTTCTTCCTTTGGGGCCACGTGAAATACAAGGTCTACGCCAACAGCCCAACGTCGATTCAAGACCTCAAAGATACACACACACCTTTTGAAAAATTTCGGGGGGGGGGGGATCAGACCATGTGGTGCCCCCTCTGGCTACGGCCTTGGTCATCTTCGATAATTGTGTTTTTCCAAATGATGATATTTTAAAATTCCACACAAATATTTATGGTTGAGTTAGAACATTTCTTAAGGATGGTCGTTCTAGATAATTATGTTTTTCAAGATGGTCATCTTTCAAAATTAAATACAAAATTTTTGTTCAAAAGTTAGATCTATTTTAAGGGATGGTCATCTTCGATAATAGTGTTTTTTCCAAATGGTCATCTTTTAAAATTCCAAAAAAAAAAATATTTTTTGTTGAGTTAAAACTATTCTTAAGATTGTGAAATTTGTATAATAATTGTGTTATCAACAGTTTTCATCCTTAAAGCTTCGAAAATACAAAAAAAAAAACAACCTGAGGAAAAAGAAAAAAAAAATACATTGTAATTTTTTTCAAAAAAAAAAAAATATTTCTAGGGGTGTTCAAAAAAAGTAAAAGGGTGGTCATTAATATCCAAAAAGGAACCAATTGAAAGAATTTTTCAAATTTGAAAAAAATCGATTTTTTGGCGGCAGCGTTCTTTTGGCCCCCATTTTTAAAAATCGATTTTTTCGAAAACTGTGGGTGGTAAAAAAAAGTTGATGGGTGGTCAAAAGTGGTCATTTAATTGGTAATTTTTAGGGCTAAGTTAACACAGCTCTAGCTTAAGCCTAAACGGTTTGAGGGATTTTCTTCAAATTTTGGTGTGGTTTCTAAGAGGAAATATTCGAATTTTTGTTTAAGCTCTTCTAGAACGGGTAGCTGTCATAAAACGTTTCAGATCAGTCAAATTTTCTCGAAAATGGACCAAACGATTTTGTTTAAACTTCGTAGGTACATGTAATCATTCGCCACATTGACTTTAGAGTTTTTGAATTATGACGAAAGATTCTTGTTTCAGGTCACTTCTAGATTTAATAGTCCCCTAGAAAGCCATAACATAATTGATTGTTTGTAGAGTCATTTTCATTGCAGACAAAAATTGATATATGTATTTGTGAAAGATTTGACTAATCTTGTTAGTGTGATATTTAAGATATAAGGTAATCAAGATTAATTTTAAGAAATTCGCGACTTAATATGTCAAATTACTGTTCTGTACATTTTTGTAAATTATACAGGATGTCCTACCGCAAACTAAATCATGGGTTGTTGATTAACGGTAGTTTCGTTTTGGCTTTACAGCGGTTTTTATTACTCTGGGCGTCATAAATTTTAACTCATGGCTTTATCTCTGAAAATTAGGACCTCAGGAATCCAGCGTCTTCAACTGTGATTTTGGGACACCCTGGATAAATAAATATTCTGCGTGTTTAAACATTTACTTGTGAACCAATAAAATTTAAAAATAATAATATTAATAAAAGGTAAAGAAAAATATAAAGTCTTCAATCACCTTTTCCACAATTTGAACATGAAAATGATGGTTTCTCTTGTATGGGACTATTTCGCAAAATTATATCTGAATTGAAGTTTAAAGCCTCACGAGAAAGATGTTTTTCATATTCGCCTTTGTCTTCATTTCCATTTAAGAGCGGCGATTCTAATAAAACTTCGTTTTTTGTGTTGGATCTATTATCGTTTGCATTCTCTTCTTTATAATCAGAGTTATCTGAACGATCCTCTGCCTGATCATTTTGGATAACATCGTTTTTTATAACTTCAGATTTCTTGTTTGGTTTCGCTGATTCTCTACTTTGGAGTTTAGTGGGGCCTGAGATATCAATAAATTCAACTTCGTCGTCTTCAAAAATTATTTTTGTAATCATCATTTGGAAGGAATCAGAACTCATAAGTTCTTCTCTTTCTGTATCTCTGCTAACCTTCTCAGCTGCAGAGCGTTTGTTTTGATTATTTGAACATACTTCATTATATGAAGTTTCTGGTTTACTTATATCCGTCTGTGCAGAGGAAAAAAAGTTTGATATGATTGTTTGGTTGGGTATTTCCAAGTCGGAATCAGATTTGTGCTTTTCAGACTTTTGTAATTCTTGTGTTTCCTCTAGATTTCCAAGGAGGATCTGCTTGAGGATTGAATACGATTGTTCACACTTCAGTTTGAATGAGTAACATCGATTGATTTCTCTGATGCATTCAAGGCAAACGTTTTCAGGAAATCCATCAGATTTTTCCGGCTAGGTATAGAAAGTTAAAATTAAATTTTTTTTTTTTCAATTTTATAAAATATAATTACTGGAATATCCGTTATTTCTGTGAGCATATCGGACACATTTTGGACGTTTGAAAAACCCTTGGTCTTGTAGATGGATAAGAGATTCCATTCCAATGCAAGGCATATTCTACAAATATTTGTGATTTCCAGAGCCATTGCTATTTGCCTTGGTTGAGTGGGAAAGTGGGAAGTGGCTCTGCTTGCTTAAGTTTTCACTATCCTATGGACTAAATTTTAAAATTAAACAAATATCTTATAATTTGTTGTTGATAAAATTCCCCTATCAGATTTGTTTTTGAAGAGTTTTGTTTATTAAACATTTACACCCTTATTAAAAAAGAAAAAACAGTTATTTTAGCTCCCGCGTTTAGGAAAACTACACCATGGAACAAGAATGTTCCGGACTCAAATGGAGCAGTAAGCAATTGCCTTTAGTTTGAGCCCAGAAAATCCTTATTCCATGGTGTAGTTTTCCTAAATACGAGAGCTAAAATAACAATTTTTCCTTTTGAATACGGGTGTTTGTTTCTGAAAATAAGAGATATTCTAATTCTCATATAACGATGCTAACATCATTCCGTTTTCTAAATATGCCATCTCCTTAGTACTTAAATCACTCGAAAAAATGCAATTCAATGACAATGACACAATTAAATTGTATACGTATATTCAATTCTCAAAGAAGTTTGAGGCTGGAGTGATCGCCTTTTCTATCACCTTTCAGTCTCCTCAACGAAGAGATTGACCTCACTGCCGATGGGCCGCCGATTAACTTTTATCGAACAGCCATTATTTGCCGGAACCGCGGATAAAAATACCTAACCCTGAACCCGGCCTTATAAATATAGCAGAAAAAAAAAAACCAATGAATGTAGCAAAACAAAACCAAAATAAAAGCACAGCAAAAAGTAAATATAACTAAATTAATTGGTTGGCAAAACTTACCTTCGTTACCTTAATTTGAGTATATTATTTTAAATATTATATTTGTATTTATATTTCAGTAAATGTCGAGCTTTATCTCCTAGACTATGTCTAGACTATGTCTAGTCGTATCGTAAATTCAAAATGGTCCACTAACTTTAATTCATCTCAATTGTATCCTCAAACATCAAAAAAAAGAACAGTAATAAGAGGATTCTCGCATCGCGCAATATTTAATATCATTATTTTATAATTTAATTATCAACCATCCAGTTAACATAACCATACAAATGGCAAAGTAAATCTCTACTCTATGTTTCACTTTTATTTTCTTAGTTGTATAAATATAAAATGTCGTATTTTATTGTATACATACATTTGTAGTTTTGTTAAGGAACATGCGCGTCAAAAGAAAAAAGTAACAGCTCCATGAGCAAGTAGAGCTGTTTCTAGAGCCATATTGGCATATTCATTTTACTACTTCTTGCGAGTGCCATACATTAAAGCCTTCTAAAACTTAAACTTTTTCGTGTAACTTAAGAAATAAAATACGTTAGTATTTTCAAAAGATTAAATATAAACAACACCTTAAAGTCTCAATAAATGAATCTGAATCTGTGTTTTGTTTTTATGTGTACAGATTGCTTTTGTTTGGTGGGCACTGCCAGGCAGAAAAACATAACAAAACCAATGGCCACGTTCGAGTCGTAGGCAGATATGGTATCTGAAATACGTTAGAATCTGATGTTTTCGAACGACCAAAACCGGATACGTAACCAAACGAAAACGACCCTGCACAAAAGAAAATGAACAGATGAGATGTCAGCTGTTCGTATATCCAAACAGATGCGAACAATTTTGGGATAGCAAAAGTTTGGTTTGCAACCTAACTTGGTACCGAGAGAGAAATTAATTGCTTATGCAGTTCATAAGAGTGCGTAACCATATATTTTGCATCGAAATGTTTGTTTGAGGCAACTCCAATCTGGCGAAGATTATTCCACAGTTCTTGTCTGCCCAGTGAAGGACTTAGTTTGTTTGAATACATTTTACGCTTTGCCATGCGAACTGCTATTACAAATTGGATACGAAGAAAACGATATGCATTATAATGCTCCTGTGGCCGAAATCGTTTCCAGCGTCTATAGGCTTGGTCACGGTTGAGAATAAGCTGGCGAACATGCCGTGAAAACCATGCCTTTGAAAGTGGTGTGCAACTTTTTGTAGTTAATGGAAGATGGAACATGTCTTTAAAGAGTCTAAAGTAACATCATTAAAAAATTGTATTGGCTGATCAGGTGTGGGTAGGTAATTAATTATGTTCCAGTCAATATTCCTAACATCTTCTTCTTAACGCACGATTAATCGTTGCCGACGTTGTCGTTCTTCGTTGTTCTTTTGCTAATTCTTCGAGTATAGTAGTAAGGAGTTAGAAGGGAGGAGAAATGATTTTCTTTCACTTGAACAAAATTCAACTTCAAATAAAAATCGCTTTCGTATAAAATAACACACTATGTATTTACATGTAATACATTCCGTATAGCCCTATTCTGCCGTTGTGAGGCTCACAGGTCACAACTTTTTGCGAGTTGTTGAATTTCGCGTGAAATTCTTAAACATGTAACTACAAAAATATCAAAGGCACAACAATTTAAAATGCGAAATAATAATTTGCGAGGTAATAAAATGCGGGGTAATAAAATGCGAAATAGTGAAATACGAAAATGGGAAATAATAAAATGCGAGTTAAAAAATGCGATGTGAAATGATTATTTTGCGAAGCAATAACATAGCAAAATAAAAACTTGCCAAACAGTTTATCGCGATAGATTAAATTGGAAAATAAGAAATTGCGAAATGCAAAATGTAAGTAGTATCATTCATAATAAGCCTTTATTAATAGGGTGTTTAGACCTCTGTGATCCCCCCTGGCTACGGCCATGCAACTAAGTATTTTATCTAAAAATGCGGAGATGAAGTACCAATTTTTAAAAAGAACTTCTTGTTTTTTGTTTAATTAAAATATTTTGAATGATAAATCATTTATGGACGCAAGAGAAAAGAAAACCCAGATGAGAGTTCAAACAGTAAAAGCTATTTTCCTGTTAAAAATATTTTTCCATAGGTTCTCCTTTTTGTTATGAGACATATAAATAGCGAAGTTTTCCAGAAAATTCAAGCAACTGAAAAATATGTATAATTAGGTAATCGACCTGCGCAGTTTATTTAGGACCAATTTTTCAATAATCAGTTAAACCTCAGATAGTTTTTATTCTTCAGATAAAACAAACATTTGTTCGTGTTGCTATAGTATTTATTCCTTTGATAGTTTAACTGATGATTGAAAAATCGGCTCTTAGCGATGTTTTTTTTAATTTTTTTTATGAAATATGTTCATGGAATGAACTTTTAGTCTGTGTGATACCTATTTAATCTTATTTCTTTCTTTACTCTTATAGGCTGATTCAAAAGGATCAAGGCTAAGGCTTGAAACTTACTTACTTTACTTTTACTTTTGATGGCGCTCACAGCCCAGGATGGGCTTCGGCCTCAACTAACAAGCCCCTCCAGCCAGCTCTGTCCCTAGCTAGCCGCTTCCAGTTGCGCACACCGAGTGCTTTGATGTCGTCATTCACTTGATTGCGCCACCTGTTACGGGTTCTTCCTCTGCTGCGTACCCCATCGGGGTTGGATTCGAAGACTCGTCGGGCAGGTGCGTTGCTGTCCATACGCTCCACGTGCCCCAGCCATCTAAGCCGCTGTATTTTCAGCTTTTTGACCAGGTCAACGTCGATGTATAGCCCGTATAGCTCGTCGTTGAATCTTCTCCTCCATACTCCTTCGATACACACCGGACCGAAAATCACACGAAGAATCTTCCTCTCAAAGCACCCTAGCAGATTTTTATCCGAATCTTTCAGTGTCCATGCTTCTGACCCATAAAGCAGGACCGGGATGATTAGGGTTTTGTATAAAGTCTCCTTGGTTCTCTGAGAGAGGGCCTTACTACTTAAATGCCTTCTTAGACCGAAGAAACAGCGGTTGGCAAGAGTAATTCTTCGCTTGATCTCTGCACTGATGTCATTCTGCGATGTAATAGTGGAGCCCAGGTAGACAAAGTCCTTGACAACTTCGAAGTTATATCTGTCCATCGTGATATTTTGCCCGAGTCGACGATGTTGAGATTCCTCTCTCGATGACAGCATATACTTCGTCTTGTCCTCATTAACCGCCAATCCCATTCTAGCCGCCTCCGATTCAATGCTCGCAAATGCCCCTGCCACAGCTCGCTTCGTTCTGCCGACAATGTCTATGTCATCCGCATATGCAAGCAATTGAACGGACTTTTGATAGATTGTACCGCTGGTGTTGACATGTGCGTTGCGTACAATGGCTTCAAGAACGATGTTGAATAGGTTGCATGATAACGCGTCGCCTTGCCTCAATCCTTTCTCAACATCAAAGGAATCGGTGGTGTTCTTACCAATTTTGACGGAGCAGCGAGATTTCTCCATCGTCATCCTGCACAAGCGGACGAGTTTGGCAGGGATGCCGAGACTCGACATGGCTCTGTATAATTCGTCCCTTTTCACGCTATCATACGCGACTTTAAAATCGATAAAAAGGTGGTGTGTATCGATCTGGAATTCCCGGGATTTTTCTAAAATCTGTCGGAGTGTGAACATTTGATCGACGGTTGACTTGCCTGGCCTAAAACCGCACTGATAAGGGCCGATCAGATCGTTGACAAAAGGTTTTAAGCGGTCACACAGGATGGCCGACAAGATTTTATAAGCGACGTTTAGGAGACTAATTCCTCTGTAGTTGGTACATTTCAGAACATCTCCCTTTTTATGGATGGGGCACACTATACCGAGGTTCCATTCATCGGGCATGCTTTCCTCCGACCAAATTTTGCAGATGAGCTGGTGTATGCTCCTAGCCAATTCATCTCCCGCTGATTTAAATAGTTCGGCTTGTAAGCCATCCGCACCTGCAGCCTTGTACGACTTAAGTTTGGATATCGCCAGCCGAACTTCGGTTAGGTCGGGTGGACGGAACTCTTGGCCATCATCGTCCAAGTTGAATGGAGCGTTCTGCCTATTAGCGGCATCTTGGCTGTCTTCGCCATTAAGCAGTCTAGAGAAGTGTTCTTTCCAGATCCTCAGCACTGACTGAGGCTTGAAAAGATAATTGAAAAAACGGGGCCGTGACTGAACAATTAACATGTCAAATGGAAAAGCAATTTACCCTAAAAACTTTTCTTATTTTACACAAAATGCAGTTGGGACTAAAACCGTAGGTAATTGTTAAATACAATAAGAATTGTTTCTTTCGGCCAGCCAGGCCCGAACCTTGGGGCTTATATTTTCAAATCAATTACATACAAGATCTCTAGTCAAGGACAGAAATTCCACAAGCGTAAGTTTTCTCTCTCCAATCATAAAATCATGCAGAAGCAAATGAATATTTGCATTCTCTCTAGACTCTAGACTAGAGCGACGCTCGGGAGATTCGTTCACCAAAATTCATTAACAACGCTCAAGGCCAACTCCTTGTGGATGACGACAAAATTCTTCACAGATGGCAAGATTATTGTGAAGGACTTTTAAATGAACAGTTTCCGAGGATATTCTTTCCAATAGCTGCACCTAACAATGAAGAAGTCGCCGACATCACAGTCGAAGAAGTTAGTGTTGCGGTGAAAAACTCCAAAAAGGGAAAAGCGATTGGGCCAGATGAGATACCATCTGAGTTCTGGAAAAAGATGGGAGACATCGGGCTCATGATTCTCATCTCCAAACTTATATGCGGTGACCAAATGCCTAATCAGTGAAGGGAAAGTTACCTACTTCCAATCTACAAGGGGAAGGGTGATACACGAAATTGCGACAGCTACCGTTCGACCAAGCTGATGTCACACACAATGAAGATCGTTGAGCGGATATTGGATGGCCGCCTACGAAAAAAAATAATACGGCTATCTGAAGACCAGTGCGGGTTTGTTTCGGGTAAATCAACCACAGATGCTATTCAGAGTATAAGAATCAGAATGGAAAAATTTCGTGATTCCTCAAGAGATTTGCATATTGTATTGGTTGGTTTTGAAATAGCATTCGTCAGACAACCACAAGAACTCTTCGACCATACGGTTCACAGTCTTAGACAATGTACAAGAAGTATGAGAGTAAATTGATGGCAGCTGAAATGAAGATGCTTCGCATGACAGCAGGAGTGACAAAGCGTGATCGAATAAGAAGCAAGAGAATCCGAATGAACCTACACGTCAAAAATACCATCTTGGACAAAATACAGCATGACCAACTTAGCTGGTACTGTCATGTACAAAGAAGATGCCATGAGAACCCAGCTCAAAAGGCAATAGCACAAGACGTTCCAACACTATCGCAGAAGAAAGGCAGGCGCAAAAACTCCTGGAAGAAACAAATGCAACGACCGCATTTAGTTGGCCTCAGACATGGAACAATCCAAAACCGGGAGGCCTGTCGACGTTTTCTGAGGTCAACCCGGCGAACCCCACAAGTGGAACCTTAATTGAAGCAGTTGAGTGGGAGAGTTGTGGTCCCCTCGAGATAATGACAATCGCCGGTTAATGAAGAAGAAGAAGATTTTTCAATCGGAAAAATATTGTTTTCTGTGCTTCTCACTGACAGATCGATGAAAACAGATATGTAGGTACCCGCTCTACTAGTTGATTTGGCTAGTTCACAAAAATTAGATCTCCAGAGGACTCAAACTGGATCGCCAAGACCCCCTCCACAGCCAAATCCTACATAGTAAGTACCATTTGTATGTTCTAGTTGTGAGTGGATTTTTTATATCTATCTAAAGTAAAGAAACCTCTACATTTATTTGATTGAAATTTATTACTAACATTACCTGAAGCACTTAAGGAACCGCAGCATATGTACTCGGATTTAAAGAAGAGAACTTCACCAATTAAAATAAAAGATTTCGATAAGTTTTCGCAATCTTAACACAGCACTAATATTTTAAATTATTTACATGAATTTATTTTTGTATTTTATTGATTTGATCATTATACACTTTTACAATATAAATACATACATCATTCACACACAGTAGGTATACATATACATATACACCTTAATAATTTATGACTAATAAATAAACTGTTTTGGTTTTTAACTTAAATATATGTGAAACCATTTGATTTTGCCTTTTATATAAAAACCACTATAAAGTAGACAAAACGGTAGGTTGTTCAAGTACTTTGAGTTCTGGTTGTATTGTACAGCAGAGGTATTCCTTTACTTTGCGTGTCATCTGCAATCAAATTAAAAATAAATACAAACACAATTAAATTATCTATAAAAAAATGTACCTGGATTTGATCCTGTACCCGTAGCCGTGGCATCCATTTTCTTACGCGAAGTGAATTTTTGCCAACCCCTCAAAAGTATTTGTTTTCTGTATTTGGGTGTTGTAAAAGTATACAATAGCGGATTAACTGCTGAATTAAGTGGCAAAATGAATATGACCAGCCATGCATACGTGTCGTCTAGTTTGTGCGATAAAAATGTAAGCAAATTCACCTTAAAATTATAATAATGTACACTTAAATTAATCAAACCTGATATGCTATACCGAACGAATGCCCAGATTTTCATGACAATAATTGGCGCCCAACACATGACATCCGTCAGAACTATGAAGAAAAATCTTACCGCGAATTCACAGTCGAGAAGTGACAATGGTGTAGCTTTTCGCGTTCTGCAAATTGACACCATAAGAGCTGTGTACAGCACAACTATCGACATCAGCAGAGAAAAGTTCATTCCAAGGAATACAAACGCTGAGTACTGCCATCCCAGTGGATACGGTTCTTGTATATGCAATGGAAAACACGTTCCAGAATAGGTTCCATAAAACATCGTACTTGATCGCCAAAATACAGCTGGCACAATTGCTAGCCCCGCACCCACCAACCAAATTAATAGCAAAGAAACGAAAATATTTTTTGGATTCAAACGGTGATGAGCACGAAAGGGATGGGCAATCAATAAAAATCTCTCCAACGACATAAAGGCTAATATCAGCATTGACACTTCGGATGATGTCACAGCTACAACACCAATAGCAGCGCATTTCCACGAACTTATCCAATCGCGAGCCAATTTATGATATTGATTGCGAAAACGGAAGTCTTGAATTGCAATGCTGAACAAGTAGAATCCCATTAGCATGTCGGAGAGTGCAAGATTTCGTATTACCATAGTTACTCCACGGTTTTCATCTCGATAGATGAATCTTCCCCAAAGAACCATTAAATTTCCCACCAAAATTACACATGCCATGATCCAAGTAGAATATCGAAGAACTGGTTTAGTTAGAAGATCTTGAAATGAGGAAACTCCATCTGAGTTCGGCTGACACATTCGCACTTGAAGTGCCAGCGAACAGAAGTAGAATTTTTCAAATACGATGTACTTGAGATTGGCGACTTCAGCAACAGCGTTGAAATTTATGTCTTCAAATGCAATGCCTTTTAAATTAAGGAAAGATATGTTGACATTGATTAAAAGATCAGCGTTGATTTTTAGTTCAGTATGACCTAGCCAGCTGAAATAGAGACAACTAAATAAGTTAGAAATGGAAAAAATAGAAACAAAACTAAAGAAAATAATTAATTGAATACACTTCACTGAGCTGGAATTGGACCTTGTACTAAAGTGTGTAATTTTTACATGCAAAAGGTACTATAGGCCAAGTTTTGGATTCGTAAACAAATCGAACAGAAGCACAGTGCGAGCGTTAGGAACATATGGAAGGATTTAAAATGAGATACCGATGCACATTTGTTTTGAAGTTCTGAATATCAAAATGGTTGGTGGGGTTGAATAGGTCCAGGTAAAGCATTCCACGTTCTTGTTGTGCGACTAAAGAAATAATCTCTTTACTTAACGGAACGTCTGAAGTTGGACTGAAGGGTAAACTGATGAGCATTCCTAAAAGCGCGAGTATTACCGATGAATTGTAAAAGAGGGGGGAAATGCAACTGACTATTTCAATTGAGACTGTTTTAAATAATAGCGATAGAACAGTGAGATACAGGTGACATTGTGGAGGTGTTCGAGGAATGTTATTGTTGCCGTTATTGTTCTATCACCTATCATTTTAGGGCCCTTTTTTAATTCTATCCAACAATCTTAAATGAGAAATAGGAGCACATGCCCATACATGAGAATTCAACTCAAGCTTTGGAGTAATAAACGCTTTGAAGATCACAGCCAGGTCAGAAGCGCTAAAGAATTTCTTGCATTTTCGGAGAAAACCTAAGCACTTAGCTGAGTTTTTGGCGAACGTCAAATATGTGGTCATTCCACAAAAGGTGGCCTGTGACACACATGCCGAGAACTGAGAACTGTTCGGCTACCTCGATGCAAGTTCCGTCCATGGATAGCGGCATTGCGGGTGGGTTTCGCTTTAACGACAAAAGACAGCATTGAGTTTTTGAAACATTAAATGCTGCCGAGATCAGAATTTAATGAGCTTATCATTCGCTGCCGTTCAAGTTCTACATCTGAAGGACATGGTTGTGAATCTCTAAACGAATATAAGAAGCTGAGGGTACTGTCGTACAGTTTAATGGATTAGAAGTTTCAGACAAAAGATCGTTTATGAATACAAGTAAGCCGGAGACAAAATGGAGCCAGCATTTATTTTATGGATTTCAGACTTGAGACCGTCCAATACAACTTATATTGAACGGTCAGAAAGGTAGTTTCTAATCCAGCGAAGTAGAGATTCGTCGATACCAAATGCACTCATTTTCGAGAAGAGAGCTTGGTGCCAAACTCTATAAAATGCTTTTGAAAGATGAAGTGAAATAACTAACTGTTTCCAAAACGATTTAAGGATTTGTACCACTGTTCGGTGAGATATGGCATCAGATCACCAGTGGACCTATTGCTACGAAAGCCTTACTGCCAGTCATTAAGAAGCTTTCGTTCTTCGAGATATTTCTTGAGCCGAAAATCAAACAGCGTTCTCATGACCTTGGAAAGAAGGGACGTAAGTGCAATTGGTCTATAGTTGGAGAGTGAAAAATATACGCCTTTTTTAGGGACAGGCTGGGACAAATGCTGTTTTCCATCCACTCGGAAAGAGACCAGTAAAATAGGATAGATGGAAAAGCTTACGCAGTGGTTTTGCCAGCGTTGAAGAACACTTCTTAAGAACAATGGGAGAGATCCGGGCCAGTGGATTTGTGTACATCAAATTCTTTCAGGACTGTGGCAACTGTATGAGTGCAAAAGAAGATTCGTCCCATAAATTCATTCGCGCTCTCAACTACAGGAGGAGTCATAGCACTTTCTGGCAGCGTCGAATTAACAGCAAACTGTGCTGCAAATTGGCTTTATCTAACGAGCTGACAAAAGAGGTGTCATTGAATTGAAGACGATCGTTGGAACCTACGATGAAGTAGCATTTCGTATGTTCTTTGCAAATGGCCAAACATTTTTACTTCCTGTGCAGATCTGTATAATAGAAATATACTTAGAATTTCTATAATAATCAAGTTATGTTTTGAGAGCAATTTAAGAAAGTTTACAATAAATATTATTTTATTTAACCGGAAGTATTTCACATATTTGTAGATTATTAGAATACCTTTGGGACATTGTAGTATTTTTTGCCTTAATTTTTGATCATGTAAAAATTTGGTTCGTCGAATATGAACGTTACAGATCTATCTAGCATGTTTGAACTTATTCCGGGTTTCCTCAGTAGGGTTGGCTTTATAACATGGGAAACTTACTTCTCTAACCCTAACAACCTCTTTTCAGCTCGAATCAAACCTTGAGTTTTATTTGGGTTTGATAGATTTTACCCTATACGGGATAAAATTTCTCATTCCACAAAGAATTAGGTTTGTGACTATCGAGGAAGCATAGTGACCAGTTATGGTTCCTAAAGAAACTGTTGAGTTTCTCGTATTGCCCAACTGTTCCAGGTGGTGCTCTCTATTTAACAGAGTTTTTTTGGCACGACAAATTAACAGATATGACACAATGGTCTGACGTGCCTAAAGGCGATAATACACTAATTGTGTATTTATTATAATCAGAGGTCAGAAACAAGTCTAGGGTGTTAGCGAATTGACCTGTGTAAGGTCAGGGGTTAGAGTTGGCTCGTCAACAAGCTGGCTTAGTTAGTTTAACTCAGCAAAGACCTCAACATACCTTATTTCTTCGGGTGTTGCCTGGCCTGAAAAGCGAAGCCAACTAGAATTGTGTACATTGAAATCGCCCGCAATGACTCCCTCACAATTTAATGTGAGGATAATGGCAAACAATTATTTGGATGGAGACGGAAAGAGCATCAAATTCATTCATAGCTGAATTTGAAAAGGTATTACAGATGAACAGAATTGCTGGACCCACTTTTTCCGCGATATCTATCATTGTAATGTTAGTTCGAATTTTTTCCCAATCCAAAACTTGGTCTACAATACCTATGTATATATCTCAAGTAAAAATCGTAAGTTAGTAAGTACATAATATTTACATAAATAAAAAATTGAAATTCTCAATAAATTTGTGTTTTCTTTTTACTTACAGTGCATCCAACAATGTGTTCCTAGCAAATGTTTCAGCCGATAAGAATTTTAAAGGATTCCCCATCAATTGTCTGAGGAGCAAAAAAGAAAGAAGAAAAAACACATAAAAAGATGTTTCTTTAAAATTCAGATTCAATCAATAAAGTAAATAGTGCGTGAAATGATCAATTGTCAAAATTTATTGTAAAGGTCTATTGAATTTCTTGTCGTATAGGCGGCATTAACATAAAAAATGTTGTAGACACACAAGTTAACATAAAAAAAAACTGATTTAAAAACAGATAAATACGATGATTGAAATTATGGACTGTCATCGATAGCATTAAGATAATGATAGTTGGAAATTGTTTCATTCTTGGTTGAAAATAAACTTTATTCTCTGATTTTGGGAAACTTAATGTTGTCTTATTTTTTCATAAAATACTGTAGAATTTACGAGTATCCTTTAATTAACTTTTGTAAGAGCAATAAATTTGAATTTGATTGAAAATATTTGGAATAATAATTTATGGCGTTTCTTTTATGTTGATTTATTGTGTTGAGTTTGACAGATCTACGAAATACTCATCTCGTTGACAGAAGCTAAATGTAGACAAGTTCATGTCTATATGATTTCCGGCCACATGCTTGGAGGTTAATTTTGCTCTCGCTATCCAGCCGTCAACGTGATTAGTTCGTCTGCCTATACCAACCTATCTTTAACGCTAACTTAAATTACTTTAATAATGTATTAAATATTTTAGTTAATTAAGTTTAGTTTGAATTAAATATTATAATAAATTGAATTACTTTGAACCCACAAAATCTCATTAATTATAATATTTGGCGACGAGAATGGCTGAACAACTACAACAGCAGCAACAATGGTTTGAGTCTCTTATGAAGAGCAACTTGGACATGATGAAAGAGCTCATGAGCACAATTCCGGGTGCAATGACCACCACGAGGACCACCGTGCCCAAGTTTGAAGCTTTCGATCCAGCCGAAGCTAACTGGGAAAATTATCTCTTTCAACTCCAGCAACATTTTGAGGCGAACTCGATCACAGAGGAGAATGTTAAGAACTCATTTTTCTTGTCATCATGCGGCGATCATCTTCTGGACCTGTTGAAGAAGCTCTTCGAAACAACAGACGTAAGTACACACACATTTAGCAAGCTAACCTCTCAGCTCACACAACATTTTAAATCTGATTTACATATCCTTGCGTCGAGATGTAAATTTCTTCGTCACCAAATGTCACAAGGTCAAAGCTACAGCGACTGGATCGCTGACCTTAAAGGCCTCGCCAAAGACTGCGCATTCACTTGCCGAAAAGAGGGTTGTAATCACTCCTACGCTGAATATATGATACGTGATATGATAGTTTTTTACACGCCGCACGATCAAATACGTCTAGCAGCTACACAGGACAGTGATCCAACTTTAAAGAAGATGGAGGATATCATTACAGCATTTGAGTTATCTCAAAGAGCTTCATCAATCCTGAAGAATGGAGAAAAAAAAATCACTTCAAATGCCGTCGAAGTCAACGCAATTTACCCAAGTAAGTCACAAAATACCAATTACTTAAACAGAAAGTCGTGCCCTGACTGCAATGTGCAACACGACCGCAAAAATTGCAAATATATCGATTTTGTATGTGATAAATGCCATCGACGAGGGCATATTCAGAGTGTATGCCTCTCGAACAAAAAATCAAATGATAATTTGCGAACAGGTGCACGTGCTCGACGTCGCAGACAACGGGATTATTCTCAGAGCCTACAAAGCAATCGCTCTAATTCCAAACATCGTTCTTATCAATCCCGCTCACATGGTAATCCAAACACATCGAATAACGACCGAAACAAAAAGTTTAAAGAGACTGCACATTCTATTAATCAAATGCAGCATGCAGAGATTTGCACTCTAAAAGAAGCAGTCGGTAAATTTCAAGGTCGCGATAAGAAGTTAATTGTTTCACTTGAGGTAAACAAGGTTCATCTAGAATTCCAAGTAGATACCGGAGCAACCTGCTCGTTGATAGGTTTAAAAGGTTATCGAAATTTAGGAGAACCACGTTGTCAATCAACAGACCGAGTATTGAGGGCCTATGGAGACGTTAAAGTACCAGTAAAGGGGGTTATTTGTGCTGAGGTTTTTTGGAAGGGTATCAGGCGTCACTTGTCTTTAGTAGTCGTATACAGTGAGTATGGTTCAAACATTATGGGGTAAGACTGGTTTGATGCATTCGATTTTCGCATAAACCATCAGGAAAAAGACCTAGCTCTGCAGGTGTCAGATGTTGTTTGTGATACAGCGCAACAACAGCTTGCTTTAGAGGCTAAAACACTTTGCGAACGTTATAAATCAGTTTTTAATTCGGAACTGGGCTGTAGTAACCGCTACGTTGGTCATCTTGTGCTTAAGCCTGATGCACAGCCCAAATTTTGTAAATACCGCCCCGTCCCTTTTGCTCAAAAAGAACTTGTAAGAGGCGAAATAGAAAGACTTCTTAAGTTGGGTATTCTAAGACAAATTGAGACAAGTCAATGGGCCGCACCTATCGTTCCCGTTCAGAAGGCCAATGGCTCGATCCGAATTTGTGGCGATTTCAAACAGACAATCAATCCACAACTAATAATCAATCGTCATCCACTTCCGCGAGTTTTGGATATTTTCCACAGTCTTGAAGGCGGATGCTATTTC
The DNA here is from genome assembly GCA_949320155.1 of Melangyna quadrimaculata. Classification (NCBI taxonomy): domain Eukaryota; kingdom Metazoa; phylum Arthropoda; class Insecta; order Diptera; family Syrphidae; genus Melangyna; species Melangyna quadrimaculata. The sequence continues at coordinate 187,476,866 of OX439483.1, forward strand.
ACAAAAATAGATCTGTCTGACGCATATCTTCAGATCCCGTTAGACGAAGAGTCTCAAAAAATGTGTGTTATTTCGACTGAGTTTGGTTTATTTCAATATATGCGTGTACCTTTTGGTACCGCTAGCTCTACAGGAATTTTTCAAAATTATATCGAACAACTTACAGCAGGATTGTTTGGAGCCGCTTATGTCGATGACGTAATAATTTCTGGGCGAAGCAAAGAAGAGCATTTGGAAAATTTGAACATTTTCCTCGAACGTATTGAGAGTCACGGCTTACGATGCCGGTTAGAAAAGTGTGAATTTGCCAAGAGCAAAATAGAGTACCTGGGTCATATTATAGATGCAACTGGCATTCGTCCGTCGGAGTCACGACTACTTGCCATCAGAGACTTGCCAGAACCCAGAAATCTAAAAGAGTTAGAGGCGTTTGTAGGAAAACTAAATTACTACAATCAGTTTATAGAAAATTTTGCACAAATTGCTGCCCCATTAAATAAACTGCGTTCGAAAAATGTTAAATTCGAGTGGGGAAGTGAGCAGCGTCAAGTTTTCAAAAAATTTAAAGAAAAACTAATGAGTGTATCTTCTCTATTAGGTACCGACCAACAGCACAGCATGCCAACGCTGACTGCCTTTCGAGACTACCAATTGGACCTGATGAGGATTTTGACAAGATGGATGAATCATGTAACGCTTTAAATGAATTATTATATAGTTCTTGTATGGAAGATTTTCCCATAAACTCATCCGTTGTGGCAGAACACTCAAAAAAAGATCGCATTTTAAATAAGGTAGTGTTTTATATTCAGCATGGATGGCCAAAAGAGTTGCCGAATTGTGAAGCTGAATTAATGCCCTATTTTCGACGAAGGTTAAGCTTGTGTGTATGTACTAATGTTGTTTTATTACAGACTGAACAGCCCCGAGTAGTAGTTCCGCAAAGTTTGCAGCCAAGAGTGTTATCATTGCTCCACGAAGGTCACTGGGGAGAAACCAGAATGAAGCAGTTATCCCGTCGTTACTGTTGGTGGCCAGGCATGGATGAGATGATACACCGAACTGTGAATGAGTGCAGCGCCTGCCAGCTCAATGCATCACAGCCTGCAAAGCAATATACCAGCTGGCCTAAAACCGAACAACCATGGGAACGCATCCACATTGACTACGCCGGTCCTTTCGAGAAGTATATGTGGCTCATTATCGTCGATTCATTCTCGAAGTTTCCATTTGTTGTTCGCATGCAGTCAACAACTTCAAAAGCAACAATTATAGCGCTTCGTTCTGTCTTCGCATTAGAAGGGTTACCTAAAACCATAGTGTCAGATAATGGCACTCAATTTTCTTCGGCAGAGTTCAAAGAGTTCTGCCAACAGAACGCCATCGCACATCTTACTTCTGCGCCTTTCAACCCCGAATCAAATGGCGCAGCAGAACGTATGGTCCGCACGTTCAAAACATCTTTGGCCAAGATTCTATGTACAACATCACGCAGTGAAGATGCTTTGCAAATTTTTCTGAGCACATATCGTACAACTCCAGATGCAGATGGGACGTCACCTGCTGAAAAGCTTCACGGTCGTTGTCACCGTACTGTGTTATCTGCCCTTTGTCCAGAATTCAACAGAAAGGGGGGTAAGGGTCACCTCGTGTCAAAATTCTCTCCAGGACAAGCAGTTTTCGTTCGTCAATATCTAAAGAGAAGCAAGTGGGTAAAAGGAGTAGTAATCAAGTCTTTAGGAAGGAAAATGTACCAAGTAGAAACAGATTTTGGTACTTGGCGTCGTCACCAAAACCAGATGCGAGCCAGATCAGTTTCATCTCTTGACGATCATGCAGGCAAGTAATAAAAACAATTTTACTAATCCATTTCCTTCATCTACTTCAGAAAAAACACCACCATCTTCTCCAAGTACATCACCATCGTCACAGCTGACACCATCTGTACCATCATCACTATCACCATCGTCACACATGATGCAGTCTTGCCCAAGACTTTTCTCACCTTCACCATCACCATCGTCACAGTTGCCATCATCCTCGCCAACTACTTCTTTGTCGTCACCGTTACCATCACGGTTACCATTATCATCACCATCTTCATCACCGTCGTGTGAAGATTCCGTTATATTTGAGAGTCCAATGTCTACACCTAAAATTGATCTCCGATCACCTGAAAGCGCAACCGATCCTAAAATGAATTCACACATTTTGCAGTATCCAGGTTCGGAACGTGAACCTAATCCTGTTTTGACAGAAAACCCTGAACAACAAGATACTATTCGATCAAGGTCAAGACGCTCATATCGTTTGAGAAATAGAAGAATTAGGTTTGGTTCTGAATAAGTGTGGGGGAACTGTTGAGTTTGACAGATCTACGAAATACTCATCTCGTTGACAGAAGCTAAATGTAGACAAGTTCATGTCTATATGATTTCCGGCCACATGCTTGGAGGTTAATTTTGCTCTCGCTATCCAGCCGTCAACGTGATTAGTTCGTCTGCCTATACCAACCTATCTTTAACGCTAACTTAAATTACTTTAATAATGTATTAAATATTTTAGTTAATTAAGTTTATTTTGAATTAAATATTATAATAAATTGAATTACTTTGAACCCACAAAATCTCATTAATAATAATATATTGAGATTTTGAAGTTCAATGAAAAGCGAAATCACACCGTATAATATTGGAGGAAAAATATAATAAACCAAAAGATTCTTTTAAGTTATATGATTTTATATGTTTAGAAAAATAAATCCACGGGAATAAGTTCTGCTTTGGAATTTATTTCGTATTACGAACGACTTTAAATACTTTTTGAAATTTTAAATGTCGTCAAAAAATTCGACAAAAAATACCAACTTTCGACTTTTTAAATATCAAATATTTGGTCCATTTGAATAATATCGACAAAAAATCGTCGGCTGGTTGAAAGACCGACTCTGTTGAGGGAACAAACATGTTCAGTGTTTGGCTTAAAACAATCGCATAACAGGTGCTTAAAATAATATTTGAAGACGATGCGAAACCAGCAAGTGATAAGAGAATTTAAAAGTCGAAATCCTGATAGTCGAGATTTTAGAAGTTGACATTTTGATTAGATTCAAGTGATGGGTTTTAAATTGTTAAATTCATGAGAAAATGTCTTTAACTGCTGATTATTTGATTTTATGCATACTATTTTTAACGATTTTCTGAGCTATTTGGTTGTTTTTCAAGGTGTATTTAAACGAATAACACAAAAATAAACCTCAACAATACAGAAATCGACGGAGCTATTCACCAGTTTGGAAGGAGAAGACTCTAAGGAAGAGTAAGGACAGATTTGCTAATCTACCTGCTCACATCCTTGCCATCAACCAGCAAAGGCAAAGGCTAAGGAAGAAGCTCCAACGCATACTGCATCGGACCTTCAACACTGAAAATGAAGAGTATAAGAGAACCCACTCTCAACTGAAGTGCACCCAGGTCATGTTTGATCAGGCGGTTAAACATTTCCAGAACTCCCAACTACAGAAGAGACTGGAGGAAATCAAACCTGGACCAGATTGCTTTAAACAAATAAACAAGATTGTTGGAAAAAGAAAAACCATACCGGAAACCATCAACTATGGACAAAGTAGTAAGGCATCCACTCCAGCAGAGAAGGCAGAAGCATTCGCCAATCACTTCGAGAGAAATTTCATCGATCGTCCGCCAGTTCACCTCCCAGAGTTCTTGATGGAAGTCGAGGCAAGAGTGCAACAAAACCACCTCACAACAACAATTACCACTTTCAAAGAAGAGAATCCTGCCCACAATCCGAACATTGATGACGTGTTCACCAATCTTGAGGAAGTGGGAGATATCATAAATACAGCGAACTCAAAGAAGTCAACTGGACCTGATGGCATATCCAACTATGTCCTTAAGAAGTTGCCCAATATTGCTGTTTTCCTGTTGACGTACATCTTTAATAACTGTCTTATCAACGGATACTTTCCAGCAGCTTGGAAAACTGCAAAAATTGTTCCAGTGCCAAAGAAGACCAACAGACAAAACGTTGAAGGATACAGGCCAATATCGCTACTTTGCTGCATAAGCAAAGTCCTGGAATCCCTACTACTAAGAAAAGTTAAATATTTCTGTGGGGAAAGAAATATTATACCAAACTTCCAGTATGGATTTCGGGCGATGCACTCCACAATACATCCTCTACTGGGACTACACAGTGACGTCACCGTGGGATTAAACAAGAAAGAAACGACAGTGCCATGCCTTATTGACATTGAGAAGGCATTCGGTAGCGTCTGGATAAAAGGGATAATTTTCAAGCTGATAGAATTCAGCTTCCCAGGACATTTGGTAAGAATAAATAAAAATTTTCTAACTAATAAACTCTTTTTTGTACAGGTTTTAAACGAAAAATCAGGAATGAAGACCATCAGGGCAGGTGCACCTCAAGGATCTAAGCTAGGACCATTTCTCTTCAGCATCTACACGGCAAACCAACCGGATAGCATGTCAAGAATAAAGAAAAAACTGTATGCCGATGACTCCATTGCAGCTAGTAGAGTACAAACCCACGTCAACAACCTTTGGAACTACTATATGAAATGGGGTTTGAAGATCAACACTAGTAAAACGGAACCCATCTGCTTCCGGCCACCTCAAACACAGACAAGAACACGAAGAAGAATTGCCGCTAGAAGCCGGAATATCAACATCAGTTTGCCAGATGGAACCATCATCCATACAAAAGAAACCACCAAATACCTTGGAGTGCACTTCACCAACAAGATGAAATTCAACAAGCATGCGATGGCGATTCTAAAGCATGCAAACTTTTCGTTTCATCTTCTTCATCCTCTACTGAGAAAACAGAATGGACTAAGCAAGAAGACGAAGCTTCTCATGTACAAGCAGCTGATCAGGCCGGTCCTAACCTACGCCTGCCCCATCTGGTTAACCATATCTCCATCAGCGATGAAGAAGATAAAACTATTCGAGAGAAAGATCTTGAGAATTTGCACAGGACTATATTGGAACCCCCTTACAAAGAAGTACTGGCCAAACAAAATGCTCTACGAGGCAGCAGGCGTGATCCCTATTGACCACCGTATGATGGAACTCACCAGCAAAATCATAAAGAACTTAGAAGCACACCCAAACCCTGAATTACAACCCAGCCAGCGATACCTGAACCCCAGAGCTATCATTGACGACAGATTCCAGGACGTGTTTCACAATGAAGGAAGACCATTCTATGAACGAGCCGATAGTGGACACGACAGGGGATGACACCATAACCTTTTCTTAAATATTTCTAATTATTTTAAGAGACAATTGTTTTGTAATAAAAAAAAAAAAATCATGTATTAGATTAAGAAGCCAAAATATGTATTTTATACTTATATAAAAAATCATTTTAAGTAGACATAAGAAATAAGCTGGGCCCCTTCTGAGCCATCATTTAAAACATTAGTTGATAAAAAGCTTAGTTGTAAGTAAATTGTATATGAAATCTAGCTAAATAAATCAAAATCTTAAATCTAAAAAATAAAATAAGGTCGATTTTTTGACTAAAATTGTTCAAAGAGCCATAATACTAACAATATTTTAGGAGGATTCAAAATTCTTCCTGATTCTTAATCCCCATATTACATTTATAAATTCTATAATAAGATTTGTCATAATTATAAAAGGTTATAGAGAAATCGTTAAAAGTTTATTGAAACAAATCTGTATTTAAACGAGTGAATTGGAGTGTATATGACACATGAAAATTATATTCGTCTGTTTTCCAATCATTTTCAATTAACATTTCTAGCACACCTACTCTCCTGATTTATTGAACTGCAGTACTTTTTAAAATTAAAATTAAAATTAAAGATCGGGTCATCTTCGTTGTCCACCCCAGGAGTAGACTTCCTTTTTTTTTTTTTTTTTAGCTTCTACAAAATTTTATCAGCGTCTGAACTGGAATAACTTAATTCTGGTCCCTCATTTTACAGAATTAATTTTCTTTTACCAACCGAATTACAAAAAAAAGCTTCAAATTAAACACAATATTCACTTCTATTTAAGCTTAATAGCTGTCAAATCAGTGTCTTTCATTGACAAAGGATAAAACAAGTTGGACAAAAATATTCTTTGTTTTTCAAAGACAAAGTGACACTTCGTTGGTTAATTCAGTTATTTCCACTTGTCTTTGAAATTCGTTGTCTTTCATTGACAAACAGAGTTTGCCAGTTCAAAGACAAGCAATTTTAGGGTATTTCCACTTGTCATTTTGTTAAAAGACGCTAAAATAGGTCTTTCGTTAATTTGTTAATGACAAGTGGAAACCTAGCATTAGCATCGTACTAAATCCATATGACACTTTGACGTTTATAAATGGCAAAATGAGGTATGTTCGTGAATTTTTTGCACGATATGTCTCTTTTTTGAAGAATGACACCCTTCAGCACCAGATATTTTTATGGACTCTTTTGATTCTTATTTCTTACGACAAATGAGACATGTGTGCCAAGTTTCATCACCATACCTTTAAAATTTGGTAATGTTATGCTCGTTTCACTGAAAATTTAGTCGTCATTTTATAAAAAGGTTATAACTTTTTCTAGAGAAATTATATTGAAATTCTTTTGATTGCATAAGATTGGGCATTAAAAAGTCATGTGTCATATGCTTAGATTATACCAAGACGAATATATAGTGGTTTGATATACTTCCACCTTCCCCTCTCCCCATTTTGCAAGAGATTTTACAAAAAACTAATACATGGATAAAAATGGACTTCGGATCTTTATTTTTTAAAATTTTGTGAATATTCATTTAATAGAATTTTTGAACAACAACAACAACTTAAAGGCGCTACCACCAATCGGTTGCCTGGAGATATAGCTACTTCGTGCTTTGCAACTTTTGCACTCATCAGTCTCCTTTTTGTGGTGCTGAGCTTTAATCCAATTTTATTTGAAAAATTTTGTATGCACACCATAGGATTCGAACCCACGCAAATCAGATTTGCTCAGTCTTAGCAGTCGTGTGCACTACGCACTCTACCGCCTTAGACCACTGACGTCACAGGTCGAGATGTGTTATTTGTTTATCAAATGCATTTGGAGCATCAGCATTTTTATAAGCGGCTTTAAGTATGCTGTCTTGTTCCAGTACGTATCAAAGGAGAAGAAGTTGGAAGATCGGTAACTAACCAGACTATTAAGTTATTATTGCCAGTGTTGCCACCGTGGAATCACTTCTTAAAAGTAAAACTAGGATGTAGACTATTATTGTACCAAAGTTCATCCCGTCAGAATGAAGTGCAAGGTTTGACCTAAAATATGGCCTTAACGCCCTAACTATTACCGCGTTATATTTATTTTATTCAAAAATACAATTGAACTATTTCCCGACGTTTCGACAAGGTTCCACTTGTCGTGGTCACGGGCTAACTGATGGTTTGTGGGTGGTGGTAAATTCTTCTTTCCTATACTATTTTCTGCGAAGATTGTACCGGTGTGTTGATTGCGATGGCAATTGCATTTGCGTTGTTATTTGTTGTTGTTCTAATAATTGTTCTGCTTGCTGTTGTGATGATTGTTGTTGTTGTAAGCTTACAAAAGTTTGTAAACATGCAAAGCTTACGGCATCAGCTGGTGCATTGTTTTGATTTTTGTTATTGGTTAGCTTTAATTTGTTTATCACTGGGTCCCATGCACCAGACAAGTTGAAGCTTTCATCTCTGTTGAAGTTTTTATGCATTTTTATTTAATTTTTTAATTATATTTTTGAATAAAAGAAATTAAACGCGAAAAGAAAATAGTTAAAAAGTATTTAGAATTAAGAAAGTTTAAGTAAATTGTTACAAAATTAGAAAAAAATATAAATAAGTAGTAGGAGAGACTGGGTACGGTTGAAACAATTTTGCTTATGTCGTGTATAGTCATTTGAACGCCGAGCGATGTTGATGGTATGTTATATAAAACATTATGGTTCTATCCACATATGGACAGTTAGTCTAAGCGCGCACATGCAACTTTCAGTCACAAAACAGTTTTATTGCTTAAATGAATCCCATGCTCTTATATGAGAGTGCGCGCACATGCAAAAACTATTCAGTCACCGATTGGAGCAACTAAACAGTTTCAGCCGTATTAATAAAAAAAATTATTCCACCTTTATTCCATGAGTTTACAAAACCATGGAAAAAGAGTTAGTCCATGGAATACAATTTCCTATTAATAAAAACAAAACGAAAATCTACTACAATAAGTAGATCACGTTACCGAACACACCTAGTGATTCTGTCAAAGTTATTATCATTTGTTTGACACGTCAGAATTGTATTTCTTCGCTTAACCACCATGTTCGGTGGTTTAACTAAGTAAACGTCACTTAGACGAAATTTTGTTTTTGTTACTTAGTCCATTGAATACGGTTAATCCTTCCCTATTCCACGTTTATAAATTTGGCTGTTTGTGTTTTGACACAAACTTAACGATCACCTCAAATGATATGCTCTGCTTGTGTGGTAGATATTCATCGCCACAGACGAGCTTCAGTGAGGAAGCACCGTTATCCAAATTTAAAAAAAAAATAATTTTCCAACCGAGATGGCTTCATTCAAAAAATTATAACTTCGATTGTAACGATCAGATCTTCAATGTTAAGGTTTTTAAATGAAGATGAAATGTCAGGCTACATTCTGTAAAAAAAATATTGGGAAGGAGGATATTTAAAAACTATATTTAAAAACTATGTACTCAATTAAAGCTTAAATGTCAGGCTACGTTTATGTGTAAAAATATTTGCAAAATTATGCAGAAAATCATACTAAAAATGTGATTTAGTGAAAAATCAATTCGATTCATGGCATATAAAATTTAAAAGTTGGTAAAAAAAAGTTGCTTATGTACGCGGGTATCGATCAACTAGTGATTAAACTATTTAATTTTGGTAAGAGTTGCATGTGCGCACTTAGGCTTATACCTATTGCTGTCTCATGAAATTCCACTTGTGGCATTCAGTTGGAACAAGGCAAGGACACAAACCTCCAAGCCAGCAGTCAAAAACTATATCCACTTGTGCCATTGCCACCAAACCCCCGCCCTTCATTTGGGCCTGTTCGCTTGCATAAAATTATCAATTATAAACCATTTTTATTTTTAATATGCGCGCAGCCGAAACTACAAAGAATTAAAAATTATTTGTGAATCAAAATGAGATATTGCTTTGGAGTTCAGTTTATTTCAAAACACAAACTGGTTAGCTGATCAATAAGCCTTGTCGACTGAATAGTTTTCGTGCACTCACAATACCATGGAATTCACTTTAGAAACCGAATATATTGTGTGACTAAAAATTAATGTTTCGCGTAAAGTCTATAAAAATCTAAAATCGATTCATTGTTTGCCAACGGTTTATAATGTATAATTACCGGTAGATAAAGCACTACAAGTACAAATACAAATTTTACATCATTTTAGCTAAATTTCTCTTTAATCTCACTTTAAAAGCTGTCAACACCCAGTATTGCCTATGAACAAACAATTCTCTTAAATGGCAAATTTTAAGACCTGTTAATTTTCATTTATGCGTGGACAAAGGTGTAAAATAAAGGGTTTTACAAATAACATTTCTCCATAGTATATAAAAACTTAATTAAACACCATCTGCAATTATTTTTGTTCTTATTTTCTATTTTCCTCTCGAAATCATCTCCTGTCCTCATACAATAAAATGAGTGATGTCATTTTCACACAAAGTTCTCAACATCAACAAAAAAAATGTCTCTCTTTAGTGTATGCAAATCACGTACCAGGACTTTGTACTTGTTGCTTCTTCTCATTCAAACAAAAATTATAACCCCAACACAAAATTGTACATACACAAAATAGTTCAAGATACGAGTATAAATATAATAAATTAAAGGACAACTGAAAAACAATATTCTTGCACAAGTTCTCCCGCCCGGCCACCGCCGCCGGCCGCCGCATGTTTACAAAAAGATTAGTACGGTCTCACCAACCTCGCGCTAAATAGACAACAATCGCACAGTCGCGCTTGACTGGAACGTGACATTTGGCAAATTTTACGTTCTACACCTAATCCTGGCTGGATTTGACCCACTAAGCTCTTAGGCAACATACCGTGATGCTTGTATTGTGTTGGTCTTTGGTAAAATTGGGATGAATAACAAACTTACCATCTAATGAGGATGAATTTGTTTCCAATAGATTTTATTTTATCAATTTTTTGCACATTGCCTTAATGGGCATGCTGATGCTGATAAGCGGGTTGCTGTTATTTTGTATTGTTTTTATTTTTGTTTGTACGGAAAATGAGGATCTGAATGCATTGTACATATGTATGTATGTACTTAGGACTATGGTAATGTCAAAAACGAATACCAAAAAAGGGTAGGTATACCGACATGCAAAGTTCTTAGTTGGACTTGTGTGATGTCTAGACAAAATTGGACAAAGTATCTCCAGCGGGAATTAAGGTGTTTTTATGAGAAAAAAATAAGACTTTAAAAAACTCCTCTACTAACTGGTAAACAAATCATTTCATTTAAACAACGAATGGCATGATGGATGGTTATAAATTCTAAGCACGTCACATATTTGCATAAAATGGACTTCTGATTATGTTTGGGAGGTATTTTATTTTATTTTTTATTATATTTTTTGCTCACTTTAAATCAGAGAAAAACTAGCTTTTAACCTTTTTTATGATTTTGATGGTGAGTTATATGAATATGAAATTCTTGATGGTGTTTTTAGTTACAAAATAAAGTACAGTATTGCCCGCTTAATTGCACTGACCATTTTGTCAGATTTTTTGGTCAATTATCGAGGTGGTTAAATTATCCCAACCCCGCTTGATTGATCGACCTGTTGAATTAATTAATGTAAGCACAAACTTGTATCAGTGAAAAAAGTGGAAAAATATAATGCTAATGCATGTCATTTTATTGGGTTTTTGGAAAAATGTATCTTTCGTTGCTAAAACAAGATAACTGTACATAAAATATATTTGCTTATAATTAAAAAAAAAAAAACTTGTTTCTGTGTTAACATATATGTTAAATTAATCTTGTTCAATATGCGCTTAACTTAATGTTCCGTCACTGATTGAAAATAAAGTGCTTTCAGAAACAGTTTCGAAAATTCCGATTTTAAAGGGCTTTCCATGCTGGGACGGATTAAAAATATGTCAGCAGTGAATCCCGCTTGTCGTAAGAGGCGACTAAGAGATAAATCAAATCTAGGCAAATAACTCCAAAGTGAGCCTAGCGACACACAATAATACCTTAAAGCTTACCATAAAGCGTGTATGCAAGTCCTTGGGTTAATGCGTCTGGAGGTCACCGGTATTGTAAAAGAAGTAGATCAAACCACGAAAAACAGGAGCATGCCAGTGTCGAAAACTTGCGGACATATTCCGCAGTTTTAAAATTTTTCGAAAAATTTAGAGCATTATGGAAGTACTTGCTATGCATGTTACCATGTTACTCATCCTGGGCCGATCAGAAATGGTCGGGTCAGAGCAAAACGGATTCCGGGGGCTATAGCAAAGTAATGCAAAAAATTGGACGGAATTTAAGAGTGGCGTGTTGCAACGCTGGGACTATGACCGGTATAAACTGTGAGTTGGAAGAGATCATTCTTGTAGCATTGTGATCTAAAAATTGTTGGCTCAACAAAAAGTTGTTGTAGCAACAACCCATTTTTTGATGTTTAAACAATCAAAACTTCAATTTAAAAATAAAATTCTTGAAGAAACAATTAAAACATTTTCAAAAATGGAAAATTGTTAGTCTAAGAATAAAATATTTTGTTTAAAATATTTCTACCGGCTAAATATCCTTTCAAGAATCAAATTGTTGAGCCAACAATTCGTTCTTCAGTAAACAATTAATATCAAGAACATACAAAGTTGGTATAACAATGGAAAATGTAAATTATTTGTATTATTATCAGATTTCAAGAATTAGTTCTTGATCCAAGAAAAAAAAAATGTTTGTTTTAAAATCAACATTAAATTATTTTGAAAACAACCACGACAATTGTTATGAAATTGAAGAAAATTCTAATGTCAATAGTCTGTTATCATTTTCATTAAGAAAAAACCTATTGCTTTATCTACCCTGTCCAATTTCATATCCCTTATATTGATATATTGCATTTATACAGGGTGTCCCGTAAGTAATGGATAACCCTGACATGCCGCATAGTAGACTTTATGACCGTTCTGAAAACTGATAAAAAAAAGTTCTATCCCAACCACAAGAAAAGTTATATACATTTTTTTGTTCAGTGCATTATTTTTTTTCTTACTTTACATTTTTGAATACCACGACTTCAAGTGAATGAGTTCCATCATTTTTTTTTTTTGCAGGAATATTTTACATTACTTGTGCCAACACATAAATAGAAGAAAATTATTATAACTGTTTGACTTCTTAGAGAAAAAAATTATTTAACATTGAATTTCAATGCAAAATGTGAAAACAAATAATTTTTGAAAAAGTTAAATCATAGCTGGTATAAAAAAAATGCATGAATACCTGAGTGGCCAACTATTTTAAAAATATGCGCGTTAAATGCAAATTTCAAAATGGTATTACTTATTATTATATCTAGAGTCAATAGCAAGTTATTGGTAAAAATCTGCAATACTAGAGTAAATTTAGCAAAAACAAAAGTTTTCAAAATTAGCACAGTAAACGTGAAAATAATACCAAGCGTTGAACATAGCAGATTTTTGATTTATTGGCTGTTTCTACGATGTTGTCCTAATGATAAATCTAAGCTTTCAACTTCTAGGGCAGAATGCATTATTGATAAAAATGTCAAAAAAGTGCAAAAAACGGTTACATTTTCGAGCTTGTTTCGAATTTTACCTGTTCTATTGGGCTTTAACAAACCCATCAAATATTTTGTTGGTTGCTATTTTTTATTTGTTATTTTCTCCAAACAAAAAGTCTTCTGATTCAATTTTAATCGTGTTTTTTGAATAGTAAATTGTAAGATCCTGAGAAAGTGAGAACGCATAAAATCGTAAGTTTTTTAAATTTTGAATTAAATGATAATGAAAATTGAAGAAGATCCGCAGTTTTTTGACAAAATTCTTTGGAGCGATGAGTCGACATTTAAAAGAGATGGCTACACTAATCTCCATAATCTCCACTTCTGGGCACTACAAAACCCAAACATCATGAGGGAAGACAGGTCCCAGTACCAATTCAAAATAAACTATTGGACTGAGATTCTCAATGGGAAAATAATTGGACCCTTTGAGTTGCCGGGGATTTTTTTGGCCAAGGTTATTTGGAGTTCCTCCAAAATGATCTCCCAACGTTGCTGGAAGAAGTGCCTCAAGAACTAAAGGAATCCAATTGGCTTCAAAATGATTATGCTGTGCCTGTGCGGGCATATTTAAATGCCAGATATCCAGGCAGATGGATAGGACGTCTGGGATCAATTTTATGGCCACCCCGTTCACCAGACCTAAGTCCACTTGATTTTTTTTTTATTGGGGATGCATTAAGGAAATCGTATACAGCAAGCCGATCAGGTCTTTAGAGGAGCTAAGAAATCGTGTGGAGGCAGCTGCATTACAAATTTCTGAGCAAAACCTTGCACGTTCACTAAGACGTTCATTTGTTCGGAGGTGCAGAACCTGTATAAGAGTGGGTGGAAAACAGTTTGAGCATTTGCTTTAAATAAAAAAAAAATAAAAAATTATCTATTTTTGTTTTTGTTTTCTAACTAAGTGATCATGTGATTAAAAGCTGGCTCAAAAACTTTTTGTTTAGAGAAAATAACAAATAAACTAAAAGCAACCAACAAAATATTTGATGGGTTTGTTAAAGCCCAATAGAACAGGTAAAATTCGAAACAAGCTCGAAAATGTAACCGTTTTTTGCACTTTTTTGACATTTTTATCAATAATGCATTCGGACCTAGAAGTTGAAAGCTTGGATTTATCATTAGGACAACATCGTAGAAACAGCCAATAAATCAAAAATCTGCTATGTTCAACGCTTGGTATTATTTTCGCGTTTACTGTGCTAGTTTTGAAAACTTTTGTTTTTGCTAAATTTACTCTTGCATTGCAGATTTTTACCAATAACTTGCTATTGACTCTAGATATAATAATAAGTAATACCATTTTGAAATCTGCATTTAACGCGCATATTTTTAAAATAGTTGGTCACTCAGGTATTCATGCATTTTTTTTATACCAGCTATGATTTAACTTTTTCAAAAATTATTTGTTTTCACATTTTGCATTGAAATTCAATGTTAAATAATTTTTTTCCCTAAGAAGTTCAACAGTTATATTAATTTTCTTCTACTTATGTGTTGACACAAGTAATGTAAAATATTCCTGCAAAAAAAAAATGATGGAACTCATTCACTTGTAGTCGTGGTATTCAAAAATGTAAAGTAAGAAAAAAAATAATGCACTGAACAAAGAATGCATATAACTTTTCTTGTGGTTGGGATAGAACTTTTTTTTATCAGTTTTCAGGACGGTCATAAAGTCTACTATGCGGCATTTCAGGGTTATCCATTACTTACGGGACACCCTGTATAGTCTGTTTATATATTCTTTCTTTCTTGTTAATTTCTTCTTTTATTCTTTATTTCTTTTAATAATCAACCAGGAGATCTATTTATATAATGTGTCTTTATTTATCAAAAAACATACATATATCGAATAATAATTTAAAACAAATTAAAAGTCAAGCTTACAAAACATTCTAAGATCAAAATCTTAAAAAAAAACTATAGAAAATTATCAAGTAGCTAACTGAAGAGTTTAATTCAAGCATTTTAGAAGACAACCCCTTATAGAAGTGCATCGGTGTCAGTGTCGGCTTCAACATACTCAATGGTATACTTTGTATGTATTGCATTTGTATACTTAGCAATAAAAGTTGTTGCCGCAAGTACTGCATACTTGAATAGTTTTTTGTTTGTATTATATCTAATTGCAACTAGTTCCTTAACAATCAATTATTGTGATTTAAGTATAAACTGTTACTTTTTCAACGACTAGTTATTGGCACAAAAATTGGTTCTTGGTACAACAATTTATTCTTAAACTCTTAAAAACCCAACTGTAAATTTGTCTCTTAGAAGTGTAAGAAGCAGTGAAAATCATTGTCTTGTGAAATGCGGTCGGTGCAGCAGTGAATTAATAAAAGTAAAACAATTAAACAAATAGAAATACAATATCAAATTTCTTCATTTTTAACTGCATGGCCACGTTATAAGGACGTAAATGCCGAAGAGCTAATAATTGAAGACTTCATCAAATTACATGCGGGAAAATCTAATAAACCCCTTGAAAAGTTAAACGAGTTAAAAAAGGGCAAATTCTTAAAAAGAAACTCTTTCTTGAAATGTATAAGAAAATGGTTTCCTTTTGTGCTGGTAATTATACATCACAAATATATTTATGTAATTCTTCTAATAAAATTCTTTTTCAGATACAAGAAACTTTTTTAATTTGTTGCACACGATCTTAATTCCGACAAGGTGCAAAACTTATGAACCATCAATTTCGGATGCCCAAAAAGATATGTTTGTAAGCTTGGTAAGCTTAAATAACTTAAAACAGAAGGAAGTTGAGCTGTAACTCCCAGCTGTTTTGGAAAAACTTAAGTTGCAGCCACATATTTTTGTAGTTGGGGAGGTAAACGCTCTTTTGAATTTAGAATATAGTCAAAAAAAGCAAATATGTGAGGTTAGTTTTGCAAGAATTTATACGAAATCGTCCCTGACACATTATTTTAAAACTAGAAAATGTTGACCGTTAATAAAAGACACATATTTGCTTTATCTGTAACAAAACTTTTAAAAATTCAAATAAATTTCTCGTTCACTTAAAAGATGATCATAAGACCCATAATTCATGTAACAAATACTTTCAAACTAAATACATTTTAAGCATCATATTTCAAAACACGAAAGCAAACCAGACAGTTGTTGTAATGTTGAAATAAGTCCTAAGAGAGCAAAGACAATAGAACATACCATTTCAACCGAATTCCCAAGCACGTAATGATTCTAAAGAATGCAATTTCTTGCTACAAGCCCAAAGTTCTTCTTTTGTCAAAAACTACTTAAAATTGATCTTAATAAAATAAAAACAAACTTATCTAAAGCAGTAATTTCGTTTGCAATCCAACTTCATTCAAAAGCCAATGTTACCATGATATTCTAAAGCCGTTTGTAGATACTTTGAGTGAATTTATTCCAATTGAGCCTGATCTTCAATCTATATACCAAACAATTCTTAACTTTGAAAAAAAAACCCGTTTAAGGAAATAGTATCAGAACACAAATTTTTTCAAAAACTTGAATCTCTACAAATTTTAAAAACACCCAAATTTTTTACAATAGGCAGGTTAGGTTAGGTTAGGTTAAAGTGGCTGTCAGGAAAACGGCTGACACACTTAGACCATAAATAGGTCCGTTGTGATACCACATGATAGGAATGAGGAGATTATCCTCATTACGAAAACCATTCGGAGCTTTTTATGAAGCGAGAGAGACAGTGTATGTCTGTATTAGCTAGATCGCTTGGATCATTGAAAAAGTAGTCCCCAAGAAGGAGTCTGCGCCTCTGTGAAAGAGCAGGACATGTGCAGAGGAGGTGAGGAATTGTTTCCTCCTCCTCTTCGTCCATGCAACTTCTACAAAAGTCATTTGAGAAAACGCCAAGTCTTGTGGCATGTTTTCCTATAAGGCAGTGTCCTGTTATGACACCTATTACGGAGCTAATTTGTGATCTGCTAAGTGATAGCAAACTTTTAGAGCGCCTAGGGTCTAGCGATGGCCAGATTTCTTTTGTGGCCAGACATGTAGTAAGGTTTGTCCATCTAGAGTTTGCTTTCCTTGCAGAGTTTTGTTTTAGCAAGAGTTTACATGTAGCGATCGGTATACCTATGTTCCACCTGTTAGGCAAAACGGGCATTAGAGTTCCATTTCTGGCAAGTTCATCGGCTTTACAGTTTCCCGGAATATCTCTATGGCCCGGCACCCAAAGAAGGTGAATATTAAACTGTTCCGCCATCTCTTCAAGAGACGATCGACAGTTTTGGGCCGTAACGGAGTTGGTAGAGACAGAGTTGAGAGATTTAAGTGCTGCTTGACTATCTGAGAAGATGCGTATATCCGATGTTGATATCACGTTTTCTCTCAGCCAAGACAGAGCTTCTTTAATTGCCAGAATTTCCGCTTGGAATACGCTACAGTGGTTAGGGAGCCGGAAGGAGAGACTTAAATTAAGTCTGTCTGAGTACACTCCGCCAACCACACCTTTCTCAGTTTTCGACCCATCAGTATAAAAATGAACTGAATCACCTTTGAGAGGGTCCCCAACGTCCCAAGATTCTCTTGAGGGTATGGTGACCTGGAAACTTTTGTCGAAATTAAGTTTGGATGTGGTGTAGTCGGAATGACAAGGAATAGATTCATATAAGTCTAGAATTTTAGTATGACCGATAGAGTTGTCGGTCCATTGAGAAATGGCTTTAAGGCGGACGGCTGTGTTCGCAGCCATTTGCTTGCCATATATATCGAGGGGTGTGAGGCTGAGGAGTATGTCTAGTGCAGCTGATGGTGTCGAGCGGAGAGCTCCACTTATGCACATACTTGCTGATCTCTGGACCTTGCTCAGCTGGTCACAGTACGTGACTTTATCTAGAGCAGTCCACCAAATTGTTACCCCATAAGTGAGAATCGGTCTTACGACCGCAGTGTAGAGCCAGCGAGTTATGGCAGGGGATAGACCCCTACAATAGGCAGACACTTAGATGAAGTTTTCGTACGAGGTAGCCAACTTTAAAATAAAACACAATGGAAGGATGTCTCAATGACATACATTTTCAATTGAAAAAGTATTTTGAGTCACAATTAGTTTATTGTTAATTTTTCGACGTGTGTAAGGAGTGTCACTTTAAATAACTCGGAAGAAGTTGTTTGTTTTAATTATTACTTTTGTTTGCATTAAATTTATTTATATATTTATTTATTTAGCTTATTGCAAGCGTAGACTTATATACTAATAAAAAAATTAAATACAATAAACATATACAATATATAAAATATAATAGAAAAAAAAATTAAATAAAAAAATAGAAAATAAAAAAAAAAATTAGCTAAGGATTAAGGGTCTAAGGATTCTGAGGGACGGGGTACTAATTGAGCACTCAAATACATCTTGGACAGTGTTAGCTGAACGAAGCATTCTACACATAGGGTTGAAGTGGCCATAGTTGGTACGGTGAACGGGGAGGCGAAAGAAAGGGACAAGTCTTAAATTACGGGGATTTGTATCAATGTTTACTACTGCAAGCAGCTCTGGACAGTCAATTATACCAGTGATAAGCTGGTGGACGAATATAGTGTCTGCGATTCGATGACGTTGAGCAAGGGTATGCAAACTGATTAGCAGCAAACGGTCTTCATAAGGGGGCCTTTTGTTTGCACCCAAGGGTCGGACCAAGCCATATTACGCAGATCGAATCGGAGAAATCTTCGCTGCACTGCTTCAATTCTAAAAGATTGAGTGATTTGGAAGGGAGACCAGACCTGACAAGCATATTCGAGGATAGGTCTTAGGTGGTGTATAAGGATTTTATAACATAGGGATTGGAAAACTCCTTAGACCACCGTTTAATGAACCCAAGGGAAGAATTTGCTCTCGAAATAACCTGATCAATGTGAGAGCGGAAATTTAGCTCTTTATCACAGATTATTCCAAGATCACGAATAGAGGAAACTTAAGGGACAGGTTCATTGGAAAAGTGATAGGTTCGAGGATTTGAAGGTAAGCGTTTACGGGAGAAGGTTATAGAGTGACATTTATTTACATTGAGTTCGAGGAAATTTTTATTACACCAAGTAAGAAAAGTATTTAGGTCTAATTGAAGGAGGGATGAATCATGAGGAGAAGAGATGACTTTTATAATTTTAATATCGTCTGCATAAATTGAGAGATCCGAGAAGGAAATGACTTTATCTACGTCATTGATCGCAAGCACAAATAGGAGTGGGCCCAGATGGCTGCCTTGTGGGACACCAGAAGAGGCAAATATTGGCTTAGACACCGAGCTTCGGAAAACAACCCTAAATACCCGGTTCTCAAGGTATGATTTTATCCATTCAATAAACAATGTTGGAAAACCATAGGCCTTGAGTTTAAGATAGATAATTTGGTGATTGATCTTATCGAATGCTTTGCTGAAATCAGTAGTTATTACATCGACTTCGTGACCTTTTTCCAGTGCCGAGTGTCATGGAGACAAGCTGGGTAAGATAAGTCGTGGTGGATCAACCCTTTAAGAAACCATGTTGTAGTGGAGAGACAATTGATTTGCAATGGCAATAATGAGAATCGTATACTATGCTTTCGAAGAGCTTGGGGATAACGGAGAGTTTAGCTATCGGTCGATAGTTTGAAACTTGGTTCTTACAACCCTTTTTGAAAATGGGAAAAATAAAAGATTCTTTCCAAAGTGAAGGAAAAACAGCTTGTGACAGAGAGAGTTGAAAGAGAATAGTGAGGGGTTCACAAAGAGAAATAGCGCATTTTTTAAGAAAAATTGAGGGAATGCCTTTGGGGCCAGGTGAATGATCATCTTTCAATGATCTTTACTTATCAGAAACTGTACAGGAATGAATGTTCAATGAAACGAGAAACGTGTGTGGGCAATTATTCGGGTACTTGTGTTATTCAAGGTCAGGTACATTTGGAGCATTGCTATAGGCTTGACTGAAAAAGGTTGCAAAGAGATTGACTATTACATTGGATTCAGAGGAAGACATGTCGAGGAAATTGAAAGTTGAGGGAAGGCCGTTGGATTTTCTTTTCACATTTATGAACTGGTAGAAACGTTTTGGATCAGAGATGAGACAAGTTTGCATTTTATTAAGGTATGTCTGATAGAGAGATTGGCACAAGGCCGAAAAGTCAGAGGAGGCTTGTTGATAGTAAAAATAGTTTAATGGTGACTGGAATTTTAGGTTTATTTTCCATAATTTATTTCTTTTATTTCGGATATTACGTAACTCTTTAGTATACCAAGGAGGTGATGAAACACATGTTTTTTGAACCGTATAAGGAACACAATGGTTAAGACATGCGAAGATTGAGGTGTAAAAAAAGGAAAGAGCTTTGTGGATGGGAACAGTTGGGTTAGTAAAAAGGTTAAAGTTAATGTTGTTAAGAAGGTTGTTTAGTTGATTAAAATCGGCTTTGCGAAAGTTGAAGAAGGAGGACTCAATAGTTTGATTGCAGTGATCAAGACAGAGGATAATAGATAATGGGGGGTGATAGTGATCAATAGTTGTGAGGAGATGGAAGCTTTCAGAGACCACAGAGTTAAATGGATCAGAGGAGAAGGCGAGGTCGAGTTGTCTCCCTTAATTATTACAGATACCACTGATTTGGAAAAGTCCTGACTCCAGTAGTCTATCTGTGAAAAGAAATTCTTTTTCAGAAGAAGGATTGGCGGGGACAAAACATGATTCATCTTCAGATAGTATCCATTGCAGGTCAGGTAAGTTAAAGTCCCCGATAATGATAAAGTCATCATTTTTTTCATTAGAAAACTCTTAGCGTTTTTTCTGCTTCATGTTACTTTTTTATTTTGTTGAAGAAAAATTTCTCCATTTACTGAGTGGTGTTTTTAAGGTAAGTTTAAATATAAAACTAAAAATTTTTATGCAGAGGTAAATGTATTTATTTTTCAATAATCTCTTATAAACATTTATGTAATTTATTTTTAAAGTACATTCTCAACACAACAATTTCCGATTACAGAAATCTCACAATTTTAATATTTAAGCCAACAATTTCATATTTATTTTTTATTGACATTTTTTTCTTGGGTCAAGAACCTAAGGTTTTAAGACTAAATGTTTTGGTCTTGATCCAACTACTAAATTTTCGAATTTTCAATTTTGAAATTTTAAGCATTTTCGTATTTGGCCACACAGTTTTAATTGTTGTGCTTTTTTAACAACTCGTTCTTGAGGCAACAATGTAAATTCTTTAAGTTTTAACATTTTGTTTCCTTAAATAAAGAATAAAAGTTCTTGCTTCACGGTCAACACTTGCATTCTTAAGTTAAGAATTTAAGTACTTGGGTTCATTTTAACCTACGAAAATTGTTAGTTCAAAGTATAAATTTTTTTATATTACAATGTTTTTTTCTGAGTGTATGATAAAAAAAAGGCGAATAGACATCTTGTGCGTCCAAGAAACAAAATGGCAAAACACTGGAAACAGGGCTCGTTTTTTGGACGTTAAGACTAAGCCATACAAGATGTTCTACTACGGAGAAGAAAAGAACAAAAATGGAATCGGTATCATCCTTGCGGAGGAATTGCCTGGTAACGCGTTGGCTTTTTCGAAGTCCAGTGACCGTTTGATGTCTCTCAAATTGGTGATGCAAGGATATGTGTAGAATATTGTCAGCGAAAAAGATGCGTTTTGGCTAGACTTTCACAATCACCTTAAAAACATCCCGAAAGATGAGCTTCTGTTTGTGGGCGGAGATATGTATGGTCAGGTCGGGAAATCTAACGAGGACTATGAGGACTGTCATGGTGGTTTGGGGTACGGAACTAGGAACCCTCCTGGTGAAGATATCCTAAACATGTGCAGATCATATGGTCTTATTGTGTTAAATACCATGTTCACTCAACAACAAAAGCACCTTATCACTAACAGTAGTGATAGAAATAAAACTCACATCGATTACCATCTGGTCCATCTGGTACCCAGTTTCATGAAGCCGCAAGTCAAAGATTGCAAAGTGATTTTGGGTGAACCGATCGCCCCACAACACCCTCTTCTGCTGACAGAATTTTTTATGGAGACGAGGAAGACAAACAAATAAACAGAGGGTTCTAGAGGAATCAAGTGGTATAATCTGGGTAAAGTAAAAGACGAAGCGTTTGTCTCTTTTATGAAAGATTATCTGTATAAAAACCTCGACAGACATGCAAATGGAGTATGTGAGTACAAAAAATGTGGGACTCTTTGCAAGAAACCTGCGTGCGGGAAGCGAAATCACTGCTAGGAATTAATAGTCAGAGGACACTACCAACACGACAAAGAAACATGGTGGTGGAAAGATGAAGCCAAAGCAGTAGGTAATGACTTAGGAAAAAAAAGGCTTTCAAAGCTTGGTCAACTTGCCCCTCTCATAACATAGATGAAAAAGCACGCCTTGGAGTGGTTTACAGACGTTGCAAGAAAGAAGCAAAGAAAAAGTGTGATGTATCGGGAGCTGGAGGAAATATCTGCACCCGCTGCTGATACAAACCAAGCTTTTCAGGAACTGCGACATGCCAACATGAACAAGGGCGCAACTATTTTCAAAATCGCCGCAAAGAGAAGGAAAAACGCTTAGGCGATTCGTTCACCAAAATTCAATAACAACGCTCAAGGCCAACTCCTTGTGGATGACGACAAAATCCTTCACAGATGACAAGAGTATTGTGAAGGACTTTTAAATGAACAGTTTCCGAGGACATACTTGCCAATAGCCGCACCTAACAATGAAGAAGTCACTGACATCACAGTCGAAGAAGTTAGTGATGCGGTGAAAAACTCCAAAAAGGGAACAGCGATTGGGCCAGACGAGATACCCTCTGAGTCTTGGAAAAAGATGGGAGACATCGGGTCTAGATGGCTCATGATTCTCATCTCCAAACTTATCTGCGGCGAACAAATGCCTAATCAGTGGAGGGAAAGTAACCTTCTTCCAATCTACAAGGGAAAGGGTGATACACGAAATTGCGACAGCTTCCGCTCGATCAACACACCGATGTCACACACCACGAAGATCGTTAAGCGGATATAAGATGGCCGCCTAGGAAAAATAATACGGCTGTCTGACGACGAGTGCGGGTAAGTTTCGGGTAAATCGACCTCAGATGCTATTCAGAGTATAAGAATCAGAATGAAAAAATATCGGGATTCCTCGAGAGATTTCTATATTGTATTGGTTGGTTTTGAAAAAGCATTCGACAGACAACCACGAGATCTGATATGGGTTGCACTTAGCCAACGAGAAATTCCGGAAGTCTACGTGCGATTGGTCATGGACATGTACGAGCAGGTATCACCGAAGAGTTCCCAATTAGAGTAGGTGTGCACCAGGGAAGCGTCCTCAGTAATTTGCTCTTTATTACTGTCCTTGACTTTCTGCTTGAGGATAAGGTGACGGACCACGGACCCCAAAGTGAATCAGTTATTCTTTGCTGACGATCGATGGAGCCATCATAAGTGAAGATCCTGTGCCCTTGCAACTAGCATTTGATGCATGGATGTTCTGAAGGGAAATGGATACAGCATTAGCGCGAAAAAGACCGATTACCTATGCTGTCCATTTTCTGATCTACACAGGCCTATTCCGGACATCTATTTCAATGGAACAGTGCTTCCCAAGTGCGAAAAGTTTAAATATCTTGGATCAATGATCAATAGCGAAGGATTTTGTGATGACGAAATCAAGCATCGCGTAAGCGTAGGGTGGATGAAGTGGGGGGAAAACTCTGCCATCTTCTGTGAAAAAAAAATGCCCCTAAGCTGAAAGGAAAGCTCTACACGGCAGTTTGTTCGTCCAACGCTTACATACGGTTCACAGTGTTGGACAATGTACAAGAAGAGTAAATTGACGGCAGCTGAAATGAAGATGCTTCGCATGACACGTCTGTGCAGTTTGCAGAGCAACTTTCACCTAGAGTAACGGGACCAACGCAGTACCTTGCAGTTTTTTTTGCATTTATTTTGCATTTCTATTCCCGATTTTGCAGTTCGCCAAATAGTGGGTGTAATCGAGTGACCTGCTAACTGTGTCACAGTGAAGTTAGCAGGTCACATAGTGTAGCTCGAGAACCAAGCATGGCTACAGACTTGAAGTAAGGCTCCAAATTTGCATTTCAAGAAATTTTGGGTCCAAATTTTATAGTCCTTTATTTGAAAAAAAATTTCATACTGCCCTGCTAACTTTACAGTGAAGTTAGCAGGTCAGAGTATATCTCGAGCACCGAGCTTGCTAGAGACTTAGGTCCAAATTTTGAAGTCCTTTTTTTAAAAAATTTAAAAAAAAATTGACTTCAATACGGAATTAGCAAGTCAAATTCTGTATCTCGAGAACTAAACATGCTGGGAATTTGCAGTAAGGGTCCAAATTTGTTTTTTTTTGCATTTCAAGAAATTTTAGGTCCTTTATTTGATAAAAAAAATTTCTAGCTTCTCAGTGAAGTTAGCAGGTCAGAGTGTATCTCTAGAACCGAGCATGCTAGAGACTTGAAGTAAAGCTCCAAATTTGCAGTTTATTTTGCATTTCAAGAAATTATAATTCCAAATTTGTAACTCCTTTATTTGAAAAAAATGTCATACTGCCCTGCCAAGTTCACTGAGAATTTAGCAGGTCATCAGTATGAAATTTGTTTTTATCAAATAAAGGGACAAAGATTTTTATTTCATCTTTTCAAATATACAAAAGTCTTAACAATAAAATATTTTTCTGAATTATTTCAGTTCTTTTTTCTTAAACGTCTACATTTCCATTATTGGATTTTAAATGGTTTGACATCTCCGGTCTTGGATTTTTCCGAATATTTGTTGTAGACGACTTGCGACGAAATTATTTTACTTTCTCTACTCTTTAAATCAAGATGGCGGAAAATATGCAAGGGGCTGATGGCCGGAAACTCTGATTTAAGCATTTTATCAGGTTCTTCAACGATGACAACAACAACATTTCTTCCACAATCACGTAATTCCTACAGGATTTAGGACTTACATATACAGGGTGTCCCTTAAATCGTCAAAAGTATTTAAGGGTGTGATTCTGGGGTATATTCTAAGAAAAAAATTGTTCTGTTCTACATTTAGGGCCTATCTCTAATTTTGATATCATTTATCGGGAATTTAAGAAAAGTCTTATTTTAGGGTACCCTGATCCATGTTACCAGTAATTGCGCCGTAAGTACTTATGATAGAATCTTCGCCTTTGTAATTGCGTTTAAAAAAATTTGATGCTATGTCTTAAAGTCTTAAGATATCCAGTTTTTATTCTGTTTCATTTTTCTTGCCCATGCTAATTTTTTGACATTGGGGTCAATTTTCTTAAAAAAATACGGAATCAACATGATGTTTTAATAATTTTTTTGAATGTATGTAACAATACTAAATATAAAATTCAGCAAAAAGTTTGCCGAAAAACCCATAGATTTTATGATAATTTGGAAAAACAGCGGCAGGTAAAATTAAAAAAAAAAATGTTTTTTTAGCTTTAAGCTCGAAAGCTATGAATACTAATTATTTGTGTGGTTTTAGATAATTGTTTAAGTATGTTTTTTACTAAAACAGTTATAACGGGTGCACTTTGACATTCCTCGGTTTGAAAAAATGCTAATTTTAGTAGCCACTTAAGTTGAATTCTACAAACTATCTGCAGTTGTTGCTAAATGATTTATCAGAACTATTGAAGGACATTCCATAAGTTCAACTAGCTTCATCTTATTCATGACTTGATGGTGCTTCCGCCCACCTTGCTTGAGAGATTTAAAATTGAAAAGATGAAGAGTAAGCGGTAATCGTTGGATAGGAAAAAGTTGGAGCAGTTCAATGGCCTGCAAGATCTCCTGATCTACAATATTGGATGTTTCTGAATGGGGAAGAATGAAGTAAATCTTTTATTCAACCAAAATAGCAACTTTAGTGAATTAGAAGAGCGCATGCTCAAAGCTTTCTCCGAAGTGATGCAGTAGCTAGGATCATTAATATCAATATCAGTGAAATAAAAAACTGGCTATAGCATGCATACAAAATCAAAGAGGAATCATTTTTACATCTGCCACTGGTTTTCCAAATTACCATAAAATCTATGGGTTTCGCACCAAACTTGGTATAAACTTTTATTTTAAGTATTGTTACATACATTCAAAAAAATTATTAAAACATCATGATGATTACACATTTTTTGGAGAAAATGGCAAGAAAAATGAAACAGGCTAAAAACTAGATATCTTAAAGGCTCTCCCAAACCAATGCGGAACATTCGTTGCGGCGAAAAAACATTCGCATGTCAAAATTTATTTACATGGTGATATATGAGAGTGCCCACACCAACGCGGCGGAGAAACATATGAAATAATTTTGAGTGACGAATGTTTTTTCGCCGCAACGAATGTTTCGCATTGGTTTGGGAGAGCCTTAAGACTGAGACAAGGTATCAAATTTATTTAAACGCAATTATAAAGGCTGGTATTTCTTCTAAAAACAAAGGCCTAAACGAAGTTTCTATCATAAGTACTTACGGCGCAATTACCGCTAACATGGATCAGGGTACCCCAAAGAAAGACTTATCTTAAATTCCCGATAAATGATATCAAAATTGAAGATAGGCCCTTACTGTAGAACGATTTTTTTCTTAGAATATACCCCCGAATCATACCCTAAAATACTCTTGACGAATTAAGGGACACCCTGTATATTGAACTAAAAATTCCATAACATTATTAAAACTCACGTTTATATAAAATATCAACTTAAATGTGTATACAAGTCCAAGTGCATACTTATTTGACCTGAAACAGTTCAACAAGCCTGCAAAAAGGTTAATGAACGAAAGTCTTGCACTTGTTTGATTTTAGTGCATAAATCGAAAGAGATATGATCTGATCAGCATCCAGCATCAGACTATTTTATATTAAACGACTTTTAATTTATATTCTATAAAATCAGTTATATTTATGTATAATTCAGACAACAATGGTTTTACAATTATACATACATATATACATAAATGTGTAGATATTAAATAACAAACTTCTAACAGTACTTTATCCTTCCAGTTTGCCATCTGCATTATCATTTATTTTTTCCCATGAATGTCCAAGTTGAGAACAAATATTTTTATTTGATACACAGTACGGTGCATTTAATTAGACACGCTTTAAAAATGTTGCTTATATTGTCTGTCAGTGGGTCCTACCAATAATCAAATTTAGTAACGACTTAATTATTTAAGTAAGATGGACCATAATTGTATAGGCTCTAAGTAATAAACCAACTATGGTATTTAGGTGGACCCTTAATAATGAATATTACATGGTAGGGGAAGGTGGCCTTAAATGCACCCCCGCCCCTAAAGAAAATGTCCCATATCTCGGACAAAAGTGAAATTCAAACTGAAATGTTACGTTCTTTGCGAAGTTTAATCAATAACGCTTACATTTTTCTGCCTTACGAGTATAAAAAGTTCCAAAAAGTATTTAAAGCATTTAATTTTCAAAATGCCTCCAAATTCCAACGATCAAAATTGCCCATTCAAGTAAACCAACCAGCCAAGTTAACCAAACGCCATTTTCAATTTAATTTAAACTTTATTTAAAACAAATCAAAGTTCAAAGTTAAATACAAATAAACAATACTCAACTTATATAAGTAAAATTAACATAAAAAAAACTTAAACACCGAACATTGAACGTTATGGCTTTTGATAATATGTCCTCAGTTCAGGACTGCCTCTCTAAAGATCCTTCAAATTTTCCAACCATTTTCACTATAAGGAAAATGAAAATGTAAGGGTAAGTATAAAATGGCAAGTAATAAATAATAATAAGTAAAAAATAAGTAATAAATGACTATGCCATTTTAGCCGAGAGCTAAGTGGGCCATTTTGCCCGTATAGGATTTTTTTATTTAAGTTTTAATTCCGAACAGACAGAAATAGTTATAGGCCAACGAATTTCAGTAAATTGAAAAGAAATACTTGATACTTACATGCATTAACTGCTTTCTCCAAAATTCACTATTTTGTATACAGTTTTTTGTCAACAAATTTTTCTTAAAATTTTATTGTTTCTACTTTTGGAAATGGCTAGAAACATTTTGGTCTGTCAAATTTCAAATAATATCTTGAAGTTGCTAACATTTCGTATATGTCGGTGCTCCCAAAACCTTCTAATTCTGTTCGATTCTACGATTTCTATCGAGGGGGCCATTTTACCCTGGTGGGCCATTTTAAGCCACCTTCCCCCCTATGGGCTCTTAAATATGAAACATAACATGTTATAGCCCATTTTTTTTAGCCCATACCATTATGGTCTATTTTCCTTAAATATTTAAGTCGTTACTAAATTTGATTATTGGTAGGGCCCAGTGTGCCTTTTTAATTATTTCATTTGCACTGACCAGTAGGTTGAGTTGTATTTGGCAGGGTTGGAACTGATTAGTGGTAAGGAAAATGAAATTTAACAAATTTTGATTCGTGTTTTCATGAACAAGCGAATACTGAAACAAGCTGGCTCGCCCCAGTGTTACTCCGAGTAAAAATGTATCACATTTAATTAAAAATTCAATACAAATAAAAAAGTGCGTATACGCCCGAGTGTCTATTTTAAGAGAGAATACAAATATGGCATGATTACGGAATAATTTGATGGTTATTTAATTTGGAGATAATAAACCAACTTATTTGTGAATATTTATGAAATATCTTGCAACATATAACAAAAATGCTTATAAATCTACCACATTGTCATCCTTAAGACCTAGGTTTTGTGTTTCTATGTTTTGGCAAAAAAATTAATATCTTTTTTTTAAATATTACTGTCGGATTCAATTTATTAAGACGAAATTAAAAAAAAGGATCGTTTGAATTTGTCGAGCCGTTTCTGAGTTTTTGTTAAGCTTACGCACGGCAATTGATTTGTATGTAAAGAGGGTGCTTCGCATAAGATTCGGAGGAAGTGTGAAAATTTTATAAAATATTAACTCACAATAAACAAAAAAACAAAAACATTTTTTTAAAGACAGGACTACATTCTTTTATTTTGATTTTAATTCAAGTTATTTAATAAGTGGATAGTTTTTAAATAATTGGTTTTCAAACTCAAAATTTTGGAAAAAAAAAATAACGTATTTCAAACTGATTTTGAATTTTATTTCTTAATATTTTGAAGTGATAATAAATCGATATTTTCAAAATACTTCCCCCGCCAAGGGCTGATGACAATCTTGCCAGACTATTATTTTTGTTATCGCGATATACAAGGCTATCAAAAACTAAAATTGTTGAAATCCATACCGAAAATCATAACGGTTTTCGAGTACATAATGTTATTTTATGAATTTTGAAAAAAAACTTTACTTTGAACTAGTTTTTTGGTTACCACGTCCATACTCGATTTTTGTTTTTTATATTTTAATTAAAATACTGTTAAAAATAAAACATATAGGCCCTAAGATATAAACGAATTTAAAGTCGAAGTTGTCATAAAGACGAGCTTATTCCATACGAAAAAATCTATTTTTCTGTAGTTTTTAAAAAGATATGATACTACAACTTTGCTTACCTAAAAAGTTATAACCATTTGAACCCGATCAGACATAGCTCAAAATCAAAATCAAATCAAATATTGCGATAAAATTAGGATTTTACTATAAAAATAACTTCGCAAAAGCTAAATTTCTGTGGAGAACTTCAATCTGATGTATTAAGCAGTTTTTAGGAAATACAAGGACTTTCAGTTTAGACCATTGGTAATGGGATATCCTGTTTATGCTCCTATAAACCCTCATACTCATATTTGGTTATACTCCCACTCACATAATTTTCTGTCGGATCTTTTACTAATATAACCAATTTTAGCGTCGCTCCTGTTTAATTAATCAAAGCAAAAACATAAATGTTAAAAAAACGAGCCAAGTTCTTCTATATACAAAACCTTTGCGTTACAAGTCAGCCGTAAAAAGTAGTGGAATCTAAAAGTACGCCAAGTTCTAAGTTTATTAATGTTAAATATCAAATATTTTAAGTAGTATAATATGGGGAAGAACCTCAAAATTATCAGAGAAATCTGTTATTTAATAATTACTGACTTAAATTAAGTTAGTTTACTAGTCAAGTTTTCATTTTAAAATTGAGTAATTAGGTAATACAAAAAAACTTGCCAAGTAAACTAACTCAATTTAAGTCAGTAATCATTAAATAACAGATTTCTCTGATAATTTTGAGGTTCTTTCATATTAGTCTACTTAAAATATTTGATATTTAACATTAATAAACTTAGAACTTGGTGTACTTTTGGATCTCACTACTTATTACGGCTGACTTTAAACGCAAAGGTTTTTTTTATATAGAAGAACTTAGCACGTTTTTTAACATTTATGTTTTTGATGTGATTTCACTACTTTTTGCAAAGATTCTTTTTATCAGGAAAATTGGATGGATGAAACGCCCCTGCATTAAAAAGTTCATGATTTAAACTTTTTCCTTGTATACACTTGAAAACTAACCATTTTACCAAATTTCATAATCCTGCACAAATCGGAAGTGCTCCCAATATATTTAATATTAATTTTGTGAAAATGGGGGTTGCCACGCCCACTGAATGTAAAATCTCAAACTTTTAATTTCGCCTTTGCTGGCATGTCAAGTCCTATCGCTCTACCAAATTTCATCACTCTACGACAATCAAAAGTTCTTTACATAGTTGATATCAATTCTGAGAATATGGGCGGGAGTTAAGTTATTATTTCAGCGTTTAGATAAAAAAAAACCCATTTCGTTGCTGGCAGAACCTTGCCAAAAGACTTTTATTATTGAATTGAATTGAATTAATTTTTTCAAATGTATTTATGAAAGCAAACATTATGAAAAACGATCAACAAAGTGTAATATGCATAAATAAAAATGAACACAGTTAGTGACTGTGAGAAAATAAATGTAATTTGATTTTAAAAATGATGAAGTGTGCAAGGTGTGTATCGACGTTTGTTGTTAGGACAACAAACTGTGTAATATGAACAATTATTAATAAACTATGTAGTATGAATATTTACGATAAAATAAAATGCAAGATTTCGTGAGGTTAGCGTTACTTAATAAAATAATTAGGTATGCAAGGTTTCGTGAGGTTAACGTAATTCGGGCGCCACAAACCTGAATGGATAATTTAAAATTTTCTAATATCTCCTTTGTATTGATCACATGGTCTACCAGTCTAACAAATTTTATTATTCTGCAACAATCCGAAATGATCCATATAATTAATAACAATCCTGAGAAAATGGGCGGATGCCACGCCCCCTGAATGTTAAATATCAAATTTTAAAGTTTAGCTTTGTTTGCAGTTCAAGTTCTACCGCTCTACCAAATTTCATCATTCTACGACAACCAGAAGTGCTCCATGTAATTGATATCAATTCTGCAAAAATGGGCGGATGACACGCCCTCTGAATCTTAAATCTCAAATATTAAAATTTTGCATTTGCTTGCACTTCTAGCCCTAGAGTTCTACACAATTTGATCATTCTACGACAGTCAGAATTGCTCCTCATAATTGATATCAATTCTTATTCAAATGGGCGGATGCCACGCCTCCTGAATGTAAAATCTCGAATTTTAAAATGTTCCCTTTGCCTGCACTTTAAGCCCTACCGCTGTACCAAATTTCATCATTCCACGACAGTCAGAAGTCCTCCAAATAATGTATATCCATTCTATGAAAATGGGCGGGTGCCATGCCCCCTGAATGGAAAATCTTTAATTTTCGATTTTTCTTTTGTATACACCATAAGGCCTACCGTTTTGCGAAATTACAAGATTCTACGACGTCGGTAAGTGCTCCATAATTTTAATGATCTGGCAGTGAGTGAGTCAGTCAGTCAGTTACGGTTTTTGCTATTTTTGCAGTCTTATATCTCGGGAACCACTGATGCTAAGGAATTGAAATTTGGTGAGTTGTCTGAACCTGGTGAGCTTAGCAAAAGCTTTAATTGAATTTGAAGTTTCCAACTTTATTTGTACTGAAGAAGAGGGAGGTCAAAAATCGCCTGAGTTTGATCCTGTAAAAATGGTGTAGTGCCAGAACTTAGCTGGGCACTACCGTGCCCTTTGATCATGAGACAACTATTGTCATTATTTTAAAGGAGGATAGAGCATTAAGAATGTACGATTTGTTTTTCGATTTTTAAAAATGTTGAAAATTGTGCCCATAGTTTGGTACTTTATGGACGAATACCTCCCACTGCTGCACACTATGGTATAAGTTTTGGTGCATTTTTGATTTCGACGGGGACCTCAGAAAGGATAGCTGGGCCTGGTGCGGATGAACGTGATCCAGGTAATGCCGCTGCTTGTGGAAGGTTTCGAGCCAATCATTTGTCTTTTGCCGATTTTTTTGCTGGTCTGGCATTGGTTAATCTCATTTCCTCCGAATTTACAGGCATAATTCGCGAAGGCTGCCGCTAAATGGAGCTTGACAGTGTCTTTGCCAGCAGCATGGTTGATTTGGGTTCTTCGCCCGTGGTGATACTGAACTTTTAATTGGTACAGTAGGCTGGCAAAAGAAATGGTCAATGGCCTTTCTCTGTTGGATTGTGTCGGCTAAACGGGCGCCGCCGCCGCGAACACATTTTCAGAATGAATTTTTTTAACATTTACAAATAATTTTTATAAACTAATTAAGGTTATCATTTCCATTGTAATTATTTACCTCATACATTAAGATCGGACAGTTATAACTGGATGTTGTAAGCTTCAAGGTGGGTGAATCGACTTTTTTCACACTTGATTTTTTTTTTGGGAATTAATTGTATTGATAGTTTTATAATAATTTTCAAATCGTTACGTTTTTTTTACACTCAGCCAGACGGAGTTTCTTACACGCAACCAGATGGAGTCTCTTTCTTGAAATTACCCCCTATACAAAAAAAAAAATAGTTTGCGTCTAACTTAATGAACCGCAATGTATTTAAAATGACATTACAATTAGCAAGAGCAAGAGCAGCAAAAAAAAATACGGTGGCATTTATGTTGGATTTATTCACCCTCATACTATTATGCTGATAGTTTTGATTCATTTAGGTGGGTTCTGTCCCACCACGTTCACCTTACAGCAATCGCACATCATATCTTTTCGATGATGATGAACTACCGTCTTTATGGCTGGAGTTCAAATAGAAATTGGGTGTCAAAGAAGAAGTTTTTCCCTCCAATAATAAAATGAAATTGTTTCAAAAGTGGATGTGACTAGGTGATACGACCGGTGACGCGACCGACGCACGCGACGTTGCAAATGATGAAAATATACAACCACCCCATAAAACTATTAAGCAAGTCAATAAAGAAACGGCTATGAAAGCTTTGCCCCAAAAATATGACGGATCACATCCAAAAAAAAAACATACACAAAATACAAAAAAAAAAAAACTTACATGTCTCGTATGCTGTCGAGTCCTGCAAATGCCCTCGCATGGATGTGAGTTATCTTGTTGTAATTTAAGCTCCTGCTCTTCGTGTCACCGTTGACGTACAAATATTTTTCGGATGTGGATGTTGCCAAAAAGGAAAAGAAAAAAGACAAGAAAGAAAACGAAAAGTTATCTGGATGCAAAGGCTTGTGTATATTTGTGTGTTAAGTATAGTGTGACGAAGTGCTTACCAGCGGAAAAATAATAGCTTAAGGTTGATGCAAAAAATTACAGGGACGTATTTATAAAAAAACAATAATTAATAGATAATAGTAAAAATGTGAGTTGTTAATCAGTGGAGTACCGAAAGTGAGAGCAGAGGGACTGGATTCCGAAAAAATAACTTATATCTATGTAAACTTGCTAGCGTTCTGAACTAAACTAGTCAGAACAAAACTAACAACATTTGGCTCCCGGAAATTACGCCAGAATTTTTTTTGGAAAAAACGCCAGAAAATTCTTCATACAAAATTCTGGCTTTTTTCCTAGGAAAAAAGCCCAAACTTTTCTGGCAAAATTTCTGATTTTCAGGACATTTTTTCCTTCAAATTTTCTGGCGTTTTTTCATTTTATGTTTTGGAAAAAACGCCAGAAAACTAAATTTTGTATAAACTGTTGTAATAAATAAACAGTTTTACTACACATTCTTTGTCTCTATCTTCTATTGTAAGAATTATTGTTTAGTTGCTTTCGCACATTTATCAATGACGCGTTGTAAGCAAAAAAGTAACATGGAAAATTATGAGTACGAAATTGTTTGTGGAAAGCAAAAAAAACAGTAATATTTTGAATATTTTCGAACAAAAACAATTATTGTATACAAAAAATATTGATATAAGAACAAGCAGTTGCAGATTCACACGAAAACTACAAATGTCCATGCTCCCGGGAAATCGTAGCAGACACGTTGCAAGTTTATATTTAGTAAAAATATTTTGTTCTTTTGTATTTTGACATATGAGTGTTTTTTATAATACAAATTCTATATACTACTGAAATACATCAGCCAAGTAGAAGACTTATCATTATTTAATTGGACTTGTTGAATTATTGATTCAATATAGCTTTTAACGGCCTTTAGTCCATAAAAATTGGCGTTTCGTCCCGGCGTTCTCACTTGGACTCTTCAGTTGACAGTGAGGGCCTTGTCAAGACGCAATTTTTATTAAGTTCAGTCCAGCTTACATCAATTTTACAGCGAAAATCGAATGTGAACTATATCCAACCCAATTAGAATTTCTAATCAAGAATTGTTGGAAATTTTGTTACCCGTGGCCTGGCATTGTTAACATATGAGTGTTTTTTATAATACAAATTCTATATACTACTGAAATACATCAGCCAAGTAGAAGACTTATCATTATTTATTTATATTTATTTATTTTTGTATTTTGTTAAATAAATTGTTACAAATAAAAACGAAATTAAAAACTTAAGAAATTGTTTGTATTTTTTTAAATTCGCTACTTGGTCAGTATTGTAGTCAGTTCTATCACAACAGAAAACAACAGCCCCTGACATCAACCCGAGGGGGAGGGGGAGGGGGCGCGCTGCGACGCACCGCACCCGATATTACGCCGGGCCACAACCGCATCGTGGCCGCGTCACAGCGCACCCCCTCCCCCCGCGGTTCGATGTCAGGGGCTGTTGTTTTCTGTTGTGATAGAACTGTCTACAATATTGACCAAGTAGCGAATTTTAAAAAAATACAAACAATTTCTTATATTAAGTTTTCAATTACGTTTTGATTTGTAACAATTTATTTAACAAAATACAAAAAAAAACAACAAATTTTGTTTATTAAATGTTAACTTGCAACGTGTCTGCTACGATTTCTCGGCAGCATGGACATTTGAAGTTTTCGTGTGAATCTGCAACTGCTTGTGCTTGCATCTTTAAGTTGCACTATGAGTATGTTTTCATGTGTCGGCAACATTAACATCACAATGTTTGGTGGAAGCGGAAGGACCTGACATATAACACATATACATATTATATCTCCTTCTCTTGTGTCTTTAGGATGTTCCTCCGCTTCTTCATTATCCGAGCGGCTGCTGTTTTCGGTTGTGCTGAAACTATCTGGTTTGTAGTAAATTAAAATATTTTCTGGCCTTTTTCCAAATTGATATTATGAAATTAGGCCAGAATATATAACTGATTTTCTTGCTTAGTTTCCGTTTTGTTTTCTGGCTTTTTTTCCATTTCTGTCTGGCACAATTTCCAACGTTTCTGGCTTATTTTCCACAAAAAAAATCTGATTC
The DNA here is from genome assembly GCA_949320155.1 of Melangyna quadrimaculata. Lineage (NCBI taxonomy): Eukaryota > Metazoa > Arthropoda > Insecta > Diptera > Syrphidae > Melangyna > Melangyna quadrimaculata. The sequence continues at coordinate 187,512,426 of OX439483.1, forward strand.
TTTTTCCAATTTGAGGAGAAAAAAAATGTCTAGCTTTTTTTCCAAAATTTCTCAAAATTCTGGCGTAATTTTCGGGAGCCCAACATTTTAATCATTTTTTAAGATTATAAAATCTCAAGGAAACCCCATAAGAAAAGGCCCAGCGGGGTCCAATCGCATGACCTTGTGGGGCAATTCACGTCACCGCTTCAATCCTTCAATAGACAACCTTACCATCAAATCGTTCATGCAGAATGTCAATCGCGGCGTCCAATGTGAAGCACGAAGAGCCATTCTGCTAGAACCACATGTCTTCTAGGTACATTATGGGTCAATTTAGGTGATAAGAAATTGGTTATATTATTATTATCATTCTGCAGCAATGGTCCAATGGTCCGTCAAGAACATTACGGATTAGAATTGATTTGTGTGATATTCCTTTAATTTTTTTTATTGATTTTTTTTACCACATCTGATTAGACCTCATAGAAATTTGATAAACTAAATTTTCGGTCAAATTACACCTTCCTCTGAATATTTCTCAATATCTGTCCAAAGTTGTTATCTTTTTGTATTGCATGCATCGTTTCAATCCGATGCCAAACTAAACAGTTAACATTTTTGTAAAATAACCTTCATATACTTATTAACTTTTTCAACTATTAAATAAATAATGGATTAGTGTCAGGTTAGCAAAACAACATTAACGTATCGAAAAATGTTTAATTGGATAATTTGCCGTTAATTTGTTGTTATGTAAATTATGTAAACAACAAAAAAAAAAAAACAAAGCACGACGAAATTGAAAATGTCACAACTAATTAAGGACTAATCAACGACAAATTATTAAGCATTAAATTATTCAATATAAGAAGTTTTAACCCCGTTTTGAGGTGTTTCTTTGCTAACTTGACATCGAATTATGAAAACAGCAAAAAAAGAAACATAGAAAACATAGCACGACGAAATTGAAAATGTCCCAACTAATTAAGGACTAACTAACGGCAAATTATTAAACTATAAATTATTCACTGTAAAGAGTTTTTACTACTTTTCTGAGAGGGTGCTTTGCTAACGTGATATCAAGTTAGCAAAGCAACACAAAAAACCTCAGAAAACATTGAACCACAAATTCGAAATTTTCACAATTAATTAACAACAAACTAACGGGAAATTACCCAATTAACCCTTTTTCGATTCGTGAATGTTGTTTTGCAAACTTGACACTCATAAATAATGGCTACTTGTTGGTTATTTACAACTGTAAACTGTCAGAATTTTTAGTTATCATCATCAGATTCAAACGATGCAATAAAAAAAATAACAATTTTTGAACAGATATTCAGCATTTTATTTTTGACATACTCGTGTATGAAGAAAAGAAACTGTTAATTTTTATGGCCTATTGAGACTTGGTAAGTTGCGTTCCACGTCATCTATATGTCACAAAGGCTATACAGGGGTATGTGATTTAGCATTCAATGCATTTCCCATAAGAGAAAACCATAAGCATCTCTAAGAAAAATTAGTTTTACCAAATTATTTTATATCAACGGGCATTCATAACGCAATTACAATAGAATAATAAAATATGTAAGTTTGTGAATCAAGAAATATTATAGAAACTTATTACTAATTTGCTTTATTTTGCAGTAAAAATGTAAACAAACCTGTATTGTTGTTATTGTGTTCTAAAATGGATGAATATCGCCGTCAAAATGATATCATGGGCGTAGAACGAAAGGTTTATAAGGAACTAGGAGTTACCCATGAATATTTTATCAGTAAACAAAAATTAAAAAAAAAAAAAAAATACTTGATATTAAAGCTATTGGCGCAAAATTTTAAACATTGTTCGTTTAAGGAATAAAACCGGATCTAGTTAACGTAGTCCGATTAGTTGCAAACCCTTGTCTATTTCATAATTTTAAGCACGTTAATCAACTGTTCTAACTAAAGTGGACTCCGCAACGTAACGTAAGCAATTTAATAAGTTAAATCTTAAAATAAACAATGAACTTCAGAACAAACAATTTAAATATAATTATGTGTGTGTCGTGTACCTAATACATTATTATTGTGTTGGGTTTGAATGTTATTGTTATTCTTAGAAGACATTTTTGTAGGTACCTACCTACGTGAATGTTGGTTTATGTGACTGTGTGATTGATGTTTGTATCCATGTTTTGGCAGAGAAAGTGAATAATTCAATGCCGCCGAGCTCTTTACACATTACATAATGGATACTTTTCATTTTTAACAAAGCTTTAAATATTGAAAAATTAAAAAAAAAAAAAAATAATAATAATTTTACCATCCTACGCTTTTTTGCAGTTATAAATTTTTTTTCAAGTGGTAAAAGTATATTTTAAGAAGTTAAACAAGCGATTTGCTGCTTTTAAAGTTAGAAGAGTGGCTTAACGTTAAACTAAACTTTTTGTCGTTTAAAGTTACCAAAGAGGCGACTCTCGCTTTAAAAACATTTTTTAGAGCCCACTCTCCTTTTAAAAGTAGTTTAAAGCCGGTTTTTATTGTTTAAAATTTTGCGCCATTCTTTTTTGTGGATTCCGATCAGGTGTCGAAATGTGAAAATCTGAGGGCGCCAAACGATTCAGAAGGGTGTTTCGGCCAGCCCTTTAGCACCAACAAAAACCGAGAAATTTCACTTTTCAATTTGAAAGGTGTCAAAATGTCAATGTGTCGGCGCCAATCGATTAAGGAGGGTGGTATTACCTTCTCTCTCAGTCAGCACTCTAAGTCCAGTGGAAACCGAACAAATCGCACTTGACACTTTGACAGTTGACAGTGAAGGCGAAATGTCAAAAATCCGAAATATAGTACCTTTCACTTTGACAGTTGTTATTACGGGGCAAGATATCAAAAATCCGAAAAAAAACCTCTTTGCTTTGACAGTTTACAGATGATGGCAAATCGTCAAAAAACCGATGTCCCGGTCCGCGCTCTAACTCCAAAAGAAAATGAGCAAGTTCGCACTAAAAGTCTTATTTATTTCATTTTAGTTTGGTAGTCCGTAGTTACTCTTTCTTTATTGTTTATATATGGAAAATCTGGAGTAGAAGGAGCAAGTAATAAAAAATCATTTTTCTAAACCAAACATTTCATATAAATTATTAATCATCCTAGCTACGCCTCTGTCTTGATTTTTTTTCTAACCAAGTATTATTGTTGTTGTTTCTCGTTGTAAAAGTAGTTTGTTTACATTTTTCACCTACGAAGTAAAGCATTTTATTTTTAAGGTTGGATAAAAAAAAATTATATCACATACAGGGTTCACGCTTTAACTGCTAGGTGTCGTGGTACCAAGTGTCAATACGGCAAACTCATTTTGAACAAAAATTTAATTTTGTGTGGTCCAATTTTTCATATGTTTCAGAAGATTTTTCCATTTTGAAAATGGAGCCATTTTTCATTTTTTTTTTAGTCCATTTTTAATATAAAAAACACACATAGTAAAATTATCATTTTGGCCCCACTGTGCCATGCAATGCACAAGTTACTTGGATCTGAATATGTTTCGAAGTAGGTATACAATTCTTTATTCAAACTTTTTGATTATTAATGGTTGATTACTACAAAAAAAGGGAATGAAATAAACTTGAAGACGTTTACTTATTCCAAACAAGTTCGGAATTTCCGAACAAAATTGTCAACAAAAATAGCTCTTAAAGGCCTACATTCAATTTCATTGCTGAACGAACAAATATTTTGTATATTATTTCATATAAATATACAGCTATCTATGGAAATAAAATTAAGTTCTAATTTTTAACAGGAATATTTTAGAAGAACAGAGCTGGTGGTATGAAACGGACAACGCAGTTAAGTTAAGCACAAAAAATTGACCTGAAAACAACTCATCATTTTTCTTTTTTTGTTTTGTTTTGTTTCTTGTTTATAGATACAAATGCGGACCTGTGTTGAGTTCCTTAAGGTAAATTTATTGTACAATATGTTATGTATTTTTGGACAAATTATTATTTGTTTTGACTTCCTCAGATTTATTTGATTTTCCTTACATAAATCCACTATGTATGTATATTGTATATTCAGGTTTAATTAAAGAAAATCCAGTGTATGCCATTGAAAAAGGTGACAAAAAAAAGAGTGAAATCATCAAAAAGGATGAGTCCCACAAATTATTAAGGTTCACTTGCAATTTACTATAGCAATTTTGCGAATATCATAAAAAAAAGGACGAAACAAAAAATCAAAATGATAATACTCCACAACAATATAACCCCACGCGATGGCGACACAAATCGTCCCTAGACAAAGATTGATGATGATAAGTTTGGAAAATGTATATCCATCTTAGTTGAAGCACTTAATACCGCAAGGCTTAAAAATGCGTTAAAATAAACATTATTTTCTTATATTATGTATGGAGGAGAAAGAGTTCACTAACCTTGTCATTTTTTTTCGAACACGAAAGTTTGATTCACATATATTAGGTTTTTATTCACCCAAAATAAACCTTTTAATGGAAATAAAATGTAACGTATACAATATATGTACATATGTATATGCTTTATATGGCAGGATAAATAGTTTAAAAGTTTCTGGACAGGTTAACTTAATTGGTAACAGAAAAAAATAAAACAAACATTTGTAGGTATTTATAGCTTATCGAAACTTTTTGTTTGTAGGAAAGGGAGATGAAGAAATACTTACAACAAATGTAGCTTATCCAGATTTTTGAAGACTTCATCGTCTATTGAATTGATGGCATTGAAATCCAGACAACTAAAAATATGGAGAACAAAAATTAATTTTGTTTAAGGAACTTTGTTATAGGGGTCTTATAGGAAGCATTAACATAAGTTAATATAAAGTTTCCTTATTATTTTGTTTAATTCCTTGATTCTATATTACTACGGATTACTGAATCAGTGCATATAATAAATTAGTCAAATAAAAACTTCGCAGCGGGTTGTGTTTTCTTTTGGATTTAAGTTTTGTACTTTAGCTGAATACTTGAATTAGATCAAGAATGTAGCTACGAAATGTATTAACATGGTTGGAATCAATTAAGGTGATTAAAAAAAAAATAAATAACACTCAAAAACAACGCATTTGATTTGTGTGGAGTTCAAGCGTTATATAATATTTATTAACCTGTTCACAAATTACCTATTACTCTGATGTGATATAAAAAAATCTAACTAACCATAATATTTTTGTATGCACAGTAGGGTGTATCGTTTTCAGCATTTTTTGCCAAATCACTGTGTGCAACTGATAATATGCTCAACGGTTTTCTAAACTTATCCTCATCATTTATTTGGAGTCGCCCTTGAGAAAAACGAAATCGGGAAAAATGATATAGGATGAATTTTGGGTGGGAATAGTTGGCGACAGCAAAAAAAAACAACGGATTCTTGTAGAGGGACGAAATGCAAGTATTTTTCGTCATGAGGGGTCTATCTCTTTCAGTATAGGCAGGAGGGTCAATTTTAGAAACAAAATGGTTGAATACAATTAGTATTTTTCGTGATTTTAGATTTTTTAAAAAAATAGAAGACATAAAGTCATCTGGTTTTCAGTGCTTGATGAAGAAATAATAGAAGCACGAATCCCTCACTGAGGAATTTAAGCCAATTTCTAACCAAATTCCACATTCTTTAAAGAAAAAATCAGTTCATATATTTTTTTATTTTTTTAAGTTTGTGTTTGAAAATATTTTTTTTCGAAAACAATTAACAGAAATAACTTGATTTAAAAACTCAATAAAAGAACATACTTCTAGGTTTCGAAAAATGTATCATTCTTTATCATCAGTGTTTCGATTCTTTTTAAATAATTTTGTAAACGATTTATTTTCATTTTTAAGTAATTCTTAAAAAGTTCCCCTCCCACATATACGAAAGGAGATAGACCCCTACCTCCATGGTAAAAAATACTTGTATTGAGTTCCTTTACAAAAATCTATTATTATTTTGCGCCAACTATTCGCGTCCTTAATTCTTAATGTGTAGGTATATAATTTTTTTGTGAAAATGACCAATTTTCGATAGCTTCCCGATTTTGTTTTTCTCAAGGGCGACTCAAATTAAATTATGATGAAAAGTTCAGAAAACCATTAATCATAAACTATGAGTTTCAAATAGTTATTTGGCAACAAATGTTGAAAACGATCCACCCTAATGCACAGTCGACTCCGCCTACCTGGAACACCATAATTGCAGAACATTTGTTTCAATTAAGTAGAGTTTTCAGTTAACAGAACTTAGGATAACTGAAACTTGTTTCAAATAAGCGGAGTTTTGTCAAAACAAATCAAATTTAATTTTGCCTGAAAATAATAAAAAAAAAATGTAGGTATGATTTTTTGTATTATGTCAAAATAGTTATATTTCCATATGAATTATTTCAAACGACAAAGGTATTTACATTTTGAATCACAAATATTGCGTCAGCCATACGTTTTCTGTCGAAAATTTTTGAGGATAAGCCAAAAAATAAAAAAAAAATAAAATAAACGACTGACACCAGGAAGGAATGAGAAGAAATGATTTTGACATTTCAGATTTCACATTCCAAATTCAAAGGGTGTGTTTGATTTAAAATTTGATGGCAACGTTCAACGGTCGTTTGACTTATGCGTAGTTGAATAAGTGAAAAATGTTCATTTGAGGCACACAATTTTGTTTCAATTATCTGCAGTTTGCAATTAAGCGGAGTTCAGTTATGCAAATCAGTTTGTGTGAAAAATTCTCAAAAAAGCTCCGGAATAAATTTGTTGTTTCAGATAACCGATGTTTTCAGTTAAGCAGAGTGCAGTTAAATGCATGTTTTTTCTCACAACATTTAGAAGCGTTAGACCAAATTATCTTCACGAATCATGAAATTTCCTTTAAAATTTTGCATATTATGCAAAATGCATATTTTCATAATAAATGCATATTTAAAGAGCATATTTTCATGTTATTCGTGCATATTATGGAAAACAAATATTTTTAAAGGCACCAAGTCGAATTGATTTCTTTAAAGACCAATTTCCTTCAACACCTCTTCCACCCCAGCCTATAGTTACTAGGTGGGGAACGTAGCTAGAAGCAATTACGTATTACGCAAAATATTTTGAATATTTCCAAGCAGTTGTAAATAGTTTCGACGGTGGTGATGCCATCGCAATAAAAAAAGCAAAAGAAATATTGAATCAACCCCTGCCTAAAAGTGAAATTGTATTTATTTGCTCAAACTATAATTTTCTATGTGGCACAATCACAAAGCTTGAAGGTATTTTTTAACGTTAACCTTATTTTTGTGAAATAAAAGACTGAATTAAAATCTAAATAATTAAAAAGTAAATAAAAATTCTTTTTTTTTTGTTGAGAAAAATAAGATAAAATATTTCCTTTTTTTGTGCATATTTAACATTTTAAGGGCATATTTTAAGCCCATATTTTCGATTTTTAAGTGCATGAGAATGCCAGCCCTGTTAATTACACATTTTATTTGCAATAAGTGAGTAAACGTAAGAAATTAGTAAGTAATGAGTAAATCGCACTGGAGGAGGATGGAACTCACTTTAGAGTCAAGCTAAATCCATACGCCAACGTATTATTTTGGAATATAAATAGATATATAAAACAAACACTTATATTTTTGTTCAACAAGAATTGAAAGCTTTAATTTTAATTATAAATTATGACTAAGCCGACGTGTTTCGTCTGGTTAGGACATACTCAAGGCACACTATTATGCTTCTCCCCTAAAGTGAGGTTCGGGTTGAATTACTCACTTTGTAATAGTTTTTGTTTTTTTCTTTTCTGATTGGGTACGATATGTTGACTTTCGAAATGTCGACTCCATAAGATCGACTTTCATAATCTCGACAAAAAAAATGTCAACTGTTTAATACTACGTTTTTTACCGACCACTAAACCGAGATTTAGATAATGAGATTTATTTTGTCTTTCCACTGCACAAAAAGATCGAAAAGAGGATTATAACAAAACATTCAAATGGTGTTTCATTTTTACTTGCGATACACGTAGTATAGAGCAAGTTTAGGATTCGTACTCGAACTCGAGATAATAATTCTCCCTAATAGTACTGGAGGCGACCGTAGATTTACCTATCTCATCGCGGCTTTAGAATAGAATGATGCCAGTTCATAGCTTTAGTATTAACATTAACAAAACCGCTGGTCGGGCAAAGGTTTTCAGGTGCCAATATGGGTAGAAAACGTACTTTTTCGGATTCATTTTTGGATTAGGATACCTAAACCATGATAGATTTTTATAAATGGGGTATCAAATGAAAGCTTAGACTGCCCTCTTTACAAAACTTTTGTTGGTTGTTGTGGCGAGTCCGACCACTTTTGTAAAAACAGCTATTTTTGTATCCATTGCGTTTAACAGGTGGACAACTATGCAAAACTATTTCATATAGCCTAGAAAAACGCTTTTACCACTTAAATGCACTTTAAATGCAAAGGTTAACAAAATAGCACTTTTTACAAAAGTGGCCGGACTCGCCGCAACAACCAACAGAAGTTTGTCCGACCACTGGTTTTGAAAAGAGGGCAGTCTAAGCTTTCATTTGATACCCCATTTATAAAAATCCATCATGGTTTAGATACCCTAAGCCAAAATGCAACCGCAAAAGTGCGTTTTCTACCCATTGGCACCTGAAAAACCTTGTGAGACCAGCGGTTTTGTTAATGTTAAGACTAAAGCTATGAATTGGCATCATTCTTTTCTGAAGCCGCGATGAGATAGGTAAACCTACGGTCACCTCCCGTCCTATAACATTGCGATGATAGAGAACGCGAAAAAAGTGGGTTTCACAATTCTGTCTGTTTGTTTGTACCTCAACCTGCAGCCTAAGCGGCTGATGCGATTTTCTTCAAACTTTGGAATTAAGGTTCTTATGGGATTCCCTAGTGGGGAAATTGAATTTTTATTTTTAATTCAAAAAATAACGGTACCTGCCATACAACCAATACCTACACAAAAATTGATTTATTTCAAAAACGGCTCCAACTATTTTGAAAAAAATATTACGAGCTTCTATAATTACTACAATTAATATTTTAGTAGAAACAAAAAATTTGTATAACGGTTATTAATGGTACCTGTCAAAGAACCGATTTTTGGTTTTCAAATTTCTCGCTGGCTAAAACGATTTCAACCAAATTTTTTATACAAGAGGTCCTTTGCAATTTTGCTTATACAATTTTTCGAAAAAATAATTTTTGGATTTTATAAAAAATATTGAATTTTTTTTTGGAAATTCAATATCTTGAAAACGTGGCAATGAATATTTTTTTAATTTTGTGTAAAATTGTATTTCATTTAGTTCTCAAAGTTGGCATACCAAATTTTATTTTTAAAAATATTCAAGAATTTTTATATATAAAAAATAATTTTTTTTAAGAAAACGGCTCTAACGATTTTTAAAATTTAGTTTATAAATTCATATTTTATTTATCAAACAAATCAGATGGCAGACTTTTTGTTTGGGTCTATTTGTTTTATCTATTTAAATAACTAATTTATAGTTATTTGTATGTAAGAGGTCCTTTGTTTTTAAAATGTTTTTTTAATGATATCAGGCCTTTTGTATTGGTAAGTGTATACGCAGCGCAGCCTTAATGTTATGGAACCACTACATAGGCACATTGTCAACTTCAAGCCATTTGATATATGAAGTGGAAATTTTTGAAGATAGATTTTGTTTACATTTACATCTGTGCATAAAAGAAGTGGGTTAGTTTCAAGATGATTTGATTGCGATTTATTTGAAATATCTATTTGAGGAGATTAATTTTTGTATGGTAAATCTTCGAGACTTCATAGAAATTTGTGACAATTCTTGCTAAATCTCGGTTTAGTGCCCGGTGGAAACTAAATATAAAAGACCGACTGAACAAAATATCTAAAATAACGTGTATTGATTTTGAATGACGCACCCTCTAATTGGTTCTAAATAATTAAATAAAAAATGTCTGTAAAATTTTTGCTCATTTTATTGACGTTATCCGGCTGGCCCCCAAGATGTCTAAAATTTTATATGGGAAATCCCATGTATTTTTGTACATCCAGCTTTAAAAATTCATAACTTTAGTAATGTTTTATAAAGAAAATTGAATTTTTGCGCACATGTTTTTCATGTTTAAAAAAAAATGATTAAAAAAAAATTTACAACATTTATTAAAATTAAAAATTAAATAAAAAAGATATTTTTGTTTAAATGGCTATAAATAGGGAAATAACTGTTGTACATTTTTTTTCTGGTACATTTTTATACATTTGACAAAAGTGACTACATTACATGTGTTCCAAGATTCAATTTTGTCTTATCAATCCTTTAATCAAAGTTAAGATTTTTCAAATTTGGATTTACAAAATACATGGGATTTCCCATGTAAAACTTCAGACGTCTTGGAACCGGGTTAACGTTTATATATTGAGCTTAAATTTTGCACGATTTTTTTTGTATTTATTTAGATTAAATAAGGAGGTGCGTCATTCAAAATAAGACAATGATCGTTATAAGGACCACCCTAATGTACATACATATATGTATATACTACGTACGTGTCAAATTGATAATCGTAGGTTATAACTACTGTTTTCCAAACAAAATAGTTTTGACTGTTAAAATTAAAAACAACAATTGTGACTGCCGAGATGCGCTGCGATATTGTTTAAAAATCACAAGGATTATTATTTATTAAGTGTTCATTACTAATACACAAACCAACAAAAAGATTGTTTCTGTTTCCACTTTTTTATAAGCAAAAATGTAATTTTGTTTTAATTTAAATAATAAAATAATTTAAATAAATGGGAACGCGACACTATGGCGTATACGTAATTTTTAATTTTATCTTTTAAAAATCAAATTAGTATGGACAGGACATGAATGCGTTTTTAAAACCGGATTTTAATAAGAAAACATGTATGCACATATTTTGTAATCTGGTTTGTTTTATTAAGCACACAATAATAGTCGGGGAGACGGCCATAGGACGACCTACCCTCATCTCTTTACCAGATGAGAGGTATACAGTTTTGTAGGTAGTGTCCAAACAAACAGTTTGCGCATGGGTTGCCTAAAAAATAGTGGGCCCTTCAAAGGGTTGCCACGGTTTAAAGGGAAATTTTTGCGTTTATTCAATTATCTGATTGCGCTTATGTGGTAAGCCATAAAGAAATAAAAAAAATATAATATGAAAGGAAATTTAATATAAAAATTTAAAAATAAGGGATTTTTTGAAATTTTAAATTTAAGTAGGGTAAATTAGGGTGAACGTATTAAAAGATTGAAATCTTATTTTCTGAACGGTAAGTCATAGAGAAATGATTTTTTTTTACAATCGATAGATTTTATTGAATACATGAAAGTTATTCTAGACAAAAAAAAAAATCAAAAATTTACAACTCGAGATATGAACGTTTGAAAGTCAAAAATGGCGAAATAGATGTTTGAGAAAAAATTTACTATAAATCAGTGGGACGTTCTATTTAAGTATATGGTATGATGTCATGAAGCTGATTAATAAAAAGATAATAGTTATCTGACAAATTTTTAATTGAAGCTTTTGTTTTGGCAAAGTGAATATTTGAACAAAATTTTTTTTTTAATTTATAGGTTGTTTTTATTTTTATTTTTTAACCTTTTGGTATTTTCATTGAAATTAACATCAAAATACAGATAATTCTCCCATATAAGCATGATAGTACCAGGATTTCTACAAAAACTTGGTTAAAACTCAGGGTTGCCACACTTTAATATTTTTTTTTTGGTCAGAGAAATCATTTACTACTGCGTGTCATACAGATGTCTATAATATATGTATATAATGTATATGTAGGTTTATCAGATACTGCACTTCTTTATCAGAGTCTTGCATATTTCAGATCCTCTATGCTATAAACGTTTGATAAAGTACCTCTTCTAATTAAACTGTGTTAAGTAATGCATCTGAAATTCACATCATATTTGACTACTATGTAAGACCTTCGGTACAAGTATTCCATCCAGCATAACAGAACCTTTTCAATCTAAACCTAGTAAATCCTTGGAAAACTTAAAAAACTATCTAAAATAGAAGTTACTAATTTAATTTTTTTTAAATTTCTTCATCTTCATTATTGTTTTAAGGAGGTTTCGGAAAGGTTTTTGACAGAGCACTGGGAAAATGTTAATTTTGTTAAGGTATTCCGAAGGAAAAAAATGTATAGGCATATGTGTGGCAGTGAGTAGTACATACCTGTTTTCTCTGACGTAAGGAGAAATATTAAAGAGCGGCAACCCTGAGTTTTAACCAAGTTTTTGTAGAAATCCTGGTACTATCATGCTTATATGGGAGAATTATCTGTATTATGATGATTTCAATGAAAATACCAAAAGGTACAAAAATAAAAATAAAACAACCTATAAATTAAAAAAAAATTATTTTTCAAAAATTCACTTTGCCAAAACAAAAGCTTCAATTAAAAAGTTGTCAGATATCTATTATCTTTTTATTAATCAGCTTCATGACAGCATACCATTTATTTCAATAGAACGTCACACTGATTTAAAGTAAATTTTTTATCAAACATATATTTCGCCATTTTTGACTTTAAAACGTTCATATCTCGAGTTGTAAATTTTTGAAAATTTTTGTTGTCATGAATATCTTTCATGTATTCAATAAAATCTATCGATTGCAAAAAAAATCATTTCGCTATGACTTACCGTTTAGAAAATAAGATTTCGACCTTTTAATAGGTTCACCCTAATTTACCCTACTTAAATTTAAAATTTCATAATAAGGGATTATTTTTATATTAAATTTCCTTTCATATTATATTTTTTTTATTTCTTTATGGCTTACCACATAATCGCAATCAGATAATTGAATAAACGCAAAAATTGACCTTTAAACCGTGGCAACCCTATGAAGGGCCCACTATTTTTTAGGCAACCCATGCGCAAATTGTTTGTTTGGACACTATATAAAAAACTGTATACCTCTCATTTGGTAAAGAGATGAGGGTAGGTCGTCCTATTGCCGTCTCCCCGAGTATAATATGATTGATTGTTGTTCAACATGCTTCATTTTGCTGAAACACTGGATATTTCTTGTCATGATTTAGGTAATAGTAATAACATTCACTCAAGATGAATATGGATCCATATCATTTTTGGTGAATTTCTAAATCACTTTTAACTTTTATAGGAGCCCTACATAACCAACTACCAGGCAGACGGCAGGATTGTGGATTGTCATGTCCTTATTCTTAAAAAAAAACTTTGTAAAGCTTGTTGATGAAATAAAGAATTTATCTATCTATCTATCTTCTTCTCCCTAAATTTATGATAAGAAAAGAAATTCTAATTTACTGGTTCTTAAACTTTTATTAAATTATACTTACATTTCCAGGATATTCTCCATTCTAGGAAATTGATCTCCGTCCAGTGTTAACCAATTATCAGTTAAATTAAGCCACTGCAGCTTTGGTACGTCAATCAAATTTACAAATCGAAATTCCATCAAATGATTTGAATTGAGGAAAAGCCATTCGAGCGATAAAAGGCCACGAAACGAATTTTCAGGCAGTATTTTAATTTTATTATAACCAAGTTTTAGCTTTTCTAGTTTTGTTTGACTAGAGAATGTCCCAGAAGGAATTGTTGATATGTTATCGTGCATTAATGAACTGAAAAGGATATTTAGGAAGAATTTATTTTATTTTTTTTTTTAATTTTAAACTTACATATACGTCAAGTTAAGTCCTTGAAATGAATCATTTTTTAATGTTATATTACTGCTTACAACTATAAGATGTGTTGCCTGAAAAAAGAAAAACAATACAAGTATGTACAAATATGTATTAATTAAAGTAGGTACATTGTTTTATTTTTATTTTTTTTAATATATTCATTTATTTATTATTTTTTAAACATTCTTAAGATAAAGTATATTGTGTGCCATAACACTTCCTCACCCAAGTAGGTCAAAAGTCCACACAAAATTAGGTCAATATTCCTTAATTTTAGAGAGAATGTGGGTCCAAAGTCCACAAATATTTTTAATAATTTCATATTCAATAATTGAAAAAAGCAGAATTAAGAAATTATTTTTGTATAATATGTATATACAGGGTGTCCCATTAACAATGGTCCAAACTGAAATTGGTGATAGGCCAGGTGATGAACTATCAGAATTTGGTAACTTTTCCATACCGAATCATAGCGGTTCTAGAGTAACGGCTATTTTTTTAAATTTGAAAAAAATCTAACTTTGAACCAGTTTTTTGCTCACCCTGTCCATAATTGATTTTTGTTTTTTACAAATTTGGCATTAAAAAATTCACTTATAGTTTCACTAACTTTACTGAGTAAAATATTTTTGATTGGCATCACCATTTGCCTACAAATCATTAGTTAATATTGAACTTTGCCAAAATTAATTTTTGACCTCAATCTTCTGATGAGCCCCCTGAATAAAATTCGTATGGCTCAATACAAATTTTATATTTCAAAAATTGCCTATTTTTCTGTAGTTTCAAAAAAGGTATTAAACTTGCCAAAGCTATTTTTAAATAGACAGTTATAACCGTTTGAACCCAATCAAACAGGTTCAAAATCAAACAAAAATAAAACATTTTTGTTCAAATATTTCGATAAAATTAGGATTTCACTTCAAATATAACTCCGAAAGAGCTGAATTTTGGTGGAGATCTTCGTTTTAATGTCATACGCATTTCTTAAATAAATACATTAAATTTTGACAAGGACTTTTTATTTTCTGTGGTGAAAGAGTATAAATCCAGTATATTTGAAAATTTTACGAAAACCATCAGGTTTTTTAAGAAGTGTCTTTGGAAAACATGCAGCTTATAAAATTCTACAGAAAAAAGATTAACTCCTTTTTTTCGTTGGAGCAAGAGATTTTGAGAAAACGGGGACAAAATGTGTTTTTATACTTTGATGTGGTATTTTCCACACCGTTGCATTTGCGCACATTTGTCTCAAAATTTATTGGTCTAACGGAAAAATGTATCCTAATGGTTTTTTAGAATGCTATAAGCTACAAGTTTTCCAAAGACACTTCTTAAAAAAGCCGATGGTTTTCGAAAAATTTTCAAAAATACTGGATTTATACGCTTTCACCACAGAAAATAGAAGGTCCTTGTCCAAATTAAAGGTATTTATTTAAGACATCAAAACGAAGATCTCCACCAAAATTCAGCTCTTTCGGAGTTATATTTGAAGTGAAATCCTAATTTTATCGAAATATTTGAACAAAAATGTTTTATTTTTGTTTGATTTTGAACCTGTTTGATTGGGTTCAAACGGTTATAACTGTCTATTTAAAAATAGCTTTGGCAAGTTTAATACCTTTTTTGAAACTACAGAAAAATAGGCAATTTTTGAAATATAAAACTTGTATTGAGCCATACGAATTTTATTCAGGGGGCTCATCAGAAGATTGAGGTCAAAAATTAATTTTGGCAAAGTTCAATATTAACTAATGATTTGTAGGCAAATGGTGATGCCAATCAAAAATATTTTACTCAGTAAAGTTAGTGAAACTATAAGTGAATTTTTGAATGCCAAATTTGTAAAAAACAAAAATCAATTATGGACAGGGTGAGCAAAAAACCGGTTCAAAGTTAGATTTTTTTCAAATTTCAAAAAATAGCCGTTACTCGAGAACCGCTATGATTCGGTATGGAAAAGTTACCAAATTCTGATAGTTCATCACCTGGCCTATCACCAATTTCAGTTTGGACCATTGTTAATGGGATACCCTGTATATTAGGGTGTCCGTTATTTCCCAAACTCATTTTTTTGGATATCACACCCCGTCAATCGAAAGGTTATGCCGAAATAAAAAATTATTGACCAAACAAATTTTTTTCCGAGGTCATTAACCCGTGCCTCTAAGGTCATACTTTTCCATACAAATTTGTATGGGAATTTTACACTTTTCACATTTTATTTTTTTTTCTTATATTTTGAAAAATCGAAATAAATTATTTATTTCTAATTTGTTATCATTATTTCTTTTAATGCAATTTTTTAAAAAACTTATTACTAAATGATAATCAATAAAAAAAAACAACAAAAACAGTTGAAGATCGAGACAGAAAAATAAGAGAAAAACATATAATATTCAAGTATATATTAACTTCAAAAATAGAAATAAATTATAAATTAAATTTTTTTAATACATTTTTAAATGCAGTTTTTTAAAGCACCAATAAACCAATCATAATTCTCAATTTAGAATAACTGTTATAGTTCCAGAGAAAACAAATAAAATGTGAAAAGTGTAAAATTCCCATACAAATTTGTATGGGAAAAGTATGACCTTAGAGGCACGGGTTAATGACCTCGGAAAAAAATTTTTTTTGTCAATAATTTTTTCTTTCGGCATAAACTTTCGATTGACGGGGTGTGCTATCCAAAAAAAATGAGTTTGGGAAATAACGGACACTCTAATATATATGGATCGTGGTTTGTGCGGATTCTTAAAACTTGAAAACGACTGCACCAAATTGGATACTTTTTTCTGCGGGTTTATTTTAAATTACTACGCGAAGGTTAAGGACAAGAAAAAAGTAAAAATATTCTCAACAGGTGGCGCTGAGCGTGCAAACCTCGAGAGCATGGTTCGATTTTCACGATATTGAGTTAATGTTCCGTAAATTTCCAGGAAAATTGGAAATCCGAAAAGAATCAATTTCTAGTACATTTCTTCGCATTTTATCGAGAATTGGAGTGTGAAATGGATTTCGATCGAGTCGCATTCAGTCAAGATGTTCGACGAATTCCTGCCAGCAGGCGATAATGCAAGCGTTTTCTTTCTTGATACATCCAATGGGATTGAAAAAAAAAACATTCCCGTTTTGACTGCTTTTAACTACTATTCGTACTAGATCTGAGATTGCTTTGGTACTAACATCTTAGGGGATTAAGGCTACGTTGTTAGAAGGCAGTCGAAGCATTCTGCACTGAAATTGCCATACAATCTGAAAGTGGACGAAGAACCTACATGCAACATTTCAAAGAAGTCTGCGGGGTCGAAAGTATTGCAGCAATGTAACAAGACCATCTAGATCAAGTGCACCTGCACAGTGGCTCACAAACGCGCATTGGAAGCCCTGAATCACACGTAGATTTATGAATTGATAAAAGACGTTTTAGTGGCGCAATGATTATGCTTCATACACTGCCTGTCATTCCAAGATCAACTCTGCCAGATGAATTGAGCACTTGTCTGAAGGTGTCGGCTTTATGGAGATATTAGAACGCGAGTTGCTTTACAAAATGACCAGACCGCTACAGAGTTTTCCAGGCAATTGTTGGCAATGGAAAAGCTTCCAGTCAACTTATTCACCGGCCTGAATAAATGTCCACCGAATTTTTGGAAACAACAAATGTTTTTCCGAATAGCTATCGCTTAGAATTATTATGCTGACCATAATTGGCTGAGCAATTTCAGCTGCGAAAAACTAGAGTGTCGATCACTTGAATGTCGTCATTAAAAATCAAATCGCCGAAGAGTTACGTTCATACAAATCATACTATATCACGGAATTTGTCATTCAAGTGACTACATTGACGCGAAAATTCCGCTTCTTTCGAGCTATTTGCCATTCGTATTTAGAATTAATAAGTCGCAAGGACAATTGCTGGATGTTGATGACATCAATCTTGAATTCCATGTTTCACACATGGTCAATTGTATGTGGCGTGCTCACGTGTCGATAAAACATCCCGCTTTGTACCCGGGCGAGAGTAGAACAAAAAAAACCTTAAAAATAAAGCACTTCAGTGAAAAAGCAGGTTGACCGACACGTAAATCTCTGCGGTTTGATTAAAAACACGTTGACATTGTTATACTTCAGATTATTTCCATTGTATTTAATAGAAGTTTTAAATTAATCATGCCAAAAAAGGGAATTCAAATCATTTGAACCCACGAAGCTGGCCACCCAGGCACTCTTGTTAAAGAAAACTATCTGTAAAGTGACACACTTAAGCGGGTCAGACAGAAGTGCACAAGATTTTTATGTGGACTTTTGGCCCATCAGAGTGAGTCAAAAGTCCACAATTGATTTATGGACTTTTGACCAACATAAGTGGGCCACAAAGTCTTTCGACCTGTGGAATTTTGACCCTGCACCGATCTGGTGAATATATATTTGTAAAGAACAATTGCATTCACGGGATTCTCTTATTGAATAGACATATTGAACACAAAATTCTCTTAAATTCACTCAAGCATTTCTAAGAGAATGGTCTAATTGGAAATTTTTCAATATTTTTGGTATCACTTGAAAACTAAGCTGAATTTGAGAATTTAACTTAACACGCTTTTTGTATAAAATTATATTTGCTAATAAAATTGGTGGTTTAAAAAATGTTTACAAAAAAATTAAAGCAGGAAAATTTAACAAAAACTTATTAAATTGCTAATATTTTGTTTTGAGTAAATGTATTATCAGAATGAACGAATTTTTCTTATTAAAATAAGAAGAAAAAGTAAAATTCCTAGAACCCTTTTTGTGACACCACCATTGTAAGTAGCTACTACATACCACATCGAGTACCTATAGGAATAGCAAATTAAAACGGAGAATATGTTTGATCCGTAGAACAAAAATGAAAACAATAAGTGCCTATCATATATTAAACTTATCAGTTATCACAAATCAGTTTCTCATTAAATTCTCTTAAAATACAAAATATTGTCATTGGTTGCAAAATTTCATTAATGCCAGCGCTACCAATAAGTTCTAAGATTCCCGACACATAAAAATATTTATTTGGAATTTATGGTACAGCTACCATCCTATTTCACTAAAATAAAAAGCGATATATGAGAATGCAATAGGTATGTGTCCTCCAAATATATCACTTATACATTTTAAGAAGACAGCCATCAAGTGATAAAATGGCATCAATTTCTCGTGATGGATTTACTTTGGATGATGCGATGTGGTTGGTATATGTATATGGGGGGTGTTTAAATGAACGTCTTAAATTACTAAGCTGGCAAGGAGAAGCAAAAGAAAAAAAAAAAACATAAAACTGCCTGAGAACAATGGTCCTTGAAATCATTTCGAATCAACACAAAAGAAAGAAGAAAAGTCAAAGTATAAAGACAAAGTGAAATGTGTGATTGTGTTTGTTTTTAAATAGATTGTTGTTTTTGAATTTTTCTTTTTGCTTTTGTTGTTTTGAATAATTTGAAATTGGGGAGTTTTTAGCATCAAAAATAATCGACCGGAAAATTACGGAAGATGTGATTGTGGATATCCAAATGATATTGTTTTTTACAACAAAACGATTGGGTATTATGTGCAATGTTTTCAACCATTAAATGTTCGCACAAGAATCACAGAAATTAAATGTATGTAAATATGAACACTTGGACTACATTTACACTTTTATACTGAAAGGTGACTTTTTTTACCCAGGCAATCAATCAATTTGAAGCACCATAGTTTAGATATTAAAAAAAGGATTCTTTTCAAACTTGAACCGCCAATTTAAACCCAAATTCGGCGTTTCATCACTCTAATTTTTTAGTTAAAAAAAGTCTGAAAAAAAAAATTGTGGTTTGGAAACTTGTGAAGAACTAGGGCATAGTGAGTCACAACTCTCAACCATTTCTGTGTGCTTAATAGCTTTGGAAATTGTTTGATTTAATACAATCAAAAATGGAAATAGAAAGTTCTAGTTTTCAGTTATGGATAGCTCTTGAAAAACTAATTAAGCGTTTTGCCAGCAAAAATGACGTCACAGCCTTATTTGCGGAACTGTAGGCATCCAAAGTCATACAAGCATTCATAACTCAAAAAATTAACTTTGAATGCAAATATCTCGAAAACTAGGACTCATAAAAGGGTTTGCTTTGAATGTGCTGGTTGCATTTGACAAAACCTTTCTATATATATACGTTTCAATGGGTTGCAGAGACTTTCGTAAAAAATGCATTTTTAGTGATAAGGGGGTAGTCCATGCTTTTTTTCGAAAATCGAGTGGAAAAAAAGTTGAGTTTTGAACGGCAATGCAAAGGTCTGACCGTTGTCTGTTCTACAACGTTAACCGCAACCTCTTACGAGCCTTCTTTTGGAAGTTATGGCCATATTAAGATTTTTAGTTTTTGGGTTGAAACAAGAAAGATTAACTTTGAATCAAAATTTCTCTGCAACCAGAGCCCACACAATGCTCTAGTTTTCAGCAAGGGATAGCTCTCCAAAATCTGATTAAGCGGTTAATAAACCGCAAGGCTTTCCGAGCCTTATTTATGGAACTGTAGACATCCAAAGTCATGCAAACTTTCAAAACTCAACAAAAATCGATTTAAATGGATTTACTTTGAATTAAGATATCTCCGCAACCAGACCTCAGCTATGGATAGCTCTTGAAAAACTAATTAAGCGTTTTGCCAGAAAAAATGACTTCACAGCCTTATTTGCGGAACTGTAGGCATCCAAAGTCATACAAGCATTTATAACTCAAAAAATTAACATTGAATGCAAATATCTCGAAAACTAGGACTTATAAAAGGGTTTGCTTTGAATGTGCTGGTTGCATTTCTATATATATACGTTTCAATGGGTTCCAGAGACTTTCGTAAAAAAATGCATTTTTAGTGATAAGGGGGTCCATGCTTTTTTTCGAAAATCGAGTGGAAAAAAAAGTTGAGTTTTGAACGGCAATGCAAAGGTCTGACCGTTATCTGTTCTACAACGTTAACCGCAACCTCTTACGAGCCTTCTTTTGGAAGTTATGGCCATATTAAGATTTTTGGTTTTTGGGTTGAAACAAGAAAGATTAATTTTGAATCAAAATTTCTCTGCAACCAGAGCCCACACAATGCTCTACTTTTCAGCAATGGATAGCTCTCTAAAATCTGATTAAGCGGTTAATAAACCGCAAGGCTTTCCGATCCTTATTTATGGAACTGTAGACATCCAAAGTCATGCAAACTTTCAAAACTCAAAAAAATCGATTTTAATGGATTTACTTTGAATTAAGATATCTCCGCAACCAGACATCATAGAAAAATCTAGTTTTCACCTATGTATAGCTCTTAAAAAACTTATTAAGCGTTTTGCCAGAAAAAATGACGTCACACCCTTATTTGCGGAACTGTAGGCATCCAAAGTCATACAAGCATTCACAACTCAAAAAATTAACTTTGAATGCAAATATCTCGAAAACTAGGACTTATAAAAGGGTTTGCTTTGAATGTGCTGGTTGCATTTGACAAAACCTTTCTATTTATATACGTTTCAATGGGTTCCAGAGACTTTCGTAAAAAAATGCATTTTTAGTGATAAGGGGATAGTCCATGCTTTTTTTCGAAAATCGAGTGGAAAAAAAAAGGTTGAGTTTTGAACGGCAATGCGAAGGTCTGACCGTTATCTGTTCTACAACGTTAACCGCAACCTCTTACGAGCCTTCTTTTGGAAGTTATGGCCATATTAAGATTTTTAGTTTTTGGGTTGAAACAAGAAAGATTAACTTTCAATCAAAATTTCTCTGCAACCAGAGCCCACACAATGCTCTAGTTTTCAGCAATGGATAGCTCTCCAAAAATTGATTAAGCGGTTAATAAACTGCAAGGCCTTCCGAGCCTTATTTATGGAACTGTAGACATCCAAAGTCATGCAAACTTTCAAAACTCAAAAAAATCGATTTTAATGGATTTACTTTGAATTAAGATATCTCCGCAACCAGACCTCATAGAAAAATTTAGTTTTCACCTATGGATAGCTCTTAAAAAACTTATTAAGAGTTTTGCCAGAAAAAATGACGTCACAGCCTTATTTGCGGAACTGTAGGCATCCAAAGTCATACAAGCATTCACAACTCAAAAAATTAACTTTGAATGCAAATATCTCGAAAACTAGGACTTATAAAAGGGTTTGCTTTGAATGTGAAACTTATTAAAGTTTTGCCAGAAAAAATGACGTCACAGCCTTATTTGCGGAACTGTAGGCATCCAAAGTAATACAAGCATTCATAACTCAAAAAATTAACTTTGAATGCAAATATCTCGAAAACTATGACTTATAAAAGGGTTTGCTTTGAATGTGCTGGTTGCATTTGACAAAACCTTTCTATAAATATACGTTTAAATGGGTTCCAGAGACTTTCGTAAAAAAATGCATTTTTAGTGATAAGGGGGTAGTCCATGCTTTTTTTCGAAAATCGAGTGGAAAAAAAAAGTTGAGTTTTGAACAGCAATACAAAGGTCTGACCGTTATCTGTTCTACAACGTTAACCGCAACCTCTTACGAGCCTTCTTTTGGAAGTTATGGCCATATTAAGATTTTTAGTTTTTGGGTTGAAACAAGAAAGATTAACTTTGAATCAAAATTTCTCTGCAACCAGAGCCCACACAATGCTCTAGTTTTCAGCAAGGGATAGCTCTCCAAAATCTGATTAAGCGGTTAATAAACTGCAAGGCTTTTCGAGCCTTATTTATGGAACTGTAGACATCCAAAGTCATGCAAACTTTCAAAACTCAAAAAAATCGATTTTAATGGATTTACTTTGAATTACGATATCTCCGCAACCAGACCTCATAAAAAGTTCTAGTTTCCAGCTATGGATAGCTCTTGAAAAACTTATTAAGCTTTTTGCCAGAAAATATGACGTCACAGCCTTATTTGCGGAACTGTAGGCATCCAAACTCATACAAGCATTAATAACTCAAAAAATTAACTTTGAATGCAAATATCTCGAAAACTAGGACTTATAAAAGGGTTTGCTTTGAATGTGCTGGTTGCATTTGACAAAACCTTTCTATATATATACGTTTCAATGGGTTCCAGAGACTTTCGTAAAAAAATGCATTTTTAGTGATAAGGGGGTAGTCCATGCTTTTTTTCGAAAATCGAGTGGAAAAAAAAAAGTTGAGTTTTGAACGGCAATGCGAAGGTCTGACCGTTATCTGTTCTACAACGTTAACCGCAACCTCTTACGAGCCTTCTTTTGGAAGTTATGGCCATATTAAGATTTTTAGTTTTTGGGTTGAAACAAGAAAGATTAACTTTGAATCAAAATTTCTCTGCAACCAGAGCCCACACAATGCTCTAGTTTTCAGCAATGGATAGCTCACCAAAAATGGATTAAGCGGTTAATAAACTGCAAGGCCTTCCGAGCCTTATTTATGGAACTGTAGACATCCAAAGTCATGCAAACTTTCAAAACTCAAAAAAATCGATTTTAATGGATTTACTTTGAATTAAGATATCTCCGCAACCAGACCTCATAGAAAAATCTAGTTTTCACCTATGGATAGCTCTTAAAAAACTAATTAAGCGTTTTGCCAGAAAAAATGACGTCGCAGCCTTATTTGCGGAACTGTAGGCATCCAAAGTCATACAAGCATTCACAACTCAAAAAATTAACTTTGAATGCAAATATCTCGAAAACTAGGACTTATAAAAGGGTTTGCTTTGAATGTGCTGGTTGCATTTGACAAAACCTTTCTATATATATACGTTTCAATGGGTTCCAGAGACTTTCGTAAAAAAATGCATTTTTAGTGATAAGGGGGTAGTCCATGCTTTTTTTCGAAAATCGAGTGGAAAAAAAAAAGTTGAGTTTTGAACGGCAATGCCAATATACGTTTAAATGGGTTCCCGAGACTTTCGTAAAAAAATGCATTTTTAGTGATAAGGGGGTAGTCCATGCTTTTTTTCGAAAATCGAGTGGAAAAAAAAAGTTGAGTTTTGAACGGCAATGCGAAGGTCTGACCGTTATCTGTTCTACACCGTTAACCGCAACCTCTTACGAGCCTTCTTTTGGAAGTTATGGCCATATTAAGATTTTTAGTTTTTGGGTTGAAACAAGAAAGATTAACTTTGAATCAAAATTTCTCTGCAACCAGAGCCCACACAATGCTCTAGTTTTCAGCAATGGATAGCTCTCCAAAAATGGATTAAGCGGTTAATAAACTGCAAGGCCTTCCGAGCCTTATTAATGGAACTGTAGACATCCAAAGTTATGCAAACTTTCAAAACTCAAAAAAATCGATTTTAATGGATTTATTTTGAATTAAGATGTCTCCGCAACCAGACCTCATAGAAAAATCTAGTTTTCACCTATGGATAGCTCTTAAAAAACTAATTAAGAGTTTTGCCAGAAAAATTGTCGTCACAGCCTTATTTGCGGAACTGTAGGCATCCAAAGTCATACAAGAATTCACAACTCAAAAAATTAACTTTGAATGCAAATATCTCGAAAACTAGGACTTATAAAAGGGTTTGCTTTGAATGTGCTGGTTGCATTTGACAAAACCTTTCTATATATATACGTTTCAATGGGTTCCAGAGACCTTCGTAAAAAAATGCATTTTTAGTGATAAGGGGGTAGTCCATGCTTTTTTTCGAAAACCGAGTGGAAAAAGTTATGGCCATATTAAGATTTTTAGTTTTTGGGTTGAAACAAGAAAGATTAACTTTGAATCAAAATTTCTCTGCAACCAGAGCCCATACAATGCTCTAGTTTTCAGCAATGGATAGCTCTCCAAAAATGGATTAAGCGGTTAATAAACTGCAAGGCCTTCCGAGCCTTATTTATGGAACTGTAGACGTCCAAAGTCATGCAAACTTTCAAAACTCAAAAAAATCGATTTTAATGGATTTACTTTGAATTAATAATATCTCCGCAACCAGACCTCATAGAAAAATCTAGTTTTCACCTATGGATAGCTCTTAAAAAACTTATTAAGCGTTTTGCCAGAAAAAATTACGTCACAGCCTTATTTGCGGAACTGTAGGCATCCAAAGTCATACAAGCATTCACAACTCAAAAAATTTACTTTGAATGCAAATATCTAGAAAACTAGGACATATAAAAGGGTTTGCTTTGAATGTGCTGGTTGCATTTGACAAAACCTTTCTATATATATACGTTTCAATGGGTTCCAGAGACTTTCGTAAAAAAATGCATTTTTAGTGATAAGGGGGTAGTCCATGCTTTTTGTCGAAAATCGAGTGGAAAAAAAAAAGTTGAGTTTTGAACGGCAATGCGAAGGTCTGACCGTTATCTGTTCTACAACGTTAACCGCAACCTCTTACGAGCCTTCTTTTGGAAGTTATGGCCATATTAAGATTTTTAGTTTTTGGGTTGAAACAAGAAAGATTAACTTTGAATCAAAATTTCTCTGCAACCAGAGCCCACACAATGCTCTAGTTTTCAGCAATGGATAGCTCACTAAAAATTGATTAAGCGGTTAATTAACTGCAAGGCCTTCCGAGCCTTATTTATGGAACTGTAGACATCCAAAGTCATGCAAACTTTCAAAACTCAAAAAAATCGATTTTAATGGATTTACTTTGAATTAAGATATCTCCGCAACCAGACCTCATAGAAAAATCTAGTTTTAACCTATGGATAGCTCTTAAAAAACTTATTAAGAGTTTTGCCAGAAAAAATGACGTCACAGCCTTATTTGCGGAACTGTAGGCATCCAAAGTCATACAAGCATTCACAACTCAAAAAATTAACTTTGAATGCAAATATCTCGAAAACTAGGACTTATAAAAGGGTTTGCTTTGAATGTGCTGGTTGCATTTGACAAAACCTTTCTATATATATACGTTTCAATGGGTTCCAGAGACTTTCGTAAAAAAATGCATTTTTAGTGATAAGGGGGTAGTCCATGCTTATTTTCGAAAATCGAGTGGAAAAAAAAAGTTGAGTTTTGAACGGCAATGCGAAGGTCTGACCGTTATCTGTTCTACAACGTTAACCGCAACCTCTTACGAGCCTTCTTTTGGAAGTTATGGCCATATTAAGATTTTTAGTTTTTGGGTTGAAACAAGAAAGATTAACTTTGAATCAAAATTTCTCTGCAACTAGAGCCCACACAATGCTCTAGTTTTCAGCAATGGATAGCTCTCCAAAAATGGATTAAGCGGTTAATAAACTGCAAGGCCTTCCGAGCCTTATTTATGGAACTGTAGACATCCAAAGTCATGCAAACTTTCAAAACTCAAAAAAATCGATTTTAATGGATTTACTTTGAATTAAGATATCTCCGCAACCAGACCTCATAGAAAAATCTAGTTTTCACCTATGGTTAGCTCTTAAAAAACTTTTTAAGAGTTTTGCCAGAAAAAATGACGTCACAGCCTTATTTGCGGAACTGTAGGCATCCAAAGTCATACAAGCATTCACAACTCAAAAAATTAACTTTGAATGCAAATATCTCGAAAACTAGGACTTATAAAAGGGTTTGCTTTGAATGTGCTGGTTGCATTTGACAAAACCTTTCTATATATATACGTTTCAATGGGTTCCAGAGACTTTCGTAAAAAAATGCATTTTTAGTGATAAGGGGGTAGTCCATGCTTTTTTTCGAAAATCGAGTGGAAAAAAAAAAGTTGAGTTTTGAACGGCAATGCCAATATACGTTTAAATGGGTTCCCGAGACTTTCGTAAAAAAATGCATTTTTAGTGATAAGGGGGTAGTCCATGCTTTTTTTCGAAAATCGAGTGGAAAAAAAAAGTTGAGTTTTGAACGGCAATGCGAAGGTCTGACCGTTATCTGTTCTACAACGTTAACCGCAACCTCTTACGAGCCTTCTTTTGGAAGTTATGGCCATATTAAGATTTTTAGTTTTTGGGTTGAAACAAGAAAGATTAACTTTGAATCAAAATTTCTCTGCAACCAGAGCCCACACAATGCTCTAGTTTTCAGCAATGGATAGCTCTCCAAAAATGGATTAAGCGGTTAATAAACTGCAAGGCCTTCCGAGCCTTATTAATGGAACTGTAGACATCCAAAGTTATGCAAACTTTCAAAACTCAAAAAAATCGATTTTAATGGATTTACTTTGAATTAAGATGTCTCCGCAACCAGACCTCATAGAAAAATCTAGTTTTCACCTATGGATAGCTCTTAAAAAACTAATTAAGAGTTTTGCCAGAAAAATTGTCGTCACAGCCTTATTTGCGGAACTGTAGGCATCCAAAGTCATACAAGAATTCACAACTCAAAAAATTAACTTTGAATGCAAATATCTCGAAAACTAGGACTTATAAAAGGGTTTGCTTTGAATGTGCTGGTTGCATTTGACAAAACCTTTCTATATATATACGTTTCAATGGGTTCCAGAGACCTTCGTAAAAAAATGCATTTTTAGTGATAAGGGGGTAGTCCATGCTTTTTTTCGAAAACCGAGTGGAAAAAGTTATGGCCATATTAAGATTTTTAGTTTTTGGGTTGAAACAAGAAAGATTAACTTTGAATCAAAATTTCTCTGCAACCAGAGCCCATACAATGCTCTAGTTTTCAGCAATGGATAGCTCTCCAAAAATGGATTAAGCGGTTAATAAACTGCAAGGCCTTCCGAGCCTTATTTATGGAACTGTAGACGTCCAAAGTCATGCAAACTTTCAAAACTCAAAAAAATCGATTTTAATGGATTTACTTTGAATTAATAATATCTCCGCAACCAGACCTCATAGAAAAATCTAGTTTTCACCTATGGATAGCTCTTAAAAAACTTATTAAGCGTTTTGCCAGAAAAAATTACGTCACAGCCTTATTTGCGGAACTGTAGGCATCCAAAGTCATACAAGCATTCACAACTCAAAAAATTTACTTTGAATGCAAATATCTAGAAAACTAGGACATATAAAAGGGTTTGCTTTGAATGTGCTGGTTGCATTTGACAAAACCTTTCTATATATATACGTTTCAATGGGTTCCAGAGACTTTCGTAAAAAAATGCATTTTTAGTGATAAGGGGGTAGTCCATGCTTTTTTTCGAAAATCGAGTGGAAAAAAAAAGTTGAGTTTTGAACGGCAATGCGAAGGTCTGACCGTTATCTGTTCTACAACGTTAACCGCAACCTCTTACGAGCCTTCTTTTGGAAGTTATGGCCATATTAAGATATTTAGTTTTTGGGTTGAAACAAGAAAGATTAACTTTGAATCAAAATTTCTCTGCAACCAGAGCCCACACAATGCTCTAGTTTTCAGCAATGGATAGCTCCCCAAAAATGGATTAAGCGGTTAATAAACTGCAAGGCCTTCCGAGCCTTATTTATGGAACTGTAGACATCCAAAGTCATGCAAACTTTCAAAACTCAAAAAAATCGATTTTAATGGATTTACTTTGAATTAAGATATCTCCGCAACCAGACCTCATAGAAAAATCTAGTTTTCAACTATGGATAGCTCTTAAAAAACTAATTAAGCGTTTTGCCAGAAAAAATGACGTCACACCCTTATTTGCGGAACTGTAGGCATCCAAAGTCATACAAATATTCATAACTCAAAAAATTAACTTTGAATGCAAATATCTCGAAAACTAGGACTTGTAAAAGGGTTTGCTTTGAATGTGCTGGTTGCATTTTTGCATTTGACAAAACCTTTCTATATATATACGTTTCAATGGGTTCCAGAGACCTTCGTAAAAAAATGCATTTTTAGTGATAAGGGGGTAGTCCATGCTTTTTTTCGAAAACCGAGTGGAAAAAGTTATGGCCATATTAAGATTTTTAGTTTTTGGGTTGAAACAAGAAAGATTAACTTTGAATCAAAATTTCTCTGCAACCAGAGCCCATACAATGCTCTAGTTTTCAGCAATGGATAGCTCTCCAAAAATGGATTAAGCGGTTAATAAACTGCAAGGCCTTCCGAGCCTTATTTATGGAACTGTAGACGTCCAAAGTCATGCAAACTTTCAAAACTCAAAAAAATCGATTTTAATGGATTTACTTTGAATTAATAATATCTCCGCAACCAGACCTCATAGAAAAATCTAGTTTTCACCTATGGATAGCTCTTAAAAAACTTATTAAGCGTTTTGCCAGAAAAAATTACGTCACAGCCTTATTTGCGGAACTGTAGGCATCCAAAGTCATACAAGCATTCACAACTCAAAAAATTTACTTTGAATGCAAATATCTAGAAAACTAGGACATATAAAAGGGTTTGCTTTGAATGTGCTGGTTGCATTTGACAAAACCTTTCTATATATATACGTTTCAATGGGTTCCAGAGACTTTCGTAAAAAAATGCATTTTTAGTGATAAGGGGGTAGTCCATGCTTTTTTTCGAAAATCGAGTGGAAAAAAAAAGT
Organism: Melangyna quadrimaculata; assembly: GCA_949320155.1. Lineage (NCBI taxonomy): Eukaryota > Metazoa > Arthropoda > Insecta > Diptera > Syrphidae > Melangyna > Melangyna quadrimaculata. Next base: position 187,541,504 of record OX439483.1, read on the forward strand.
TGAGTTTTGAACGGCAATGCGAAGGTCTGACCGTTATCTGTTCTACAACGTTAACCGCAACCTCTTACGAGCCTTCTTTTGGAAGTTATGGCCATATTAAGATATTTAGTTTTTGGGTTGAAACAAGAAAGATTAACTTTGAATCAAAATTTCTCTGCAACCAGAGCCCACACAATGCTCTAGTTTTCAGCAATGGATAGCTCCCCAAAAATGGATTAAGCGGTTAATAAACTGCAAGGCCTTCCGAGCCTTATTTATGGAACTGTAGACATCCAAAGTCATGCAAACTTTCAAAACTCAAAAAAATCGATTTTAATAGATTTACTTTGAATTAAGATATCTCCGCAACCAGACCTCATAGAAAAATCTAGTTTTCACCTATGGATAGCTCTTAAAAAACTTTTTAAGCGTTTTGCCAGAAAAAATGACGTCACAGCCTTATTAGCGGAACTGTAAGCATCCAAAGTCATACAAATATTCATAACTCAAAAAATTAACTTTGAATGCAAATATCTCGAAAACTAGGACTTGTAAAAGGGTTTGCTTTGAATGTGCTGGTTGCATTTTACAAAACCTTTCTATATATAAACGTTTCAATGGGTTCCAGAGACCTTCGTAAAAAAATGCATTTTTAGTGATAAGGGGGTAGTCCACGCTTTTTTTCGAAAATCGAGTGGAAAAAAAAAGTTGAGTTTTGAACGGCAATGCGAAGGTCTGACCGTTATCTGTTCTACAACGTTAACCGCAACCTCTTACGAGCCTTCTTTTGGAAGTTATGGCCATATTAAGATTTTTAGTTTTTGGGTTGAAACAAGAAAGATTAACTTTGAATCAAAATTTCTCTGCAACCAGAGCCCACACAATGCTCTATTTTTCAGCAGTGGATAGCTCTCCAAAAAGTGATTAAGCGGTTAATAAACTGCAAGGCTTTCTGAGCCTTATTTATGGAACTGTAGACATCCAAAGTCATGCAAACTTTCAAAACTCAAAAAAATCGATTTTAATGGATTTACTTTGAATTAAGATATCTCCGCAACCAGACCTCATAGAAAAATCTAGTTTTCAACTATGGATAGCTATTAAAAAACTAATTAAGTATTTTGCCAGAAAAAATGACGTCACACCCTTATTTGCGGAACTGTAGGCATCCAAAGTCATACAAGCATTCACAACTCAAAAAATTAACTTTGAATGCAAATATCTCGAAAACTAGGACTTATAAAAGGGTTTGCTTTGAATGTGCTAGTTGCATTTGACAAAACCTTTCTATATATATACGTTTCAATGGGTTCCAGAGACTTTCGTAAAAAAATGCATTTTTAGTGATAAGGGGGTAGTCCATGCTTTTTTTCGAAAATCGAGTGGAAAAAAAAAGTTGAGTTTTGAACGGCAATGCGAAGGTCTGACCGTTATCTGTTCTACAACGTTAACCGCAACCTCTTACGAGCCTTCTTTTGGAAGTTATGGCCATATTAAGATTTTTAGTTTTTGGGTTGAAACAAGAAAGATTAACTTTGAATCAAAATTTCTCTGCAACCAGAGCCCACATAATGCTCTAGTTTTCAGCAATGGATAGCTCTCCAAAAATGGGTTAAGCGGTTAATAAACTGCAAGGCCTTCCGAGCCTTATTTATGGAACTGTAGACATCCAAAGTCATGCAAACTTTCAAAACTCAAAAAAATCGATTTTAATGGATTTACTTTGAATTAAGATATCTCCGCAACCAGACCTCATAGAAAAATCTAGTTTTCAACTATGGATAGCTCTTAAAAAACTAATTAAGCGTTTTGCCAGAAAAAATGACGTCACACCCTTATTTGCGGAACTGTAGGCATCCAAAATCATACAAGCATTCACAACTCAAAAAATTAACTTTGAATGCAAATATCTGGAAAACTAGGACTTATAAAAGGGTTTGCTTTGAATGTGCTGGTTGCATTTGACAAAACCTTTCTATATATATACGTTTCAATGGGTTCCAGAGACTTTCGTAAAAAAATGCATTTTTAGTGATAAGGGGGTAGTCCATGCTTTTTTTCGAAAATCGAGTGGAAAAAAAAAGTTGAGTTTTGAACGGCAATGCGAAGGTCTGACCGTTATCTGTTCTACAACGTTAACCGCAACCTCTTACGAGCCTTCTTTTGGAAGTTATGGCCATATTAAGATTTTTAGTTTTTGGGTTGAAACAAGAAAGATTAACTTTGAATCAAAATTTCTCTGCAACCAGAGCCCACACAATGCTCTAGTTTTCAGCAATGGATAGCTCTCCAAAAATGGATTAAGCGGTTAATAAACTGCAAGGCCTTCCGAGCCTTATTAATGGAACTGTAGACATCCAAAGTTATGCAAACTTTCAAAACTCAAAAAAATCGATTTTAATGGATTTACTTTGAATTAAGATGTCTCCGCAACCAGACCTCATAGAAAAATCTAGTTTTCACCTATGGATAGCTCTTAAAAAACTAATTAAGAGTTTTGCCAGAAAAATTGTCGTCACAGCCTTATTTGCGGAACTGTAGGCATCCAAAGTCATACAAGAATTCACAACTCAAAAAATTAACTTTGAATGCAAATATCTCGAAAACTAGGACTTATAAAAGGGTTTGCTTTGAATGTGCTGGTTGCATTTGACAAAACCTTTCTATATATATACGTTTCAATGGGTTCCAGAGACTTTCGTAAAAAAATGCGGCAATGCGGCAAGTCCATGCTTTTTTTCGAAAATCGAGTGGAAAAAAAAAAGTTGAGTTTTGAACGGCAATGCGAAGGTCTGACCGTTATCTGTTCTACAACGTTAACCGCAACCTCTTACGAGCCTTCTTTTGGAAGTTATGGCCATATTAAGATTTTTAGTTTTTGGGTTGAAACAAGAAAGATTAACTTTGAATCAAAATTTCTCTGCAACCAGAGCCCACACAATGCTCTAGTTTTCAGCAGTGGATAGCTCTCCAAAAATTGATTAAGGGGTTAATAAACTGCAAGGCTTTCCGAGCCTTATTTATGGAACTGTAGACATCCAAAGTCATGCAAACTTTCAAAACTCAAAAAAATCGATTTTAATGGATTTACTTTGAATTAAGATATCTCCGCAACCAGACCTCATAGAAAAATCTAGTTTTCACCTATGGATAGCTCTAAAAAAACTAATTTAGAGTTTTGCCAGAAAAAATGACGTCACACCCTTATTTGCGGAACTGTAGGCATCCAAAGTCATACAAGCATTCACAACTCAAAAAATTTACTTTGAATGCAAATATCTCGAAAACTAGGACTTGTAAAAGGGTTTGCTTTGAATGTGCTGGTTGCATTTGACAAAACCTTTCTATATATATACGTTTCAATGGGTTCCAGAGACTTTCGTAAAAAAATGCATTTTTAGTGAAAAGGGGGTAGTCCATGCTTTTTTTCGAAAATCGAGTGAAAAAAAAGTTGAGTTTTGAACGGCAATGCGAAGGTCTGACCGTTATCTGTTCTACAACGTTAACCGCAACCTCTTACGAGCCTTCTTTTGGAAGTTATGGCCATATTAAGACTTTTAGTTTTGGGGTTGAAACAAGAAAGATTAACTTTGAGTCAAAATTTCTGTGCAACCAGAGCCCACACAATGCTCTAGTTTTCAGCAATGGATAGCTCTCCAAAAATGGATTAAGCGGTTAATAAACTGCAAGGCTTTCCGAGCCTTATTTATGGAACTGTAGACATCCAAAGTCATGCAAACTTTCAAAACTCAAAAAAATCGATTTTAATGGATTTACTTTGAATTAAGAAATCTCCGCAACCAGACCTCATAGAAAAATCTAGTTTTCACCTATCGATAGCTCTTAAAAAACTAATTAAGCATTTTGCCAGAAAAAATGATGTCGCAGTCTTATTTGCGGAACTGTAGGCATCCAAAGTCATACAAGCATTCACAACTCAAAAAATTAACTTTGAATGCAAATATCTGGAAAACTAGGACTTATAAAAGGGTTTGCTTTGAATGTGCTGGTTGCATTTGACAAAACCTTTCTATATATATACGTTTCAATGGGTTCCAGAGACTTTCGTAAAAAAATGCATTTTTAGTGATAAGGGGGTAGTCAATGCTTTTTTTCGAAAATCGAGTGGAAAAAAAAAAGTTGAGTTTTGAACGGCAATGCGAAGGTCTGACCGTTATCTGTTCTACAACGTTAACCGCAACCTCTTACGAGCCTTCTTTTGGAAGTTATGGCCATATTAAGATTTTTAGTTTTTGGGTTGAAACAAGAAAGATTAACTTTGAATCAAAATTTCTCTGCAACCAGAGCCCACACAATGCTCTAGTTTTCAGCAATGGATAGCTCTCCAAAAATTGATTAAGCGGTTAATAAACTGCAAGGCTTTCCGAGCCTTATTTATGGAACTGTAGACATCCAAAGTCATGCAAACTTTCAAAACTCAAAAAAATCCATTTTAATGGATTTACTTTGAATTAAGATATCTCCGCAACCAGACCTCATAGAAAAATCTAGTTTTCACCTATGGATAGCTCTTAAAAAACTTATTAAGCGTTTTGCCAGAAAAAATGACGTCACAGCCTTATTTGCGGAACTGTAGGCATCCAAAGTCATACAAGCATTCACAACTCAAAAAATTAACTTTGAATGCAAATATCTGGAAAACTAGGACTTATAAAAGGGTTTGCTTTGAATGTGCTGGTTGCATTTGACAAAACCTTTCTATATATATACGTTTCAATGGGTTCCAGAGACTTTCGTAAAATAATGCATTTTTAGTGATAAGGGGGTAGTCCATGCTTTTTTTCGAAAGTCGAGTGGAAAAAAAAAGTTGAGTTTTGAACGGCAATGCGAAGGTCTGACCGTTATCTGTTCTACAACGTTAACCGCAACCTCTTACGAGCCTTCTTTTGGAAGTTATGGCCATATTAAGATTTTTAGTTTTTGGGTTGAAACAAGAAAGATTAACTTTGAATCAAAATTTCTCTGCAACCAGAGCCCACACAATGCTCTAGTTTTCAGCAGTGGATAGCTCTCCAAAAATTGATTAAGCGGTTAATAAACTGCAAGGCTTTCCGAGCCTTATTTATGGAACTGTAGACATCCAAAGTCATGCAAACTTTCAAAACTCAAAAAAATCGATTTTAATGGATTTACTTTGAATTAAGATATCTCCGCAACCAGACCTCATAGAAAAATCTAGTTTTCAACTATGGATAGCTCTTAAAAAACTAATTAAGCGTTTTGCCAGAAAAAATGACGTCACGGCCTTATTTGCGGAACTGTAGGCATCCAAAGTCATACAAGCATTCACAACTCAAAAAATTAACTTTGAATGCAAATATCTGGAAAACTAGGACTTATAAAAGGGTTTGCTTTGAATGTGCTGGTTGCATTTGACAAAACCTTTCTATATATATACGTTTCAATGGGTTCCAGAGACTTTCGTAAAAAAGTGCATTTTTAGTGATAAGGGGGTAGGTAGTCCATGCTTTTTTTTCGAAAATCGAGTGGAAAAAAAAAAGTTGAGTTTTGAACGGCAATGCGAAGGTCTGACCGTTATCTGTTCTAAAACGTTAACCGCAACCTCTTACGAGCCTTCTTTTGGAAGTTATGGCCATATTAAGATTTTTAGTTTTTGGGTTGAAACAAGAAAGAATAACTTTGAATCAAAATTTCTCTGCAACCAGAGCCCACACAATGCTCTAGTTTTCAGCAATGGATAGCTCTCCAAAAATGGATTAAGCGGTTAATAAACTGCAAGGCTTTCCGAGCCTTATTTATGGAACTGTAGACATCCAAAGTCATGCAAACTTTCAAAACTCAAAA